>CM065594.1:148073876-148673876 GCA_033119425.1 Bufotes viridis | reverse complement strand
TGCTCATGCCCGACCCAGGTTTCATCCCAAATGCTTCATCATGGGTGTATACCTCAATCATTAATTCAATCCTTTAAATATCCATTCAGACACCCTCCCCTTACCCCCGCCCCCCTCTCCAAACTAGAGGTCCTTTATAACCACACTTTTCTTTTATTTAGATGGCAATGTGTCTACCTGCTTCCTTCCTTACGTGCTCGCAGAACCTTCATTCATAGATCCTGCTCCTAACGTAATCATCACTCCCCCACACACGTGGTTGGTGTGTACCACGTGTGTAGGGGAGTGATGATTAAGGGGGAGCAGAATCTATGAATGAAGGTTCTGCGAGCACGTAAGGAAGGAAGCAGGTAGACATATTGCCATCTAAATAAAAGTGTGGTTATAAACGAATGCTGGGTTTTAAATAGTTTTATTTCTTTTTGTATGTTTTTATATAATGCTGTTGGTTTTATTACAATGTATATGAGATGAAACTCTCGTTTGGGGAGGGGGGCGGGGTTAAGGGGAGGGTGTCTGAATGGATATTTAAAGGATTGAATTAAAGGGCTTCTGTCATCACTTTTTGACATTATAAGCTGTCTGACATTAACTATGTGCTAATGTCAGAGCAGCTTGATAATGTCTTTTTTACAAAAATCTGAGCTATATTCGGGGAAAAAAACGTAATTTTATAATATGTAAATTAGCCTCTAGGAGCAGGGGGGGGCGTTGCCCTGCTCCTAGAAGCTCTGTGCGGCAACCTGCTGGCACGCCCCTTCTTACTTTGACCGACAGTGCCGGGCAGCTATCCTCCGGCACTGTCTCCTTCTGAAATCCAGCGCCTGCACGGCCGCTCTGTATTCGGCGCAGGCGCGGTGAGCAGAGGACAGCAGACACCAGCGTCCTCTGCTCACCGCGCCTGCGCTGAATACAGAGCGGCTGTGCAGGCGCTGGATTTCAGAAGGATACGCTAATTTACATATTATAAAATTACGTTTTTTTCCCCGAATATAGCTCGGATTTTTGTAAAAAAGACATTATCAAGCTGTTCTGACATTAGCACATAGCTAATGTCAGACAGCTTATAATGTCAAAAAGTGATGACAGAAACCCTTTAATGATTGAGGTATAAGCCCCTGATGAAGCATTTGGAGCGAAACCTGGGTCGGGCATGAGCACCAGAATTATTTTATGAGATTTATATGCTTTTATACATCTAGACTTGTGAGTATAATAAATATTTTTATAGGAGAGCTGTCTACAGGACTTCACTATTGGAGCACGCTTCCTTTGCAGAGGTGACTCAGTGATATAATCCATGTGAGGAATGCGAAACAGAGATAACGTGTTTGATGTGCCTGCATATTTCTCTACGCTTGTGAGTACAACCTCTAGGGTGAATGTGAATAGTGACTGCAATACTTCACTATCTGTGCGCCTTTTTGGCTATTTTCACAGGGCTCTTATTGTTAAGATGTAAGAACCTATGATTTACCTATATTCACAGATTTGGATGGCTCTGGAAGAAGGTGGTTACTGATAGGGTTCGCGTGGTCTATTGGAATATATCTGCTGACGGTGAATTCAACCCACTTCACATTTGGGACTTGCTGCATTTCTACATAAGGCAACGTATTGAAGGAAATGAATCTTTTTATTAGTCTCCCACTCATCACCCTTTCAAATACAGATAAGGTTGTATGCCCGGGCAGGTCGAATTTTGTGAAAACCTTAGCTACCTGGATCCTATCAAAGAGTTCGGAGATTAGTGGAAGAGGGTATCGATTCTTGACTGTGACCTTATTTAGACCTTGATAATCAATACAGGGCCGTAAGGATCCATCTTTTCTCTGCACAAAAAAGAACCCGTCAGTGCCAGTGTCAGTGCAGCGATGGATACTATTTCTGCACTGGTCGAACAACTGCAGGGGCTGTCTTTAGAGGCAGCTGACCTCCGCACAACTGTCTCACAGATCCGGAGACCAGAGGCGGCGGGTTCCGGCATCGGGAACCAGGCTAGTCCTGAACCTAAGGTCGCTCTCCCAGATAGATTTTCCGGAATAAGTGACAACTTTATTCGGTTCAGGGAGTCGTGCAAATTATATTTTAAGCTACATCCTAACTCTTCTGGGGACGAGAGTCAAAGAGTGGGTATAATCATTTTGTTACTAAAAGTTGACACTCCGTCTTGGGTTTTTTCGTTGCCGACCAGATCACAGTCCCTCTGGTCGGTAGATAAATTTTTCAGAGCTCTAGGTCTTATCTACGATGACCCAGATTGGATCTCCCTGGCCGAGAATAAGTTGCATGGCTTACGGCAGCGAGAGTATTCTGCGGAGACCTATTGCTCAGAATTTAGGAGATGAGCTACGGATACAGAGTGGAATGATCCAGCACACCGTAGTCAATTCTGTCAAGGGTTATCAAGAGCGTGAAGGGCATGTTGGCGTTTTAAAAAAAAACAGTCATTGGAGGCGGCCATGTCCCCTGCTGTACGTATTGATAGACGCCTGAGGGAGAGATCTGAGGTTCTTTATTCTCAGGACATAATATCATATAAGGTGGCGGCCTCCTCCGACACTTTGGGTAGAGAGATACTTGTGTTCATGCCTGGTGGCGAACCAATGCAGCTGGGGGGAGCTACCCTTGGACCTGGTGATAAGAACTTTAGTTCTTATGTTCAGCCACAAGGTGAAAAAGAAAAAAAAAACTTTAATCCTCATCTCACTCTTGGTGGTGTAGGTGGGGAATCTGAGGATTTACTTTTGTAATTTGCCGGTAGTACCCGATTTATCCTGTCTGCCGAGGTTGCACTAGATTCCAAAACTGTGGGAATTGAGGTGTTTATTGACAGGGGTTAACCTAGTTGATGGTCAGTTTCTCCAAATGCATGGGTTGACAACAAGTTTCAATTAAATATTTAGGTGTTTGCAATTGATTCCACTCCACTCACACAAACATGTTTGTCACAAATGATGCAGGACATCAGTTTAACAGTAGGTGATTTTCATCAAGAATCCATTTTGTATATTGTGCTGGAGGGTCTACCTGCTCCCTTGGTGCTAGGTTTATCATGGTTAAGCAAACATAATCCTACCATCGATTGGCAAGCGAAGCAGATTCTTGATTGAAGTGATTATTACATAGACAACTGTCTTAGCACATCTCTTTCTGTTGTAACCACTTAAGTTTTATCTTTGTTTATTTCTGATTTTTCTGATGTATTCTCTGAAAGTGGAGACCAGGAGTTACCTCCACATCGGGAGTATGATTGCCCCGTCAACCTTGTTCCCGGAGTTAGGTTGCCCAAGTCTCGGTTGTATAATCTTTATGATCCCGAAAGAGCAGCCATGCGAAAATATATCACAGAGAGTTTGGCTAAAGGTCATATTAGACCATCCAAATCCCGAGTAGTATCAGCAGGGTTCTTTATTGTTAAGAAAAAGGACGGAACTCTTAGGCCATGTTTGGACTTCCGTGAGCTTAATTGCATTACGGTCCGTGATCCTTATCCACTTCCAATCAACACGCTTGTAAAGAAAAAAAAAGAAAAAAATAATAAATTAAATAAAGTCTCAAACCGCAATTTTGCTTGGAGCGCAGCAGGTCTACGGTGGGGTAAGTTCAAGTTCACACTTAGTCCTGAATATTATGTAAAAGACCGTGCAGCTCCTGAACCATCAATGGAAGTGTCAGTATTGAAAGGCACGCAGACAGTATCTTTCCGATACGGTCGATCACTGGGTTGAAATCCGGACTTCCACTTCAGTCGATCTCTTTGTCTCCTAGATATTATGTAAGACAATTCAACATACTGAAATACCGTAGATGTTCTAGTGATCACACTTTTTTTATTATACTTACAAGATTTAAAACAAGTAGATTTATATAAAATCATATAAAATGCATCCAGTTCCTCCACCTGCCCAACCCGGGTTTCGCTCTCGCTTCGTCAGGGGCAACTCTATATCGAACTGAGACACTCCCTTTTATAGTGGTATGGGCTTTGTCAATAAAAATCTCCTTGCAGATAAATTTTTAATACATAATATAGAGACTAAAAAACCTCAAACAATGAAGCTAAAATAAATAAAAGATTTCCTATTTCATATATTTTATCCCTTATACAGCACACAAATCCCAACATGAACATCTGATTTGCATTTGCATATCCAAATAAATAAATAAATAACAAAGAGATCTTTTCATTGATCTTCTCAACCTAGCGATTTATATTTATCTAACCTACCACCTCAAACGCCTTATCCCCATATCTGTTCTTTCAGCTAAGGGCCCTTTCACACTTGGGTTTGGAAGATCCGGCATAGAGTTCCGTCGTCGGGGCTCTATGCCGGAAAGAAACGCTTCAGTTACAGATAATACAACCACATGCATCCGTTTGAACGTATCCGCTTGTATCAACTGTAACTATTTTTTAACATTGCCAAAACGGATCCGTTTTAAACTCCATTGAAAGTCAATAGAAGATGGATCCATTTTCTATTGTGGCAGATTGTGCTCCGCATGCTGCGGTATTTTCTCCGTCCAAAAAACGTTCAGTGACTGAACTGAAGACATCCTGATGAATACTGAACGGATTTCTCTCCATTCAGAATGCATGGGCATAATCCTGATCAGTATTCTTCTGGCATAGAGCCATGACAACAGAACTCTATGCCGGATCTTCCAAATGCAAGTGTGAAAGGGCCCTAAGTTTGTCATACAAACATAGTATTTGAATCCCATACATTCTTTCCATTCCGATCATTTGATACAATCCCTCCAATCCCCAATCCTTCATTATATGGATCAGTGATCTAAAAAAAATATAAAATATCCAAAGACCGCACACACCTCTAGACTATACATTATGTCATTCTTATAGTGAGCTGATACGCTCTTCTTAACTCCACACTCTTCTTAACCATCTCCGGACCGCCTCACGCAGAATCGTGTGATCTCGGCGGCCCGGTTATTCCTCGTTGACGCATCGGCGCATCATCTCGCGAGAGGCGAGATTTCCTGTGAACGCGCGCGCTTACAGGATCGCGTCGGTAAGAAGTTTAACTACAGCCTGCCAGCGCTGATCATGCGCTGGCAGGCTGTAGATGTTAAAAAAACGGCCTCTGGGGGGCATTTTTTTTTTTCCACTATTGTCTTCTCCTGTAACGGGGGCTGACATAGTAGCCCCAGTTACAGGGGAAATACAGCCCCTAGAGAGGTTGTACAGCAGAACACAATGCTGTACAGCCTCAGTGCAGGGCTGATCGAGGTCTGTGTTTTGAGGAAAGGCTCTTCAAAGCAGCGTTTTTAATTTCCTTTTTCGGGGGTTTGTGTATCAATGTAATCACTCCTGCAAATAATAAAGCGGATGCACCGTTAATATTTAATTACATATTGTTACATCCAAATTACTTAAAGTTATATATAAAGAGATCAAAAACTGATCAAATTGGAAAAGGTGTATGGTTAAAGCTTTTCGAATTTCCATCTTCCATTCTTTGCCCAGTAAAAGCTATGTCTGAGTGGTTGGCTGTCAGAAGCACCGAGTCAGACCCTTTATTCTGGCACACTAATAAATCGCCGCTCATGAAATATCAATTCAATTTCATTCTTAATAAATGTAAAATGCAAGCAGGTTACAAAGAGAAAAAATATCCACACATTCATTTAGAATTCGCGCAGCTACATTAGCAGCAAAAGTGGGGCTTCAAGAAAAATATATAAAAAGATTGGGAGATGGAGTTTGAATAGATTTAAACTGTATATAAGACCTTATTTAGAATTATAATATTTTGTCAGAGTTACGTAAGATCATCTGGATTATTAGGGATGAGACGACCCTAGAAGCAAAAAATCGCTCTATAGTAAGATTTAACCCCTTAAGGACACATGACATACCAGTACGTCATGATTCCCGAGTCCTTAAGGACCCATGACGTACCGGTACATCGTAAGTATTTCCGTTCACTGCTGCTCAGCCGGCAGTGATCGGAATAAGGTACCTGCTGAAATCATTCAGCAGGCACCTTGTTACAATGCCCAGGGGGGTCCTGTGACCCCCCCGTATTGGCGATCGCTGCAAACCGCAGGTCAATTCAGACCTGCGGTTTGCAGCGCTTTCTCAGGTCTCTGAGAATCAGAGACTTACAAGTGCCTAAACATTTAAATGTTTACCCCCCCCTGCAGTTTACCCCCCTGCTAAAAACTGCTGACATCTGTGCTGCAGATGTCAGCAGTTTAACCCCTTCCATGCCATGGTCCGTACGGACCACTGTATGGAAGGGATTAACAGGGAGGGAGCTCCCTCCCTGTCCCATTGAAGGCCGCTGTGCCCTTGCAGCCCACGATTCTTGATGAGATCGCAGAGGGAGGGAGCCCCCCCTTCCTAGGGAGCCCCCACTCCCTTTCCAATACCCACTGCTCTGTTCTGGCAGCGGGTGATGGTTACCATGGCAGCAGGATGCTTTCACAGGCTTCCTGCTTGCCATGGTACTGGAAGTCTGATCTGACTTCTGCTAAAGGCAGAAGTCTGACCAGACTAGTGAAAAGTTAAAAATACAGTACAGTACACTATATAGTTCCAGTACAAGGAGGGAGGCAGCTCTCACCTGTTAGTCCACTAGCTAACGCACCCCAAAATAGTGCCAATCAAACCGCTCATTCCGCAAAAAATGAGCCCTAACATAAGACAGTCGCCCAAAAAAAAATATTATGGCTTTCAGAATGTGGAGACACTAAAAAAATCATTTTTTCAAAAATGCTTTGTTATGAAAAACTGAAACAAAAAAAAACCAAAAGTAGTCATATTTGGTATTTTCACGTCCGTAACAACCTGCTCTATAGAAATAGCACTCAATCTAACCTGTCAGATCAACTATGTAAATAACAAAAAATAAAAACTGTCCCAAAACAGCTATTTTTCTTTCAGATTTTCCATTTGAATCCATTTTTCCAGTAACAAAGCAAGGGTTAACAACCAAACAAAACTCAATATTTATTGCCCTGATTCTGTAGTTTACAGAAACACCCCATATGTGGCCGTAAACTACTGTATGGCCAAACGGCAGGGTGTAGAAGGAAGGGAACGCCATATGGTTTTTGGAAGGCAGATTTTGCTGGACTGCTTTTTGACACTATGTTACATTTGAAGTCCCCCTGATGCACCCCTAGAGTAGAAACTCCAAAAAAGTGACTCCATCTAAGAAACTACACCCCTCAAGGTATTCAAAAGTGATTTTACAAACTTTGTTAACCCTTTAGGTGTTCCAGAAGAGTCATTGGCAAATGGAGATGAAATTTCAGAATTTCTATTTTTTGTTACCTTGTCTCAAAAAAAGTGTAATATAGAAAAACCAAAAATCATATTTACCCTAAAATAGTACAAACAAAACTGCCACCTTATCCCATAGTTTCAAAAATGGGGTCACTTTTTTGGAGTTTCTACTGTAGGAGGGCATCAAGGGGCCTTCAAATGGGACATAGTACCTAAAAACCAGTCCGGCAAAATCTGCCTTCCAAAAACCACATGACGCTCCTTTCCCTCTACGCCCTGCTGTGTGCCCGTACAGTAGTTTACGACCACACATGGGGTGTTTCTATAAACTACCAAATCAGGGCAAAAAATATTGAGTTTTGTTTTGCTGTTAACCCTTGCCTGGTGACTTGAAAAAATGGATTAAAATGGAAAATTTTCCCAAAAATCGAAATTCGGAAATTTTATCTCCATTTGCCATTAATTCTTGTGGAACACCTAAAGGGTTAACAAAGTTTGTAAAATCAGTTTTGAATACCTTAAAGGGTGTAGTTTCTAGAATGGGGTCATTTTTGGGTGGTTTCTATTATGTAATTCTCACAAAGTGACTTCAAACCTGAACGGGTCCCTAAAAAGTGGGTTTTAAAAAATTTCTGAAAATTTTCAAGATTTGCTTCTACACTTCTAAGCCTTGTAACGTCCCCAAAAAATAAAATGGCATTCCCAAAATGATCCAAATATGAAGTAGACATATGGGGAATGTAAATTAATAACTTTCTTTGGCGGTATTACTATGTATTATAGAAGTAGAGAAATTGAAACTTGGAAATTTGCAAATTTTTCCAAATTTTTTGTAAATTTTGTATTTAATACAATAAATAATTTTTTTTTACTCCATTTTACCAGTTTCATGAAGTACACAATATGTGACGAAAAAACATTCTCAGAATGGCCTGGATAAGTAAAAGCATTTCAAAGTTATTCACACATAAAGTGACACTGGTCAGATTTGCAAAAAATGGCCGGGTCCTTAAGGTGAAATAGGGCCGTGTCCTTAAGGGGTTAAGGACAAAAACCTAGGTTTCTCCAGCATGTTTAAATTTTTTGGGAAGAATGTAACATTTCTGAGGGTAAAAAATGTTTACTTTGAATGTTTAGAGCTGGCAAAAAATTGTCTGTTACCACATGTTTTAATCTTACAAGTAGGTTCTTTTGACATGGGATGAATTTTAACTCATGTTTTATTGATGGAATTGAAGGATTCTTTACAAAAGATTGACTCTCACACCTAAAGCTTTTTAAGTTTTTTTGGAAATTTCTCCTTGGTCACTTTGGAAAAACAGTTACATGGTTTTTTTTCATGGAAAAAATTAGAATTAGAATCAACAAATGCATGGAAAAATTTATGACATCAATAAAAGGGTTGTCATACAGACACACTGAGTTGGAGGGCTATTTAACAGGTTTATACAACTGTTCAGGAAATAGTTTTTCTGTTATTGGTTTGGATATTCTGAATGTCGGGTTTCAGAATATGATCTAGTTAGGCGACGGTGTTACTGTGGTTAGCCATCCAACGTCGCTTTATGGTGATTTGGGGTAAAGTAGCCATTGGCGGACTATTGTTGTTGGTTATTATTAGTTAATCTGGTGTTGGTATTACATATATATTGATGTTCAATGGTAACATTATAGACCGTGGCCTAAATAATCCACTATTAAAATAATATTGTTTAGTTAACAAAGGTGTGTTTTCATTAATTAAATATTATTTGGTTAATGGGTTCTATGACACCATGACAAAACCATATTTGAGTATGCAAATAGGGGGAACATGGTGTCATGGACCCTCTATGTGCATATAAAATAAATATATAATGGGTTTTACTTACCTATAAACTTTGGTGCATGCAGGAGAATCTGATTGGCTGATTGGCAGGTGCAGCGGAGCTCGTGAAACAACCTACAAAAGAGGAGAGAAGATCGTTAGGTTTCAGTTGCTGATGCTACGGAGAAGAACCCCCCCCCCCCCCCAAAAAAAAAATGTCACGGTGATATGAATGGGGTAAAGTCGCCTCTTGGCGGACTATTGTTGTTGGTTATTATTAGTTAATCTGGTGTTGGTATTACATATATATTGATGTTCAGTAGTAACATTATAAAAACGTGGCCTAAATATTTCACTAATAAAATAATATTGTTTAGTTAACAAAGATGTGTTGTCATTAATTAAATATTATTTGGTTAATTGGTTCTATAACACCATGACATAATGTACAGTATAGTCTAGAGGTGTGTGCGGTCTTTGGATATTTTATATTTTTTTTAGATCACTGATCCATATAACAAAGTATTGGGGATTGGAGGGATTGTATCACATGATTGGAATGGAAAGGCTTGAAGAATGTATGGGATTCAAATACTATGGGCCAGATTTATCATTACACTTACATCTTACTCCACTTTTACATCTGCCCAAAGTCACTTTTAGTTAGTCAGATTTATTAATGGTCCTTTAATACTGTGATAAATGTGGTTTGACGGTAGCAGTTTATCCTTCAGTAAGCGGCTTTACAAAAGTCGCACGTCTTTACAAAAAAGTCGCATGTTCTATTAAAAAGTCACATAAGATAAGCATGGTCCCCCCTGGAGTGAAATTGCGCATTTTTTTTGCGACTTTTTTGCGACTTTTTAAATGGTTGCAATAGTAAATCTGTCTAGAGATTCATTTACATAAGACAACACGCCCACTTTCACAAAACTGGAGAGCTTAGTGCAGAGCTTGAAAAAGTCGCAAAAAAATGCGCAATTTTACCGATTGCGCATTTTTTTGCAACTTTTTCACTCTATTAAAGTGACTTTAGCTAATGATAAATCTGGCTCTATGTTTGTATGACAAACTTAGCTGAAAGAACAGATATGGGGATAAGGCATTTGAGGTGGTAGGTTGGATAAATATAAATCGCTAGGTTGAGAAGATCAATGAAAAGATCTCTTTGTTATTTATTTATTTGGATATGCAAATGCCAATCCGATGTTCGTGTTCGTATTTGTGTGCTGTATAAGGGATAAAATATATGAACTAGGAAATCTTATATTAATTTTAGCTTCATTGTTTGAGGTTTTTTAGTCGCTATATTATGTATTAAGAATATATCTGCAAGGAGGTTTTTATTGACAAAGCCCATACCACTATAAAAGAAAGTGTCTCAGTTCGATATAGAGTTGCCCCTGACGAAGCGAGAGCGAAACCTGGGTTAGGCAGGTGGAGGAACTGGATGCATTTTATATGATTTTATATAAATCTACTTGTTTTAAATCTTGTAAGTATAATAAAAAAGTGTGATCACTAGAACATCTACGGTATTTCAGTATGTCGAGTTGTCTTACATAATATCTAGGAGACAAAGAGATCGACTGAAGTGGAAGTCCGAATTTTAACCCAGTGATTGACCTATCGGAAAGATACTCTCTGCGTGCCTTTGAATACTGACACTTCCATTGATGGTTCAGGAGCTGCAAGGTCTTTTACATAATATTCAGGACTACATAAAACATAGACCTGCTGCGCTCCAAGCAAAATTGCGGTTTGAGATTCCATTTTATTTTATTTTTTTATTTTTTTATTTTATTTCAACTTTTTTTTTACAAGCGTGTTGATTGGTGGCTTAGTTCTCAGCCGCATTTGGATGGATATATTTGATTTTAGAGCCAATTTTAAGTGCAATATAGATATATTTTCCCTGGAGTATGGGGAGGAAAAACCAAATGACCTTGATGGAATTTTTCTTGAGCTAGAGAAGTTGGTGACCAAGGAGGTGAAAATCACCTGGGATGTGATTGCTCTAGAGCAGTGATGGGCAAAGTGCGGCTCTCCAGCCGCACTACAACTCCCACCATGCCCTGCAGTAGGCTGATAGCTGTAGACAGTCTTTGCATGCTGGGAGTTGTAGTTCTGCAACAGCTGGAGAGCCGCACTTTGCCCATCACTGCTCTAGAGAAATACCTGGCTGAAGGAAAGATTCCAGAAGGTCTTAGATGGAAATTCCCCCTCAGCTCAGAGGATGGAAATGAGCTGGATAAGTGGGAGACACTTATGAATGAATGTGCTTTCAATGTGATGCAATATATTATAGGAATAAGGAAAAAATAAATTAAAGCAAATAAATAGGGACATAGATGACATCCATAGGAAGTTAGAACCATTTAAAGAATTACCGTAAATGATTATGGGGAGCTGTCCCAGAAATGTCAAAAAAAGTCATAAAAATAGAGATAGAAGTAAAGACTAAAAAAACATAGAAAATATATCAAAGTAATGGAAGATTATAGCCCAAAAAGGTGTATAAATGGAGATAGAAAGAATCAGGAGAGTTGTCAGTCAACCCTCGTCAGCTGATTCCACATAGATGTCTACAGAATCTGTTCTATTAAACGCTTATACAAGTAGAGCTCCCCCGACAGAGTGGAGAAGGTGTCAGCAGTAAGTTTGTGTTGACGTCGCTGATTAATTTATCCCATTCTCTGATCCATCAGAACAGTTACCCAGTAAAAACGGATCCTGTCTGTGGAGCATATGCCTTCACTCGGTCAGCATTTGCTCAATAATCTATCAGTATTACTAAAGGCAAAAAGACAAGTAAATGGAATATTTGCATGTCTTCTGTGCTTTCTACCCACTCCTGCTTTTGGCTACCAAATCATAAGCAAATTCTGATGGGACCATACAGGCCTTAAAGCTGCTACACAGACAGGATCCGTTGTGCGTCTCATTTTTCCTTCCTTCTGACAGATCAGAAGAAGTAAATGATGATGTCAGCCAGGCCGAAAGGCAAAATAGTGTCCCAAGTCATGAAGTGGGGAGGGTGGAAACAGCATGAGAAGTACACAGAGTGGACCTATGACATAGTGGTGAGGTAAAAGCAGCATGAGGAGACCATAGAGTGGCCCAATGACAGAGTCTGGAGGTGGAAGCAGTATGAGGAGGCCACCGAGTGGCACAAGACAGAGTCGGCAGGTGAAAGCAGCATAAGGAGACCATAGAGCGGCACAATGACAGAGTCTGGAGGTGGCAGCAGCATGAGTAGGCCACAGAGTGGCACAATGACATAGTGTGGAGGTGGCAGCAGCATGAGTAGGCCACAGAGTGGCACAATGACCGAGTGTGGAGGTGGGAGCAGCATGAGAAGACCATAGAGCGGCACAATTACAGAGTCTGGAGGTGGCAGCAGCATGAGGAGACCACAGAGCGGCACAATGACAGAGTCTGGAGGAGGCAGCAGCATGAGGAGATGACAGAGCGGCACAATGACAGAGTCTGGATGTGGCTGCAGTATGAGGAGGCCACCGAGTGGCACAATGACTGAGTCTGTAGGTTGCGGCAGCATGAGGAGACCACAGAGCGGCACAATGACTGGAGTCTGGAGGTGGTGGCAGTATGAGGAGGCCTGAAATACGCCACTAAAGGTTTTTCAAGATATAAGTGCAGCAGCGAATTTCAAATGTATATTTATTTTTCTACTGATATACCTCAATAAAGGTTTTTCAAGATATAAGTGTAGCAGCATTGAATGCAGAATAATGTTTCCCTGCACTTGTAAATCGCTTTTTTTTTTACAATGCAGTTTCTCCTATCACTATCCCTAGCGCCTTCAAACGTCTCTCCCTGCACTAAGATGCTGTGAAATAATTCCTCCCTATCCTTTCCCTGCACTTATAAATCGCTTTTTCTGCCTTTTTTTCCCACTTGCTGTCCCTAGCGCCTCACACGTCTGTCCCTGCACACTGAACGTCAGAAAATGTCTGACTGTAAGATGGCCGCAGTATTTATAGGGCTGTGACATCACAGGGCTGGCTGCTGATTGGCTGCATGCAGGCATGTCAATCTGGGTGATCCCAACTTCCCAGATCCCACCTTCCCATGTCCTCAGTCCTCACACGTGGAGCCGCCATTTTAGGAAAATTGTGATTCTTTAACACAAAGCGTTAGGAAATTCGTTGCGAAACAAATTTTTCCTGAAATTCTAAACAAATTCCACTTTGCCAGTATTGATTCGTTCATCTCTAATTATTATAAAGGATACACGCAAATAAAAAAACAAGGAAAATATAAACCTAGAAGTTACCAGAATCAGGTGAGGCCATATGGGTATAAAAATGAAATAAAATCCAGATAAAAATAAAAAATTGCTTATGTGTGTGATTAAAAAATGTATGTATGGACTAGCAGTCAGAATCCTGGCCATTCCATACATATATCCTTCTGTTTTTTTGGACATGATAAAAAACCTCTATATGCCCAATAAGATAACATATATTACGCCATTCGTGTTGCAATTGATGTAGGACTTGATATCATAAATCGTGGAATGGTCACTATCATTAAATGTTTTTGTAGGGGTTACATAGTGGCAGGTTCTGCAGGGAGTGCTTCCACATCTACTAAAGCCTGTATATTTGAGCCACGTATTTTGCTCTTTCTTAGATGTGGATGTAAAGAGAGAAGGTGACAGAGAGGTTAATTGAAGATCTCCAGCTAATTGAAACAGTGTCTCTATATTGACAAATTTCTGCCATTACTTGGTTTAAAAAAAACAAACTTGTGTATATGGACGTTCAGACCAAGCGGTTATTTAACCATGAAAATCAATATATACATGAAGCTGTGTTGTGTATATGGCTCTTTTTGGAATTTTTTCCTTTTACCTTATTGTGTTTATTTATCTTATTGGGCATATAGAGGTTTTTTATCATGTCCAGAAAAACAGAAGGATATATGTACAGAACGGCCAGAATTCTGCCTGCTAGTCCATACATACATTTTTTAATCACACACATAAGCAATTTTTTTATTTTTATATGGATATTTATTATAATAGTTAAATAAATAAATTGCTCTTTGTATTTTATCCACATAAAAAATAAATTGTGTTATGTATGGGGTTAAAATCAGGACCTGGGAGTCTTCAGTCGGTTGCTACTAGTAATGATTTCAAATCACCCCGGACCTGCTGACCCACTCCTACGGGAGTGGCCAGAAGAGGAGGTGGGAGCTTTTTCCTTTTCATTTTTTGTCCTATATAAGTGGTAACTTCAGAACACTCCTCAGTCATGAATAAGAACGTTGTCGTTTGAAACACGTAGACTGAAAAGGGCATCACTGCTTATGAATCATTCTGTACCTCTGTACCTGATATATCGCATGACCAAATAAAGGAACCTACGACTTCATCAATTTTGAGTGCCGGATTTCCTTTCAACCCATTATCATAGGTACCCATACCCATTAACGTACTACAGTATAGGCCATATCTAAATAGTAGACAATTGTCATATCAGCTGAGAAATTTGCAGGGATATGCACATAAATAAATATCACTACCAGCGATTAGAGAAGAACACAACAGGGGAAGACTATAAGGGACCTATTAAAGAAGATATCCCCAAAAATTTTCCCCATCAAAATTTAAAAGGGATTTAGAGGGAAGAGGAAGGAAGGATAGCAAACAAGATAAAACCTTTAGAAAAAATCAGGACCCCCCCAAAAAAAGAAATGTAACAGAGGCTGTAGGGGAAAGAGAGACAAACAGTCCAAAAACCAAGAAAAACAAGGGAGAAATAAAAAGGATCTATAACTAGAGTTGAGAGAACCCAAAACTGTATAGTTCGGGTTCATACCGAACTTTACAGTTTTCTGCACCCGGACCCAAAACTGAACATTTCCTTAAAAGTTCGGGTTCGGGTTTGTTGTTCGATTTCTTCCTGCTTTTTGAAAGGCTGCAGGGCAGCCAATCAACAAGCGTTTCACTACTTTGCTCTAAGAAGCCATCACAGCCATGCCTACTATTGGTATGGCTGTGATTGGCTAAGTGCAGCATGTGACCCAGCCTCT
This sequence comes from Bufotes viridis, assembly GCA_033119425.1. Classification (NCBI taxonomy): domain Eukaryota; kingdom Metazoa; phylum Chordata; class Amphibia; order Anura; family Bufonidae; genus Bufotes; species Bufotes viridis. Next base: position 148,658,748 of record CM065594.1, on the reverse strand, counting down.
ATTCAAGCTGGAGTCACGTAGCGCCTTACGTCACTCTGCTGCTCTTAGTGTAGGGACAGGTTGCTGCTGGTGCCCTCAGGGAGAGATTAGGGAAGAAATCTGTTGAACTTGGTGGTGTTAAATCTTCAAACTACAGCAATTATTGAGGGTGCCTGAAGTGAGGCATAAACGTTCTAAACCTGAGCACAACCTGCATGACGAGGCATCTACATGCAAAGCACGAACTGCAGTGGAGTAAACACCTTAAAAACCAATAAAGGTCTCCTCCTGCTTCCTCTTCTGCTGCTGTCTCTCCCTCTTCCTCCACCTCTGGAGTCACAGTGCCACCCAGCAAACAGAGGATGTGCCACCAACACCACCACCTCCGTCATCATCACCAAGCATCTCCAGACCACCATGTCACACGCAAGCATTCAGCTGTCCATCTCCCAAACACTGGAGAGAAAGAGAAAATACCCACCTACCCACCCTCGATCCCTGGCCCTTGAAATGCTGTCATTCCATCTGGTGGAGACGGACTGTTTTAAACAGCTGATGGCGGTGGCTGTCCCACAGTATGTCTTTCCCAGCCGCCACTACATTACCAGGCGAGCCGTCCCTTCCTTGCACAACCAAGCGGAAGATAAAATCAAGTGTGCACTGCGCAACGCCATCTGTGGCAAGGTCCACATAACCACAGATACATGGACCAGTAAGCACGGACAGGGACGCTTTATCTGGGCTGGGCCCGAGGCGGATATCGGTTTGGCGCATGTCCTTCCACCACCGAGGATCGCAGGGCATTATTCTCTGCCTCCTGTTGCCTCCTACTCCGCTTCCTCCTCCTCCTCTTCTACCACCTCCTCATCTGGTCAGCGAATGACCTTCACCACCAACTTCAGCACAGCCAGGGGTAAACGTGAGCAGGCAGTTTTAAAACTCATGTGTTTGGGGGACAAACCCCACACTGCACAGAAGCTGTGGAGGGGCATAGAAGAACAGACCGATGAGTGGTTGCTGCCAGTGAGCCTCAAGCCCGGCCTGGTGGTGTGCGATAATGGGCGAAATCTCATAGCAGCTCTGGGACTAACCGGTTTGACGCATATCCCTTGCCTGGTGCTGAATTTTGTAGTGCAGAAATTCCTTAACTACCCAGACATGTCAGAGCTGCTGCAGAAAGTGCGGTCTGTCCGTGCGCACTTTCGGCGTTCTCATCCTGCTGCTGCTCGCCTGTCTGCGGTGCAGCGTAACTTCGGTCTTCCCGCTCACCCCCTCATATGCGACGTGCCCACCAGGAGGAACTCCACCATACATATGCCGGAGAGACTGTGCGAGCGGCAGCAGGCAATAATGGAGTTTCAGCTGCAGCACGCACGGGTCAGTCGCTCTGCGGAACAGCACCACTTCACTTCAATGAGTGGGCCTCCATGCGAGACCTGTGTGCCTTGTTGCGGTGTTTCGAGTACTCAACCAACATGGCCAGTGCCGATGACGCCATTCTTAGCGTTACAATACCACTTCTATGTCTCCTTAGCAAAAACACTTAGGGCGATGATGGAAGAGTTTGTGGCACAAGAGGAAGAGGGGGCATTTCAAAGGGTTTCAAGCCAGTCATTCAGAAGAGGCTCAGAGGGTGGGTTCCTGCACCAGTAGAGGCCAGGTACACATGTGGCCAACCAGGGCACAGTTCTGGAGGAGGAGGAAGAGGATGAGGTAGAGGAGGAGGAACCGGGCTCACAGCAGGATGGACCCAACGCAGCTCATGGCCATCACTGGAGCGTGGCTGGGAGGATACAGAAGACACAGACGATACACCACCTACAGAGCACAGCTTATCCTTACCTCTGGGCAGCCTGGCACACATGAGCGACTAGATGCTGCAGTGCCTGCGCAACGACGGCAGAGTTGCCCACATTTTATCTTGTGCTGACTACTAAATTGCCACCCTGCTGGATCCCCGTTACAAAGTCAATGTGCCGTCCTTAATTCCCTCACTGGAGCCTGATAGGAAGATGTGCGACTACAAGCACACACTGGTAGACGGGCATTCCCAAATTACACCGGGGGACAAGTGGAAGCACAAGGCGAAGGCAGAGGCGGAGGAGGAAGAGGTCGCCAACACAGCTGGGTCAGCACCTCAGTAGGCAGGGGTAGCATGGCCAACATGCGGAAACGCTTTGTCACCACGCCACAGCAATCGGCACCACCAGCTGATATGGAACATCTTAGCAGGAGGCAGCATTTGGACAACATGGTGGAACAGTACATGTGCACACGCCGACACGTACTGACTGATGGTTCTGCCCCATTCAACTTCTGAGTCTCCAAATTGTCCACATGGCCTGAGCTTGCCCTTTATGCCTTGGAGGTGCTGGCCTGCTCTGCGGCCAGTGTATTATCTGAATGTGTATTTAGCATGGCAGGGGGCGTCATTACAGACAAACGCAGCCGCTTGTCCACAGCCAACCATTGTTAGCTGGCTACCTCCTCCTCCATCGCCGCTTCCACCTACAACACCACATTCACCGCCTCCTCAACCTCCGACTCCACATCCACCTCCTCCTCTGAGTTGCAGGTTAATAATTTTTAATTTTTCTTTATTTTATTTTATATTAAGTTATTTCCCTATCCACATGTGTTTTCAGAGCACAGCCCCCTAGCCCTTTCCATTAAATTTTTAGGGCCATTTTAGTGACCAAAAGTTTATGTCCCCATTTACTTCAACCCGAACTTTTTTGTGAAGTTTGGCAGAAACCCGTCGAACCCGAACTTCCAGGTGTCCACTCAACTCTATTTATAACCTCAGCTCCCATACATTTAGTGAAAATAAGAGTGTAGTTTTATTAAAGGGATTAAAATATGCGCCCACTAAACAGATGAACAAGTTTGAAACATTCTTAGACACCCATCGATTTATTAGAAAATGGAACATTACTAAGTAAATGATATCGAACCAAAAACAAAACGCAACAGAAGGGGAAAAATGTTACATTATTCATACCAGTTTACGAGAAAAATCTAGTTTATTTCCGCAACTAAAAATAACGAATGTATAGATGCCTTTAAGAGCGGTCTGATAAAAAAAGAACTAGAAGAGATAGACACTAAATCTAAATAATAATATGAACCTTACATACGGAGAGAGACAAGGTCTGAAGTCATTAGAAAAAAATACTAAAAAAATAAATAAACATATAGTTGTATAGCCAGCAGATAAGGGGGGGGGATTGTAATTTTACAAAAAAATATACAGAAAAATATGAACATGTGATGCGAGGATTATTACAAGAGAAAAATATGACCCCAGTTTCGCTAATTTATTCATGGGCGCGTGGGAGGAGGAATATATAAACCAAAATCTAAGTATTACTAAAGATGGAGGGGGTCTAGTATTTTGGAAAAGGTACATAGATGATTGTTTACTTATATGGAAAGGAGACATGCTGGGGTTGGAGAGTTTTATAGGTTATATGAATGAAAACGATTGGAACCTCCATTTCACTAAAACTATCAGTACAACCTCTGTGAATTTTTTAGATCTGAATATTTTTATAGAAGGAGGAGAATTTAATACCAAAACCTTTTTCAAACCGACCGATGTGAACGCCTATATACTGTAGAAACCACAAGTTGTCATCACGAACCCTGGCTGAAAAATATTCCAAAAGGCCAGTTGAAAAGGGTCTATTACAATTGTGGATATATTAGAGCCCTGCCTAAGCCACACTCTCTAGTGTGAGAGTCGGCGTGTTTCACAGTGGCCTAGTGTATACGATGGTACTCGCATTTATTGGGGTGAAACTCCGCCCCGCAGGCGTGCGTCTTTCCAGCCAGCCAATGTGGAGGGAGACACACCTCCAATGATGGCGCACAGTAGGAGTGCCGTGGCACTCCGTGCCGGAGCCCCTTCATGCACCACGTCAAGGTTTCTCAGCATGTCATGGGGTCCTACCACTAGACTACCTATGGTGTGTGAACAGGGTCTGAAAGGTGCTGATATCCAGCTCACAACCACAATCCCACTCACCTGCATTATAAGACCAACAATGCAATGGGAGACACTTGAGGCCGCAAGCCGCACCATCAACGGACCATGTGACACAGGCTCCCAGGTGCAAAAGAATGTTACCAGCCATACACAATGGCACATTCAATACATATAAAGCAAAAATCACAGAAATAAACGTGGCCTAAATGGGTAGTACTGCTCAAACCCCAGACACTGTTGCGTGTTTCTAACTGGGGGAGCAGTTCCTATGCATGTGGTTTGCAGCGAACGGCCATCCCCAGCAAAAATTGCATACAATGGAGGATTCTGGCGGAAACCACATGCACCACAAAAACATCCTACACAAAATGAAACAATGTGCGGATGAAAATATATAAAACACATAAATCACTGAAAAAAAGTGCACCACAAAGATAAGCACCTGACAACACTGGTCAATCTCTCAAGCTGATGTAATAAGCTGAGCCATTCACCAATATCTCCCAGTCAGGAAAATATCGGAGCCCCTTCATGCACTGCAGGTGAGTGGGATTGGGGCTGAGAGCTGGATATCAGCACCTTTCAGACCCTGTTCACACACCATGGGTAGTCTAGTGGTAGGACCCCATGCCATGCTGAGAAACCTTGACGTGGTGCATGAAGGGGCTCCGACATTTTCCTGACTGGGAGATATTGGCGAATGGCTCGGCTTATTACATCAGCTTGAGAGATTGGCCAGTGTTGTCAGGTGCTTATCCTTGTGGTGCACTTTTTTTCAGTGATTTAACTGTGTATTACACCAAACACCATCCCATAGCGTTCCCTGCTTAGCTGTTTTTTGAGGGTGCAGCATTGTGTATATTCAGCTGGTCACCCTTCATTTTGCATTGAGGGGCTCACTCTTTGGGTTCTAGGGTCAGTTTATTAGTGTGTTCTCTAATCGGTGTATCAGCGGCAAGTACTCGCCATTAGTCTGTTACCATATTAGTTTATCACATAAACTACCCTTTTTTGACCCGGTTCAAACTATATCGAGCATATACCCCTGTTTTTAACTTATATCATTAATAAACTTTTTTTGTTTTGTTTATTAATTCCAACGTCTTATTTATATTTGTTTTTATATTAAGAGCTGTTTAAAATTAAGAATAGTATAATTTATAGCCTGGAGTTTGATATCAAAACCTGTTTAAAATGAAGAATTACATAATGTATGGTCTGGAGGTGTGTGCGGTCTTTGGATATTTTATATTTTTTTTAGATCACTGATCCATATAATGAAGGATTGAGGAATGGAGGGATTGTATCAGATGATCGGAATGGAAAGGCTTGAAGAATGTATGGGATTTAAATACTATGTTTGTATAACAAACTTAAATGAAAGAACAGATATGGGGATAAGGTGTTTGAGGTGGTAGGTTGGATAAATGTAAATCGCTAGATTCAGAAGATCAATGAAAAGATCTCTTTGTTATTTATTTGGATATGCAAATGCAAATCAGATGTTCATGTTGGGATTTGTGTGCTGTATAAGGGATAAAATATTTGAAATAGGAAATCTTATATGAATTTTAGCTTCATCAGATTTTAGATTTTTTAGTCGCTATATTATGTATTAAGAATATATTTGCAAGGAGATTTTTATTGACAACGTGCATACCACTATAAAAGGGAGTGTCTCAGTTCAGTATAGAGTTCGGATTTTAACCCAGTGATCAACCGTATCAGAAAGATACTGTCTGTGTGACTTTATATACTGACACTTTCATTGATGATTCAGGAGCTGCGCGGTCTTTTACATAATAATCTTATCCCCTTCCGTTAATCTCGGATTTGTTCAATCAGATTGTTGGTGCCAAGGTGTTCTCTAAGCTGGATTTGAGGGGGGCATATAATCTGGTAAGGATCAAGGAGGGGGACGAATGGAAGACAGCCTTCAATACCCCTGAAGGTCATTTTGAGAATATGGTCATGCCTTTTGGGTTAACCAATGTTCCTGTGGTTTTTAAACATCATCTTCTTTCATCATCTGGTGGGCAGGTTTGTTGTGGTATATCTGGATGATATTCTAATTTATTCTCCTGACACGGAGACGCATCAGGATCACGTGTGTAACGCCTATGTGGACCTATGCTAACTGGATCGCAACTGCGGAGATATATTTGGTGATAGGCTACTCATATTGGGGCTCAGGCGTCACTCACAATCTGAACGTCGAATTTGAGACCCCATACATCACAGCCAAAGTAACATGGAGGAGTACACAATGGTTATTCCCTCATAACCCGCATACAGGTGAACTAATACGATTAGTAGTGGTTAGTTGCTACTGAATGTCAGATCTAGTTAGCAGCGTTACACTGAACAGTCCAAGCTCCAACAGGGAGCTGTAGTATAAGGAGCAAGCTCTACCCGGAGCAATACTTGCGGTAGTTGATCCAAGAGGGCTCGCTGAACGGAGGCTCTCCTGGGCAGCGAGCGACGGTCACAGATCTGAGGAGGTAGTGTGGCATCCAGCGGGGTAACAGATCCGGGAGATACAGGCGTTCAACCCACGATTTTGGTATGCCATGTTGCCTCCCTGACACGCTTAAATAGCGCCTGGTTGTGGGGAGGAGCCGCGGCTCCTCAGAAACGACTTCCGCATTCCAGCGTGGAACGCAGACGCCGCGACAAGAGCAACGACTTCCGCGTTCCACAGTGGAACGCAAGGAAGCCGCCGCCGGAGCAGGAGAGAACCCATAGCGGCATTACAGTATCCCCCCTCAAAAAGGAACACCTCAGGGGTTCCTACCTGGAGCAGGACGCTCGGGGTACCTACGATGAAAAAGACGGGTTAGTCGGGGGGCATGCACATCCAGCGAATCCTCCTAGGAATCCTCAGATGAACCATATCCTTTCCAACGAATAAGATACTGTAGAGATGCCCCTCTCCTCCGGGAATCTAGTATCTTATCAACTTCGTATTCCGTCTCTCCCTGAACCTCGACCGAAGGAGCAGGGAGAGGTGTTCTGAGAGGAAGCTGGTTGGGTTTGAAAGGTTTGAGTAGTGACACATGAAAAGAAGGATGGATTTTCCATTCAGGAGGAAGAGTGAGTCGTACTGAGTTTTGGTTTAAGATCTTCTCAATAGGGAACGGACCAACATACCGCCGCCCTAGTTTCCTAGAGGGTATATTAAGGCGGAGGTTTTTTGTAGATAACCAAACTTCATCGCCTATTTGGTACATAGGGGAAACAGAGAGGTGGATATGTTTTTTCTGCTGTTCCTGGGCATCTTTCATGTTAGCTCGTACACTTTGGAAGATTTCCTGTAGGCGATCAAGGTAGTTTTCTACTGCGGGAACGTCACCAGTTGTGCCAAACGAAGGCACCGCAGTAGGGTGAAACCCGTAGTTAGCATAAAACGGAGAATGTTGAGTGGAAGCATTAGTAGTATTGTTGTGTGCAAACTCCGCAAAGGGTAGTAACTTGAACCAATCGTCTTGGAGATGAGTACAGTAGCATCTAATATATTGTTCCAAACATTGGTTTACCCGCTCTGTTTGGCCATTAGTCTGGGGATGGTAAGCCGTTGATAGTCTATGGTCGATCTGAAGGGACTTGCATAAGTCCTTCCAAAATTTGGAGAAAAATTGGCTGCCTCTATCAGAGATAATTCTGGAAGGTAAGCCGTGCAGTCGGAGGATTTGTCCTAGAAAGGCGTGAGCCGTCTCTTTAGCTGTGGGTAACTACCTCCCAAGGTCTGTTGGGTATCTCCAAGGACGTAAGTAACCCAGACGGACACCTCCTATTGGTCTTGGTGGTTGCACATGTATCACAAGTGGTTATGTACTCATGAATGGAGTTAGACATACCTGGCCACCAGAAAGTTCTTTGTATCAGCTCAAGGGTTTTTTGATCCCGGGATGACCCGCTAAAGGGGCATCATGTAGCAGACGGATGATTGAGGTTTGTGCTCGTGGTGGCACATAGAGTTTGCCTTCCCTAAAAAAAAAAACTTGTCGTTCTGTACTAACCCAGGAGGAATAGGAGGATTACCCTCAGCACAATCTTGTTTCAATAGTTCTCTGAGGCTGGTTGTTAGACCAAGGAACCGAGTTGGAGAGAGTAAAAGTGAAGATTGAACCGTATTGGAATTTTCTTCATTCATACGGGAGAGTGCATCCGCCTTTGCATTCCTGGCTCCGGGCCTGTATGAGATGTGAAAATTAAAACGGTCAAAGAAGAGACTCCAACGTACTTGACGTGCTGCGAGAGTCTTACATGTCTTGAGGAATTGTAAATTGCGATGATCCGTAAAGATCATAATGGGGTGTTTGGCACCTTCTAAGAGATGCCTCCAGTTCCTCAAGGCATCTTTAATGGCGAGTAGTTCCTTCTCTCCAATAGGGTAATTCTTTTCCGCAGTACTCAGAGTTCGGGAAAAGTAAGCTACTGGGTGTAGTGGGTCTAGATTAAACTGCTGTTGCGACAGTACAGCCCCATTGGCGAGAGTGGAGGCATCCACTTCTAGCACAAAATGAAATTCCAGGTTAGGCAATTGGAGAATTGGAGCTGACGTATATTTTTGTTTCAGGGAGACAAAGTCCTCTTGGGCCTCTTTAGTCCAGATGTAGGGGACTTTGCAACTTCTTAATTGTGTTAGGGGTTTTACGATTGCAGAAAAGTTCTTTATGAACTTTCTATAGTAATTTGAGGACCCTAAGAATCTTTATAAGGCTTTGCAGGTGTGTGAAACAGACCACTCTAGGATACAGTCGACCTTGGATGGATCCATGTGGATCCCTTCAGGGGAGATGGTGTACCCTATAAAGGAGATGGACGACTGTTCAAAGACGCATTTTTCCATTTTAGCATACTGTATAAGGAGTGAGCCCGGAGGCAGGTTAACACCCACCGAAGATGTTTTTTATGATCCATGGAGTTGTCCAAGTACACAAGGATGTCATCGAGGTAGATGACAACACAGACATCCAACAGATCTTTAAAGATGTCATTAATGAAAAGCTGGAAAGTTGCGGGGGCGTTGCATAACCCGAAACAACTCATACCTGGTTTCGAAGGCTGTCTTCCACTCATCACCTTCTTGCATTCTAATGAGGTTGTAAGCACCTCTAAGGTCTAGTTTAGTGTAGATCCGAGAGGTTTGTAATCTCTCGATCAATTCAGGTATGAGTGGGAGCGGGTAACGTTTTTTTATGGTAATTTTATTAAGTGCACAATAATCAATTATAGGTCGTAGGCCCCCATCCTTATTCCTCACAAAGAACATCCCTGCACTGGCGGGGGACGTGGAGGGTCTAATGAACCCCTTGGTTAGGTTTTCATCTAGATACTCCTTTAGATGGTTTAATTCGGGTTGGGAGAGTGGGTAAACCCGTCCGGTAGGGATGGGACTACCCTGGACAAGATCTATCGGGCAGTCATAGACAGTCAGTGTGGAGGGAGAGTGTCCGCTCCACGCTTGCTGAAAACATCCGAGAATTTGCGGAGGTAACCCCTGTGGAGCGACTTGCATAACCGGAATGACTGGATAACAAGTCTGGCACCAGTAGGTTGATTGCAACTGTATCTCCCCCCTTGACCAGAGTATTGTTGGTTGATAAAGGGTAATCCAGGGAAGACAAACACCATTGGAAATAAGGGGGAGGGAAGGACATAAAAAAAAATGTACTCAGTGTGCCCCTCTCCACAATTCACCAGGAGTGGCTGGGTCTGGTGAGTAATAGGCCCTGAAGAGGATGTGGATCCATCTAGAAAACTCACAGACATAGGGTTATGCTTCACTATATGGGGTATTTTATTGAGTTTTAGAAGGTGTAGGTCAATAAAGTTGCCACAGGCTCCTGTGTCCACCATGGCCTTAACGGTGATCCTCTCGAGATCCCACTGTAAAACGAGAGAGACATACAGTATATGTATGAACTGCTCTGGCCTAGAGTGGGTGATAATTTACAAATGTGGAGAACACTACCTTCAGTCTTCTTCTTGACTGCTGGGCATGTTTCAACCACATGATTTGAGGCAGCACAGTATAGGCACAAATGCTGAGTACGTCTTCTGGCTTTCTCTGCTTGAGAGAGTGGTCCCCTCATGGCTCCCACTTCCATTGGCTCGTCCCTTGGTGGGGATCTGGCTCTGTTGGGGACCAAGAGAGGGGTGTATAGGCATTCTGCTCTCCTTTCCCGGAGTCTGCGGTCGATGGTCACTGCCCGATGGATGAATGAGCTCGTCCAGAGTGCGGGGTAGTTCATCTTGGGCGATCTCATCTTTTAGAGCTTCCGAGAGACCGAGGCGGAACTGGTTGCGGAGACTGATGTCATTCCATTCAGTCTCACACGCCCAACGTTTAGATTCTGCAATATAGTCCTTTACGGGTCTGCGGCCTTGTTTGAGTCCGCGTATGGCGGTCTCTGCTGTCAATTGTTTGCCTGCATCCTCATAGAGAAGTGCCATGGCCTCCATGAACCTGGGGAAGGAATCTAGTACCTCATCCTCTTTTTCTAGATATGTCTCAGCCCAGGCTCTGGGTTCCCCTTTAAGGTATGATATAAGAGTAAGCACTTTAACACGGTCGGTGGGGTACGTACGAGACCGCAGGTCAAACATCAAACGGCAAGAACTTACAAATTGTATGAAAGTCCTCCTGTCGCCAGAGAAGGGGTCAGGAACGCAGACCTTGGGTTCAGGGCCCTCACGGGCTGCACAGCAGTTGGATTTTGGTTTATCAGAGTGCGCAATCTCTGGTTCTCACCCTGTAGATCCTGCATGGAGGTGGTAAGTGTCTCCACCCTCTGGGACAGGGTGACAAGATGTCTGGCAAGCTCCGCTGGATCCATAATCTTCCAGGTACCAAAATACTGTAACGCCTATGTGGACCTATGGTAACTGGATCACAACTGCGGAGATGTATTTGGTGATAGGCTACTCAGATTGGGGCTCAGGCGTTACTCACAATCTGAACGGCGAATTTGAGACCCCATACATCACAGCCAAAGTAACATGGACGAGTACACAATGGTTATTCCCTCATAACCCGCATACAGGTGAACTAATACGATAAGTAGTGGTTAGTTGCTACTGAATGTCAGATCTGGTTAGCAGCGTTACACTGAACAGTCCAAGCTCCAACAGGGAGCTGTAGTATAAGGAGCAAGCTCCAACCGGAGCAATACTTGCGGTAGGTGATCCAAGAGGGCTCGCTGAACGGAGGCTCTCCTGGGCAGCGAGCGACGGTCACAGATCTGAGGAGGTAGTGTGGCATCCAGCGGGGTAACAGATCCGGGAGATACAGGCGTTCAACCCACGATTTTGGTACGCCATGTTGCCTCCCTGACAAGCTTAAATAGCGCCGCGACAAGAGCAACGACTTCCGTGTTCCACAGTGGAACGCAGGCGCCGTGACAAGAGCAACGAATTCCGCGTTCCACAGTGTATTTGAAGTTCCAGAAGTGCAATTCCTGGGTTACCTACTCTCATCTTCAGGTTTTTGTATGGAACCTTAAAAGGTCCATGCTGTGTTGGACTGGGATCGAAATGAAAATCTGAAAGCGCTTATGCGGTTTTTGAGATTCACCAACTACTACCGTAAATTTATTTTTAACTACTCGACTGTAAGGTTATGCACATGGGAAGGAATAATGCAAGTCACCCGTACATACCAAATAGTAAAACACTGGGTAAGGCCTCTTGAACACGAACATATTTTTTTTTCAGTGTTTTGCTGTCCGTTTATAACAGATCAGTTTTTCCGTTTTTTGCTTCCGTTTTGTTTCCATTTCGGTTCCGTTGTTCCGTTCCGTTTTTCCGTTTGGCATATACAGTATACAGTAATAACATAGAAAAAATTGGGCTGGTCTTAAAATTTTCAATAGATGGTTCCGCAAAAAACGGAACGGATACGGAAGACATACGGATGCACTTCAGTATGCTTTCTGGGTTTTTTTGCGGACCCATTGACTTGAATGGAGCCACTGAACGTGACTTGCGGACAAGAATAGGACATGGTCTATATTTAAACGGAATAGAAAAAACGGAAAAACGGAAACGGAAGGCATACGGAGACACTTCAGTATTTTTTGCAGACCATTGAAGTGAATGGTTCAGTATACTGTCAGTATACTGAACTGAAAAAACTGCCAGTATACGGTCCGCAAAATACTGTTGTGTGCAAGGGGCCTAACACTGACATGGAAAAGGACCTAGGAATTTTAGTGAACAGCAGTACAAACCAGTCTCAGGCTGATTCTGCCAAGGCCAATAAGATAATGGGTTGCATCAAAAGGGGCATATATGCCCGTGATGAGAACATAGTCCTACCACTTTACAAATCACTAGTCAGACCACACATGGAGTACTGTGTACAGTTCTCGTCTCCTGTTAACAAGTCAGACATAGCAGAGCTGGAGAGGGTTCAGAGGAGGGCAACAAAAGTAATAACTGGAATGAGGGATCTACAGTACCCTGAAAGATTATCAAAATTAGGGTTATTCACTTTAGAAAAAAGACAACTAAGGGGAGATTTAATTACTATGGATAAATATATTAGGGGTCAGTACAGAGATCTCTCCCATCATCTATGTATCCCCAGGACTGTGACGAGGGGACATCCTCTGCGTCTGGAGGAAAGAAGGTTTGTACACAAACACAGAAGAGGATTCTTTATAGTAAGAGCAGTGAGACTATGGAACTTTCTGCCTGAGGAGGTGGTGATGGTGAGTTCACTAAAAGAGCTCAAGAGGGGCCTGGATGTACTGTATTTCTGGAGTATAATAATATTACAGGCTATAGCTACTAGAGATGGGTCGTTGATCCAGGGAGTTATTCTGATTGCCTTATTGGAGTTGGGATGGAAAATTGGCTTCTATCTTAACAGTTTTTTTTGCCTTCCTCTGGATCAACTTGCAGGATAACAGGCCAAACTGTATGGACAAATATCTTTTTTCGGCCTTATATACTATGTTACTATGTTACAGAGATCTGGCAAGAAATATAAGGTTCAACAGGGGAGCAGGTGTAAGTATTGTGGTAAGGTGCAAGGTGTCATATGTGATGGCAGGTACGTGTCACCGAGGTTGCTGGCCTCGGTGAGGTGAGAGCCGGGTTTTTGTCTGCAGCAGCTAGTGCTGTTTGACTTTGTTAAATAGCATGGCTGCAAAGCCGATCCGGGCCGGCTCTTACTGGGAGCAGCTAAAGAGTAGGGTGGGTGGCTGCTCCCCACGGTCCAGTCCATGTTTTGGGCTGGATATAAAACGCAGCCAGCAGCTGTGTCTGGGGAGTGTGATTATCCTGGAGCTGCTAACAGGGCTGGGAGTTCTCTGTCCAGGAGGAAAGAGCTCAGTAAGGAGGTATTTTGTTCCTGGCTACCTGAAGCTGGATTCTCCTGCGGCTGGGCCGACAGCGTGGTGCGAACCTGCACCTACACCTCCCAGGTGACTGAACCTGTGTTGGACTGTTTTTGTTTGGCTACGTTATTTCCGTTGTGTGTGAACTGTCACCAAGAGGCTGTTTTTCATTTTGTGTGCAAGTGTGAATAAAACACTGTTTGTTGCACAATCTGGACTCCTTGTTTTGCCTCTAAACTGCACCCGCACCGCTGTCTACCAGAGCGACTCCCCACATTTGGTGTCGGATGCGGGCATGCGCAGTGAGGCTGGCGTGAACGCCGAACTTTGTTTGCTGAGAAAAAGTGAATGTCCTATATTAAGCCGGCAAAGTTGCAGCCTGTGATCCCCGACAAAATGGAGGCGGCTGTGAAAGCCCTCATAGAGGCTAACGTGCAGCAGCGGGAGACCAACCAGCTACTGCTACAGCACGTGATGGCGTTGCAAGCGGCAGGAGCGTCCCACCGCGTCCATGATGCCCGGAAAGCTGTCCGTGCCGCGATCCCTAAGATGACCCCCTCGGATGATGTGGAGACCTATCTGGCGGTGTTCGAGAAGGTGGCCGTGAGGAGAAATTACCCGAGAACAGTGGGCAGAGGTCGTCGCTCCGTTCCTGGCGTCTGGACCCCAGCAAGTATTTTTGACCTCCCAGATGACCAAGCAGCTGACTACCCAACTGTGAAAGGTGAGATCCTGGCAAGACTGGGGGTGAATGTTTTGGTCCGGGCTCAGCGTGTCCACCAGTGGGACTTTAACGTGGCTGAACCCGCCAGGCCACAATACTATGACTTGCTACAACGGTTGCAAAAATGGCTGCAGCCAGACATACTGACTCCCACTGCTATGCTCGACCGTCTGTTAGCCGATGTCTTCTGGAGGGCTTTGCCTTACCCTCTCCAGCACTGGGTCGGCCAGGTATCGCCCACCAATGCCCTGGAGATGGTCGACCTGGTGGAGCGGTGCGAGGCCACCAGAAACCTGCAGGGGAGTCTTGCTGGGAAGGGGTCAGTCAAACCCCGGAGGCCTCTGCCCCAGTTCCGACGTCCGGCGACAGAGCGGCCTGTACGGAAGATACCCCCTGCGAGTCCGCCTCCCGTGGTATGCTGGAGGTGTCAGGAGCCAGGCCACATCAGGGCCGACTGTCCGCATCGGGATGAGCCGATGGAGGTGAACTATGGGGTCGCCACTCCTTGTATGCACGGAAGCTGTGCGCAACTGGCACCCGTGAGGTGCAAGACCATAACCACCTGTGTCAGGTAGAGGTGGGAGATTCGCTGGCGGTGGCTCTGCTGGACTCCGGGAGTTTAGTCTCCCTGGTAAGGGCTGCCCTTGTACGGCCTGTGGAGTATACTGGCCGTAAAGTCGGGGTCCTGTGCATCCACGGAGACCTGAAAGACTACCCCACTGCACTAGTGACTTTGTCCACAGCGGCTGGTAGGTGGACCCACGAGGTGGCTGTCGCTACTAAACTCCCACATGAACTAATACTTGGGAGGGACTTCCCGGTTTTCCGGCGCTGTGGCCGGCAATAAAGGTATCTGAGGGACCCGAGACAGGGGTGACCCTAGTAGAGTGGCCTGATACCGCTGGAAGGCCAGAACCCTGGGAGCCCGAGTCTGAAGGGCCGGCGGTAGGGGTGACCACTGCTCCAGCGGTAGAGGGAGACAACCCCACTGAGTGTAATGGTGGGAGACACGGAGGACTTGCCACCGGGACCTGAGTTGGCAGACCTCAATGTCTCCGGGGAAAATTTTGGGACCGCACAACACCGGGACCAAACCCTAACCAGGGCCTGGGAGAATGTGCTGGAAATTGATGGTAAACCCCAGAAACCAGGGGCTGAATTAATGTTCCCACGATTTATTGTTCTACAGGATATGTTGTATCGGGTGAACCAAGTCCGAGGTGAACCTGTTGAACAGTTGGTGGTGCCCACAGCGTATCGCAAGCTTGTCATGGAGCTTGCCCACCAACATGTTCTTGGGGGACACCTGGGGTGGCAGAAAACCCAGGACCGCATACTGCAGCGGTTTTATTGGCCCAGTGTGTTCAAGGAGGTAGAAAATTATTGTAAGTCCTGTCCAACCTGTCAGATAACTAGCCCCCAGCCTCATTTCCGTAGTCCTCTGGTACCTCTGCCAATTATTGAAGTACCGTTTGAGCGAATCGCTATGGATTTAATTGGGCCTGTACCAAAGTCTGCCAGGGGCCACCAACACATTCTGGTAGTTCTCGACTATGCCACTCGGTATCCGGAGGCGGTGCCCCTGCGACATACCTCAGCTAGGCTCATTGCCAAAGAGTTAATGGAGATGTTTTCCCGTGTGGGCCTGCCAAAGAGGTTCTGACAGACCAAGGGACCCCTTTTATGTCCAAAGTAATGAAGGAACTGTGTAAATTGTTGCGTATAAAGCAGTTACGGACGTCCGTTTACCATCCGCAAACAGACGGTCTTGTTGAGAGGTTTAACCAAACTCTAAAAAATATGTTAAAAAGGGTGGTGTCTAGAGATGGGAAGGACTGGGACCTGCTTCTGCCCTATCTCATGTTCGCAGTGCGAGAGGTACCCCAGGCCTCTACTGGGTTCTCGCCCTTCGAACTGCTTTATGGCAGACACCCTCGGGGCCTGTTGGATATCGCCAAGGAAGCATGGGAACAACAGCCTGTCCCCCACAAAAGTGTCATTGAGTATGTCACCCAGATGCAGGAACGGATAGAAAGGGTGTTGCCGCTGGTCCGGGAGCATATGGAGGCAGCACAACAAGCCCAGAGTAGGGTGTATAATCGTCAGGCTCGGGTGCGGGGCTTCAATCCGGGAGATCGGGTTTTGGTTCTGGTACCCACCCTTGACAGCAAATTCCTAGCTAGGTGGCAGGGCCCCTATGAGGTGATCGAGAAAGTAGGGAAGTAAATTACAAAGTACACCAGCCAGGGCGGCGCAAGCCGGAGCAGGTGTACCACGTGAATTTACTTAAGCCGTGGAAAGATAGGGACACGGCCGACGACCACAGCCCCCGGCCAGGGCTTCTAGGTGAAAGGGTCCAGCCCCACAGTTCGAGGCCTGTGAAGCAGTAACCACGGTAAAAATTGCAGACAGCCTGTCTTCAAAACAAGTTCAGGAAGTCAGGGAGTTCATCAGTCGGAACACGGATGTGTTCTCGGACCTCCCTGGCCGCACGTCTCTCATCCAACATGACATCGTCACTGAGCCTCAGGCCAAGATCCGGTTAAAACCATACCGGGTACCCGAGGCTCGGCGACGGGCCATCGCGGAGAAAGTACAGTTAATGTTGAAGCTCGAGGTCATTGAGGAGTCGAAAAGTGAGTGGGCCAGTCCCATAGTCCTAATACCCAAGCCGGATGGGACGTTGCGGTTCTGCAACGACTTTCGCAAGTTAAATGAAGTATCCAAGTTTGGCGCGTATCCCATGCCCGAGTAGACGAGCTGGTTGAAAGTTTAGGACAAGCCCGTTATTTTTCTGTGCTGGACCTCACTAAAGGGTACTGGCAGGTACCCTTAACGAGTCGGCTAAGGAAAAAACCGCATTTGTTACCCCGCAGGGCCTGTATCACTACAAGGTGTTACCCTTTGGCCTGCATGGCGCCCCGCCACTTTCCAAGGTTAATGGACATAGTGCTGCGACCACATCGTCGGTGCGCCTCGGCCTACTTGGATGATGTAGTCATCCACAGCACCGACTGGGAAAGCCATTTACCCAAGGTGCAGGCGGTAGTGGATGCCCTGAGGAAAGCCGGACTGACCGCTAACCCAAAGAAGTGCTCCATAGGGTTAGAGGAGACAAAATATCTGGGATATGTAATTGGGCGGGAGTCATCAAACCTCAGGTAACTAAGGTAGAGGCCATTCGTAACTGGCCCCGACCGGTCACCACCAGGCAGGTAAAGTCGTTCCTGGGGATTGTAGGTTACTACATGAGGTTTGTGCCCCACTTTGCCACAATAGCAGCGCCATTGACAGACCTGTTGAAGGGGCGAAAGTCTGGGAGGGTTAGCTGGAGTGAGAAGGCGGAGGAGGCTTTCTCCGCGTTGAAGTCGGCCCTGTGTGGGTCCCGGTTTTGGTGACACCCGACTTCAACAAGGAGTTTGTCGTACAGACCGACGCCTCGGAGGTAGGCCTCGGTGCGGTACTGTCGCAGGAGGTCAACGGGGAAGAACATCCCGTTGTCTTCCTGAGCCGTAAGCTCAGTCCCGCCGAGTCCAGGTATAGTATAGTGGAGAGGGAGTGCCTGGCTATCAAGTGGGCACTCGAATCTCTCCGCTACTACCTGTTAGGGAGGAGGTTCCGTCTGGTGACCGACCATTCCCCCTCAAATGGATGAGTCAGGCCAAGGAGAGGAATGCTCGGGTCACTAGGTGGTTCCTATCTCTTCAAAATTTCAAGTTTTCCGTGGAACACAGGGCAGGCCGCTTGCAGGGCAACGCAGATGCCCTGTCCCGCGTCCACTGCCTCACGTGTGTTCACCCCTCAGGGTTGAACAAAGGGGGGTATGTGGTAAGGTGCAAGGTGTCATATGTGATGGCAGGTACGTGTCACCGAGGTTGCTGGCCTCGGTGAGGTGAGAGCCGGGTTTTTGTCTGCAGCAGCTAGTGCTGTTTGACTTTGTTAAATAGCATGGCTGCAAAGCCGATCCGAGCCGGCTCTTACTGGGAGCAGCTAAAGAGTAGGGTGGGTGGCTGCTCCCCACGGTCCAGTCCATGTTTTGGGCTGGATATAAAACGCAGCCAGCAGCTGTGTCTGGGGAGTGTGATTATCCTGGAGCTGCTAACAGGGCTGGGAGTTCTCTGTCCAGGAGGAAAGAGCTCAGTAAGGAGGTATTTTGTTCCTGGCTACCTGAAGCTGGATTCTCCTGCGGCTGGGCCGACAGCGTGGTGCGAACCTGCACCTACACCTCCCAGGTGACTGAACCTGTGTTGGACTGTTTTTGTTTGGCTACGTTATTTCCGTTGTGTGTGAACTGTCACCAAGAGGCTGTTTTTCATTTTGTGTGCAAGTGTGAATAAAACACTGTTTGTTGCACAATCTGGACTCCTTGTTTTGCCTCTAAACTGCACCCGCACCGCTGTCTACCAGAGCGACTCCCCACAGTATATAGATATGTGTAAAGGCAGAGCTAAACAGTGTAGTATTATAATGCAAGTAGTATGGGCTGAAGATGAAATCAAAAGCATAGAGTTTGTCAGAGATGTGTATGATGTGTTTAAATGTAACATGTGTGAGAATAAATATCGAGTAATTACTGAGATATGAACGTGTCGGCATGGGTGCCTTTATGCAGTAAAAGGATAGGGGGCACCAGTTAATAGCAAATTAATGAAACATTATAAATATGAGGCATTATAAGTATGAAACAAAGCGCTATAGGAGCCGACATGAAGAAACTTACCAGGAGAGAGTGAATAGAAGAAGTAGAGTGGGACAGCAGAAAAAAGAAATGGTGTGTATAGAGCTGGAGTGAGAAGGGGAAAGTGAGGTGCTGCTTTTTATAGTGGCTCTTGCAGTTGGGCTGTGGTGTCTGGGTGAAGTGCACATGTGTGCAATGCTGAAGGAAGGGAGTATGTGTGAGAGACAGGCTAGAGAGCTGGAGACACAAGAGAAAAGAGAGGAAACGGAAAAGGGGAAAAAAAGAGAGAAGGATGGGGGGGAGGGGGATGATCCAAAGGGAAAAGAATAGAGAAGGAAGAAAAAGAAACAGAGGAAAAGAGAAGAAGGAAGAAAGTCAAGAAAGGTACCTCATGCAATCCATAGAAGGAATAAATCAGTGCGTTAAAAAAAATAGACAATAAAAATGAGGCCACAACGATTTATTAGATAAACAACAAAACTGGACTTACCGGAAAAGAAACCATTAACTGAAAAGTCCTGCCAGTAAAAAAATGTGTGATCAGACTTCCTTTGATAATAGAACAACTGCTGCAATGAAGACTTGGGAATGTGCTGTAATGTTGAGTGTGTAAGAAGGTCTGTTTGGATTTTGTGTGTGGAACTCCCTAGTCGGCCCTAACCAATTTGTCTTAAAGGCTTGATATTTGAAAAGCCAGAATCGTGGGGTACATTTCTTTCAGTAAAGGCCAATGTTTTTTAATGGTCTGTTGGACCTTAGGCATAAGTGGATGGTAGGTATGGAGAAAAGGGACTTGGTCCTTAGTGGACTTACGCTGATTTACATTGTGAAATGCTTTTTTGAGAGTTTCTTGGTAAGTAGGGGTGCTGGATAAACCCTTTCAGTGAATTCAGAAGCCATACTGTTGAGCGGTATCTGGTGAGTGGTAGGATCTAAGACAATTATGGTTACACAATGTGCTTGTAATTTGCCAATCTAGCACATGTGAGGCCAATGATTGGTCACAGTATTCACGGGACCAAGACTCTTCTGGTCTGGTGAGAAAGCAAGCCAATGGGGAGTGTGGCTGCAGAGTGGGAACGACAGGACTGCAGATGTTTTTTTATTTTTTATTTTTTATTGGGTATAGGTTCCAAGGATTGGGTTGGTTGGCTCCTAGGCTGGCGAACCCCATTAATATTCCCCTTATAGACTAAGAATATCCAATTTTTGTGAATAAGAAACCAACTTCAGCCC
This sequence comes from Bufotes viridis, assembly GCA_033119425.1. Taxonomy (NCBI): domain Eukaryota; kingdom Metazoa; phylum Chordata; class Amphibia; order Anura; family Bufonidae; genus Bufotes; species Bufotes viridis. The sequence goes on along the minus strand of CM065594.1, from coordinate 148,638,796 downwards.
TGAAGAAACAGGACAAATAAGAAACCAAGTAGTAGGTATCTAAAAGTGCCTCCACATAGTTCAGCAAGAGTGTCCTCAAACAATTGGAGCAAGAGTGCTTCCATAAACAGTGCAGCTAGTGTGTCCCAACAATAATGTCACAGATTGTCATGTCATTTTTTAGCGAACAGTAAACACTTTAAAAGCAAACCCAAAAAAACAATGGCAGAATTAAATTTGTTTTTGAGTTTCACCCCGTAAATAATATTTTGACTGAAAAGCGCTGTATGATACTAGACATGCGGGATGACTAGAAGCAGCTTGTGATAAACATTGTGAGTGCCTGCCAGTGTGCATAGCATATGCAGTGTCCCCACTGCAAGTGTTAGGGTCCATTCACACGTCAGCAGCTGCGGACAAGAATAGGATATGTTCTATTTTTTTGCGGAGCTGCAGACCGGAAGTTCGGGACTGTGGACAGGAAATGCGAATGAATGGGTCCGCCCCGTTCCTCATAATTGTGGAATGGATCCGTTTTGCAGAACCATCTATTGAAAATTTTATGCCGAACCCAATTTTTTTTAGTACTTACTGTTTAAACATTATTGTATGCTTCCGTTTCCATTTGCGATCCGCAAAAAACAGATCACAAACGGAAACCGAATGGAAAAACGGAACAGGAAAATGGAATGGAAACACTACTAAAACAAAAAAACAGATCCGTTTAAAACGGACCGCAAAAACATACGGTCGTGTGCAGGAGGCCTGTCTATCCAGTTCAGCCTGTTATCCTGCAAGTTGCCAGCCCTTCAGGTAACAAGCTACTGAATTCTATAGAGAGTGTACCAGTTCTACAATTGGGAGTGCAAAAACATTCTATCAGAGAAGGTAAATGCCTATACCTTGGCTACAGACTTCCCTGCATGTGGTGGGATCGAATAAGCTTCACTTTCCCCAGATTGTGCTATATTGAGGAGATACCAATATAGTGTGAGTGAGAGGAACAAGTTGCACCCCTTGCTAGTCGAGCTAGGAAAGACTGAGCAGATTGTGAGAAAGAGACCTAACCCACTGCCTCCTATACATAGTCTTGAGAAACAGCACATGGTAACTGTAAAGACTGTACTTGACATTCAGTGCTTGTGTGAATCATCTGCAAAACTACCTCAGTACAGTTAACTTGTTGAACTGCAATCCTGCCTTCTTATAGTACCACGCTGCTGCCTGCATTACCAACATACTGCATTACCAGCCCATCTGCGGGACTCCTGTCTTGTTCCCACAAAACCACTAACACCAAGGGTACCTTCCACTACTATTAGGCAGAGAGCCCCAAAGTCTGATTGTGCACCAAGGAAGAAAAGGGTGCGTCCTCCTATCACTGCACGGCCCAGGGAGCACTGAAGTGAAAGCTGACACCATAAGTGCAACTACACCATGAGTGTGGCTTGCTGCACATACATCTGTAGAGACTGGATAGAGGCACTGCAGAGTGGATAGGGCAGCAACAAATCATTGTGTGCCTAATGAAAAGATTGCCTGCCAGCATGAGGGAAGCTGCAATGTTAGATGCAACATAGCTCTTGCCTATTGTTGTTTGAGCAAGAGATTTAGCTACCCGAGAGGCTAATACATAGACTAAACTGAGTGCCACAAGCTGTAGAAACCATGAGAGGGTAGTCAAAGGTAGGAGCCTCCCCATGACTGAGTTCATTGAGGAGAACTGAAAGCAGTGAAAACTGCCACAGTTGTACAGTACATGCCTGCTCATGAGAAAATGTTACTATATTCTGTATCACAACCTAGTCTCCTCTTTATTGCCCACTACACCATCGCAACCTAGGAGGATTACAACTAAACAGCTTGCCTGTCTCCTATATGAATCTCTCTAACATTTCACAGCACTGGCTGACTGTACCTCACTGACTCAGAGAAGTATTTTTGCGGCAGAACCAGTCTTACTTATTAGTCATACAGGCAGCATACAGTCCCTTGAAAAAGTATTGATACTAGTGATGAGCGAGCACCAAAGTGTTCGGGTGTTCGGATATTTGGTCCGAACACATAGCGATATTCGTGCGCTCGGACGAGCACCCGAGTATAATGGAAGTTAAGGGGAGACAATCAGGCACCCCCTGCTCGAACGAGGGGAGGGTACCTGGTCTATTGGAAAAGGTCAGAAAGTGACAGAAACACCACCGAAATGGATCTGGAACAGCATGGGGACCATGTCTGGGTGCATCTTGGACTCCATTGTCGCTGCTGAGAACCATATTGTCCCAGTTGTCCGCCACTTTTACATATGACAAAATCAGGCCCCAAAATCCTGCCCCCTAAAAAAAAAAATACATTTTTAGAGGTAAAATTGTTAGGAAACATTCTTTCCTGCATATTCAATTGTATATACAGTGCAAATGCTTGCAAAAATTACAAGGAAGAAGCACTCCGATACGGCCTGTATATCGCATAAAGGAGGGCCTCATTCACATGGTACTACAATTGTTCAGGTACACTGCTACACTCATAAAGCCTATGCACTAAGTAAAAGGGCTGGCAAAAATTACAAGGAACTGGCACTCCAATACACCCTTTATTACACAAGGAGGGCATCATACACACCCTTGAAAAATTATCATTGATGGCCTGCTGCTGACCCTCAAAAACATTTGGAGCAAGGGCCTGCTAGTTACCCTCTAAAACATTATAGTTGAGGGCCTGAAGGTGAGCGAACCCCATAAAACATTGCAGTGATGGCCTAAAGGTGAGCAGACCATATAAAACACTAGAGGTGAGGGCCTGAAGCCGAGCGAACCCCATAAAACATTTCAGGGATGGCCTACAGGTGAGCAGACCATGTAAAACATTGGAGGTGAGGGCCTGAAGCCAAGCGAACCCCATAAAACATTTCAGTGATGGCCTACAGGTGAGCACACCATATAAAACATTAGAGGTGAGGGCCTGAAGTCGAGCAAACCCCATAAAACATTGCAGTGATGGCCTACAGGTGAGCAGACCGTATAAAGCATGGGAAGTGAGGACCTGTAGCTGAGTGAACCCCATAAAACATTGCAGGAATGGCCTACAGAGGAGAAGACCATATAAAACATTGGAGGTGAGGGCCTGAAGCCAAGCGAACCCCATAAAACATTTCAGTGATGGCCTACAGGTGAGCAGACCGTGTAAAACTTTAGAGGTGAGGGCCTGAAGCCGAGCGAACCCCATAAAACATTGCAGTAATAGCCTACAGGTGAGCAGACCGTATAAAACATTAGAGGTGAGGGCCTGAAGCCGAGTAAACCCCATCAAACATTGCAGTGATGGCCTACAGGTGAGCAGACCGTATAAAACATTAGAAGTGAGGGCCTAAAGCCGAGCGAACCCCATAAAACATTGCAGTAATGGTCTTCAGGTGAGCAGACCGTATAAAGCATCGGAAGTGAGGGCCTGAAGCGGAGCGAACCCCATAAAACATTGCAGTGATGGCCCACAGGTGAGCAGACTATATAAAACATTAAAAGTGAGTGCCTAAGGGTGAGCGAACCCCATAAAACATTGCAGTAATGGCCCACAGGTGAGCAGACAGTATAAAGCATTAGAGGTGAAGGCCTGAAGCCGAGCAAACCCCATAAAACATTGCAGTGACGGCCTACAGGTGAGCAGACCGTATAAAACATTAGAGGTGAGGGCCTGAAGCCAAGCAAACACCATAAAACATTGCAGTAATGGCCTACAGGTGAGCAGACCGTAAAAAGCATTGGAGGTGAGGGCATGAAGCCGAGCGAACCCCATAAAACATTGCAGTGATGGCTTACAGGTGAGCAGACTGTATAAAACATTAGAGGTGAGGGCCTGAAGGTGAGCGAACCCCATAAAACATTGCAGTAATGGCCTACAGCTGAGCAGACCATATAAAGCATTGGGGATGAGGGACTGAAGGTGAGCGAACCCCATAAAACATTGCAGTGATGGCCTAAAGGTGAGCAGACCGTATAAAGCATGGGAAGTGAGGGCCTGAAGCTGAGTGAACCCCATAAAACATTGCAGGAATGGCCTACAGAGGAGCAGACCATATAAAACATTGGAGGTGAGGGCCTGAAGCCGAGCGAACCCCATAAAACATTGCAGTGATGACCTACAGGTGAGCAGACCGTATAAAGCATTGGAGGTGAGGGCCTGAAGCCGAGCGAACCCTACAAAAATATGTAGTGAGGGCATATATATTCTGTATAGAAGATGAGGCGGAGGAGGAGGCGGATGAGAAAACAAGATTCAAACATATACCCTTTTTTTTGCGGTGAAAAGGGTGCATTTGAATCTTGTGGATTGAGTACATTATAAAGCATACATTTAAATTGAGTTTTTGTTCCTCATTAGCTCAGCTTTCCTCTGGTGGAGTGGAGAAGTCAGGGTCAATCCAGGCCTCGTTCATTTTTATCTGAGTCAACGTGTCAGCATTGTCAGTGGACAAGCGGATACGCTTATCTGTTATAATGCCACCAGCAGCACTAAATACACGCTCAGACAATACGCTGGCTGCAGGGCAGGCCAGCACCTCCAAGGCATAGAGCACAATTTCGTGCCACGTGTCCAGCTTGGACACCCAGTATTACCAAAAATATAACCACTAGTAGGGTGCTAGTCCGCACCCAAACATCCACATATGTAAATATAAAACGTCTGCAGTATTAAAGCAACAAAAACCTACAAAAATATACTGGACCACGTTTAAATCGAAATAATCTTTATTAGCATTATAAAAGAACATGCAGCAGCATGTATGATATGGCAAAACAGTAACACAGAGAGAGGGGTGCACAAATGGGCGGCATCCAGGAGAGAGAGGCACAGGGCAATATAAATATAAATATCAATAAATGGCAAGTGCAAAAGATAACAATTATAAATACATCATGTCAGTGCATACCCATAGTGTGTCTCTCCTCCGGGATGGCGCCAAAAACCCCGACGCGCGTTTCGGCGGAAGCCCCAGACGAAGGCATTCTTAAAGGGACCGCACCGGCCAGACGGTTGCTCCTAACAACACCCCCAGTCGACTCAATACTTTTTCAAGCGGCGCCACCATGTCGGATCCAGAAGTAAACGAGCAGCCTGCCCCCAGGGAGCCTGTGGCCACAGGCGGAACTACTGCCACCAGCCTGATGCCGCTGACGATGCCATATTATTTTGGGGCCCCATGGTTCCCCCACTATACAGGAGAGCCTCATACTTTAAAAGACTTTAAGGACAAAATGGTGGCGTTGTTCAAACTATACCCTGTTAATGCAGAACAGCAGATGGAGATACTGTTAGCCCAGCTAGAAGGGGCAGCCCGCAGAGAAGTCATGTCCTGGCCTAACTCTGAGAGGAGCACCATGGACCAAATTTTTAGCCGCCTCAGAACCACTTTTGAAGCACGGACAGCGTCCGAAGTAAAGATGCGCTTCTTTGGGAAGAAACAGAAACCTGGTGAGTCGCTCCGTGATTTTGCTCTATCTCTGTAAAGAACCAAGGATAGAAGCCGTCTAAGAGGTATTTGGGCCTTGGATGATAAAGTAACCCAGGAGTAGACAGGTCAGAAGAATTTAAGTCACCTGTATCTACATAGAACCTGAGGAAATAGTGGAGAGTCAAATCCCTGTGCAGTATTAGACCTGCTTGATCTAAGAGGAGTTGCAATCTATATTCATCTGTGATCTATTCATCTGAAACTACTCTGCACTGCTATGTATTAAGGAACTGCGCTTCCATCCATTGATGTGCATGATTACCATCAAAGACTCTAGTAAAGTTCAAGTTCTGTTTTATCATAACGCGGTTCCTCATTTATTCCTACTATCAGCAAACGGTGTGCCACCGTTAATTGGCACTGGCGTCACGAACTCTATCTACAACTACCTGCCAGAGAGTCAGCCTGTCTCAGGTTAGTGGTCACCATTGCACTACCACACCCAAGAACACTATTAACCCTAACTTGAGTACGCTGCATGTGTCATGTTGCTGAGCTCCAAAACCACCACCAAGTTACGCCCATTGTCAGACGCAACCATGCCTGTTTGTAGGTTGAGTGGCGAGAACCACAGCTTGGTCTGTTCCCTTATACCCTGCCACATCTCTGCGGCAGTGTGCTGTTTGTCCCCTAAGCAGATCAGCTTCAGCATGGCCTGTTGACGCTTACCCACAGCAGTGCTACACATTCCCAGCCTCCACAACAATCACACAGTGTGCAATCAGGGAAATGTAGCATCTCTGGCCACCAGCACTTGTCCATGTGTCCGTGGTGAGGTGGACCTTCCCACTAAGTGTGTTGGTCCGGGCATGGGTGATGTTCTGTGACACATGCTGGTGTAAGGTGGGCATGGCACACAGTGAAAAATAGTGGCGGCTGGGGACTGCGTACCGAGGGACGGCCGCCGACATCAGGCTGCGGAAGGCCTCAGTGTCCACAAGTCTAAATGGCAGCATTTCAAGGGCCAGTAATTTCGAAAGTTGCGCATTTAGTGCTATAGCGTGTGGGTGGTTATTTGTGCTTGCGTTCAAATGCCTGTGTTATCGACATTTTGACGCTACGCTGGGACAGGGAAGTGGATGTTGTGGCTGACTAGAGTTGAGCGAACACCTGGATGTTCGGGTTCGAGAAGTTTAGCCGAACTTCACGAAAATGTTCGGGTTCGGGATCCGAACTCGACCCGAACTTGACCCCGAACCCCATTAAAGTCAATGGGGACCCGAACTTTTGGGCACTAAAAAGGCTGCAAAATAGCCCTGGAAAGGGCTACAGGGCTGCAAAAGGCATCAAATATAGGTAAATCCCCTGCAAACAAATGTGGATAGGGAAATGACTTAAAATAAAATAAATAAAAATTAACCAATATCAATTGGCAACTTGGAGGAGGAGGTGGAATAGGAGGTTGGGGTGGCGTCAGGTGGGAATGCTATGGGAGTTGAAGTTCTCATCACAGCCAAAAAGGATTCATGTCTGCCTGCAGTACCACAGGCCTCATTCACAGACTCAGGGCCATGGCAACCATACATGGGAGTTGAAGTTCACATCACAGCCAAGAAGGATTCATGTCTGCCTGCAGGGCCACAGGCCTCATTTAAACATTCAGGCCCACAAGAGCCACAAAGAGGAGAGTTAAAATCACGCAAAGACAGTATTGATTTCATCCAGCAATGCCACAGGCCTCATTCACAGATTCAGACCCATGTCACCCATGAAGAGGAGAGTTACAATTATGCCAAAACCATATTGATTTCACCCAGTAGTGCCACAGGCCTGATTCACTAATTCAGGACTATGGCACCTGCAAAGAGGAGAGCGGTCCCATAACAGCAACACAGGCCTCAGGTCAACCTGCAATGGAACAGGCCATTATCATTTATCTAGGCCCCTGACACCCAGACAGAGGAGAGGTAATTTGACAGTAAAAAGAGGTTAATGTCTCCCACCAATGCAGCAAGCAATGAAACGAAATATAGGCCCCTGACAACCAGACAATGTAGAGGTCATTTGACAGTATAAACAGTTTAATGTCTCCCACCAATGCAGCAAGCGATTAAACGAAATATAGGCCCCTGACAACCAGAGAATGTAGAGGTCATTTAACAGTATAAAGAGTTTAATGTCTCCCACTAATGCAGCAAGCGATGAAACAAAATATAGAACCCCGACAACCAGACAATGTAGAGGTAATTTGACAGTATAAACTGTTTAATGTCTCCCACCAATGCAGCAAGCGATTAAACGAAATATAGGCCCCTGACAACCAGACAATGGGGCAATCATTTGACAGTAAAAAGAGGTTAAGGTCTCCCACCAATGCAGCAAGCGATGAAACAAAATATAGGCCCCTGACAACCAGACAATGTAGAGGTCATTTGACAGTATAAACAGTTTAATGTCTCCCACCAATGCAGCAAGCGATTAAACGAAATATAGGCCCCTGACAACCAGACAATGGGGCGGTCATTTGACAGTAAAAAGAGGTTAAGGTCTCCCACCAATACAGCAGGCGATGAAACAAAATATTGGCCCCTGACAACCAGACAATGTAGAGGTCATTTGACAGTATAAAGAGTTTAATGTCTCCCACCAATGCAGCAAGCAAGCGATGAAACAAAATATAGGTCCCTGACAACCAGACAATGTAGAGGTCATTTGAAAGTAAAAAGAGTTTAATGTCTCCCACCAATACAGCAGGCGATGAAACAAAATATAGGCCCCTAACAACCAGACAATGTAGAGGTTATTTGACAGTATAAAGAGTTTAATGTCTCCCACCAATGCAGCAAGCGATGAAACAAAATATAGGCACCTGACAACCAGGCAATGGGGCGGTCATTTGACAGTAAAAAGAGGTTAATGTCGCCCACCAATACAGCAGGCGATGAAACAAAATATGGGCCTCTGACAACCAGACAATGTAGAGGTCATTTGACAGTATAAGAGTGTAATGTCTGCCACCAATACAGCAAGCGATGAAAAAAAATATAGGCCCCTGACAACCAGACAATGTAGAGGTCATTTGACAGTATAAAGAGTTTAATGTCTCCCAGCAATGCAGCAAGCAATGAAACGAAATATAGGCCCCTGACAACCAGACAATGGGGCGGTCATTTGACAGTAAAAAGAGGTTAATGTCTCCCACCAATACAGCAGGCGATGAAACAAATTATAGGCCCCTGACAACCAGACAATGTAGGGGTCATTTGACAGTATAAAGAGTTTAATGTCTCCCACCAATGCAGCAAGCGATGAAACAAAATATAGGCACCTGACAACCAGAAAATGGGGCGGTCATTTGACAGTAAAAAGAGGTTAATGTCTCCCACCAATACAGCAGGCGATGAAACAAAATATAGACCCTAACAACCAGACAATGTAGAGGTCATTTGACAGTATAAACAGTTTAATGTCTTCCACCAATGCAGCAAGCGATAAAACGAAATATAGGACCCTGACAACCACACAATGGGGCGGTCATTTGACAGTAAAAAGAGGTAAATGTCTCCCACCAATGCAGCAGGCGATGAAACTAAATATAGGCCCCTGACAACCAGACAATGTAGAGGTCATTTGGCAGTATAAAGAGTTTAATGTCTCCCACCAATGCAGCAAGCGATGAAACAAAATATAGGCCCCTGACAACCAGACAATGTAGAGGTCATTTGACAGTAAAAAGAGGTTAATGTCTCCCACCAATGGAGCAAGCGATGAAACGAAATATAAGCCCCTGACAACCAGACAATTGGGCGGTCATTTGACAGTAAAAAGAGGTTAATGTCACCCACCAAACAAGTGATTATCTGAAATGTAGGCCCCTGGCACCCAGACTGGGGAGAGAGGTCCCATAGCAAAAAATCAGTCTTTATGTCACCCAGCAATGGAAAAGGCCACTCAGTTAATTAGGCCCCAGCAGCCAGACAGAGGAGAGAGGTCCCACAGCAGAAAATCAAGCTTGATGTCACCCGCCAAAGCAGCAGGCGATTAACAGAATGTTAGGCCCCTGACACCCAGACAGAGGAGAGGTTCATTCAACTTGGGGTTGCACCCAAAATAATGGTACAATTAAAAAAAGAGGATTCAATAAAGAAGTGCCCTGGAGTACAAGAATGTATGGTTGAGGGCGAGGCAGTTATAAATGTCTATTCTGCACTAAGTCCTGTGGGATCCATGCCTGGTTCATTTTAATGAACATGAGCTTGTTCACGTTGGCTGTGGACAGGCGGCTGCTTTTGTCTGTAATGACGCTCCCTACCGTGCTAAATACATGTACAGACAATACACTGGCCGCAGGGCAGGCCAGCACCTCCAAGGCATAAAGGGCAAGCTCTGGCCATGTGGACAATTTAGAGATCCAGAAGTTGAATGGGGCAGAACCATCAGTCAGTACGTGGAGGTGTGTGCACACGTACTGTTCCACCATGTTGTTGAAATGCTGCCTCCTGCTAACACGTTCCCTATCAGCTGGTGGTGCAGTTTCCTGTGGTGCGGTGACAAAACTTTTCCACAGCTCGGCCATGCTAACCCTGCTGTCTGAGGAGCTGGCCGTGACACAGCTGCGTTGGGGACCTCTTCCTCCTCCTCCTCTGCCTTCGCCTTGTGCTTCCACTTGTCCCCCCATGTCAGTTGGGAATGCCCTCCGGAGCGCGTCTACCAGTGTGTGCTTGTAGTCGCGCATCTTCCTTTTACGCTCCAGTGCAGGAATTAAGATGGGCACGTTGTCCCTGTATCGGGGATTCAGCAGGGTGGCAACCCAGTAGTCAGCACAAGTTAAAATGTGGGCAAATCTGCTTCTGCTGTCATTGCGCAGGCACTGCAGCATGTAGTCGCTCATCTGTGCCAGGCTGCCCAGAGGTAACGATAAGCTGTCCTCTGTAGGTGGTGTATCATCTGTGTCCTCTGTATCCCCCCAGCCACGCTCTAGTGATGGCCCTGAGCTGCGTAGAGTGCTACCCTGCAGTGCCTTCTCCTTCTCCTCAACCTCATCCTCCCCCTCCTCCCCCTCCAGAAGGGTGCCCTGGCTGTCCACATGTGTACCTGGCCTCTGCTGGTGCTGGAACCCACCCTCTGAGCCACTTCTGTATGACCTGCCTGAAACCCTGTGAAATGGCCCTTCTTCCTCCTCCTCCTGTGCCGCATCCTCTTCCATCATCGCCGTAATATTTTTTTCAAGGAGATATAGAAGGGGTATTGTAATGCTAACAACGGCATCATCAGCACTGGCCATGTTGGTTGAGTACTCCAAAGACCGCAACTAGTTACACAGGTCTCGCATGCAGGCCCAGTCACTGGTGGTGAAGTGGTGCTGATCCGCAGAGCGACTGACCCGTGCATACTGCATCTGAAATTCCACTATCGCCCGCTGCTGCTCGCACAGTCTCTCCGGCATATGTAGGGTGTAGTTCCACCTGGTGGGCATGTCGCATATGAGGCGGTAAGCAGGAGACCGAAGTTACGCTGCAGCGCAGACAGGCGAGCAGCAGCAGGGTGAGAACGCAAAAAAGCACGCACATACGGACCGCACTTTCAGTAGCAGCTCTGACATGTCTGGGTAGTTTTTAAGGAATTTCTGCACTAACAAATTCAGCACATGCGCCAGGCAATTGATGTGCGTCAAACCGGTTAGTCCCAGAGCTGCTATGAGATTTCGCCCATTATCGCACACCACCAGGCCGGGCTTGAGGTTCACTGGCAGCAACCACTCATCAGTCTGTTCTTCTATGCCCCTCCACAGCTCCTGTGCAGTGTGGGGTTTGTCACCCAAACACATGAGTTTTAAAATCGCCTTCTGACATTTAGCCCGGGCTGTGCTGAAAAAGGAGGTGAGGTTCTTTCGATGACCAGATGTGGGGGTGGTAGAAGAGGAGTAGTAGGAGGAGGATGATGCAGAGAAGGAGGAGTAAGCAACATGAGGCAACAAATAATGCCCTGCGATCCTCGGTGGTGGAAGGACATGCGCCAAACCACTATCCGCCTCGGGCCCAGCCGCCACTACGTTTACCCAGTGTGCAGTTAGGGAGATATAGCGACCCTGGCTGTGCTTACTGGTCCATGTATCTGTGGTTATGTGGGCCTTGCCACAGATGGCGTTGCGCAGCGCACACTTGATTTTATCCTCCACTTGGTTGTACAGGGAAGGGACGGCTCACCTGGAAAAGTAGTGGTGGCTGGGTACAACGTACTGGGGGACAGCCACCGCCATCAGCTTTTTGAAACAGTTCGTCTCCACCAGACGGAATGACAGCATTTCAAAGGCCAGTAATTTTGAAATGCTGGCATTCAGGGCCAGGGCTCGAGGGTGGGTTGGTGGGTATTTCCTCCTTCTCAATGTTTGGGAGATGGACAGCTGAATGCTGCCATGTGACATGGTAGCGATGCTTGTTGATGGTGTCGTATGTGGTCGTGTTGGTGGAACATCCTCTGTTTGCTGGCCGCCAGGTGCCACAGTGACGCCAGAGGTGAAGGGAGAGGCCGAGCCAGCAGCAGAAGAGAGAGCAGGAGGAGCATGAGAGAGTTCCTTGTTTTTAAGGTAGTTACTCCACTGTAGTTCATGCATTGCATGTAAATGCCTGGTCATGCAGGTTGTGCTCAGGTTAATAACGTTTATGTCTCTGATAGCACAACATGCAAACCATAAAAGTAGATATTTATACTATGTATGGGCACCAGATTTGGGGACCCAGAACACGTATTTTGTCACCAAAATTCACAAATGCAGTATTTGACTGTTATAAATTGGAAATAATTATTTAAACAACGTATGCACAACAGTTTTTTCGGCCTAAAACACGGCTTTTTTCAATAAAACCTCAAAATGCAGTTCTTAACTGCTGTACATTAAAAGTAGATATTTATACGATGTATGGACACCAGTTTTGGGGACCCAGAACACGTATTTGGTCAACAAAATTCACAAATGCAGTATTTAACTGCAATACATTGTAAATAATTATTTTAACGACGGATGCACAACTGTTTTTTCGGCCTAAAACACGGCTTTTTTCAATAAAACCTCAAAATGCAGTTCTTAACTGCTGTACATTAAAAGAAGATATTTATACGGGGGACCCAGAACACGTATTTGGTCAACAAAATTCACAAATGCAGTATTTAACTGCTATAAATTGTAAATTATTATTTAAACAACGGATGCACAACAGTTTTTTTGGCCTAAAACACAGCTTTTTTCAATAAAACCCCAAAATGCAGTTTTTTACTGCTGTAAATTTAAATTAGATATTTATACCGTGTATGTACAACTGCTTTGTGAAGCAAGAATATAGCTTTTTCACACAAAAAAGAATAATGCACTATTTCTCAGCTGTAATATAAAATCGGTATTTAGGCGGTGTATTTCAAAATGCTTTGTGGATCAGGATTACCACTTTTTTGTCCAAAAAATACACTTATGCTGTATTTCACAGCAGCAATGTAAAATAGGTGGTTCTAATGGGTATTTCAGACTGTTTGGTGGACCTTGAATAACGTTTTTTTTCTAGAAGAAACAAAGAAGCACTATTTCCATGCAGAAACATAAAATCTGTTGTTGGACGGTGTATGCAGAACTGTTTTTTGGACAAGAAATACGGTTATTCCCCCAAAATTACACGGATTCTCTATTTCACCGCAGAAATGTCAAATATATATTTTGGTGGTGTAAAATAGGCTTGGTGGATCAGGATGACCACTTTTTTTTAATTAAATACACTGAGGCACTAGCTGAAATGGAATATACGGTTTAGTGCATTGTATGCATAAGTGCTCTGTGGCACCACAGATCCCAGGCTAGACAAATGGACTATGTCATCCCTTAAACATACAAAAGGCAATATAGGGGACTTGAGCAGCCAGAAAAAAAATGTTTTTTCCTTTACTGAACCACAAAATAGGATTAGGCTGATGTCCCTGGCTGGCTGGCACACATGCAGTACACTGCAGTGGCTAATGTGGCCGCCCAGCACCACCTCAGTAATAGATGGATTACAAAAAAAGATTTCCCTTGCAGTGGCTGGGTACAGAAATGTCGGATTGCTGAAGCTCCCTCCCTCTCTATTTGCTGTATCTTGTGAATTATAGTAACACAGGTTCTTCTTATTTCTGCCCTATTCTGTCCCTGATTGCAGCACCAACATCCTCTCCCTAAGCTCAAATCAGCAGAGTGACGTGCGGCAGTACGTGACTCCAGCTTATAAAGAGGCTGGGTCACATGCTGCACTTAGCCAATCACAGCCATGCCATTAGTAGGCATGGCTGTAATGGCTTCTTAGGGCAAAAAGTAAAACACTTGCTGATTGGATACTGTGCAGCCCTTCAGAAAGCGGAAAGAAATCGCCTAACAACGGACCCGAACCTGAACTTTTTTGAAAATGTTCACGTCCGTGTCCCGAACAGCACAAAATTCGGTACGAACCTGAACTATACAGTTCGAGTTTGCTCAACTCTATTGCTGACGGTTCATGCACAGGTCCAGGTCAAGGGCGAGGGGCATCCGGGCCTGCGCCTTTGACAGGGGATTGGCCAGCAGTGTGTAACACAGTGGAAGAGAAGGCAGTGGTGAAACACACAGAACCAGAGTGTGGACCCAGGCATTCGGCCCACTTATTAGGGTGCTTGGATGCCATGTGGTGGATCATGCTGGTGGTGGTTAAGTTGCTAGTGTTCACGCCCGGCTCATTTTGGTATGGCACAGGTTGCAAACTACCACTCTTTTGTCGTCTGCGCTTTCCTCAAAAAAGCGCCATACTTCGGAACACCTACCCCTTGGCTAGGTAGATTTACGCATGGGGGTGCTCGGTGTAACAGTTGCGGGCCTGTTTGGTGTGGGCAGATGTCTCCCTTTTGCAACCCCACTGCCTCTTCCAGACTGTTGCGGTGATGTGGATCCCTCCCCCTCTGTACTGCTGTCCTCGCTCAGCTTTTCATCTTCCCATGTTGGGTCAGTGACCTCATCTTCCACCACCTCCTCTTCCACTTTCTCACTCTGCTCATCCTCCTGACTTGACCTAACCACCACCTCAGTGATTGGCAACTGTGTCTCATCATCATCCACCTCATGAACGAATGATTGCCGTTCACCACCATCATCTTCTTGAGACTGTGAAGGCTCAAGAGGTTGGAAATCAGGGCACAATATCTCAGGTACCTCTTCAAGCGTGCTTGGCGAGAGAGCTAAACCAAGTACTGGCGATGAAAAGAAGTCATGTGAATATCCGAGTGTGGGATCATTTGTTTGGCCAGATGCGACATGGTGGGAGGAAGGAGGATCAGAGAGAGGATTCGGTTGACCATACTTTTGGCTACAGAGACTGGACTTCGTGGAAGAGAGGGTGGTGATTAACCAACTGTAAGTATTATCTTCTGCAATCCAACCGACCACCTGTTCGCACTGGTCCTGCGCCGCCCAACTAAGTTTGACATGAAGCTGGGTTAGTTTTTTGTTTTTTCTGGTGCACTGGCAGCAGGCAAGTTTCATTTCGCCCAGGGCCACGGCCTCTGCTTGCACCATCAGCATCATGCCCAGGGCCACTGCCTCTGCTTGCACCATCATCATCATGCCCAGGGCCCCGGCCTCTGCTTGCACCATGAGCTGATGCCCACTTCCCCCTCCCTTTGTGCTTGCCTTCTTCATATTAATGGTTTTGTCTATAGATGTGGCACAGTGTCACGAGTTGGAGGTCCCGCGAAAGACCTCCACGTCGTTTCACAATAAACGAGATACAACGGTACGGTCTAAACAGTGTTTAATGTACAAATGGAAAACAATGGAGAAACAAAAGCTCTACGTACCGTCAATGCAGTGGGAGCAACCCCCACTCTGCCACTGTCTAGTAATACTCCAGAAGGGCGTGACTAAGCAACTCCTGGTATTTACTAGGGCCCCAGATGGTAGGGATAGACTTTGCCGCAGGAAGTTGCCAGGGTCCACTCTGGAGCGTGAACTAGACAGTGACCACAGGAGCGAGTGACAACTGGTACAAGAATGTACCTACGGTACAGAGCAACATGACATACACAGGGAACACGAGCAGGAGTTCAGGAAAGGACACAGGAGTGGCAATGGACAGAGAAGGTCTTGGTGGGAACTGCGTGGCCTTGCCCAAGCACTCTGCAGCAAGGAAGCTGCAAGAGCTTGCTGAACAGAGAACATGGACAGAGACGAATGCTCCCCCTCCGAGGAACGACAGACCCCCTTTCGGAGGAGACAGGAAA
Source organism: Bufotes viridis (assembly GCA_033119425.1). Classification (NCBI taxonomy): domain Eukaryota; kingdom Metazoa; phylum Chordata; class Amphibia; order Anura; family Bufonidae; genus Bufotes; species Bufotes viridis. Next base: position 148,623,105 of record CM065594.1, on the reverse strand, counting down.
CATAGCAAGGCAAGACAAAACAGAACAGGCGAACTCATAACAGACACAGGAGTACGAACCACATAAAGCAATGAACGAAAGGCAGTGCAACAACAAGCAGTGAACAACAACAATGAACAAGTAGGAGAACCTACAGAGAACAGATGGACACGGATCCCATGGGTCAGCAGCATGGGAGACAGTACACACCAGCAGCAGGACAGGACAAACACACACCAGGAGAGCTGACCCAGAACTGAGGCAAAGTCAGCCTTATATACAGGTTTCATGGGTGCAGCAAAGAGGCCACACCCATGGACCAGACAGAGAGGATTAACTCCAGATACACACAGGGGAGTTAACCCAAACAGAATCACAGACACACATGGGAGTTAACCCATACAATACCACATACCAACACACTAAAACGAAGCTGCAGCGAGGAACTGCAGCACACGAATGGACAGAAGGTCACGGCCAGAAACAGCGGCCGTGACACACAGATTGTTTTAATCTCCGCTAAAGACAGTTTTCTGATGCAGGACAGTACTGGATACAGAAAAATAAATATTTTCGGCACTACACTAGGCCAGAGATAATGTAATTTTGAAAATACACACTCTATTGGCTTCCAGTAAGGTACTAGATACAGAAAAATAAAGATTTTCGGCACTACACTAGGCCAGAGACAATGTAATTTTTACAATACACACTGTATTTCCTTGCTGTAATGTACTAGATACAGAAAAATGCTGATTTTTGGCACTACACTAGCCCAGAGATAATGTAATTTTTAAGATACACACTGTATTGGCTTGCTGTAATGTACTGGATACAGAAAAATGCAAATTGTCAGCACTATACTAGACCAGAGATAATGTAATTTTTACAATACACACTGTATTGGCTTGCTGTATTGTACTGGATACAGAAAAGTACAAATTTTCGGCACTACACTAGGACAGAGATAAAGTAATTTTGACAATACAAACTCTATTTGCTTTCAGTAAGGTACTGGATACAGAAAAATAAAGATTTTCGGCACTACACTAGGCCACGTATAATGAATTTTTTACAATACACACTGTATTGGCTTGCTGTAATGTACTGGATACAAAAATAAATATTTTCAGCACTACATTAGAACAGAGATAATGTAATTTTTAGAATAAACAATGTATTGGCTTGCTGTAATGTACTGGATACAGAAAAATACAAATTTTCTGCACCACACTAGGCGAGAGATAATGTAATTTTGACAATACACACTCTATTGGCTTCCAGTAATGTACTGGATACAGAAAAATACAGATTTTCGGCACTACACTAGGACAGAGATAATGAAATTTTTACAATACACACTGTATTGGCTTTCTGTAATGTACTGGATACAGAAAAATACAAATTTTCGTCACTACACTAGGCAAGAGATAATGTGATTTTGACAATACACACTCTATTGGCTTCCATTACGTTACTGGATACAGAAAAATAAAGATTTTCGGCACTAAACTAGCCCAGAGATAATAAAATGTTTACACTATACACTGTATTGGCTTGCTGTAATGTACAGGATTCAGAAAAATACTAATTTCCGGCATACCACTAGGCCAGAGATAATGTAATTTTGACAATACACACTGTATTGGCTTGCTGTAATGTACTGGATACATAAAAATAAATATTTTCGGCACTACACTAGGCCAGAGATAATGTAATTTTTACAATACACACTGTACTGGCTTCCAGTAATGTACTGGATACAGAAAAATACAAATTTTCGGCACTAAACTAGTCCAGAGATAATGTAATTTCCAAAATACACACTGAATTGGCTTGCTGTAATATACTGGATACAGAAAAATACAGATTTTCGTCACTACACTAGCCCAGAGATAATATAATTTTTACAATACACACTGTATTTGCTTGCTGTAATGTACTGGATACAGAAATATACAAATTTTCGGCACAACACTAGCCCAGAGATAATGTAACTTTTACAATAGACAGTGTATTTGCTTGCTGTAATGTACTGGATACAGAAAAATACAGATTTTCAGCACTACACTAGTCCAGAGACAATGTAATTTTGACATTACACACTGTATTGGCTTGCTGTAATGTAATGGATACAGAAACATACAGATTTTTGGCACTACACTAGCCCAGAGATAATGTAATTTTTACAATACACACTGTATTGGCTTGCTGTAATGTACTGGATACAGAAAAATAGAGATTTTCGGCACTACACTAGCCCAGGGATAATGTAATTTTGACATTACACTCTGTATTGGCTTGCTGTAATGTAATGGATACAGAAAAATACAGATTTTTGGCACAACACTAGCCCAGAGATAATGTAATTTTGACATTACACAATGTATTGGCTTGCTGTAATGTACTGGATACAGAAAGATACAGATTTTCGGCACTACACTAGCCCAGAGAAAATTTAATTTTTACAATACACACTGTATTGGATTGCTGTAATGTACTGGATACAGAAAAATAGAGATTTTCTGCACTACACTAGGCCAGAGATAATGTAATTTTGACAATACACACTATATCGGCTTCCAGTAAGGTACTGGATACAGAAAAATACAGATTTTCGACACTACACTAGGCCAGCAATATTGTAATTTTTACAATACACACTGTATTGGCTTGCTGTAATCTACTGGATACAGAAAAATACAGATTTTAGGCACTAAACTAGGCCAGAGATAACGTAATTTTGACAATACACACTGTATTCGGAAGTAGTTCTATATTGGATACAAATTTGTCCCAAATAAAATGTATTCTCTGCGGGAATACTGTATATACGGTTGCGGCCTAAACGCATACACAGATTTGCCCAAAATTAGTTAACTATGGCCAATATATAAATCACTCTCTGCTGGAGTAATTAATATAATGGTTGCAGATTGAATGCACACACAGATGTGGCACAAGTTAGGTTAATTTCCCCAGAAAAAATAATTTCTCTGATGGTGCAGTGTATATCTCAGTACCAGGCACACTCAGTACCCCTTTTTATAATGTCTGCCCAACATACTGCTTTACGATGGTGCAGTGTATATCTCAGTAACAGGCACACTGTAGTGAATGAGCCCCTTTTTATATTATCTGCCCAGCACACTGCTTTATGATGGCGTATTGTAGATATCACTAATCTGAAATCTTTATGTCATTTAGAAGTTAAAAAAGCAATTTTCAAGCCCTGCACTATCTGTCCCTTCTTGGTGACGCCTGTACTGATAGTGCTGAAGCAAACCCCTTCTTAAAAACAAAACAAAAATGTGCTGCACTGCTGTCAAACACACACTGTAGTCCTTAACCCCTTAAGGACGAAGGGCGTACATGTACGCCCTTCGTCCGGACTTTAAAGATGGCGCCCGCTCCCGCACGGAGCGGGCGCATGAGCTGCGGGTAAACGCTTGATTCATCAAGCTGACACCCGCAGCTCATGTCCGCGACTGGCAGCGATGCCGATCGCGGACATTTAACCTCAGATGCCGTGGGTCAATCCTGACCACGGCATCTGATCACGCAAAAACCGAAAGTTTCACTTTCGGTTTGCCCGGCTCCCTGATGGCCACAAGGGGAGCCGGAGCATGCATTTAGTAGCCTAGGTTTCTGTGAATGAAACCTAGGTTACTACTTAGTATTCCTATGGAGCCTATGACTGTAATAGGCTCCATAGGAAATATGTTATTTCTCATATATTCCAATGCTATTGCATTGGAATATATGAGAATAGCAATCTGATGATTGCATCTTATAGTTCCCTATGGGAACTATAAGAAAGTGGTAAAAAAAAAAAAAAAAAGTTTAAAAAATAAAAATAAAATAAAAAAAATATAAAAATTCAAATCACCCCCCTTTCCCCAAAATGAAAATAAAATAAATAAAAAAATAAAAAAATTACACATAATGGGTGTCGCAATGTGCGAAAATGCCCATACTATAATAATATTAAAAAATATTCACCATACGGTAAACATAAAAACGGAAAGAAAGCGTCCAAATGGTTAATTCGCCATTTTTGGATGCTTCATTTCCTAAAAAAAAATGAATAAAAAGTGATCAAAACATCATACGCACCCCATAATGGTATCAATTAAAAGTTTAGATTGCCCCGCAAAAAATGAGCCCCTACACTGCTCCGTACGCATAATTACAAAAAAGTTATAGGGGTCAAAACATGGCGACAAAAAAATGAAATAAAAAAATTCCCACTTTTAATTTTTTTTTCACTATCAAAACGCAAGAAAAACTATACATATTAGGTATTGCCGGATTCGTACTGACCTGAAGAATAAAATTAACCAGTCAGTTTTATCACAAATCGAACGTTGTAATTTAAGAAACCCGTAAAACTGTGGTGAAATTGCTTTTTTTTTGCAATTTCACCCCATTTGGAATTTTTTTCCCGTTTCCCACTACATCACATGCAAAAATAAATGGTAGCGTTAAAAAGTACAACTTGTCCCGCAAAAAACAAGCCGTCATATGGCTATGTGAGCGGAAATATAAAAATGTTATGGCTTTTGGAAGGCAGGGAGCGCAAAACAAAAACGCAAAAATCCCAAAACCCCCGGTCCTTAAGGGGTTAAAAGGACTGTTATGTCTTTCAATAAGGTTTTTGGAGTAAAATCAGTAAGTTTAGAGCAAAATGCTATCTGTCCCTGCCTACTGTCTACTCTCCCTGATGCTGAATGAGCCGAGCGCCGGACCTCAGCTCCTATATTAAATGGTATCACGTGTTCTGGCCAGCCAATCAGTGTAAGGCTTACAGCTAACATGGCTATGGCCTTACACTGAGGGGAATTACTTACCCGGACCTTGATTGGCTGCTTAGAAGTCGCCAAACGTGCGGGGAGGAGACTCGAGTAATGCGATGAATACACGTGGTGCTCGGCCGAGTAAAGCCAAGTGCCGAGCATAGCGATGCTCGAGCCGAACCAATACTCGGTCGAGCATGCTTGCTCATCACTAATTGATACCCCTTGAACTTTTCAAAATTTTTTCAAGTTACACCTTCAAACTTAAATGTATTTTATTGGGATTTTATGTGATAGATCAACAGAAACTAGCAAGTATGTGTGAAGTGAAAAGAAAATGATACATGGTTTTCAAAATACATTTTTAATAAATAAAAATCTGAAAAGTGTGGCTTGCATTTGTATTCAGCCCCCTGTGTTATGATACAACCACTGTAAATAAAATCCACTGTCGCCAATTGGCTTTAGAAGTCACCAAATTAGTAGAGTCCACCTGTTTGTAATTTATTCTCAGTATAAACACAGCTATTCTGCAAAGACCTTAGAGGTTTTTTAGAGAACATAAGTGATCAAAGAGCATCACGAAAACCAAGGAGCATACCAGACAGTTCAAGGATTAAGTGGTGGCGAAGTGTAAAGCAGGGTTAGGTTATAAAAAAATATCCCAAGCTCTGAACTTCTCATGGAGCACTGTTCAATCCATTTGAAAATGGAAGGACTATGGCACAACTGCAAATCCTATACAATATGTATTCAAAGTGGGTGCGCTCACCAGATACTAAATAACTGGAGCACTGCCTGCCTACTACCTTCAGACACTTGGAAATATGCAAGAGAATATAAATAGCTGGCTCACAGTATATTGTTACATTTAAAATTATTCATCAAGAAATAGACAACATAAAAAATTATACAATTAAAAACATAATAAGGTTGCATATAATCATATATTCATAATAATCTTTGTACAGTCTTGGTATCTTTTATCTTAAAGGGGTCGTCTGAGTTTTGAAAAAAAAATATATAGCACTGTAAATCTGATGGTCAGCAATATATAAATATGCTAAGCAAGTTTTCGGCAAAAAAAAATATCTATTTTCTCATTTCCCTGTTTCTCTTCTGGCTTTTTCTTTACCTGCAATAACAACAATCTCTGCCCCTCCCCCTGTTCTGCAAAGGGAGTGAATACAAGTGCTGCCCTGAGTGACATGTCTGCCTGCTGGGAGGCTCAACAGTATGTTGTATATGTAGGACGACAAGTCCCAGGTGTATAATGACACTGCTAATACACACAGGATCTTCCCCCTACCTGTTCTTGTGCAATGCTCTGCAGAACTCCTCTGTCAGCTTCTGTGCCCAGCATTTGTCTCCTCACTGCCTGCAGCTACTCAGTAAAGCCTTCAGCCCTGAGTCTGTGCTGCTGAAGGGGTTAAGAATCCAGGGAGAGAGCAGACTGCAGCAGACGGCAGGGGGAGTGTGGCCAGCACAGTGACGTCTCTTGTACAGACTCATATCTGATCTCTCAGGCTTGTACACAAAATATCATCAGAGCAAGAGGAGAAGCTGACATCACAGGTCATGTGACCCTCAGTGAAATCTGAGAAAGCAGCAACAGGAGATAAAGTAAGTGAATTGTAAAGTCCTTACATTTGCCTAGTTAGAAACATACAAAGAACAAAAAAATAACTCAGACAACCCCTTTAATGTCCTTACATGCAGAGCTCACAAATGTATGATTGAAATTGATGACTTTAGTAACTTATTTAGTTCCCATTAAGCAATATATCACCTGTATCATTAAACAATATATTACCTGAATTAAATATCAGTCCCCACCTATGTTGGTATAGTTCATATAAGGTTCTTCAATATGTTATCAAAGTTCACACTCGAATCTCCTATAAATTGTGCAATGTTTCTTTGTTCTATTGCTTTCTATTTCTCTTAATGATACTGCAGCGGTACCACAGTTATATAGTATACTTTGATGGAGCGTCTTAGGATGTCCGCTCTCATAGTCATAGACTATTTTGTCCTAATATGTGTTACAGTTATGCGCCAGATATATATTTCTTACCGGACTCCTCGGTCTTCCTGCTCTTATTTCAATGTGCCGGCCAGAATGTCTTTACGCATGCGCTGTACGTTCTTATCCAGGCCAGAGTTCAAGAGGTAACTGTAGGTCTGATATTATGCTCAGGATATCTTTCAGAGATGTGATCAGTCTCTGTCGCCGTCTCCCCAGACGCGTTTTGGAAAACTATGTTCATTCCTCAGTGATTGGGACCTTCCATTTTTATAACTGCTTTTGGTTATTCCAAAAATCTGGACTTTTGGTTATTGCAAAAACCTGGGCTGGTCCATAAGACTGTTTTATCATACACACCCTGCAGTTTATCAGCCTACTCATTGTCATAACATAAAACACTTCACATCCACACATTAACCACAGATACAGTTACATGAATAGTATATGTATATGGATGTCTATATATGGCATGCATACTATCAGCTCATGATTGTATAAATTTAGTATACCTGATTCATAATATATACCAATAATTAATAAAAAAAATACTAATAAAAATAAATTCAAAATAACATAGACATAACTAATAAGATGAATAAAATGATGAAAATGTATTGACTGGATAAAAAACTACTAATTACTTCTTACTGATTGTTGTAAGGATGGAGGGGAGGATGCAGAACACGTCAATGCACTGGTATACAGCTTTGCATCGACATGTTGTGCACAAACATTATGTTTGTCGGAAAACCAACATGGCACTTCACCCTGAACATAGCATCCCAACCATGAAACGATGGTGGCAGCATCAGTCTGTCGGGATGCTTTTCTTCAACAGGGACAGAGAAGCTGGTCAGAGTCAATGTGAAGATGGATAGAGCTAAATACAGGGAAATCCTGGAGAAAAAACAGTTAGAAGTTGCAAAAGACTTGAGACTGGGACGAAGATTCTCCTTCTAGCAGGACAAGGACCCTAAACATACAGCCAGAGCTACAATGTAATGGTTTAGATTAGAGCATATTCATGTGTTAGAATGGCCCAGTCAAAGTCCAGACCTAAATCCCATAGAAAATCTGTGGCAAGACTTGAAAATTGCTGTTCACAGACTCTCGCCATCCAGTCTGACAGAGCTTAAAAGGTTTTTCGGAGATTTTACTACTGATGACCTCTCCTCACGAAAGGTCATCAGTATCTGATTGGTGGGGGTCTGACCCCGCCGATCAGCCATTCGAGAAGGCAGAGTTCCAAACCTCATCTGGTATTAACATCAACATTAAAAAATTGTGCACTGTTAGCTTCATGGTATGGGTTTCCATGGCTGATCAGATGCATGGAAGCCTTACATCACCAAACACAGTGACAAAAGTTGGGTGGAGTGATGTAAAGCACATATCACCACTGGACCCTACACATTTTTTGCAGTGGAAATGTGTTCTGTGGAGTGATGAATTACAATTCTCTTTCTTGCAATCTGATAAATGAGTCTGGGTTTGGTGAATGCCAGGAGAACGTTACCTGCCTGACTGTGTTGTGCTAACTGTAAAGTTTGGTGGTGGAAGGATAACGCTATGGAGTTGTATTTCAAAGGCTTGGCCTGGCCCCTAAGTTCCAGTGATGGGAAATCTTAATGCTTCAGCATAACAACACTTTGGACAATCACATGGTTCCAACTTTTTGGGTAAAGTTTGGAAAAGGCCGTACTTGTTCCAGAATGACTGTTCCCCAGTGCACAAAACAAGGTCTATAAAGGCATGGTTGGGTGAATTTGTTGTGAAAGAACCTAACTGATCTGACCTTAACTCATCCAACACTTTTGGGATGAACTGGAATGGAGATTATGAGCCATACCCCCTCTTCCAACATCAGTTTCTGATAAGGTTGCCACCTGACCGATATCTCACTGGCCAGGCCGGAAAATAGTGCCCCTGCCGGTGCCAGTTATTATTTTCTACCGGCAATAACAATTGCCAGTATTTTCCTATCAGGACTGTTACTAATGAGCGCTTCCATTGTCGAGCACTCATTAGTACAGCCTTTAACTCTCGTCCTCCCCCACTTGTGTTAAGAAGAAGAAAAAAAGAACTCACCTACTCCATTTGGGGGCATTAATACTATTGGGGGGTACTAATGGGGGCATTATTTATTCTGGGGGCACTAATGGGGAATTTCTATTATGGGGGGCCCTAATGGAGGCGTTTTTAAATCTAGTGGGCACTAATGGGGGCATTATTAATTCTGGGGGGCACTAATAGAGGCATTAATAATTCTGGGGGGCACTAATGGAGGCATTACTATTACTGGGGGCACTAATGGGGCATTATTAATTCTGGGGGGCACTAATCGAGGCATTAATATTACTGGGGGGCACTATTACAACTGGGAGCCACATTATGACATAGCGACTTAACACCCCATGTTAAGCCATGCCCCAAAACCACAGCCCCTTTGGGGTATGGCTTAACTTGGCTGGTATTTTTTTGCTGGGAAAGGTGGCAACCCTAGTGTCTGACCTGACAAATGCTTTTCTGGATGAATGGAAAAAAATTCCTCTTTTTCATGCAATCAAATAGAGGGGGGAAGGTCTCCATTCCCTTAAGCCCTCATCTGCATGTTAATTAAGACAATACATTTGTAGTAACAGTATAACAGATCTATGAGAGAAATGTATGCTGTTAATCAGCAGGTTCAGCCCTATGAGGTATTATTCCTGGTTTAATAGAGTTAATCCTTCTACCAGATGTTCTTTGAGCTTTATTACTTATAGTCTGTCAGGTTGAAGACCTTTCCAATTGAAGATGACAACACACGGAGGCGGCTGAACCCACATAGCCAAGCTTTGCCCACCTGTGGATATTGGTCACGTAATTTTGCAGTAAATTCTTACAGCCAGTAGCTACTGTGGGTAAGTGGGGCATCTCCGTATGCATTCAGTCACACCATGTGGTATAATCCTTACAGTTCAAAATAGTGCCTAAATAACCTGCAATAACCATAGGAGCTTTTGTCATCCAGGAAGATCCAGGCCTGCATATTGGCCATGTGCATTCCGCATTTTGCGAATGTGAGCATCCTTCCCTATGCTGCCTATTCTTGTCCACAAAAACGGACAAGAATAAGACATGTTCTATCTTTTTTGCAGGGCTGCGGGATAGAAGTGCGGATACGGAAAGCACACTGTGTGTATCTTTTGCGACCCCATTAAAATGAATGAGTCCGCATCTGAGCCGCAAAATTGTGGAACAGATGCAAACAGAAAATATTATATTATTACTGGGGTACAGTTGTAGTAGCAAATGTTCTAAAACAGGCATGCTCAACCTGCCGCCCTCCAGCTGTTGTAAAACTACAACTTCCACAATGCCCGGCTGTAGGCTGATAGCTGTAGGCTGTTCGGGCATGCTGGGAGTTGTAGTTTTGCAACAGCTGGAGAGCTGCAGGTTGAGCATGCCTGTTCTAAAGCAAAGACTAAAGCATCTACGCTGGAACAGTGGGGGATTAAAGTGAGTACTGTTTTTTATTTTTTATTTTTATTTTAGAATATTTATTGCTTATCTTTTTTCAAGCTCTAGTAAACCCTTAATGCCATCAAAGTATACTGATTACTTCATTCAATAATATACAATTTTACATACGGTAAGTAGCACAATAGTGCTACCTAGTGATCATTACTGGTAATGCAGATATTTTCATAAATAATACACTCATTGACCAAAGAAATAATGCACCCAGATAGAAATGACAAATTTCTACAAAACTTGCAGTAATATCTCAGGTATGTGTGGTCTGGCTATGTTCCGGACAGCCTAGACAGACCACCAGTAGAGATGGTCATTTGATCCGCTGACAAACATGAGTAGCTCCCACAGTTTCGATGTACCCCATCCAGACACAGGTGGCACCTTCATTTCACACCCCTGTCTCTGCCCAGACCTTTTCCAGATGCTAAGAAGAAGGAGATTTGGTGTCACAGTGCCCTTAATGTGTCCTGCTATTGGCAGTCAGCCACCTTCGCCCTCGTTTGCAGTAGTGTTGTGAATAAGAAACCTGGACTGCTACAGACTGGAACGGTGTAGCAACTAATCCAGGTTCTGTTTGGGAGCTGATGATGGTCAGGTACTAGTATGGGGGCCTCATGGTGAGAGCTTCAATTCTGACTTTGCTGTGGTGCGACAAATTTCCCCAAACTGCTGGTGTGATGATCTAAATGAAAAAAGAACATTTTCCAATGTCACTTTTCATCTGTTATAGTGGGAATAAAGGAATGCAAATAAGCTCTCAACAAGCTCTGCCTCTAATGCTACCAGATGTAAGCTATCCTAAAAGTCAATGTTTGACCCTTTAACTAGTATAAGCAAGTTCTCCAGCATCCGCCAGTGTTGGTCGTCTTTATTGTAGATCAGTTTAAAGTACATACTGCAATCTTCACCACCCTCCACCACAGGTTAACATGTTTCAAACTTGAAAATTCTTAATCATAACCTTCAGGTTATGATTAAAGGGATTCTGTCACATGGAAAATCAATATTAAGCCAAACATAGGTTCTTATAGCTCTTCATCCCTTCTTTCCATAGGTGTTCTTTACACTTGGATCCGGCTTTCTACCTTCATGAAAATCCTCTTTTATCTTTATGCTAATGACACCTGAAGATGCCCAGAGGGGCATTATTTTCATTCAAAAAGTGCCCAGGAACGCCTTCCATCCAGTGCCCAGGCCCGCCTCCCCCTGACAGAGCCCAGGCCCGCCCCTCTCTCTGCTCATACCATATGTCCTTGGCATTGCTGCCGTCGAGCTCCGCCCCCACTGGCTACATCACTAGTAGCCGATAACCCCACCCACTCCTTCCCTCCAGCTTCACTAACATCCACCGAGCCGGCTCCTGCGCTCTTCCTGTTTAACTGAGCGCATTAGCCTAAGGGTCCATTCACATGTCCGTGTGTGTTTTGCGGACCCACGGATCCACGGATCCGCAAAACACGGAAACCGGCAATGTGCGTTCCGCATTTTGCGGACCGCACATCGCTGGCACTCTCATAGAAAATGCCTTTTCTTGTCCGCAATTGTGGACAAAAATAGGACATGTTCTATTTTTTTCGGGAACGCGATTGCACCCGGAAGTGCGGATCCGCAATTGCAGACCCGGCTGGGACATCGTCTGTCCCCATTGAAATTAATGGGTCCGCAATTCCGTTCCGCAAATGTTGAACAGAATTGTGGACGTGTAAATGGAGCCTAAGGCTACATTCACACGACCGTATGAAATGAATGGCTCCGCATCTGTTCTGCAATTTTGCGGAACGGCTGCGGACCCATTCATTTCAATGGGGCCGCAAAAGATGCGGACAGCACACAGTGTGCTGTCCGCATCCGTAGATCCGATCCGCGGCCCCGCAAAAAAGATAGATCATGTCCTATACTTGTCCGCGATCGCGGACAAGTATAGGCATTTCTATTATAGGGCCGGCTACATTCACACGGCCGGTATCTGTGTTTTGCGGGTCCGCAATTTGCGGACCGCAAAACCCATATGGTCGTGTGAATGTAGCCTTAAGTGTTTCACTGGGCATGCGCTCAGATAAACAGGAAGAGCGCAGGAGCCGGCTCGATGTTAGTGAAGCTGGAGGGAAGGAGTGGGCGGGATTATCGGCTACCAGTGACGTAGCCAGTGGGGGTGGAGCTTGACGGCAGTCGCAATGCCAGGGACATATTGTATGAGCAGAGAGAGGGGCGGGCCTGGGCTCTGTCGGGGGGAGGCGGGCCTGGGCACTTTTTGAATGAAAATAACGCCCCTCTGGGCACCTTCAGATGTCATTAGCATAAAGATAAAAGAGGATTTTCATGAAGGTAGAAAGCCAGGTCCAAGTGTAAAGAAAACCTATGGAAAGAAGGTATGAAGAGCTAGAAGAACCTATGTTTGGCTTAATATTGATTTTCCAGGTGACAGAATCACTTTAACCACTTCAGCCCCCCTAGCTTAAACACCCTTAATGACCAGGCCACTTTTTACAATTCTGCACTACACTACTTTCACCATTTATTGCTCCGTCATGCAACTTACCACCCAAATGAATTTTACCTCCTTTTCTTCTCACTAATAGAGCTTTCATTTGGTGGTATTTCATTGCTGCTGACATTTTTACATTTTTTGCTATTAATCAAAAATTACCGAAACTTTTGCAAAAAAATGACATTTTTCACTTTCTGTTGTAATTTTTTTTTTTTAAAAACTACATTTCTATATAAATTTTTCACAAAATTTATTGTTCTACATGTCTTTGATAAAAAAAAAGATCCAATAAGTGTATATTTATTGGTTTGGGTAAAAGTTATAGCGTTTACAAACTATGGTGCAAAAAGAGAATTTCGGCATTTTGAAGCAGCTCTGACTTTCTGAGCACCTGTCATGTTTCTTCAGGTGCTAGAATGCCAGGAAAGTATAAATACCCCCAAATGACACCATTTTAGAAAGAAGACACCCCAAAGTATTCGCGGAGGGGCATGGTGAGTTCATGTATCATTTATTTTTTTTTTACAAGTTAGCGGAAAATTACACTTTCTGAGGAAAAAAATTAAAATAATAAAGTTTCCATTTCTGCTAACTTCTGGCAAAAAAAAATAAAATCTCCCACGGACTCACTATGCCCCTCAGTGAATACCTTGGGGTGTCTACTTTCCGAAATGGGGTCATTTGTGGGGTGTGTTTACTATTCTGGCATTTTGGGCGGGGCTAAATTGTGAGCAGCCATGTAAAAGCTAAAGGTACTCGTTGGAATTTGGGCCCCTTTGCTCACCCAGGCTGCAAAAAAGTGGCACACATGTGGTATCGCCGTACTCAGGAGAAGTAGGGCAACGTGTTTTGGGGTGTATTTTTACATATACCCATGCTGGGTGAGAGAAATATCTCAGTAAACTGACAACTTTGTATAAAAAAAATTAAAAAGTTGTCGTTTACAGCGATATTTCTCACACAAAGTATGGTTATATGTAAAAATACACCCCAAAACTCATTGCCCTACTTCTCCTGAGTACGGTGATACCACATGTGTGCCACTTTTTTGAAGCCAAAATGCACAAAGGGGCCCAAATTCCAATGAGTACCTTTAGGATTTCACAGGGCATTTTTACGCATTTGGATTCTCACGCTTTAGGGCCCCTAAAATGCCAGGGAAGTATAAATACCCCACATGTGACCCCATTGTGGAAAGAAGACACCCCAAGGTATTCTGTGAGGGGCATGGTGAGTTCACAGAAAAAAAAAAAATTTGGCACAAGTTAGCGGAAATTGATATATATATATTTTTTTTTATAAAGTCTCATATTCCACTAACTTGTGACAAAAAATAAAATTTGACATGAACTCACCATGCCCCTCACGGAATACCTTGGGGTGTCTTCTTTGTAAAATGGGGTCACATGTGAGGTTTTTGTACTGCTCTGGCATTTTAGGGTCTCCGCAATCATTACACGTATTGCCAGCATTAGGAGTTTCTGCGATTCTCCTTATATTGAGCATACGGGTAATGAGATTTTTTTTCCCGTTTTGCCTCTGGGCTGAAAAAAGAAAAAAAAATGAACGGCACAGATTTCCTTGTTCGCATCGATCAATGTGGATGAAAAAATCTCTGCCCAAAAATGTGCAAAAAAAAAAAAATGAACGGCACAGATTTCCTCATTCGCATCGATCAATGTGGATGAATAAATCTCTGCCAAAAAATGTGAAAAAAAAAAGTAGTAAGGCCCCATTCACACGTCCGCAAAAATGTCCGCATCTATTCCGCAATTCTGCGGAATAGATGCGGACCCATTCAGTGTGAATGGGGCTGGCGGTGATGCGGAGAGCACACTATGCGCTCGCCGCATCAGCATTTGCGGTGCTGCGGCCACAAACTTCCGGGTTTCGGCCACGAAACTTCCGGCCGCAGCTCCGTAAAAGATAGAGCATATCCTACTCTTGTCCGCAATTGCGGACAAGAAAAGGCATTTTCTATATAGTTCTGGCAATGTGCGGATCTGCAGAATGCGGAAAGCACATTGCCGGTGTCCGTGTTTTGCGGATCCGCGGATCCATGGATCCGCAAAACACATACGGATGTCTGAATGAGCCTTACAGGGGGTGATTAGTGACAGGGGGATGACAGGGGGGTGACATGGGGTGATCGGGGGTTAATCAGGGGTTAATCAGGGGTTAATCAGTGACGGAGGTGGGGGGTTGGATGGGGGGGGGGTCTGTGTGGTGATTGGTGCACTTATAAAAGTTTCCATTGGTGGTCCCAAGCAAAAGGGACCACCAAAGGAACGATCAGCAAGCATATCAGACGCTGTTAACAAAACAGCGTCTGATATGCCATTTTTTTTAACATCTACAGCCTGCCAGCGCACGATCAGCGCTGGCAGGCTGTAGTTTAACTTCTTCCCGATTCGATCCTGTAACAGGAAATCTCGCGTCTCGTGAGATGACGCGCCCGCGCGTCAAAGAGGAACAGACCGACCGCCCGCAGGACGCAATCCTGCGTTAGGCGGTCGGTAAGTGGTTAAGAACTTTCAAGTATGAAACATGTTAACCTGTGGTGGAGGGTGGTGAAGATTGCAGTATGTACTTTTATACCGATCTACAATAAAGACGACCAACACTGACGGATGCTGGAGAACGTGCTTTTATTGGGATCATACAAGGGACGAGTCCAGTCCTCTCCGTGCACCGAACGCTTATGGTGAGCTGGATATTTTTATCCTTCTGATTACTGACCCTTTAACTAGGCCTTAAGACATGACTTGGATAATAAATAAGCCAGCACCTCATCTGGAGACAGCTGTTTCTGGGTGATTGAGCGTTAGAGCTTGTTAACAGCTCATTTGTGTTTCTTTCTTCCAAGAATTTCAGAGGAGCATGTATGGCCTATAAGGCCTCTTTCACACGGGCGACATGTTTGACGCGCCGATAAAAGGCGGGTGCGTTGCAGGAAAATGCGCGATTTTTCTGCACGTGTGCAAACTGTTGTAATGCGTTTTGCATGCGCGTGCGAAAAATTGGCATGTTTGGTACCCATAACCGAAGCCGGACTTCATCACTGAAGTCCAGTTTCGGGTTGAGTATTCTGTATATTTTATTATTTTCCCTTATAACATGGTTAGAAGGGAAAATAATAGCATTCTCACTACAGAATGCTTAGTAAAATGTGCATTAAGGGGTTAAAAATAAAAAAAATAAACTCACCTTATCCACTTGATCGCGTAGTTGCCGATCTCTTCTCTCTTCTTCAAGTATTAGCTGAAAGCTAAAGGACCTGTGGTGACGTCACATCACATGGTCCATCACGATGGTGATGGACCATGTGATTGGACCATGTAATGAGCACAGTGACGTCATCACAGGTCCTTTAGCCGGCAGCTAATGCTTGAAGAAGAGAGAAGAGATCGCAACTACGCGATCAAGTGGATAAGGTGAGGTTATTTATTTTTATTTTTAACCCCTTAATGCACATTTTACTAAGCATTCTGTAGTGAGAATGCTATTATTTTCCCTTATAACCATGTTATAAGGGAAAATAATAAAGATCGGGTCCCCGTCCCGATCGTCTCTTAGCAACCTTGCGGAAAAATTGCACTGCATCCGCACTTGATTGCTGATGCTTGCGATTTTCACGCAGCCCCATTCACTTCTTCGGGGCCTGCGTTGCGTGAAAAATGCAGAATATAGAACATGCTGCGATTTTCACGCAACACAGATGTAATGCGTGAAAATCACCGCTCATGTGCATAGCCCCATAGAAATGAATAGGTCAGGATTCAGTGCGGGTGCAATGCGTTCACATCACGCATTGCACCCACGCGGAAAACTCGCCCGTGTGAATGCAGCCTAAGCCTCCTCATGCCGATTATAGCGATCTCCCCAAGGAGAGATAGTACCCCCCAAAAAGTAGGAATAATAAACATCTCAAAATGTACGAATAAACATTTCCATGGGAGAAGTGATCAGATGATCGCATGTTAAAGTCTCATAGGGCTACTTAAAATAAGTCTAAAAAGGCTTAAAAACGTTTTAAAAAATATAAAAATTCACCTATATTAAAAACTAGTAGGTAGCTCATCCCAGGACGGTGACTGTAATAGATATTGCATCAACTTAAGGCCTCATGCACACAACCGTTTTTTTATGCTGTCCGCAAAAAGGGGTTCCGTTGTTCAGTGATCCGTGTCCGTTTTTGCCTTTCCGTGTGTCTTGCGTTTTTTTTAGCGGACATGACTCAAAAGATTTTACCAAAAGACAGGCTGACAATTTTTGCCAAGTGCCTGCCAAGGGATCCGCAAAAAAAAACGACGCGGAACGCGGATGACACATGGATGGCCATCCGCATTTTTTCACGGTCCCATTGACTTAAATGGGTCCACGGACCACGGACGCGGAGGACAAACGGTGCATTTGCCGAGTTTTCCACGGACCCATTGAAAACCAAATTGGTCCGCAGAAAATCACGAAAAACGGAGCAACGGACACGGAATCAAACAACGGTCGTGTGCATGAGGCCTAAGGCAAAGTTCTTGTTCCAGGACAATGACCCAACTTTTTCATTTTCACTAGGAGTAACAGGAAAAAATGCACTCCACAATTTGTTAACAATTTCATCCTAAATACAGCAACACTCCATATGTGCTCATAAAATAATGTATGGCACAACGCAGGCTTCTGAAGTGAAGAAGTGCTATATGGATTTTAGAGGGCAGATTTCACTGGATGGAATAATTTTCAGGCTCCATGTCTCATTTAAAGACACTCTGGGGTACCCCTACAATAGAATCCCCAAAAAGTGACCTCATTTTGGAAACTATACTACCCAAGAATTTTTAAAGTGGTGTGGTAAGCACTTTGGCCCAACCGGCATTTCGTCGAATTTAGAAGAAACTTGCCATGAAAATGAAACATTACATATTTTACATGAAAATGTCGTTTTAGTCCCAAACTTTGCATTTTCACATTGGATAACAAGAACACAATTTTTTATACCCATTTTCTTATGAATACGGAAACATCTCATATGTGATCATAAACTGCTGTATGGACACACTGCAGGGCTCAGAAGAGAAAGAGCACCATGTGCATTTGAAGCATAGTTGTTTTATGCAGCATTGGCTGACAAATGCAGAGGCTCTGGGGTGAAATAAAAATAAACCCCCCAAGAAGTAACCGCATTTTAGAAACCACACGTCTCACAGATTTTACCAATGGGTGTAGTGAGCATTTTGACACCATAGGTGTTTTGCAAAAATAAATTCACAGCAGATGGTGTAAAGTGAAAATTGCAATTTTTACACAGATATGCCACTTCAGTGCCTAATATGTTGTGCTCAGTGTGTGAAATGCAAGCCCTGGTATTCCCTTACGTCCTACCAGCAGCACAGATGGGGTTAACCACCCCCCGTGGACTGGCAGGACCGGCGGAATGTTTAATGAGCCCAAGACTAATAACTCAATTTAACAATTAAGTATCTCCTTAAAAGGAGAAAGTCAACCCCCAGCCCACTGTGTTTTTTTCTGTCCTCCTGGACAGGTGGACTAGGCGGTTTGTTCCCCCCTTTCTTGTGGAAAGTGCGGGGAGCCTTCTTTTCATTTGGGTAACGGCGTTGCCCTTTTTTCCTAGGTACCTTGTCAGTTTGGCCGGCAGCTTATTTGCTGCCGGCCCCGCGCACTTGCGCCTGGCTGGGGTATTTTGGCGGCGTCCTTGGTCCAGGATTCCTGGCTTAAGCCTTGGGTCCCTGACAATTCCTCAAAATACAGAGTGACTGGAGAGCACAGCGAAAGGGCTTGAGGTGCTCTCGTGGAGGAGCCAAAGATGGAAAATCCACCTCCTGACTACGGGCCTCTTCGAGGCTCTTGGTTAATTCCCGTTACTCCTGCCGTCCTGCCAATAAGCTTCCCCATTCCTAAGCTTCATGTACCCGTCGGAGTCGTCTCTCCCACTTCTGAGAAGAATGGATCCAAGAGATCTCGGATCCCGGGGTCCTGAATATCATTTTCAACGGTTATTTAGTCAACAACACCTCTATTCCTCTGGACAGGTTTGTCAAGATCAACCTTCTACAAGCTGCCAAGGAGGCGATCCTAGAGGCCTACATTCAGGACTACATTTGCAAAGGGGCTCTGGAGGAGGTTCCGGCAGGAGAACGGGGCCTAGGGATCTATTCACCAGTTTTTTCTGGTTCCCAAGGCTTCAGGAGATCTCCGGATGATTATTGATCTGAGATATTTCAATCGATTTATAAGGAAGGTGAAGTTTTGTGTAGAAACCATCAGGTCAGTAGTTCACGTCATCAATCCTGGAGACGTGATGGCAACCATGGACCTCAAGAATGCATATCTGAACATCCCGATCCATCCTGGTTCCAGGAAGTATATCAGGATCACGGTCCAGGTGTCCGGTGTCGTCAGGCATCTTCTGTTTGTTGCCCTTCCCTTTGGCTTTTCTTCTGCCCCTCACATTTTTACCAAGGTGGTGGTTCTGTGGTGGCGGCTTTGAGGCTTCAAGGACTGACCATCATTCCTTATCTGGACGACTGGCTTTGAAAGCCTCTGCTCTAGCGGTCCTAACCCAACTTCTTCAGGTAACAATCTTCTTTCTGTTCCACCTACGTTGGATCATCAGCTGGTAGAAGTCGAACGTGAGCCCGTCATCTTCAGTAAGATATCTAGGCTTCATAATCGACTCCACTGGGATGTTGCTCCAGTTGACTCCAGAAAGAAGATTCCGGGTTCAGAACACGGCAAGTTCCTTTCCCCGGCGAGTTCCAATCCGGACTCTCATGAAGATGTTGGGGCTCATGTCAGCGTCTGCGGAAGCAGTCCCTTGGGCTCTATGGCACCTCCGCCCTCTACAGTCGGAGGTCCTCTCCTAATGGAATGGCAGCCCTGCTGGGCTAAACTCCCTGTGCTCCCTGACTTGGCAAACTCGGTATTCCCTCAGATGGTGGTGCCATCTTTTAGACGGGAAGTCTATGACCCAGCCAGTCTGGGTCATATTGACTACGGATGCGTCCTAAGTAGGCTGGGACGCTCACCTAGACGACTCTCCAGTTCACGGGACCTGGTTTCCTCAGGAGTGGCTTCTTTCATCCAATCTCCGCGAGATTCAAGCTATCCGGCTAGCCCTCCTTCACTTAGCCCCTCAGATCGGGGGCAAAGCGGTGAAAGTCCAGTCAGACAATGTGACTGCGGTACTTTACATCAACCAGCAGGGAGGCACGAGATCACTTCCCCTCTTGTCAGAGATTGGGGTGATTCTGGATTAGGCAGAGTTGTACCTTCCCACTTATATGAGATCCACATCCAAGGCTCCCTCAATATGATAGCGGCTGAGCCACGGTCTTCCGTCGGTGGAGTGGTCTTTACATCCGGAGAATCAAGCAGATAGTCCTCAAGTGGGTATGCCAGAGGTGGATCTCATGGCAACAAGGTTCAATGCCAAGGTGGAGAGGTTCTGCTCCCTCTACAGGGGGGACAACCCCCTGGCGTTAGACGCTCTGTCAATATCCTGGAGGTTCAGGCTGGCTTACATCTTCCCTCCCTTTTCCGTGATACCGAGGGTATTGATGAAAATCCGTCAAGATCAGGCCTCGGTGATAGCCATCATACTGTTTTGGTCGAAGAGATCCTGGTTTACCTAGCTCACCCAGTTGAGTCGAGGACAATATTGGAGGCTCCCCCCACAGCAGACCCTGGTGTCGTGGGACACTCACCTCTGCTCAGATCTGCACAGATTCAACCTGACAGCCTGGAGGTTGATCAGTCCCTTCCCAGAATAGAAGGGCTTTCAGAGTCGGTGCTGAGAACGCTGTCTCATTCTAGAGCGGACTCTACCAAGAGAGCCTACTCTTGTATTATGAGGATATTCTCATCCTGTTGTACCTCAACTGAGGTGGCGTCTGCAGATCCGCCCCTCTCCGCTATCCTTCAGTTCCTGCAAGACGGCCTTGATAGAGGCCTTGCCCTTCTACTCTGAAGGTTCAAGTTTTAGCCATCTCAGCTTGCCTTAACAGGCTTTTTTCTCAGGACACGCTGATCAAACGGTTCCTTAAAGGAGCTGAAAGATAAAAGCCTACAGTACTGAGACCCCTTTTTTTCAATGGGTTTTTCAGTAGTTCTCAGGGGGTTAGCATCTCCCCTTTGAACCGTTAGAGGAGGTGGACATCAAGTTCGTCACTTGGAAGTTTGTGTTTCTCCTTGCAGTGACTTTGGCCAAGAGGGTCTCTGAGCTTCAAGCTCTCTCAGCACATGAGCCCTATTCTTACATGACCGGGACCTTCTTAGATTCCTCCCGTATTGTAGGCCTAAAGTTCCTTCCTTCCAGAACATCAACCAGGTGATATTCCTCCGGTTCTGTCGACATCTACCACCTTCTCCTAGGAACCTGCTAGACATCCTCTGGACGTCGAGATGTCTCCGGATCTATGTGGATAGATCAAGGAGTTCAGGAAAGATGAGAATCTGCTAATCCTGTTGCCGGTAAGTTTAAAGGCTATAAGGCATCCAAACCTTCCATCAGTCGGTGGATTGAGGAGGCTATTAAGGAATCCTTTGTTTCCACAATCTCTGGACCCTCCGGGATTCGTGAAGGCCCACTCTACTAGAGTTGTGGCTACTTCTTTTGCCGAGAGGAGTCTTCTGCCTCTCAACATGATTTGCAAAGCTGCCTCCTGGAGCTCTGAATCGACATTCATCTCCCATTATAGACTAGATGCCAGTCTAGCTGAGTTTCGGCCTTTGGGCAGACTTTTCTTAGTTCTGCCAGGCAGGAAGGCCCTCCCTAGGGGTTTCTTCTTGCTATCTCCCCATCTGTGCTGCTGGTAGGACGTAAGGGAATCGTTAATTTCTAACGATAATTTGTTTTCCCTTAGTCCTAACAGCAGCACACAAATTTCCCAACCTAGTAAGTCTAGTTTTTTTCTTGCTATAAACACAGTGGGCTGGGGGTTGACTTCCTCCTTTTCAGGAGATACTTAATTGTTAAATTGAGTTATTAGTCTTGGGCTCATTAAACATTCCGCCGGTCCTGCCAGTCCACGGGGGGTGGTTAACCCCATCTGTGCTGCTGTTAGGACTAAGGGAAAACAAATTATCGTTAGAAATTAACGATTATGATGCCATGCTTCCTGGTTTTATTCACACCCTACACTTGGCCCTAATCTTTTGCATGAACATATTATAGGGCTTAGGATAAAAGAGCACCATTCGCATCTGAGGCCCAGTGTGGTGATTTTCGCATCTTGTTTTGACAACTGTAGAGGGTCTGGGGTGAAATAATAAATGGAACCCACAAGAAGTGACCCCATTTTGGAAACTACACAAATCAAGTTTTTTTGGGGGAGTGAGCATTTTGACTTCACAGGTGTGTACCCATTGGTGTAGTGACATTTTAACCACATAGATGTTTTGCAAAAATAAATTCACAGCAGATGGCACAAAGGGAAAATTGCAATTTTTACACAGATATGGCATTTCAGTGCTGAATATGTTGTGTCTAGCATGTGCCATCTGAAACACACCACACCCTTTAACCAGTCCCGGACCGCCATACGCAGGATTGCGTCCTGCGGGCGGCCGGGATCTTCTGAGTGGACGCATCGGCGCGTCCTCTCGCGAGACCCGTGAGTTCCTGTGAACGCGCGTCTCGAGAGTTGAACTACAGCCTGCCAGTGATGATCAATCGCTGGCAGGCTGTAGATGCGATATAAATCGCATCAAACATGTATACCAGACGCTGTTTTGTGAACAGCGTCTGGTATACCTGCTACCTGGTCCTCTGGTGGTCCCATTTGCTGGGATCGACCACCAGAGGACCAGGTAACACAGTAAAGTTGCACCAAACACTACACTAACCCCCCACCCCCTCACCTATTAACCCCTTGATCACCCCATCTAGACCCCTGATCCCCCTGTCATTGATCACACCCCTTGTAAGGCTCCATTCAGACGTCCATATGTGTTTTGCGGATCCGTGGATTCACGGATCTGTGGATCCGATCTGCGGATCCGATCTGCGGATCCGATCCGCAGATCCTCAAAACACGGACACCGGCAATGTGCTTTCCGCATTTTGCAGATCCGCACATTGCCAGAACTATATAGAAAATGCTTTTTCTTGTCCGCAATTGCGGACAAGAATAGGACATGTTCTATATTTTTGCGGAACGGAAGTGCAGACTCGGAGCGCGGATCCGTAATTCCGGATCCGAGCGTGACAAAGTCTGTCCCCATAGAAATGAATGGGTCCGCAATTCCGTTCCGCAAACAGAATTTCGGACGTGTGAATGGGGCATAAGGGTCCCTTATCACCGCCAGTTAGTTAGCTACTTGTTAGGTAGCTAGCGCCCAGCCCACTGCACCGCAGTCACTGATTTGGCAGAGATTTTTTCATCCACATTGACCGATGCGAATGAAAAAATCTGTGCCGTTCATTTTTTTTTTTCAGCGCAGAGGCTGAACGGAAAAAAATCTCATTACCCGTATGCTCAATATACGGAGAATCGCAGAAACTCCTAATGCTGGCCATACGTGTAATGATTGCGGAGACCCTCAAATGCCAGGGCAGTACAAAACCCCACATGTGACCCCATTTTAGAAAGAAGACACCCCAAGGTATTCCGTGAGGGGTATGGTGAGTTCATGCAAAATTTTATTTTTGTCACAAGTTAGTGGAATATGAGACTGTAAAAAATAAATAAATCAATTTCCGCTAACTTGTGCCAAATTTTTTTTTTCTGTGAACTCGCCATGCCCCTCACAGAATACCTTGGGGTGTCTTCTTTCCACAATGGGGTCACATGTGGGTATTTATACTGCCCTGGCATTTTAAGGGTCCTAAAGCGTGAGAATCCAAATGCGTAAAAATGGCCTGTGAAATCCTAAAGGTACTCATTGGTTTTAGGGCCCTTTGCATCTTGGCTGCAAAAAGTGTCACTCATGTGGTATTGCCGTACTCAGGAGAAGTAGGGCAATGTGTTTGTGGTGTATTTTACATATACCTATGCTGGGTGTGAGAAATATCGCTGTAAACGACAACTTTTTCAATTTTTTATTCAAAGTTGTCAATTTACAGAGATATTTCTCTCACCCAGCATGGGTATATGTAAAATACACCCCAAAACACATCGTCCTACTTCTCCTGAGTACGGCGATGCCACATGTGTGACACTTTTTGCAGCCAAGATGCGCAAGGGGCCCAAATTCCAACGAGTACCTTTAGGAGGGCATTTTACGCATTTTCTCTCACGCTTTAGGGCCCCTAAAATGCCAGGGCAGTATAAATACCCTACATGTGACCCCATTTTGGAAAGAAGACACCCCAAGGTATTCGCTGAGGGGCATAATGAGTCCATGAAAATTAAACTTTTTGTCAAAAGTTAGCGGAAAGGAGACTTTGTGAGAAAAACAATAAAAATCAATTTCCACTAACTTGTGCCAAAAAAAAATCTTCTATGAACTCGCCATGCCCATCATGGAATACCTTGGGGTGTCTTCTTCCAAAATGGGGTCACATGTGGGGTATTTCTACTGCCCTGGCATTTTAGGGGCCCTAAAGCGTGAGAAGAAAATGCGTAAAAATGCCCTCCTAAAGGTACTCATTGGAATTTTGGCCTTTAGCATCTTGGCTGCAAAAAGTGTCACACATGTGGTATCGCCGTACTCAGGAGAAGTAGGGCAATGTGTTTTGGGTCTATTTTTACATATACCCATACTGGGTGAGAGAAATATCTCTGTAAATTGACAACTTTGAATAAAAAATGTAAAAGTTGTCGTTTACAGCGATATTTCTCACACGCAGCATGGGTATATGTAAAATACACCCTAAAACACATTGCCCTACTTCTCCTGAGTACGGCGATACCACATGTGTGACACTTTTTTGCAGCCAAGATGCGCAAAGGGGCCCTAAAACCAATGAGTAACTTTAGGATTTCACAGGCCATTTTTATGCATTTGGATTCTCACACTTTAGGGGCCCCTAAAATGCCAGGTGAGTATAAATACCCCACATGTGACCCCATTTTGGAAAAAAGACACCCCAAGGTATTCCGTGAGGGGCATGGTGAGTCCACAGAATTTTTATTTTTTGGCACAAGTCAGCGGAAATTGTTTTTGTTTGTTTTTTTAATTTTGTTTTTTACAAAGTCTCATATTCCACTAACTTGTGACAAAAAATAAAATTTTACATGAACTCACCATACCCCTCACAGAATACCTTGGGGTGTCTTCTTTCCAAAATGGGGTCACATGTGGGGTATTTATACTGTCCTGGCATTTTAGGGGCCCCTAAAGCGTGAGAAGAAGTCTGGAATCCAAATGCGTAAAAATGCCCTGTGAAATCCTAAAGGTACTCATTGGTTTTAGGGACCCTTGCGCACCAGGCTGCAAAAGTGGCACACATGTGGTATCGCCGTACTCAGGGAAGTAGGGCAATGTGTTTGGGGTGTATTTTTATATATACCCATACTTTGTGTGAAAAATATCTCTGTAAACGACAACTTACAATTTACAGAGATATTTCTCTCACCCAACATGGGTATATGTAAAATACACCCTAAAACACATTGCCCTACTTCTCCTGAGTACGGCGATACCACATGAGTGACACTTTTCGCAGCCTGGGTGCACAAAGGAGCCCAAATTCCAACGAGTACCTTTAGGTTTTACATGGCGGCTCACAATTTAGCCCGCCCAAAATGCCAGAACAGTAAACACACCCCACAAATGACCCCATTTCGGAAAGTAGACACCCCAAGGTATTCACTGAGGGGCATAGTGAGTCCGTCTGAGATTTTTTTTTTGCCAGAAGTTATCAGAAATTGAAACTTTTTTTTTTTCTCAGAAAGTGTCATTTTCCGCTAACTTGTGAAAAAAATGAAATGATACATGAACTCACCATGCCCCTCCGCGAATACTTTGGGGTGTCTTCTTTCTAAAATGGTGTCATTTGGGGGTATTTATACTATCCTGGCATTCTAGCACCTGAAGAAACATGACAGGTGCTCAGAAAGTCAGAGCTGCTTCAAAATGCCGAAATTCACTTTTTGCACCATAGTTTGTAAACGCTATAACTTTTACCCAAACCAATAAATATACACTTATTGGACTTTTTTATCAAAGACATGTAGAACAATAAATTTAGAGAAAAATTTATATAGAAATGTAGTTTTTTTTAAAATTTTACAACAGAAAGTGAAAAATGTCATTTTTTTGCAAAAATTTCGGTCATTTTTGATTAATAGCAAAAAAAGTAAAAATGTCAGCAGCAATGAAATACCACCAAATGAAAGCTCTATTAGTGAGAAGAAAAGGAGGTAAAATTCATTTGGGTGGTAAGTTGTATGACGGAGCAATAAACGGTGAAAGTAGTGTAGTGCGGAATTGTAAAAAGTGGCCTGGTCATTAAGGGTGTTTAAGCTAGGGGGGCTGAAGCGGTTAAATTGTCAGGCAGGTTCTACTGGGTGTGGAAATTTTGACGTAAACTGCTGTTTGGGTACGCTGCAGAGTTCAGAAGGTAAAGACCACCTTTTGGCTTTTGCAGAGCAGATTTTAGTGGATAGGTATACAGGCACCAAGTTGTTATTGTACATCTTTTGAGAGTCAGGGAGAACTGTGGACTACTACTACTACTAGATGGATGGCAGGTACTGCTACCTACATACTACTGTTGATCGAGCACCAAAGTTCTCAGGTGCTCTGGTGCTCAAGTAAAACTCTTTGGGATGCTTGGGTGCTCTACGAAGCACCCAAGCACAATGGAAGTCATTGGGAAAACCCAAGCATTAAACCAGGCACCCCCTGCTCTGAAGAGGGGAGAGTGCCAGGTTTAACTGAGGTCTATGCAGAAGATCGCTGTACAGTGAGGGAATCCCCCAGTGTGAGTCCATAGCTTAGTAGTCCCTGCTCTTACTCCATATATAGCTATGTCCATATATGGAGTCAGTGCTTGGGGACACCCAGTGTATTTAAATCTAATTTAGCTTCTATTTCTGAAAAGTTTCTGCCGGGATTTGAACGCACAACCTTCTACATTAGAGGCAATGAGCTTAACCACTCAGCTATAAAGCTGTGTCAGAAAAACCTCATAGTCGTTTGTAATGTAGTAAGCATTCCTATACAGCAGAAGTATCATTTTATATTTCACTTCAGGGAAACATGTAGCTGTGTAGTGTAGTGGTTAAGGTTCTTGGCTCTAATGTAGAAGAGTTCAAATCCCGGCAGATACGTTTCAGAAATAGAGGCTAAATCAAATTTATATATTTTACATTTTCTTAGTAATTGTAAAAAAATTGATGGCACAAAATAAATGTGTAATTACTAAAAAATATATATATATATTTATATAATATTTATATATATATACCCGTATTTTTCGCCTTATAACACGCACTTTTTTCCTCCAAAAGTGGGGGGGGAATGGCAGTGCGTCTTATGGGGCGAATGCTAACACTGATACACCGCTGGCCGTGATGCTGCACAGTGCAGCCGGTGAAGTATCAGTGGGGAGGGAGGAGGGGCTGGGGGCCGGCCTCCAGTGTTATAATGGCAACTATAGCAATCAGTTGCAGCACTGACTTGAAACTCTGTCTCCCATAGCAGGCAGGCCGGGCGGCAGCGTAACTCACTACGTCATGTGCCTGCTCCTCTCACTTTATGAATGAAGCAGGCGGATCAGGCGCGTGACATATTGAGTGACGTTACGCTGCCGCCCGGCCTGCCTGCTATGGGAGACTGAGTTCCAAATGACTGCTGCAGACGATTGCTATAGTGTAATTACTACACGATATGAATACTACAGTAAGTGGGCCCCGGTGTAATAGAATACAGTGACTGCAATGGGCCCTGTTTCCATTACAACACCAGATGCCGGCCCCCAACCCCTTTATTGGGGGTCATTCACTCACAGGGACACTGTTATGGGGATCCCCCCATAACAGTGTCATCCACAGATCCCCATAACAGTGCCATCCACAGAGCCCCATAACAGTGCCATCCACAGATCCCCATAACAATGTCATCAACAGATCCCCATAACAGTGCCATCCACAGATCCCCATAACAGTGTCATCCACAAATCCCCCATAACAGTGCGTCATCCACAGGTCCCCCATAAGAGTGGTCATCCACAGATCTCCTCCATAACCGTGTCATCCACAGATCCCCCATAATAGTCTCATCCAAAGACCACCATTAGTTCAAAACCCACCAAAAGCACACTTTTTGGTTTAAATTTTTTTTTCTTATTATTTTCATCCTCAAAAACCCAGGTGCGTCTTATGGGACGGTGCGTCTTATAGGGTGAAAAATACGATATATATATATTGTGGTAAGGTGCAGGGTGCCGTCGTGGATGGCAGGTATGTGTCACCGAGGTTCATAGCCTCGGTGAGGTAAGAGCCCGTTTTTGTTGATGTCAGCAGCAGCTAGTGCTACTGACAGAGTTTAAATAGCATGGCTGCAAAGCCGATCCGGGCCGGCTCTTACCGGGAGCAGCTAAAGTGTAGGGTGGGTGGCTGCTCCCCACGACCCAGTCCTGGTTTTGGGCTGGGTTTAAAAGCTCAGCCAGCTCAGCAGCTGGAGGCTGTGATTATCCTGGAGCTGCTAACAGGGCTGAGGAGTTCTCTGTCCTGGAGGAAAGAGCTCAGCAAGGAGGTGCTTTGTTCCTGGCTACCTGAAGCTGGATTCTCCTGCGGCTGGGCCGACAGCGTGGTGCGAACCTGCACCTACACCTCCCAGGTGACTGAACCTGTGTTGGCCTGTTTTTGTTTTGCCACGTTATTTCCGTTGTGTGTGAACTGTCACCAAAGAGACTGTTTTTCATTTATGGTGTGCAAGTGTGAATAAAACACTGTTTGTTGCACAATCTGGACTCCTTGTTTTGCCTCTAAACTGCACCCGCACCGCTGTCTACCAGAGCGACTCCCACATTTGGTGTCGGATGCGGGCATGCGCAGTGAGGCTGGCGTGAACGCCGAAGTTTTGTTTTTCTAAAGTGCATGGAATATATTAAGCCAGCAAAGCTGCAAGCAGGAGTTTCTGGCAACATGGAGGCTGCTGTGAAGGCTCTCATAGAGGCTAACATGCAGCAGCGGGAGACCAACCAACTACTGCTACAACATGTGATGGCGTTACAGGCGGCAGGAGCGTCCCACCACGTCCATGATGCCCGGAAAGCGGTCCGTGCGGCGATCCCAAAAATGACCCCGCAGACGACGTTGAGACGTACCTGGCGGTTTTTGAGAAGGTCGCCGTGAGGGAAAAGTTACCCCGTGACCAGTGGGCCGAGGTGGTTGCTCCGTTCCTGGCATCCGGACCCCAGCAAGTTTTTTTGATTTGGCAGACGACCAGGCTGCTGACTATTCCACGGTGAAGGGGGAGATCCTGGCCAGACTGGGGGTAAACGTGTTGGTCCGGGCTCAGCGGGTCCACCAGTGGGACTTCAAAGTGGCTGAACCCGCCAGGCCGCAGTACTATGAGTTGCTGCACAGGTTGCAAAAATGGCTGCAGCCTGAGGTTCTAAGTCCGACTGCTATGCTGGACCGGCTGCTGGCTGACATGTTTTGGAGGGCCTTGCCTTACCCCCTTCAACACTGGATCGGCCAGGTATCCCCCACCAATGCCCTTGAGATGGTCGACCTGGTGGAGCGATATGAGGCCACCAGAAACCTGCAGGGGGTTCTTTTGGGAGGGGGCCAGTCAAACCCCGGAAATCTCCACCCCAGTCCCGGCGGCCGGCCAAACCCGCCCGGGATGTACCTCTTGCAGATCCGTCCCAGTGGTCTGCTGGCAGTGTCGGGAGCCTGGACACATAAGGGCCAACTGTCCACAGTGGGGGAACCCATGGAGACTAATTATGGGTACTGGGCTTCCATGTATGCCCGGAGACTGTGTGCGACCGGCATCCCCGGGACAATAGACAATCGTCATCTGTGCCAGGTGCAAGTCGGGGATAACCTGGCAGTGGCGCTGTTGGACTCAGGGAGCCTGGTAACCCTGGTAAGTGCTGCCCTGGTACAGCCCACCCAGTATACGGGCCGGACAGTGGGTGTGGTGTGCATACACGGAGACTTAAAGGACTATCCCACTGCTGTAATGTCTCTGTCCACGGCGGTCGGCACCTGGACTTGTGAAGTGGCGATCTCCACAAAGCTGCCCTATGAACTAATAATTGGGAGAGACTTCCTGGTTTTCCGTCACTGTGGCCTGAGATGAAAGTGACTAATAGCCCTGAGACAGGGGTAACCCTAGCAGAGTGGCCTGATACCCCTGGAAGGCCAGAACCCTGGGAGCCCGAGTCTGAAGGGCCAGCGGTAGGGGTGACCACTGCTGCAGCGGTAGTGGGGGAGACAACCCCACTGGAGTGTAATGGTGGGAGACACGGAGGACTTGCCACCGGGACCTGAGTTGGCAGACCTCAATGTCTCCGGGAAAATTTTGGGACCGCACAACACCGGGACCAAACCCTAACCAGGGCCTGGGAGAATGTGCTGAAATTGATGGTAAACCCCAGAAACCAGGGGCTGAATTAATGTTCCCACGATTTATTGTTCTGCAGGATATGTTGTATCGGGTGAACCAAATCCGAGGTGAACCTGTTGAACAGTTGGTGGTGCCCACAGCGTATCGCAAGCTTGTCATGGAGCTTGCCCACCAACATGTTCTTGGGGGACACCTGGGGTGGCAGAAAACCCAGGACCGCATACTGCAGCGGTTTTATTGGCCCAGTGTGTTCAAGGAAGTAGAAAATTATTGTAAGTCCTGTCCAACCTGTCAGGTAACTAGCCCCCAGCCACATTTCCGTAGTCCTCTGGTACCTCTGCCAATTATTGAAGTACCGTTTGAGCGAATTGCTATGGATTTAATTGGGCCTGTACCAAAGTCTGCTAGGGGCCACCAACACATTCTGGTAGTTCTCGACTATGCCACTCGGTATCCGGAGGCGGTGCCTCTGCGACATACCTCAGCTAAGCTCATTGCCAAAGAGTTAATGGAGATGTTTTCCCGTGTGGGCCTGCCAAAAGAGGTTCTGACAGACCAAGGGACCCCTTTATGTCCAAAGTAATGAAGGAACTGTGTAAATTGTTGCGTATAAAGCAGTTACGGACGTCCGCTTACCATCCGCAAACAGACGGTCTTGTTGAGAGGTTTAACCAAACTCTAAAAATATGTTAAAAAGGGTGGTGTCTAGAGATGGGAAGGACTGGGACCTGCTTCTGCCCTATCTCATGTTCGCAGTGCGAGAGGTACCCCAGGCCTCTACTGGGTTCTCGCCCTTCGAACTGCTTTATGGCAGACACCCTCGGGCCTGTTGGATATCGCCAAGGAAGCATGGGAACAACAGCCTGTCCCCCACAAAAGTGTCATTGAGTATGTCACCCAGATGCAGGAACGGATAGAAAGGGTGTTGCCGTTGGTCCGGGAGCATATGGAGGCAGCGCAACAAGCCCAGAGTAGGGTGTATAATCGTCAGGCTCGGGTACGGGCTTCAATCCGGGAGATCGAGTGTTGGTTCTGGTACCCACCCTTGACAGCAAATTCCTAGCTAGGTGGCAGGGCCCCTATGAGGTGGTCGAGAAGGTAGGGGAAGTAATTACAAAGTACACCAGCCAGGCGGCGCAAGCCGGAGCAGGTGTACCATGTGAATTTGCTAAAGCCGTGGAAAGATAGGGACACGGCCGACGACCACAGCCCCCGGCCAGGGCTTCTAGGTGAAAAGGGTCCAGCCCCACAGTTCGAGGCCTGTGAAGCCGTAACCACGGTAAAAATTGCAGACAGCCTGTCTTCCACACAAGTTCAGGAAGTCAGGAGTTCCTCAGTCGGAACACGGATGTGTTCTCGACCTCCCTGGCCGCACGCCTCTCATCCGACATGACATCGCCACTGAGCCTCAGGCCAAGGTCCGGTTAAAACCATACCGGGTACCCGAGGCTCGGCGGCGGGCCATCGCGGAGGAAGTGCAGTTAATGTTGAAGCTCGATGTCATTGAGGAGTCGAAAAGTGAGTGGGCCAGTCCCATAGTCCTAATACCTAAGCCGGATGGGACGTTGCGGTTCTGCAACGACTTTCGCAAGTTAAATGAAGTATCCAAGTTTGACGCGTATCCCATGCCCCGAGTAGACGAGCTTGTTGAAAATTTAGGACAAGCCCGTTATTTTTCTGTGCTGGACCTCACTAAAGGGTACTGGCAGGTACCCTTAACGGAGGCGGCTAAGGAAAAACCGCGTTTGTTACCCCGCAGGGCCTGTATCACTACAAGGTGTTACCCTTTGGCCTGCATGGCGCCCCGCCACTTTCCAGAGGTTAATGGACATAGTGCTGCGACCACATCGTCGGTACGCCTCGGCCTACTTAGATGATGTAGTCATCCACAGCACCGACTGGGAAAGCCATTTACCCAAGGTGCAGGCGGTAGTGGATGCCCTGAGGAAAGCTGGACTAACCGCCAATCCAAAAAAGTGTGCGATTGGGTTGGAAGAGACCAAATATCTGGGATATGTAATTGGGCGGGAGTCATCAAACCTCAGGTAACTAAGGTAGAGGCCATTCGTAGCTGGCCCCGACCGGTCACCACCAGGCAGGTAAAGTCGTTCCTGGGGATTGTAGGATACTACATGAGGTTTGTGCCCCACTTTGCCACAATAGCAGCGCCATTGACAGACCTGTTGAAGGGGCGAAAGTCTGGGAGGGTTAGCTGGAGTGAGAAGGCGGAGGAGGCTTTCTCCGCGTTGAAGTCGGCCCTGTGTGGGTCCCCGGTTTTGGTGACACCCGACTTCAACAAGGAGTTTGTCGTACAGACCGACGCCTCGGAGGTAGGCCTCGGTGCGGTACTGTCGCAGGAGGTCAACGGGGAAGAACATCCCGTTGTCTTCCTGAGCCGTAAGCTCAGTCCCGCCGAGTCCAGATATAGTATAGTGGAGAGGGAGTGCCTGGCTATCAAGTGGGCACTCGAATCTCTCCGCTACTACCTGTTAGGGAGGAGGTTCTGTCTGGTGACCGACCATTCCCCTCAAATGGATGAGTCAGGCCAAGGAGAGGAATGCTCGGGTCACCAGGTGGTTCCTATCCCTTCAAAATTTCAAGTTCTCCGTGGAACATAGGGCAGGTCGCTTGCAGGGAAATGCAGATGCCCTTTCCGCGTCCACTGCCTCACATGTGTCCACCCCTCAGGGTTGAACAAAGGGGGTGTGTGGTAAGGTGCAGGGTGCCGTCGTGGATGGCAGGTATGTGTCACCGAGGTTCATAGCCTCGGTGAGGTAAGAGCCCGTTTTGTTGATGTCAGCAGCAGCTAGTGCTACTGACAGAGTTTAAATAGCATGGCTGCAAAGCCGATCCGGGCCGGCTCTACCGGGAGCAGCTAAAGTGTAGGGTGGGTGGCTGCTCCCCACGACCCAGTCCTGGTTTTGGGCTGGGTTTAAAAGCTCAGCCAGCTCAGCAGCTGGAGGCTGTGATTATCCTGGAGCTGCTAACAGGGCTGAGGAGTTCTCTGTCCTGGAGGAAAGAGCTCAGCAAGGAGGTGCTTTGTTCCTGGCTACCTGAAGCTGGATTCTCCTGCGGCTGGGCCGACAGCGTGGTGCGAACCTGCACCTACACCTCCCAGGTGACTGAACCTGTGTTGGCCTGTTTTTGTTTTGCCACGTTATTTCCGTTGTGTGTGAACTGTCACCAAAGAGACTGTTTTTCATTTATGGTGTGCAAGGGTGAATAAAACACTGTTTGTTGCACAATCTGGACTCCTTGTTTTGCCTCTAAACTGCACCCGCACCGCTGTCTACCAGAGCGACTCCCCACAATATATATATATATATATATATATAGTTAAAATCATACTTCTGATATATATGAATGCATAATATGTGGGAAACTACTACTGATGTTTTTAGCCATACTATATTTACATATATTATAAGTAGTGATGTTGCGAACATAAAATTTTCCGTTCGCAAACGGCGAACGCGAACCTCCGCAAATGTTCACAAACGGGCGAACCGCCATAGACTTCAATAGGCAGGCGAATTTTAAAACCCACAGGTACTCTTTCTGGCCACAATAGTGATGGAAAAGTTGATTCAAGGGGACTAACACCTGGACTGTGGCATGCCGTAGGGGGATCCATGGCAAAACTCCCATGGAAAATTACATAGTGGACGCAGAGTCGGGTTTTAATCCATAAAGGGCATAAATCAACTAACATTCCTAAATTGTTTGGAATAGCATGCTTTAAAACATCCAGTGTGTGTATACGATCAGGTATGATGTTGTATCGATCAGGTAGTGTAAGGGTTATGCCCGCTTCACAGACTTTGACAGACCAAACTGCCCTTTTAATGCACCGCAAACAGACCATTTGCACAACGGCAAACTCCCCATTTGCACAAGGTTGAATACCAAGCTAGCCATGTTCCGGTGAGGTCATTGAAGGTTTCTTCCTCCACCCAGCCACGTACAACACCAAGGGTCCCCGAAAGGTGTATTGAATTGATTTTTACGAACGGGGAGATGGTTAAAAAAACGCTGGCTCCCTCCCCTTTGTTTTTATCCACGGTCAGTGCGTCTGCGCCGTGCAATTTACTGTCACACCCCATATAAGTGGTATTTTCTGTAGTACTATTCTCATCAGTTTAATCCCTCTAACGTCCCCAATCTGGGGTCCATTTATTAAATTGATTTTTCGAATGGGGAGATGGTAAAAAAAACGCTGGCTCCCTCCCCTTTGTTTTTATCCACAGTCACTGCGTCTGCGCCGTGCAATTTACTGTCACACCCCATATGAGTGATATTTTCTGTAGTACTATTCTCATTAGTTTAATCCCTGTTACATCCCATATCAGGGATTGCCTTTTGTGAAAAAAAATTTAGGCTGGGTACCTTCGACTGCCTTCACAGTGACAGACCAAACTCTCATACACCAAACTGAATTGATTTTAGGAACCGGGAGATGGAAAAAGCAGCTTGGTCAGTCCTCTTACTCCCAAATTGGGGCACTGCGCGTGCACAGAGCAATGTGCTGTGACACCCTATATGAGTG
The DNA here is from genome assembly GCA_033119425.1 of Bufotes viridis. NCBI lineage: Eukaryota > Metazoa > Chordata > Amphibia > Anura > Bufonidae > Bufotes > Bufotes viridis. The sequence goes on along the minus strand of CM065594.1, from coordinate 148,588,261 downwards.
GTGTCTTAACTAGTACTATTCCTATCAGTTTAATCCCTGTTACGTACCCTATCCGGGGACGTGTGTCGAATTGATTAAACATTGTTGAATTAACGAACCATTACGACATCATGAAATAATTTAGTTCTGAGCTCTGTACTTGCTTTGTATTGGAATTGATGGGGATTTTTTTAATTGTCTGCATTATTTCTAATAAACTATTAAGAGACTTTATTATGAAATTTTATTTTATGTATTAAAAACCCATACAACTTTAAAAAAAAAAAAGGTAAATTAATGTTTTTTCTATGAAATATTATCCAGCCGTCCGATTGCTTTTGGTCTGACCATAATGAAGCAACGGCCTTATCATCTGGGGTGTGGCAACATTGCCAACACACTCATAGAGGTGATGATTGCTTCATTGTGATACGCAAGCCCCTTCACCACAACAAGGTAACGATCACGAAGGGGAATTGACACTTGTATGTGCCTTTTTTTTTTGGTTTGTTTTTGTAGCCACAGTGCTGCACCATAGGACAGAAAAATTAGGCATGTACACATGCCTGAAAAATAATGGCAGTGTTGCAGCCGCTATTGTAGCAGCGGCCGGATAAATTGATGTTTTCCAGGCAGAAAAGTGACTAAAACATTGCGGCTTGAACCCTAGTTGGTGGTGGAGAATTCACGAAAGTCATCCGGTATGCAGACATTAAATACAGCAGTGTGGGGACCATTTTGAGGCCAAGGCATGTAATCAGGCCTTTTGTTAGTCAAACGTATCCCCCACTGTCAGTCCTTTCGGGATCCATGCCTCATTCATCTTTATGAAGGTGAGGTAATCAACACTTTTTTGACCGAGGCGACTTCTCTTGTCAGTGACAATGACTCCTGCTGCACTGAAGGTCCTTTCTGACAGGACACTTGAAGCAGGGCAAACCAGAAGTTCTATCGCAAACTGGGATAGCTCAGGCCACAGGTCAAGCCTGCACACCCAATAGTGAAGGGGTTTATCGCTCCTCAGAGTGTCGATATCTGCTGGTAAGGCGAGGTAGTCTGCTACCTGTCGGTCGAGTCGTTCTCTAAGGCTGGATCCCGAAGGGCTGTGGTGATGTGTAGGACTGAAAAAGCTCCGCATGTCCTCCATCAACAACACATCTGTAAATCGTCCAGTCCTTGCCGCCGTGGTAGGAGGAGGATTACACTCACCTCTTCCCCTGTTAGATTCCCGTTGTGCTGTGACATCCCCCTTATAAGCTGTGTAAAGCATATTTTTTAGTTTGGTCTTGAACTGCTGCATCCTTTCCGACTTTCGGTAATTTGGTAACATTTCTTCCACTTTCTGCTTATACCGGGGGTCTAGTAGCGTGGCCACCCAGTACAGGTCGTTCTCCTTCATCCTTTTTATACGAGGGTCCCTCAACAGACATGACAGCATCAAAGACCCCATTTGCACAAGGTTGGATGCAGAGCTACTCATTTCCCGTTTCTCGTCCTCACTGATGTCATTGACGGTCCGGCAAGCGATGATGACAAGGCTGTTTATGGTGGTGATGGTGACCACAACTCTTCCTCTTCATGCTCATCTACAGCCTGATCCAGCACTCTTCGCAGGGCACGCTCCAGGAAGAAAACAAATGGGATGAGGTCGCTGATGGTGCCTTCGGTGCGACTGACTAGGTATGTCACCTCCTCAAAAGGACGCATGAGCCTACAGGCATTGCGCTTGAGTGTCCAGTAACGTGGCAAAAAAATTCCCAGCTCCGCTGAGGCTGTCCTAGCACCCCGGTCATACAAATACTCGTTGACGGCCTTTTCTTGTTGGAGCAGGCAGTCGAACATTAGGAGTGTTGAATTCCAACGTGTCGGGCTGTCGCAAATCAAGCGCCTCACTAGCATGTTGTTTCGCCGCTGAATATCGGAAAAGTGCGCCATGGCCGTGTAGGAACGCCTGAAATGGCCACACACCTTCCTGGCCTGCTTGAGGACGTCCTGTAAGCCTGGGTACTTAGACACAAAGCGTTGTACGATGAGATTCAACACATGTGACAACTTGCCCAAATTCAATGCCGACAACAAATTTGTTCCATTGTCACACACCACTTTGCCGATGTCCAGTTGGTGCGGGGTCAGCCACTGATCCACCTGTGCGTTCAGGGCGGACAGGAGTGCTGGTCCTGTGTGGCTCTCTGCTTTCAGGCAAGTCAACCCCAAGACAGCGTGACACTGTCGTATCTGGGATGTGGAATAGCCCCTGGGGAGCTGGGGGGATTCAGTTGATGTGCAGCCAGATGCCGCAGCAGAAGAGGACTCAGGCGAGGAGGATATCGAAGAGGATGGAGTAGGAGTAGAGGAGGTGGCAGTAGATCTGCCTGCAAGTCGTGGCGGTGTCACCAACTCTATTGCGGAGCCACGCATTCCATGCTTGTCAGCTGTCAGCAGGTTGACCCAATGCGCAGTGTACCAGACCAGGTATCAGTGGTCAGATGGACCCTTGCCCCAACACTGTATGCCAGAGATGCCATGACTTCCTTTTCAATGACATTGTAGAGGTTTGGGATTGCCTTTTTTAAAAATAGCGACAAATTTTTTGAAGGCCTCAGACTCCACCAGCTGGTATGGTGAAAGCTGGCGGGCTAAGAGTTCCGTCAAGCCAGCTGTCAGTCGCCGGGCAAGGGGGTGATTCTGTGACATTGGCTTCTTACGCTCAAACATGTCCTTGACAGACACCTGACTGTGGGCAGATGAGCAGGAACTGCTGAAGGTGAGATGCGGAGTGGCGGTTGGTTGAGAGGGGGCAGGGAGGACAGCAGTGGTTAACGTGGCTGAAGATGCTGGACCAGTAGGAGAATGGTGGCTTTGAGTATGTGTGCTGCTTGTACTCATGTGTTGATCCCATAGGCGTTTGTGATGTGAGATCATGTGCCTTCGCAAAGCAGTTGTACCGAGGTGGGTGTTGGACTTCCCACAACTCAGTTTCTTTTGGCACAGGTTGCAAATGGCATTGCTGTTATCAGAGGCAGAAACACAAAAAAAATGCCACACTGCTGAGCTTTGCAATGACGGCATTCTGGTGGTGGCAACAGCATGCGTTGACTGGCGTGCTGTCTGGCTGACCCCGGGTGCCGATACATGCTGTCTGACTGTGCCACTAACTTCTTGCGATGACCTCCCCCTGCTTCCAACTCGTCTCCTCCTTCTCTCTGTCTCCCCTTCTGAACTTTCCCCCTCTTCTTCTCTTCGAGCAGGCACCCACGTGGCATCCGTGGACACATCGTCATCATCAACCGCTTCACTTGTATCTGACACCTCAGCAAAGGAAGCAGCAGCGGGTACAACATCATCATCATCATCACACTGTACGTCCATGTGTGTAATCCTGCCTGACTGAGACATATCCCTGTAATCTACATCATCTGGCAATAATGGTTGCGCATCACTAATTGCATCCAACTGATGTGTAAATAACTCCTCTGACGGATCAAGTGAAGCGGCTGTGGTGGTAGTGGTGGTGGTGGCGGCGGGCGGGAGCGTGGTAACTTGAGAGCAGGTGACCGAAGCTGAGATGGAGGAGGATGGTGCGTCAAGGTTCTTAGCGGAAGCTGTTGAAGATTGTGTGTCCTGTCTAAGCCAGTCAACTACGTCCTCAGAATTTTTCGGGTTCAGGGTAAGTGGCCTCTGAACACTAGGCATTATTCCAGGGACAGTGGAAATCACAGCACCACGAACACGACGGCCCCTGCGGGGTGGCCTGCCTCTGCCTGTCATTTTTTTTTAGATAAGTGGTACTACACGTGCTAGGTACTGTGCCACCCGGTATGAGTGGTGGGCACTGGCAGTGGGCACACTACAGTCAGTGTAAGTGGGCCTGACACACACTGGCAGCAGGCAAGCAACTGAAATTAGACTACTGTCTAAAAATGAAATGCCTTATTTATTGGCAAACTACTGTGCCACTCAGGATCAGTGGTTGGCACTGGCAGTGGGCACACTACAGTCTGTGGAAGTGGGCCTGACACACACTGGCAGCAGGCAAGCAACTGAAATTAGACTACTGTCTAAAAATTAAATGCCTTATTTATCGGCAAGCTACTGTGCCACCCGGTATCAGTGGTTGGCACCGGCAGTGGGCACACTACAGTCTGTGGAAGTGGGCCTGACACACACTGGCAGCAGGCAAGCAACTGAAATTAGACTAATGTGTAAAAATGAAATGCCTTATTTATCGGCAAACTACTGTGCCACCTGGTATCAGTGGTTGGCACTGGCAGTGGGCACACTACAGTCTGTGGAAGTGGGCCTGACACACACTGGCAGCAGGCAAGCAACTGAATTTAGACTACTGTCTAAAAATGAAATGCCTTATTTATCGGCAAGCTACTGTGCCACCTGGTATCAGTGGTTGGCACTGGCAGTGGGCACACTACAGTCTGTGGAAGTGGGCCTGACACACACTGGCAGCAGGCAAGCAACTGAAATTAGACTAATGCGTAAAAATTAAATGCCTTATTTATCGGCAAGCTACTGTGCCACCTGGTATCAGTGGTGGGCACTGGCAGTGGGCACACTACAGTCTGTGGAAGTGGGCCTGACACACACTGGCAGCAGGCAAGCAACTTAAATTAGACTAATGTGTAAAAATTAAATGCCTTATTTATCGGCAAGCTACTGTGCCACCCGGTACTAGTGGTTGGCACTGGCAGTGGGCACACTACAGTCTGTGGAAGTGGGCCTGACACACACTGGCAGCAGGCAAGCAACTGAAATTAGTCTAATGTGTAAAAATGAAATGCCTTATTTATCGGCAAGCTACTGTGCCACCTGGTATCAATGGTTGGCACTGGCAGTGGGCACACTACAGTCTGTGGAAGTGGGCCTGACACACACTGGCAGCAGGCAAGCAACTGAATTTAGACTAATGTGTAAAAATTAAATGCCTTATTTATCGGCAAGCTACTGTGCCACCCGGTATCAGTGGTGGGCACTGGCAGTGGGCACACTACAGTCAGTGGAAGTCGGCCTGACACACACTAGCAGGCAAGCAACTGAAATGACACTAAATTGTAAAAATGAAAAGCCTTTTTTTAAAGCAAAGTCCAGTGCCACACGGGATGACAGGGGTGGACACTGGCAGTGGGCACACTACAGTCAGTGGAAGTCGGCCTGACACACACTAGCAGGCAAGCAACTGAAATTACACTAAAGTGTAAAAATGAAATGCCTTTTTTTGATGCAAAGTCCTGTGCCACACGGGATGACAGGGGTGGGCACTGGCAGTGGGCACACTACAGTCTGTGGGCCTACAGCTCCCCACACACGGGCAGGCCAGGCAACTGCAATATATATATGGAGAAAAAAAAAAAAGCTGACTAATGTTGCAGCCCTAAAAAGGGCTTTTTGGGGTGCTGTCAGGACGCTGTCCTTACAGCAGAGATCAGATGAGTCTTTCAGGACTGGAGTGGACACTGAATACACTAGCCTAGCTATCGATTTCCCAATTAAATCAGCAGCAGCTACACTGTCCCTCCTCTCACTAAGACTGCAAATTCCGAATGAATCTAAAATGGATGCTGTGCAGGAGGTGGGAGGGTCTGGGAGGGAGGGTAGGCTGCTGATTGGCTGGAATGTGTCTGCTGACTGTGAGCTACAGGGTCAAAGTTTGCTCAATGATGATGTATAGGGGGCGGACCGAACATCGCATCTACCATCTTTTGTCAGAGCTACAACATACAGGGTCGCACTAGCCCAACAGAGTCTCTGAGGATTCTCCAGTTGGCCTGGTCTCTGAAGGCATAGTGGGACCCAAAGGTCCAAGAGAAAAAAAAAATATCTGGAACTGCCTTTGTAGCTAATCACTTGCAACTAGGGTTTATATCTATGATTCAAAACCTATTCACCTTTATTAGTAATATAGGAATTGGTCCCCAAGAATAATTTCCTCTGGAGGGCATAGGGAACCCCAGTTCGATACTGACAACATATGCTTAGCCGATTTGAAAGGGATGTCTCGTCTTTGACATTGCTGGCATATCGCTAGGATGTGCCACCAATATCAGACAGGCACAAGTCCTAGAACTGTCTCTAGAATGGAACTCCCAAAGTTCAAGAGGGTGCAGCGTGCATGTGCTGCCATACTCTATTCAGTTCTTTGGGAGCACCGAAAATAGCTGAGCTGCATGCTTGTCTATTTTTGGAAGTTCCATAGAAATGAGTGGCGAGCGCACCGCACAAGTGCGGTCACCGCTCTATTCACCTCTAAGTTGCTGCCCAAAATAGCTGAACAAAGCGTTTGGCTGTTTTTGACACTACCATAGAAATGAATGGAGGGCAGCTGCACATGCACAGTTTGCTTTTAACATGCTTTTTTTTTTTTTAAGGATGTCCACTTCTCGCAGCTCCAGGCCACAGCTACGGTATGTGTGTGACTTCTGCACCTTGTATGATAAGCTGTTCCTAGGGCTGTGGGAGAGGAAGATAATACAAAATACAGCTTGTCATAATGCAGTATTCTCATGTTCTATATATAAAGAGAATATTTTGTTCATCTAGCAGGGCTCCACATGGCATCAGTAGACCTTTCTTAGGCTACGTTCACAGTAGTGTTGTGAATCCAGTAGCCTGATCTGAGGGGCTGTTCCAGCATAAACGCCTGCTGTATGGCTGCATGCAGCAGTATTTCTCTGTCTGAAACCTGGCATTTATGCTGGAAAAGTGGCTGGATCACCGCCGGATCCCATTACAGTCAATGGTACAGCAATGCCGGATACGGTAAGCTCCAGTAGCTTGATTCTCACCAAATCAGGCTACTGGAATTCAAACGTAACTGTGAACTGGGATTTAAAAAACGAAATTCCCATGAACTCAATATTAAGCTCATGTGGAAATATAGTGGAAGTTGAATTTTAACATCCTTATTACAAAAAAGATATTGATGGATTCATTGTTACTGATGTCCATAGGAAAGACAAAGCAACAAACTCATTTCTGCATTCTTTAGCCTTCCATTATCCCCCAGTTAAGAAGGGAATCCCAGTGGGTCAGTTTCTGTGTAAGTGATGGATGTGCTCCAATGATAGGATTCTTGAAAAACGTGCAATTGATCTTTCATTGTATTTTGCAACAGAGGTAATACCCATAAAGAAAAAAAAGCTATTTTTCAGCTCATGAGGCAGCATCACCTGCTCTCATGGAAAAATCAGATTGGCAAGAAGTGTGAGAAAGACTGTCCTCTTTCTCCGTCATCATTCTAGTAGCCAAACCACATCTACAGGTAGGACTGTATCGTTTCTCATCATCATCATCAGCTACTGCTTCTCTTGCTCAGATGACTCTTCCTCCCTGTTCTCTCTTCCATCATCAGTCATGCATACTGGAATGTGTGGGCAGGAAACATTATGGGGCACATTTATTAAGACCAACGTTTTAGACGCTGGTCTTAAAAAGCCCTTGCACTGGCGGTGGATTGCCAAAGTTTAGTGTTATGCGAGCATGCTCGACCGAACGCCAGTTCGGCTCGAACATCACTATGCTTGGCACATGGCAGTATTCGACAGAGTACCGCACGTGCTTGAGCGCAATGCTCGAGTCTCCTCCCCGCACGTTTCTTGGCTGCTACGCAGTCAATAAATGTGTAGGGACGTACTGGCACCACTGCGCCACATCTGCAGTGTAATGTGTGCGCTGAAAAAATGTATCTGTGACATACAGTGTACTTTTGCAATAGACTGTGTCCGCTTCTGACAGTGACATTACCAGGGGAATTTTTTCCAGTGTAACATTTGCGTTGACATTATCTGTGGGATATCTCCAGTGTATCGTGTGCGTTTTAAAAAATGTATCTGTGTACTTTTTAAATAGAGGGTATTACGTGCTGCTGGCCAATCCCCTGTCGAAAGTGCAGGCCCGGATGCCTCCCGCCCTGCACGTGGACCTTTGCAAGCACCATCAGCGACCACATCCACGTCACTGTCCCAGCACAGCGTCCAAATGTCCCTACCCCAGGCATTTGAACGCAAGCGCAAATAATCAATCACCCACCCAGAAACAGGCTATAGCACTAAATGCGCAGCTTTCCAAATCACTGGCACTGGAAATGTTGCCATTTATGCTTGTGGACACTGAGGCTTTTCACAGCCTGAAGTCGGCAGCGTCCCCTGCCGCCACTATTTTTAACGGTGTGCTGTGCCCGCCTTACACCAACATTTGTCCCGTAACATCACACGTGTCCTGACCAACACAGTTAAAGGATTTAATAGGGCACCCATTCCAATAACAGGGCCTCTTAAGAGTCCTGTATTGTTATTTATCGTCACTACCTCCCCGAGTTGGGAGTGGGTAATTGGCGTGCCTGCTGCCTTCCTTGGATGTGGTAGCCGTTTCTCAGAATCCCTCTCCGGAATCAAACCCTGATTCCCCGTTACCCGTGGTCACCATGGTAGGCGCAGAAAGTACCATCGAAAGTTGATACAGCAGACATGCAAATGGATCGTCGAAGCCACGAGGACGTGCGATCAGCCAGAAGTTATCTAGAGTCAACAAAGCGGAAGCAGGCCCTCGCTCATAATGTTCAGTTCACCTGCAGGCCCTCGCATATACTGTTTTACAGGGTCAGCTCACCTGCAGGCTCTCGCATATAATGTCTTAGATGGTCAGCTCACCTGCAGGCCCTCACCTTCAACCTTTTAGAGGGTCAGCTCAACAGCAGGCCCTCAACCATAATGTTTTATAGGGTCAGCTCAGCAGCATGCCCTCAACCATAATGTTTTAGAAGGTCAGCTCAGCAGCAGGCCCTTGCCCCTAATGTTTAGATGGTCAGATCAGCAGGCCCTTGCTCCAAATGTTTTTGAGGGTCACCAGCAGGCCGTCAATCATAATTTTTCAAGGGTGTGTATGATGCCCTCCTTTATGTGTAACAATGGGTGTATTGGACTGCTGGTTCCTTGTAATTTTTGGCAGCCCTTTCCCTTAGTGCATAGACTTTATGAGTGTAAGAGTCACACTACATGAAACAATTTTACCACAATGTGAATGAGGCCCTCCTTTATGTGATATACAAGTTGTATCGGCGTGCCTCTTGCTTGTAATTTTTGACAGCACTTGCACTTTATATACAAGGAAATATACAGGAAAGAATGTTTCCTAACAATTTTTTCTCTAAGATTGATTTTATCTTTGGTTTTGTGCGTATTATTGTCATTCTGTAAAGGTGTCGTACTAATCGGACAACATTGTTCCCACCAGCGACCTGGGAGTCCAAGATGCATCCAGACATCCTCCCCATGCTGTTCCTGAACCATTTCGGTGGTGTTTCAATCAATTTCTGACCTTTTCCTATGAACCAGGCACCCTCTCCTCTTCAGAGCAGGGGGGCCTGTTTTAATGCTCGGGTTCTCCCATTGACTTCCATTATACTCGGGTGCTCTGTAGAGCACCCAAGCATCCCGTGTGTTCGGCCCGAGCACTTGGTTGCTCAATCAACACTACCAAAGTTATGTAGAGGCACAGGCTTCCTTGCTGTGTTACATTTAGACCATTTTCTACTCCAAAACCAGGCGTAGAAAACGATGAATGAGACGAGCCTGCTCTCCCGTCCCCTTCCTCTCCCACGCCATGCCCTTTTTTTTGGACCTGGCAAGAGAGGGGAAGAAGTCACAGATTCTGCCACAACATGGCGTGCGACAGAATCACAACAAAAGCGGCGTATATCTGTTCGTGAATAATCCCCTAAGTGCCCAGCAATCCGCTTGTGTGCAGAGTGAACGCTAATCTGGAAAGGTGCTGGCGGTACAATTTCTGTTGTACTGCTTAGTAGATTGCACTGCCTTAAGGGAACTGATGCCTTGATGGAAGATTCATAGTCACCATTATTTCTCAGAAAAGCCACCCCTGCCATGTACTTTCAAATGGCCGAGAATGTAAGCCACTCCTTATAATTGTTACTGTGAGGCAAGATACACAGCTCCATGATTACATAGAGCAGCTGTTATGGCCAGGGACATTACATGTCTCTTATAGCCTACTGGGTCAGTGGTTTGTGTGGCAGTTGTTATGCTGCACTATAGCAATGAGGCCAGGTACTATTGACACCTCCACATCTGTACCAGGTGCCTATCTATCTCATCCTCAATTGACATCCTTCCTTCCCTAACAGAAATTGCACAGAGCGTTGCTTTCATTCCAACTCCTTCCTTTCATAAGCGTAAACTGAAGCATTGTCAGTCTATCTTACAACTGATGAATATCAACAAGAAAAGTCACACAGTGGATTATTTGCTGTTCAGCATCATGCAGCAAATTTCCCACTGAACATTTCCCCACCAACTACAACTGGATAAAAGTGAAAAACTGTGGTTTTGCATGTGGTGGTACAATTTTTTTTTTAAATGTACCATGGCTTGCAGAAGGCGCTGAGCATGTTTAGGAGAATATGTGCACATTTCAACATGCACAAGACAACCACAGCAGAAAACGTGTTATTTGGAGATTTCGCAGTGGCAGCTTATCAGGGTCGCATGTTGCATTCTCATGTCCCTCGAAGTGGTCACCAGATTTGTGAGGATAACAACAGCATCAATGATGTCATCCCCCAATATGTATATTGGAGTAAGCGCTGATACAGCAAGAGGTGGTGGAGGAAGAACAGGTTCTACATCTTCCTCGCCTGCCTGTGGCTGTTGGAGACCAGCATGGACAAAGTTGCATGGAGTAGGAAGTGGGGGAGGATGAGGAGCTGTGACTTGAGGAGGAGGATAAGGAATAGTTGGTGGTTCCAGTACCACCCTAAGTCCTGCCGGATCCGTCAGAACGCAAGTCGACTGAAAGCATTTGAAGACTGATCAAGATCCTGATCAGTCTTCGAACTGCTTTCACGTTACCATGGTTGCCAGGACGCTACTGAAGCCCTGGCTGCCATGGTACTCCGCAGCAGTGTACTTACCTGCGCTGCAGCCCGGACCTGTGGCGTCATGAAGGAGCGCCCGGAGGCCGCAGCGCAGGTAAGTACACTGCTGCGGAGTACTTACCATGGAAGCCAGGACTTCAGTAGCGTCCTGGCTGCCATGGTAACCGATCCGAACCCCAGCTTACACTGGGGCCCCGATAGGAACTGCTGCTGCGCATGCGCAGAGCTAAACATCGCATCCGACGATGCGCCAAAACGACTTTTAGCTTAATTCCCTATCCGGATTAATGCACTTCAATGGGCATTAATTCTGGATCTGGCGTTACGGCATGTCTTCCGGATTTTTGGACAGAGACAAATCCTCAGCATTCTGCGGTTTTTTCAACGTCCAAAAAACGTTCACATACTGAACGGAAGACATCCTGATGCATCCTGAACGGATTTCTTTTCATTCAGAATGCATTAGGATAATCCTGATCAGTATCTTTCAGTCCTAGAGCCCCGAGGACGGAACGCTAGGACGGAAAGCAAAAACGCAGATGTGAAAGGGGCCTTAGGATCCGACGTTTAGCTTTTTGTCAATGGTTACTATGGCAGCCAGGACGCTAAAGTCCTGGTTGCCATAGTAAAGAGTAGGGGGAGCGGGGGAGCGGCATACTTACATTCCGTGCGGCTCCCGGGACGCTCCAGGATGACGTCAGGACGCCCCAGTGCATAGATCACGTGGGGCGCTCTGACGTCATTCAGGAGCCCCCCGGGAGCCGCACGGAATGTAAGTATGCCGCTCCCCACTGCTACTATGGCAACCAGGACGCTAGTAGCGTCCTGGCTGCCATAGTAACACTGAAAGCATTTTGAAGACTGATCAGTCTTCAGATGCTTTCAGTTCACTTGCGTTGTGCCGGATCCGGCGTGCATTCCGGCGACGGAAGTGCACGCCGGATCTTCACAACGCAAGTGAGAAAGAGGCCTTACTGCTAGGTTTTAGCTGCTTTACTGAGCTATGTGCTGGATTGTGAGTTTCATGATTAGTGTCCTATGTGCTGCATTTCTACTGTAACTTTCATAATGATTGTATTGTCATTTTAGATTATATTGTGCTATTTGATGGATTTCTACTGAGTTTCAGTATTACTCTATCTCCTGGACATATGTATGTTTATTGTATTGATTCATCTACAGATGTCTGCTGTGACTTTACGATTTATTGTATTGTGTTTGTTGGAAGTATTGGTTGCTGCTTCTGGATATCATTAGAGATGAGCGAACTTTAAAAAAAAGTCCGGTGTTCGGGTTGTGGTAAGTCGCGCATCCCGTTATGGATTCCACTATAGCGGCATATGGAATCCATAAGGGGCGGCTGCCACCAACCTGAACTGTTGAACAGCTAAAGGACCTGGGGTGACGTCACCGTCATGTGATCAGTGCAGGGGGCGTGGCTCAGCACGGATCAAATCCAGTGCTGAGCCACGCCCCCTGCACTGTTCACATGACAGTGACGTCACCCCAGGTCCTTCAGCTGTTCAACAGTTCAGGTTGGTGGCAGCCGCCCCTTATGGATTCCATATGCCGCTATAGTGGAATCCATAACGGGATGCGCGACTTACCACAACCCGAACGCCGGACTTTTTTTTAAAGTTCGCTCATCTCTGGATATCATCACTTAGGGCTCTTTCACACTTGCGTTTCTGTTTTCAGGCATAGAGTTCCGTCGTCGGGGCTCTATGTCGGAAAAATCCTGATCAGGATTATCCCAATGCATTCTGAATGGAGAGAAATCCGTTCAGGATGCATCAGGATGTCTTCAGTTCAGGACCGTAACGTTTTTTGGCCGGAGAAAATACCGCAGCATGCTGCTCTTTTTGCTCCGGCCATAAATCCTGAACACTTGCCGCAAGGCTGGATCCGGAATTATTGCCCATTGAAAGGCATTAATCCGGATCCAGCCTTAAGCTAAGCATCGCCGGATCCGACATTTAGCTTTTTCTGAATGGTTACCATGGCAGCCAGGACGCTAAAGTCCTGGTTGCCATGGTAAAGTGTAGTGGGGAGAGGGGGAGCAGTATACTTACCGTCCGTGCGGCTCCCGGGGCGCTCCAGAGTGATATCAGGGCGCCCCACGCGCATGGATCACGTGATCGCATAGATCACGGGATCCATGCGCATGGGGCGCTCTGACGTCATTCTGGAGCGCCCCGGGAGCCGCACGGACGGTAAGTATACTGCTCCCCAGCTCCCCACTACTACTATGGCAACCAGGACTTTAATAGCGTCCTGGTGTAGTACAGTCAATATGAAGCACATGAAGTTTCAACAAATATCCAGTCTGCAGGTTTGCAATAGGGTCATACCAATATACAGGAGCTGCAGCAATGAGCACTTGTTAAATATAGTTCCATATATTCATAAGCTGTTAACAGAGAGTCAGGACATGCTAAATAAACCTCTTCAAATGTGCTATTAGATAACTGAGGAAAGTTCTAACAGACAGAGTCTTTACAGTGGACTCTTCCAGAAAGCCCCTGTGTATTCTGCTACTTGGTTTGGTCTCCTCAGTGCAGACATTTACTGTGAAGGAGGTAGGATCTCTGTCTAAGTTCTCTAAAGCTAAAGTTCATTTATCTATTGTAAAAAGTTATGATATATACCCATAATAGTTCTGTAGAATGTAAAGAGGTGACTGGATGTTCTTTTAGCAGCCTTTAAGCCCCGCAGCACATGCTAGGCCATGTGCTCTTCCTAAAATGGCTGTAAGACATGCTGTATTCCAGGTCACCCTGCTGCAATATCTTTGTAAATGATTTTCTCTTGTTCATTTTTCTGTATGCTTTGTTATATCCTGTAACATGTATGTGGGAATGTAATATAATGACTGCCTGTTATGATATAGGTGGGCTGGTGACCTGGCTGTATACCAGATAGTGGCAGTGTTTCCCTGTTGTATTACAGGCTCCAGCCAAGTGCACTCCACCTCAATAAAGCTTTAACCCACAGAAGACCTGAGTGTCGTCCACTTAGAGTTTATGCCTGGAGGAGCTGGTGACCGAGTGAGTGCGAAAGCTGGAGATATCGCAGATGGTGTAAGGAGAAGAGGGTTACACTGGCTGCCATAGTAACCTCAAAGCATTTCGAAGACTGATCAGGATCCTGATCAGTCTTCTAATGCTTTCAGGCGACTTGCGTTCTGACGGATCCGGCGGGATGGAAGTGCCTGCCGGATCCTCAGAACGCAAGTGTGAAAGAGGCCTTAAAGGGTAAGTGTCATGTTTTCATTAAAAAAAATTTTTTTTAGCATATGTTACTGCTGCAGCAGCATTATGCATAAAGCAATCTTTAGTTTCTTCACATACCACTGTTTTCCTTGAGTTTTTCCCTTAGTTACGGCTGTTTAAACTTTTATAAGATAAGGACCTTCTCAAGATGGCTCCTCTGCCAGTTCTCTGAGGCCAAAACTGCTTTCCCTCACTTCCCATACACACTCGCTGTAGGATTGTCTGGTGCAATTTCTTCCTTTTATTAACGTGGCAACAAGGATTGTACACACACACTGTACATCGGTAAAATTGACGCGTTTCGGACTGTAAAGTCCTTAGTCGTAACAGTAGGTGAGACAAACTACAGGAATATATATACAGGTTATACTGGCTGGTGCTGCCCCCATCCCATCTGGTCAGGGAGGAACCCAGCCTGATTAGTAACCATCTACACCTGAGTGTCTCACCTACTGGTCGCACTACAAGTACAAAATTAACACAGTGAAATAAAAGGTACCGTATATACTCGAGTATAAGCCGAGTTTTTCGGCACAAAATTTGTGCCGAAAAACCCGAACTCGGCTTATACTCGAGTCATAAATTGAAACTGAAGAGCGGAGTGGGAGGAGGAGCGGGGGAGGAGCTGGGGGCGGGCATTTGCGGCAGGGCCGATGCGCTCACTGCGCTCCGGCCCCACCGCTCATGTATAGTTTTTAAATTTGATTATAATGTACACTTATTCTTACTATAATTCTTGCCCCCTCTGTACCTCATTACATGCGGCAGGCGGGCAGTGAATACTTCAGGCCGGGCGGACGAGAGCAGCGTGACTTGCTGATGTCACGTGCCTGCCCGGCCTGCTTTATGAATGAAGCAGGCGGCGCAGGCACGTGACGTCAGTCACACTGCGCTCGCTCTCCCGCCCGGCCTGAAGTATTCACTGCCCGACTGCCGCATGTGATGAAGTACAGAGGGGGCAAGAATTATAGTAAGAATAACTGTATAGAATAATCGAATTTAAAAACTATACATAAGCGGTAATGGGGGGATGGGGGGATGTGGATGGCACTGTTATGGGATGAGGGGATGTGGATGACACTGTTATGGGATGAGGGGATGTGGATGGCACTGTTATGGGATGAGGGGATGTGGATGGCACTGTTATGGGATGGGGGGATGTGGATGGCACTGTTATGGGATGGGGGGATGTGGAAGGCACTGTTATAGGATGGGGGATCTGTGGATGCCATCCACAGCCCCCATCCCATAAGTGCCATCCACATCCCCTTCCCATAACAGTGTCATCCACATCCCTCATCCCATAAGTGCCATCCACATCCCCCATCCCATAACAGTGTCATCCACATCCCCTCATCCCATAAGTGCCATCCACAGCCCCCATCCCATAACAGTGTCATCCACAGATCCCCCATAACAGTGCGTCATCCACAGATCCTCCCATAACAGTGCGTCATCCACAGATCCCCCATAACAGTGTCATCCACAGATCCCCCATAACAGTGCGTCATCCACAGATCCCCCATAACAGTGCGTCATCCACAGATCCCCCATAACAGTGCGTCATCCACAGATCCCCCATAACAGTGCGTCATCCACAGATCCCCCATAACAGTGCGTCATTCACAGATCCCCCCATAACAGTGCGTCATCCACAGATCCCCCATAACAGTGCGTCATCCACAGATCCCCCATAACAGTGACATCCATTTCCACCTCGGCTTATACTCGAGTCACTACTTTTCCCAGGTTTTTTTGGGTAAAATTAGGGGGTCGGCTTATACTCGGGTCGGCTTATACTCGAGTATATACGGTATATATGTATACATGGTTGTGTGTCAAGACAATAAATATGGTACCGTTTCTATATCTGTCTGTCTTGCAGCAATCAACACTAAAACTTAGTATAAACAGTGTTAAAATAAAACCAAATAGTACTTCAGGAACATGACTGAAAAAATCGCATAGTGTAAACGGTTATCTAAACATACAAGTACATGAGTTCCCTACGTAAGTTTAGACCATTGGGTGCTCTGGTATTGAGTTTTAGAATCCAGTATGCTTCCCGCAATAGGATTTGTTTCCTGTGGTCTCCTCCTCTTATTGGTTTTTTTGACCCTTTCTATTGCAAATACTTTGAAAGATTGCACCTTGCAGTTGTGAACCGCAATAAAGCGTTTAGCTGCATTAGAAATGTTGAGGGCTGAGGGGCTAGTAACATAATAAGGATGTTCCAACACTCTGGTTTTTAGCTTGCGTGATGTGCTGCCTACATACATCATATCACAGATGGTACATGTGATGATGTACACTACACCTTCGCTGGGATAATTATTATTCCACTCCGAAATCCATCTTAAAGAATCGCATAAGAAAAAACAAAAATGTACAGAAAAGAACACCCAAAGTAAGCTTTTCCTCTGAAATAGAGTGCTCAGAAGATACGGATACCTCCCAGGATTCTATTCCTAATATGAGTAATGTCTCATCTCTTCAACCTTCTAGCGTGTCTTATCATAAACGAAGCAAAAATAATAACAAGACCAAAAATGTTAAAGATACAGAAGAAGGGTCAAAAAACGAAGACGCGCAGGCAGAAAACACAGGAAAGGAACCAAATATATCTACCCGACGACAGAAACGGAAAACCTAGAGAAACCCTCAGACATTCCACTAGATGTGGTAAACCTTTCACTTGTTGAACTTACTGCAACACAACAAGAAGTTCTCTCTTTGGGCTTGAATTTTGTTCCCACTACTAATTTTGATTTGTTTTCCACATTGTTAGATATTAATAAGTTTATACGCAATCTTACTGTTGCAAAGCATTTTTTTGATGTTCCCACCCCTGCTTCAGCTCCTATAGAAGAGACACCCAGGGAATTCAATAATATTTACCAAAACAAACAGTTTGATGAACAGCTTTCCCTGGTGTGCCTTCGGGAGCGTCAGCAGGAAAGTTATAAGTGTGATATGCTCAAATCCGTCCTTTTATCCAATTATGTCTCGCACACCAGGTATGGACGTCTTTCAAGACGTTGTAGAAAAGGAGCTGAGAGCCCTATCTACACACACATACCCTGGAGATAGGAATTCTAATCTCAACCGCCCACAAAGAAAGGCATTAGATGATTTACAAAAGTGTGACCAGATAATAATAAGGCCTCTTTCACACTTGCGTTCTGAGGATCCGGCGGGCACTTCCGTCCCGCCGGATCCGTCAGAACGCAAGTCGCCTGAAAGCATTAGAAGACTGATCAGGATCCTGATCAGTCTTCTAATGCTTTCAGGTTACTATGGCAGCCAGGACGCTATTAAAGTCCTGGTTGCCATAGTAGGAGCGGGGAAGCAGTATACTTACCGTCCGTGCGGCTCCCGAGGCGCTCCTGAATGACGTCAGAGCGCCCCATGCCCATGGATCACGTGATCCATGCGTCTGGGGCGCCCAGACGTCACTCTGGAGCGCCCCGGGAGCCGCACGGGCGGTAAGTATACTGCTCCCCCGCTCCCCACTACATTTTACCATGGCAACCAGGACTTTAGCGTCCTGGCTGCCATGGTAACAATTGAGAAAAAGCTAAACGTCGGATCCGGCGATGCGCCGAAACGACGTTTAGCTTAAGGCGGGATCCGGATTAATGCACTTCATAGGGCATTAATTCCAGATCCGGCGTTACGGCATGTCTTCCGGATTTTTGGACGGAGACAAATCCGCAGCATGCTGCGCTTTTGTCAACGTCCAAAAAAACGTTCACATACTGAACGGAAGACATCCTGATGCATCCTGAACGGATTGCTCTCCATTCAGGATGCATTAGGATAATCCTGATCAGGATCTTTCCATCCTAGAACCCCGAGGATGGAACTCTAGGACGGAAAGCAAAGACGCAAGTGTGAAATAGGCCTAAGAGTGGCAGATAAGGGGGGTGCAGTGGTGGTGCTAGACAAACAAATGTATTATGAACAAATGATGGGAGAGTTGTCGGTCGGATAGTTCCACCTACAGGAGACTGGACAGTAAATCCGCTTGAGGTTTTTAAAATTAAGTATCAAACTTTGATTAATAAAGGGAAAAATTTGGGTTTGTTTGACCCTAAACTGTCCACTTTCCTGTCGGTGGAAAATCCGATTACTCCAATAATTCATGCACTCCCCAAAATACACAAAGGTCTGGATCCACCACCACTGCGTCCTATTATTTCGGGGATAGGCTCCCTAAATGAACGTCTTGGCCAATGGCTGGATTCTGTTTTCTAGTCTTTGGTCAAAAGAATACCAGGCTACCTGCGTGATACAACGGATGTTTTACGATCCCTTTATGATGTCAAATGGGATGACAGCTTTTTTTGGATAGCAGCAGATGTTGTGTCATTATACCCTTCTATCCCACATGAAACAGCTGCTCTAGCTATAGAATATCACCTCCATAAATATAGCCGTCATTCCCATGAGTTCATTGACTATGTCTTGGAAGTGACGCAGTATCTACTGACACACAACTATTTTTTATTTGATTCAAAGTCCTTTGTGCAGGTGAGGGGAGTTTCTATGGGGGCAAATTTCTCTCCGTCCCTTGCCAACTTGGTTATGGCATATTGGGAGGAGAGATTCATATATAATGACAAAAATCCTTTTCATGGAGATATAGTCTGGTATGGCAGATACATCGATGACCTGCTCCTTATCTGGAAGGGAGGTGTGTCTGCCATACCAGACTTACTGTCATATTTCAACAATAACCCCTACAACCTCCGCTTCACCTGCCAAAGTAACCCGAATACTATTTGCTTTTTGGACTTGAAACTAACAGGAAATCTCCAGAGCATTTCTACGGAAACGTATAGAAAAACCACTGCTGGCAATACGATATTACGGGCTAACAGCCATCACCCCAAACATACTATAAAAAGTGTGCCAGTAGGGGAATTTATACGTGCCCGCAGAAATTGTAGCACATCAATTGCCTATGAACAAGAATGTAGGATTATAAATTCTCGTCTGAAAGCCCGAGATTATCCACAGTGGATGCTAGACAGGGCTTATAGAATAGCATCCAGCAAAAATAGATATGATCTGCTCTATAAAAATAAAACACATTTTCCTAATGAAACAAAAAAATACAAAAGATCCCAGATTCCTATCATCCAGAAATGCAGATCACCTTCCCACTCTTGTTCTTGCGTACAATTCCCACTCTTGTTCTTGCTAATTTAATGAAATTAGCTCAATTGTAAAAAATTGTATACCCATCTTATTTGAAAATGAGGTTCTCCATGATATTTTAAGAGAAGGTTGTCGAATTGTGTCTAGACGAGCTCCCGCCCTAACTACACGCTTGTCCCCTTCCCTCTACACCACAGAAAAACGCACTTCTAAAACCTGGATGTGCTACACAGGATTCACACGGTGCAGCAGTTCTAGATGTAAAACCTGCAGCTATGTGATTCCTATCAAGGAGTTCCACAATGCAGACCATACAGAGACATTTACAATAAAAAATTACATTAACTGCAACAGCGAAGGTGTAGTGTACATCATCACATGTACCATCTGTGATATGATGTATGTAGGCAGCACATCACGCAAGCTAAAAACCAGAGTGTTGGAACATCCTTATTATGTTACTAGCCCCTCAGCCCTCAACATTTCTAGAGCAGCAAGACGCTTTATTGCGGTTCACAACTGCAAGGTGCAATCAAAGTATTTGCAATAGAAAGGGTCAAAAAATCAATAAGAGGAGGAGACCACAGGAAACAAATGCTATTGCGGGAAGCATACTGGGTTTTAAAACTCAATACCAGAGCACCTAATGGTCTAAACTTACGTAGGGAACTCATGTACTTGTATGTTTAGATAACAGTTCACACTATGCAATTTTTTCAGCCATGTTCCTAAAGTATTATGTGGTTTTATTTTAATACTGTTTAGACTAGGTTGTAGTGTTAATTGCTGCAAGACAGATATAGAAACGGTACCATATTTATTGTCTTGACACACAACCATGTATACATATATACTTTTATTTCACTGTGTTAATTTTGTACTTGTAGTACGACCAGTGGGTGAGACACTCAGGTGTAGATGGTTACTAATCAGGCTGGGTTCCTCCCTGACCAGATGGGATGGGGGCGGCACCCAGCCAGTATAACCTGTATATATATTCCTGTAGTTTGTCTCACCTACTGTTACGACTAATTACTTTACAGTCCGAAACGCGTCAATTTTACCGCTGTACAGTGTGTGTGTACAATCCTTGCTGCCACGTTAATAAAAGGAAGAAATTGCACCAGACAATCCAGCAGTGCCGGACATCCTTCTTTTCTTGAAACTACTTCTCAGATGCTTTTCTGAACGACGGTGCACGCTGAAATCGACATATGGGTGATCTGACACTTGCTTCCTGCCAGCCAATCAGATTAGATTACTGAGAGACACGCTTTCTCACTCTGAAGCCTAATGCCGCCATGCAGTGTGAAGGACCGCCCCTCTGTCTTCTGTTTATACTAAAAAGAAGACAGACAAGCCCTAGCAACGGGCTTTTAACTCCTTAAGGACCAGGCTCATTTTCACCTTAGGACCAGGCCATTTTTTGCAAATCTGACCAGTGTCACTTTATGTGGTGATAACTTTAAAACGCTTTTTCTTATCCAGGCTATTTTGAGATTGTTTTTTCGTCACATATTGTACTTCATGACACTGGTAAAATGAAGTCGAAAAATTTCATTTTTATTTATAAAAAAATATCAAATTTACCCAAAATTTAGAAAAATTTGCAATTTTCCAAGTTTCAATTTCTCTACTTCTATAATACATATTAATACTGCCCAAAAAAGTTATTGATTTACATTCCCCATATGTCTACTTCATGTATCGATCATTTTGGGAATGCCAGTTTATTTTTTGGGGACGTTACAAGGCTTAGAAGTTTAGAAGCAAATCTTTAAATTTTTCAGAAATTTTCAAAAACCCACTTTTTAGGGACCAGTTCAGGTCTGAAGTCACTTTGTGAGGCTTACATAATAGAAACCATACAAAAATGAACCCCTCAAGGTATTCAAAACTGATTTTACAAACGTCATTAACCCTTTAGGTTTTCCACAAGAGTTAATGGCAAATGGAGATAAAATTTCAGAATTTAGATTTTTTGTAAAATTTTTCGTTTGAATCCATTTTTTCCGGTAACAAAGCAAGGGTTAACAGCCAAACAAAACTCAATATTTATTGCCCCGATTCTGTAGTTTGCAGAAACACCCCATATGTGGGCGTAAACTGCTGTATGGCCAAACGGCAGGGCGTAGAAGGAAAGGAACGCCATATGGTTTTTGGAAGGTGGATTTTGCTGGACTGGATTTTTGACACCATGTCCCATTTGAAGCCCCCCGATGCACCCCTAGAGTAGAATCTCCAAAAAAGTGACTCCATCTAAGAAACTACACCCCTGAATGTATTCAAAACTGATTTTACAAACTTTGTTAACCCTTTAGGTGTTCCACAAGAGTTATTGGCAAATGGAGATGAAATTTCAGAATTTCTATTTTTTGTTACCTTGCCTCAAAAAAAGTGTAATATAGAGCAACCAAAATCATATTTGCCCTAAAATAGTACAAACAAAATTGCCACCTTATTCTGTAGTTTCCAAAATGGGGTCACTTTTTTAGAGTTTCTACTGTAGGGGTGCATCAGGGGGGCTTCAAATGGGACATGGTGTCAAATAACCAGTCCAGCAAAATCTGCCTTCCAAAAACCATATGGCGTTCCCTTCCTTCTGCGCCCTGCCGTTTGGCCATACAGCAGTTTACGACCACATATGGGGTGTTTCTGCAAACTAGAGAATCGGGGCAATATATATTGAGTTTTGTTTGGCTGTTAACCCTTGCTTTGTTACTGAAAAAATTGATTAAAATGGAAACTTTGCAAAAAAATAGCTATTTTCGGACCGTTTTTATTCTTTTGTTTTTTACATCGTCGAACTGACAGGTTAAATTGTGTGCTATTTCTATAGAGCAGGTTGCTACGGACGCGACAATACCAAATATGGCTACTTTTTGGGGGGGTTTGTTTCAGTTTTACATAATACAGCATTTTTGAAAAAAATTATTTTTTAGTGTCTTCACATTCTGAAAGCCATATATTTTTTTTAATTTTTGGGCGACTGTCTTATGTAGGGGCTCATTTTTTGCGGGATGAGATGCCAGTTTGATTGGAACTATCTTGGGGTGCATATGACATTTTGGTCGCTTGCTATTACACTTTTTGTGATGTAAGGTGACAAAAATGGCTTTTGACACCGTATTTTTAATTTTTTTTTGTTGTGTTCACCTGAGGGGCTTGGTCATGTGTTTTTTTTATAGAGCAGGTTGCAACGGACGCGCCGATACCAAATATGTATACTTTTTATTTATTTATTTAAGTTTTACACAATATTATCATTTTTTAAAACAAAACAAATCATGTTTTAGTGTCTCCATAGTCTGAGAGCCATATTTTTTTTATTTTTTGGGGGTGATTGTCCTATGTGGGGTATCATTTTTTGCGGGATGAGATGACAGTTTGATTGGCACTATTTTTGGGTGCATATAACTTTTTGATCGCTTGCAATTACAGTTTTTGAGATTTTTGAGATTTTTTTAACAGTATTTACCTGAAGGGTTAGATAATGTGATATTTTTATAGATCAGGTTTTTACGGACGCGGCGATACATAATATGTATACTTTTTATTTATTTATTTTACTTTAACACAATAATAGCATTTTAGAAAAAAAAAATTATGTTTTAGTGTCTCCATAGTCTGAGAGCCATATTTTTTTATTTTTTTGGGCGATTGTCCTATATAAGAACTCATTTTTTGCGGGATGAGATGGCGGTTTTATTGGTACTATTTTGGGAGGCATACGCCTTTTTGATCACTTGGTATTAAACTTTTTGTGATGCAAGGTGACAAAAAATGGCTTTTTTACACCTTTTTTTGTTTTTTGTTTTTACGGTATTTGTGTGAGGGGTTAGGTCATGTGATATTTTTATAGATGAGATTTTTACGGACGCGGCGATACCTAATATGTGTAGTGTATTTGATTTTTTGATTTTTTATTCAGTGATATGTATTTTTCTTATTTTTACTTTTTTTTTTTACTTTTTTGACTTTTTTTTTTGACCCAGACCCACTTGGTTCTTGTAGATTCAGTGGATCTGGTGTCTATATAATACAGTAAGTACACTATATAGTGTACTTACTGTATTTTTTACTTTACAAAGTCTGAATTGGCTTTTGCCTTTAGCAAAACCCTATTCAGAGTTTCAGTGCCATGGAGAGCAGGACGCTTCTGAAAGCATCCTGCTGCCATGGTAACAATCACCCGCTGCCATTACAGAGCAGCGGGTGATGGGAAGGGAGGGGAGCTCCCTCCCTCTGCTATCCTATCCCGTCGGGGGGGCTGCAAAGGTACAGCAGCCCCCGATGGGAGAGGGAGTGAGCTCCCTCCATGTTAACACCTTCTATACCGCGGTCCGTACGGACCGTGGTATAGAAGGGGTTAAACTGCTGACATCTGCAGCACAGATGTCAGCAGTTTATAGCAGGGGGTCAGCAATGTGCTGACCCCCTGCTATACCCACTAGACACCAAGGAAAGCGTTTGAAAGGAGGCGGGCGGGGGATCGCCTCCCGCGCCGCCCACCCGCAGCACCGCCCGCAATCCCCCCCCCTCTGCACCGCCCGGGGGGACACTAATATGGCGGGGTGCAGGGGGGGGGGGTTAAAATTTATAGGTTTGGGGCATATTTTAGTCTCTGATCCGCGGTCTAGACCGGAGATCAGAGACTAGCAGCAAACCGCAGGTCTGAATTGACCTGCGGTTTGCTGCGATCGCTGACATGGGGGGGTCACAGGACCCCCCTGGGCATTGTGCCAAGGTGCCTGCTGATTGATTTCAGCAGGCATCTTGTTCCGATCACCGCCACGTGCGCAGCGGTGATCGGATATTCGCAGGGTGTACATGTACGCCCTTGGTCCTTAAGTACCAGGACACAAGGGCGTACATGTACGCCCTTCGTCCTTAAGGAGTTAAGGGAGCAGTGGAAAGGGACAGAGGACATTAATGAAAGCTGTTATCATAAGGTAATTACAGATCTTTTGACAATTATTGACAGACTAACTCATGTATACATGCCTAGCCCTAATAAACTAGCAAATAAAAAAAAATACGACAGTAAACCTTTAAGCTCTGTACAGATCGCGCAACCTGCATCGTCCCACGATATCACTTGTGCGATAGCACGGGACAATATTCTAGGGATTACACATGCTGGATCGATCAGAGATCCAGCAGCACGATCCCAGCTATGGCCACGGTGCCCGCAACCTTTGTTGACATCGCACAAGGGGGGCGCGTGGCGTGGGGCGTCGCAAAAGAGCTTACTCCACCCTCACTCCGTCTATACGGAGCTTAAGGTATCCTGCTTAATGCATGGATCCAATGTATGTGTACGTTACACACCTTTTATATTGTCCAACTTCTGCCCATAGTTGCCCTTTCTATTGTCTGTTATACTTAGAGTCCCCCTTTATATATGGCATGTTCTCATCCACAGAGTCCCCCTTTATATATGCCATGTTCTTATCCACAGAGTCCCCCTTTATATATGCCATGTTCCTATCCACATAGTCCCCCTTGATATATGCCATGTTTTTATCCACAGAGTCCCCCTTAATATATGCCATGTTCCTATCCCCAGAGACCACTAAAATCCTGCTCCATGCTCTCATCATCTCTCGCCTTGACTACTGCAACACCATCCTATCTGGTCTTCCACTCGACTCTCACCTCTCCAGTCTATCATGAATGCTGCTGCGAGACTTGTTTACTCCTCTTCACCTACTGCTCCTCTCTGCAAATCTCTACACTGGCTCCCAAATGTCCAGAGAATCAAACTTAAAGTGTTGTGCCTTGTTTTTAAATCAATCCTTAACTCCTGTCCTTGTTACATCTCCAACGTTGTACATAAATATACCCCTAACCGAGTCATCCGCTCTTTTACCAACCTTTTAATGATGTCCAGGCTTATTACATCATCACATGCTCAGCTTCAAGACTTCTCTAGGGCCCCCCTACTCTCTAAAAGTCTCTCCCTCGTCCAATTAGACTTGCTCCCACTTTCAAAAACTTCAAATGAGCCTTGAAAACCCCCTCCTCACTCTGGCCTACTCATCTTCTCATTCCTAAAGTTCCATACAGATGGAGCAATGATCACGTGACCCGGAAGCAACAAACGACCGTTGCGCGCGGCTCACGCAATCATTGTGACCCACATCGTCCCACGCTATCACTAGTGATGGTCGGTCCGCAGTGTTCGCAGCGTAACATCTGTGTTCGCTGCCAGTCGAACACATGCGGGCTGCCATCTTTAGTAAGGTAGACTCACCTGTGTGAAGCTGTCTGGTGATGCACAGGTGAGCCCTTAACTGTGCCTGTTCCGGGAACCGGTCTAAAGACCGGCTGCCGGAACTCCGGCACCGCAATGGCCATGATAGGCGCGTCATCCCGATGAAGGCCCCCGGCGGCTGTTCTCGGAACTGCCTGCTCCCCGTGACTGTATTTAATACCATCTTGGGGATCAGGCAGCTACGTGGACAGTCACCGGGGGCCTTCATCGTGATGACGCGCCTAGGGACAGGTAAGCGGTGTCGCTGTCCGTGGAGGATAGCGATCGGCAATCACTAGCTATCACTCATGCGATAGGGTGGGACCATATCCTAGGGATCGCCCACACCGGAGAGATCGATGGTTGTGGCGCCCACGACTTGTTGTCATCGTGCGAGCATCGCGGGGGGAAGCGTCGCAGAGGAGCTCGCTCCGTCTATACGGAGCTTAACATCGCCAGCTCGTCAGTTCCATCTCCACTACCTATTGTATACGCTCTTCCCCAACCTCTTACATTATAAGCCCCATTTTATTGTACAGCGCTGGGTTATATGTTGGCGCATAGTATATAAAATACAATAGCCTCACACCCACAGGAACACTGCACCACAATAAATACAGTTTGTGATTTAGGGAGTGAAAAAACAAACGCATACATATATTTTGTATTCGTAAATAAATTGTTTATCATATTTGTCATAAAAATATTTTGTCATATTGCAGCCATGGAGAAGAAGTATGATGATGTTTACAATCTGCTTCTGAGTGGTTCATATTCACAAGGATTTAACAAGTCACAGCGACAGAATCTAAGACGTCATGCATCAAATTTTCACCTCATAGGTATTTCAATTACTTGTTTAAGATGGGGACAGGCTGGGGGGGTGAGAATATTTGTTAATCATTGTCAATATTTTTATGCTGTCATAATGCAGGGGATGAACTCTATTATGGATCCAAGAGGAGAGTTATCAGAACCCAAATAAAGGCAATGAAATTGTTCAAAGAATTTCATGCATCCCCTATAGGTGGACACTGTGGCGTTACAAAGACCACAATAGCTTTAACCACCCATTTTTTGGGGGGTCAGCATGACTTTGGATATAAAAAAAATGGGTACGTTTTTATTTGTGGCTTTTTTAATATGGTTTGTTTGAGAAGAGATTTAAATTAATTTACCCGTATTTTTCGCCCTATAAGACGCACCGGCCTATAAGACGCACCTGGGTTTTTGAGGAGAAAAATAAGAAAAAAAATATTTTTAACCAAAAGGTGTGCTTTTGAAGTAATGGTGGTCTGTGCATGACAGTATTATGGGGGGGATCTGTGGATGGCACTGTTATGGGGGAGATGTGGATGGCACTGTTATGGGGGATCTGTGGATGGCACTGTTATGTGAGGGAGATGTGGATGGCACTGTTATGGGGGGATCTGTGGATGGCACTGTTATTTGGGGGAGATGTGGATGGCACTGTTATGGGGGGGATCTGTGGATGGCACTGTGATGGGGGGGATCTGTGGATGGCACTGTGATGGGGGGGGATCTGTGGATGGCACTGTGATGGGGGGGATCTGTGGATGGCACTGTGATGGGGGATCTGTGGATAGCACTGTGATGGGGGATCTGTGGATGGCACTGTGATGGGGGGGGATCTGTGGATTGCACTGTTATGGGGGGATCTGTGGATGGCACTGTTATGTGGGGGAGATGTGGATGGCACTGTTATGGGGGGATCTGTGGATGGCACTGTGATGGGGGGGGGGATCTGTGGATAGCACTGTGATGGGGGCATTTATGAATGACACTGTAATGGATTGGATCTGTGGATGACACATATATAGCATCTTATGCTATATGTGTCATCCACAGATCACCCCAATTACAGTGTCATCCACAGGTGCCCCCATTACATTGCCATCCAAAGATGCCCCCTTTTCTAAAACATCTGGCCCATAGTGACTGCTTAGGGGGCGGAGCCTGGCAACACGCGGCGGGCGGCCCGCTGCTAACAGCGTGACTGCTTTCATACCATTTATAATTCTCTTACTAATGTCTTTAATCATGTCCCCTTATTCCCTATAAGCCCAGTACAGTAGCGCTCAGCTAACCTGCTATACCGATCCTCTAGCAGGCAGAGCGGTGCGGTGGCAGGCTGCTGTGTAACTTCCTCACTGACGTCATCTGCCTGCTCCTTTCACTTTATGAATGAAGCAGGAGGAGCAGGCAGATGACGTCAGTGAGGACGTTACACAGCAGCCTGCCGCCGCACCGCTCTGCCTGCTAGAGGATCGGTATAGCAGGTTAGCAGAGCGCTACTGTACTGGGCTTATATGGAATAAGGGGACATGATTAAAGATTATAAATGTTATGAAAGCAGTCACGCTGTGAGCGGCGGGCCGCCCGCCATGTGTTGCCAGGCTCCGCCCCCTCCTCCTTCCATGCTGATACATCGCAGGCTGTGCGATGTATCGGCTTTAGCTATAGGAAAATGGTAGTATTCGCCCTATAAGACGCACTGCCATTTCCCCCCCACCTTTGGGGGGGAAAAAGTGCGTCTTATATGGCGAAAAATACGGTATGTGTTTTTTTTTATACAACAGACATTGCACTGTGACCAATGTCAAAGAGTTGGACAACCCATCACAGCACCAACACCATTGTGCAACATAAAGGTACATGATATTGCAATCCTTATCTGTCACTAATGCAGCTGACAACTCCATCCCATGCACACTAACCATCCCAAACAAAGCAAGCCCAAACAGTTACTATTTGTCAATTTTGTGTGCACATCACAGTATATTTTCAACAACACTATACTATAATACAACTGACATTATATTGTAGAGTTTTATCTTCAAACACAGATATATTGTGCCAAAATATTTTCATAGTCCCTATAATGTTTTTTTTCTGTTTTTGGGTAGCATTTTGTCTGTGTGAAAATTAAAGGGCACCTAAAGCTGTAGAAGCAAAAAATGTATACATAAAACAATGAATAAATAACCTGATCGAGATATGCAGCTTTTTAGCTTCTGGCCCCACCCCCTCTGTCCCGGGCGGCCTAGGCCCTTTCAAAGGTTTCTGGGAACCTTTGCAAGGCACAATGGGAGATGAGCCTGCCAATCTCCCGTCGGGGTCCCGCCTCCTCGTCTTCAGCTTTTCCCGTGATTTACTGCTCACCATTCACTTTGAATGGCAACGGGCGGGATCGCAGAGTGTTTACCTCGCGATCCCGCCCCTTCTCATTTACAGTGAATGGTGAACGGTGACCACGGAAAAAGCCGAAGACTAGGAGGCCGGACCCTGACGGAAGAGTGACACATCATTGGATCCAAGATGGTGTCGTCCAGGGGCACAAAGACCGGACAGTACGGGGGGTGCAGCGGACTACAGGGGCCAAGCAGGTACGTTTTATATGAATTTTATGTGTGTGTGTTATGTGTTTTATCATATGTTTTTTTTTTACTTTTAGGTGCCCTTTAGGACAATTTGGAAGGCAGATCTGGTTGCATTATGGCATTAATGTTTTATGATTGAAGGTTTCTGAACTTTGGGAACTTAATGGGATAGATCTAACAGGTCCTTTCCCAATAACTTCTAATGGTAAACAATACATATTGACTGCAAATGATTATTATTCAAAATGGGTTGAAGCATATCCTTTAAAAACTAAATCTGCTGTAGAAGTGGCTCAGAATTTATGCA
The DNA here is from genome assembly GCA_033119425.1 of Bufotes viridis. Taxonomy (NCBI): domain Eukaryota; kingdom Metazoa; phylum Chordata; class Amphibia; order Anura; family Bufonidae; genus Bufotes; species Bufotes viridis. The sequence continues at coordinate 148,558,983 of CM065594.1, read as the reverse complement.
GCATGTTCTATAGGCATGGATGCCCGAAGAGGATTTTATCTGATCAAGGCAGAGAATTTGTTAATGAAGTAAGTTACTGCTTTAAATGGGGGATTTAGGTTAGAAACATTGTAGTTCTTCCATAAAGACTGATTGTATTTGTTCTTTTCAAAGCTGCTCTCAGAGCCTCAAAAAGTTATTTACTACATTTTGTCTTTTCCAGATCAATCTTACATTATGCAGGATTCTGCAAATAAAACATTGTATGTCTGTGGCATATCATCCTCAAACCAATGGCTTGGATGAAAAAACTAATGATAATATAAAGCGGTAAAAATATTATATTAACTTAACCTTTGGAAATTTGTTTTTTATCCATCAGTATATTTGATTATATTTCTTTGTCTTTTTAGAGCCCTTCGAAAATTAGTGAACAATCAGCAAAATGATTGGGAAGTGTTTCCAGATGCCACTCTTTTTTCACTACGGTCCAAAATCCATTCAGGGACCAAATTTAGTCAATTTTTTCTGCTCTATGGGAGAGAGGCAGTATTCCCCTCTGAAGTATCAACTGAACTTCCGGTAAGAAATGCATTTTTTATTTAAAAAAAAGACTTCTGGACTCAGATCTCAGGTAAAGACATTTAACAATTGCCCATATTAGTGTAATTGCTATGGGCAATTACCTTTATAAAGGAGACCATAATCACATTTGTACTTTCAAGTCCTGAGTTCTTGATGTGTGGGTAGGTCTTTATTTTCCTGTGAGTTCTCATCTACACCTTTTATTTCTCCATGCTGTGCACCTGCAAGTCAAACCTTCTCTGCTTCAAGGCAACAAGTGATTTCCCTTAGGGCAAGAAAGGGACAAGGCCACTGACCAATCCTGTAGGGCCTTCATTAATCTGTGTTAAGGTTAAAGAGCAGAGGCCTATGTTAATGACAATTAACAGAAGCCTACCCATGCTTATTTTTCCCCGTTTACCCTCCACCCCTCGAAATGGCCTATATCAACTACTGATGTCTTATGGAAGTTGTCCGGACTCAGCTGTCACTTTGGAGAGGGGATGGACTGCTCCCAGCCAACAGCCACCTTCTGGTCCCTGCTATTTGGAGGAAACATAGCTATAGTAGGCACTGACCTCCTTTTCTCATTGAGACAACACTCTGAGAGAATGCAGCTACCGCACTATTATGTATTGCTCTACGATTAAGCCCACCAGGTAGGTGAAACACATAAGAGGGGACCTCTGAGTCAGATGGAGTTGTATAAAAGTCCACAAAGGATAATATAGAATGGTTTTCGAAAGGTGTTGGTATATCCATCCATAGGTTATTTATTATCCAAAAATACAAAATATACAATTTCTGGAATAGAACTTCAAAGTATTAGTATACTTCAGAATGTTCATAACTATTGTGCTTAGCAACGTGTAATGGAGATCTTTATTCTTATTTTTCCCCCTCATTTTGTTCTGACTACAATTTAAAAGATAAATACTCTCTCTTTCATTTTAGCTTGCTTCAATTATTTTGCCAAAGGAGCAAGATTATACAGGTTTTGTTCAGTCAAAATTAGAACAAAGTAAACAGGTCAGGGCCAAAGTTGATTACAATATGCAATATTCCCAAGAAAGACAAAATGAGGCACATATAAAGAAGGTTCTTAAAAAATATAGTAATCTAATGTACAAAATTGGGGATGAAGTACTTCTTTACAATATGAGGAAGAGAGGGAGAAAGGGTGAAAGAATGGAGGCAAACTTCTCTGGCCCATATACAATTACAGAAATCAAGACCAAATTGTTACACTTTGCAATGAAAGTGGTTAAGAATTGAAGACTTCATTCAACATTTTACATTTGAAACCCTATAAAAGATCTTAACTGCCCCCAAATGACAAAGACATCTCCGAACAAAAACTGAAAGAAGAAATAAGTGGTGTGTTGATAAAAGAAAGATCTTCTGAGATAACGTCAACTAATCTTGAAGAGGTTTTACCTCTTCAACATATGTTGTCAGTAAGTAGTGAAAGTCAAGAAATCGAAGATTTGACGCAGCAAATTGTCAACTGTGCCGAATGTTGTGACAGGAAGGAAAAAAAAAGCTTTGGTGGATCAGTCTGATCACAGAGAAGCAGAAGGTGTTTTATTTGCATGAACAGAGGCCCCGTTGACCCTGCGTTTTAAGAGAACTTAGATGTTGGCCCCGTTGGCCCTGCTTTTAGATAGATATATGGGAAAGTGATAAACCGAAACGTGTTCAGTTAGCACAAAGGGGGGAGGGGATAAGAAGTAGTGGGAGCGCCAGTCCAGACTCAGAGTTGAAGGAAAAAAGGTCAGATCAAGTCCTAGTAATAGATGTTGCCAGTACCTAACAAAGGTACAGTGATGAAATCCATAAATATAAATAGAATAGATACAGTATGGTGGGTCCCCAACCCGGGGTGTCCAAAGATAAGATAATAGGGGCTAGTAAAAGGCCGTTAAACACAATCTGGAACCAAGTGTCATTAATAAAATCAGGTAGAGACTAGGGGGCTGTCAGCAGGATAAGCACATGACGCCTGTGACTATCACCCCCCGGCCCTGATCGCCTGTAGAATCTCAGTGAAAGATGGCAGCAGAATACGAGTGCTTAGATCATTCACCTTTATTGCATATGTGGCTCGACGCGTTTCGGGGATAAAAATCCCCTTCCTCAGGAGCAAGTCTTTTAAGAGAACAGGTGTTGGCCCTGCTTTTTAAGATAACTTAGGTGTTGGCCCTGATTTTTAAGAGAACTTAGGTGTTGGCCCTGCTTTTTAAGAAAGCAGAGAACTGTTAAGAGAACTTAGGTGTTGGCCCTGCTTTTTAATAGAACTTATGGTTCGAACATGCGGCAGAATTTCATGCGCCCTTTACAAACCCTATAATTTTGTCTTGTCCTGGCAAAAAAAAATTGGTCTGTGTGAACGAGCTGAGCGTACAAATTTTGGTAAGGTGAGAAAAATAAACACTATATACCGTATTTTTCGCTTTATAAGACGCAAATTTTCCCCCCCAAAAGTGGGGGGAAAAGGACAGTGCGTCTTATAAAGAGAATGTTGCGATTTTTACATTGCTCACACTGATACATCGCTGCACAGTGTGGCCGGCAATGTATCAGAGTCAGCTATGTAAAGAGCTGGAGGAGGGAGGAGGGGCTGGAAGCAGGTAGCTGCAGTTTCACTCTCGGCCGGGCTCCCGTACTGTGGAACAGTCTATTAGTGCAGACGGGGGACGTCCGATACCCTACACCCCGTCTGCTCGTCCGTTCCCGCCTCTGAGGCCGGCTCCTACCTCATCACCCGCCGGGAATAGTTGGGAGGAGGCAGCAGACTGCGCGTTGTGCAGGGAAGGAGACTGAACTTGTCCATGGTGCAGTGAGTGAATGCACCAGCTCTCCCCCCAGGAGTGGAGCGGATGGTACATTCCAGCAGCCCAGGTTTTAACACTTAAACCCCAGCATGTCATTGAAGCCATGAGTTTGCTGCATGTGAAAGTTTTGGCGTCAGCAGAACAAGTCCTGGGAGGAATACAGCAGAGGGGCCAACTACATGGACAGTCTATATAGGTAAATTAACACCCAGTACATAGAAAAGAACAAGCTCACTGAAGCAGATCTGCAAGTATGGCTACAGAGGTGTAGATATGAATGCTGATGGAGATAGTGAACCCCATAGTGCTAATTCACCTATTTCCACAGGGACATGAGAAGACACAGAGGGGACCAGCATTAGATGCTATATACCCTCTGTGTCATCCACATATCCCCCCTATAACAGTGTCATCCACAGATATCCCCGCAGCAGTATCATCCACAGATCCCCATAACAATGCCACCCACAGATCCCCATAACAGTGTCATCCACAGATCCCTCCATAACAGTGTCAGCCACAGATTCCCATAACAGTGTCATCCACACATAAACCTGTCAAATGTATGTATACTAATGCCAGAAGCCTGACTAACAAGACTGGTGAACTGGAATTAGTGATGTGTGAGGAGGACTATGACATAGTGGGAATAACTGAGACATGGCTGTATGATAGCTATGACTGGGCAGTTAATATAAAAGGTTACAATCTGTTTAGAAAGGATCGTCAAAACCAGAGAGGTGGAGGGGTCTGCCTCTACGTGAAGTCGTGTCTAAATCCCGTAATTCGAGAATACATCTCTGAGGGACATGAACATGCGGAGTCACTGTGGGTAGAAATACATGGAGCAAAAAACAATAATAAAATACTAATAGGAGTGTATTATAAACCACCTAATATACCAGAGTCCACAGAAAATCTATTACTAAACGAGATAGACGAGGCGGCAAATCATAATGAAGTCGTTATCATGGGGGACTTCAACTACCCAGATATAGACTGGGAAACTGAAAGCTGTACATCCCATAAAGGAAACAGGTTCTTGGCAATAGCCAAAGACAATTTCCTTTCCCAACTGGTTCAGGACCCCACTAGAGGGACGGCCATACTGGACTTAGTATTAACCAATAGACCTGATAGAACAACAGATGTGCAGGTTGGGGGACACCTGGGAAATAGTAACCATAAAGTTATAACCTTCCAATTATCCTTCAAACGAGAGTTTCTAAAGGGAGGAACCAAACTTCAAAAAAGCTAAATTTAGCCAACTAAGCGAGGCCATAGGCCTAACTAACTGGGACAAAGTCCTCAAAAATATAAATACAACCATAAAATGGGAGATTTTTAAAAGCATTGTAACATCTAATTGTGAGAGGTACACACCTTATAGGAATAAAAGGCTAAGGAACAATAAGAAACCAATGTGGATAAATGGAACCGTAAAGAAGGCAATAAATGACGAAAAGAAACCATATAAATCGCTAAAACAGGAGGGGAGTCAGGAAGCACTGATAAACTATAAGGAAAAAAATAGAATATGTAAAAAACTAATAAAATTTGCCAAACTAGAGACCGAGGATTAATTGCCAAAGAGAGTAAAACTAACCCTAAAATGTTCTTCAATTATATAAATAGTAAAAATATAAATCTGAAGGAGTCGGCCCTCTACATAGCAATGAGGGGGTGATGCAGAGAGCGACTAGGATAAAGCAAAACTATTAAATATTTTTTTCTCCACTATATTCACTGAGGAAAATAAACTGTCAGATGAAATGCAGAATGTAAAAGTAAATCCCCCATTAAAAGTGCCCTGTCTGACCCAGGAAGAAGTACAACAGCGACTTAAAAAGATTAAAATAGACAAATCGCCAGGACCGGATGGCATACACCCCGTATCCTAAGGGAATTAAGTGATGTCATAGCCAGACCATTATTTCTGATATTTACGGACTCTATAATAACAGGAATGTTCCACAGGATTGGCGCATAGCAAATGTGGTGCCAATATTTAAAAAGGATCCAAAAACAGAGCCTGGAAATTATAGGCCGGTAAGTTTAACATCTATTGTTGGTAAACTGTTTGAAGGGTTTCTAAGAGATGCTATTTTGGAGTATCTCAATGAAAATAAGCAAATAACGCCATATCAGCATGGCTTTATGAGGGATCGGTCATGCCAAACAAATTTAATCAGCTTCTATGAGGAGGTAAGTTCTAGACTTGACAGCGGCGAATCAATGGATGTCGTATATCTGGACTTCTCCAAAGCATTTGACACCGTACCTCATAAAAGGTTAGTATATAAAATGAGGATGCTCGGACTGGGAGAAAATGTCTGTATGTGGGTAAGTAACTGGCTGAGTGACAGAAAACAGAGGGTGGTTATTAACGGTAGATACTCAGATTGGGTCACTGTAACTAGTGGGGTACCTCAGGGGTCAGTATTGGGCCCTATTCTCTTCAATATATTTATTAATGATCTTGTAGAAGGCCTGCACAGTAAAATATCTATTTTTGCAGATGACACTAAACTGTGTAAAGTAATTAACACTGAAGAGGACAGTTTTCTGCTACAGAGGGATCTGGATAGATTGGAGGCTTGGGCAGAAAAATGGCAGATGAGGTTTAACACTGACAAATGTAAAGTTATGCACATGGGAAGGAATAATGCAAGTCACCCGTACATATTAAATGGTAAAACACTCGGTAACACTGACATGGAAAAGGATCTAGGAATTTTAATAAACAGCAAATTAAGCTGCAAAAACCAGTGTCAGGCAGCTACTGCCAAGGCCAATAAGATAATGGGTTGCATCAAAGGGGCATAGACGCCCGTGATGAGAACATAGTCCTACCACTTTACAAATCACTGGTTAGACCACACATGGAGTACTGTGTACAGTTCTGGGCTCCTGTGAACAAGACAGACATAGCAGAGCTGGAGAGGGTTCAGAGGAGGGCAACTAAAGTAATAACTGGAATGAGGGATCTACAGTACCCTGAAAGGTTATCAAAATTAGGGTTATTCACTTTAGAAAAAAGACGACTGAGGGGAGATCTAATAACTATGTATAAATATATCAGGGGTCAGTACAGAGATCTGTCCCATCATCTATTTATCCCCAGGACTGTGACTGTGACAAGGGGACATCCTCTGCGTCTGGAGGAAAGAAGGTTTGTACACAAACATAGAAAAGGATTCTTCACTGTAAGAGGAGTGAGACTATGGAACTCTCTGCCTGAGGAGGTGGTGATGGTGAGTACAATAAAGGAATTCAAGAGGGGACTGGATGTATTTCTGGAGTGTGATAATATTACAGGCTACAGCTACTAGAGAGGGGTCGTTGATCCAGGGAGTTATTCTGATTGCCTGATTGGAGTCGGGAAGGAATTTTTTTCCCCTTAAGTGAGGAAAATTGGCTTCTGCCTCACAGGGGTTTTTTGCCTTCCTCTGGATCAACTTGTAGGAAACAGGCCGAACTGGATGGACAAATGTCTTTTTTCGGTCTTATATACTATGTTACTATGTTACAAATCCCCCATAACAGTGTCATCCACAGATCCCCCATAACAGTGTCATCCACAGATCCCCATAACAGTGTCATCCACAGATTCCCCCATAACAGTGTCATCCACAGATCCCCCATAACAGTGTCATCCACAGATCCCCATAACAGTGTCATCCATAGATCCTCCATAATAGTGTCATCCACAGATCCCCTATAATAGTGTCACCCACAAACCACCGTTACTTCAAAACCCACCAAAAGCACACCTTTCGGTTCAAAATATTTTTTTTCTTATTTTTCTCCTCAAAAACCTAGGTGCGTCTAATGATCAGGTGCGTCTTATAAAGCGAAAAATATGGTAAAACATAGTTTTGAGCCAAAAGTAGAAATTCGTCCAAATTTTTTGCCCGTGTGTACACAGCATTAGGTGTTGGCCCTGTTGGCCCTGAAAATGATTTGATGTGAACATGACAGCATTCCAATGCTAACTTAATTTTTTTTACATTTTTTTTAAAGTAAAAAGCCTTTGGAGTAAGAAAGATACAGGTCGCCTGGAGGCAATAATTGGCCGGTATACGCTCTATGATAAATCTTTTAGAGCCCTTGAAAACAGCAACTGGTTGACCGATGAAGTAAGAAATTAATATAAATATAGTTATTTTTAGTATTAACATGGTTGTGCTTGTGAGTAGCTGCTGTTTAAGGGTCGCATAATGAAGGTAAGGGGAGTGGAGATTGGAGGACATTAATAAAACTGGTATATACAAGTTTTATGTGTGATTGTGTGCGTACCTGTGCAGAAGTGGGAGGAGAAGAGGATCATAGGGTAAAATGTCACTAAATTGTGGACAGTATGATTATCAGTAGACCTATATTTTATCTGTATTAAAAGTTTTCAGCATCTGTGCCTTTTTTGACGAATATTTATTTTCTTTTTTCTCCTCCTGTTCCTAGGTGATAGATGGGTATCTGTCACATTTAATAGAACATAAAAAGGTAAAAATACCACACATCTTCTAGTCTCCTCATGATTCAGTGCCTGTACATGCATTTTATGCCACTCTGTTTTCCAATTACAACCCATGTAAAATACTGGTACACTTACTGCACAATGTCTGCATTATTGTATTCGCCTCTGCATCACCCATCTTTTGTTCAATCATATATAGCCAACCTATGATCCTAATTTGTTTGTACATTGTGCATTTTCTAACCCAAAGTAAGGATGCCTTTTCTGAACATTTGTTGTGGTTTTTCGTTCACAGGAACCCATCTACCATATGAGCGCATGTGTGTTGACCGCTTTGTTTTCTGGGCAATTCAGGTGTTTTGGAAAGGTGGCTGTAGTAATTTTATTTTTATAATCAATCTATTTAGGTTTATTTTTAACTCCTAAAAATAGTCTTAAAGGTGAAGGTGACAAATATCTGAAAATTGTTGATTATATCTTCTCCTTAATTCCTACCTTCAGCACACTGGTTAATTGTAGTAAGTCTACAATCTCATATAGAACTGCCTTAAAGTTTCCTTTACACTCAGTTCACACTTTCGCGTAAAACGCCGCGTTCGAACGCGCAAAAAAACGCACAACAGTACAGGAACCATGCATTCCAATGGAGGTGGTTCACACTTGCGCGTTTTAATGCGCGTTCGAAGGCGCCTAAAAACGTCCGACGCATAAGCAAGTATGTTCGCGTTAATTCGGGCGTTTATCCAGCGTTTGGTTCCAATAGACTTCAATGGGAAACGCGATAGGCGTGTTGTTCGGGCGTTTGTGCAGCGTAAAACGTGCCTATGGACGCAAGTTTGCAACATGCTGAAAAGGCCAAAACAACATTTGCAAAGCACACAGAGTTTAGCTGGAGAGCAGTCCATTTATTATATTTGACATGCAATAAAGCCTGAAGAATTGAATAGCATTCGCTGGGATCCTTTATCTTTATACCAGCCATGGAGGAGGGCTGTGATTCAGAAAACATTATCAGGCTGGTGCAGGCCAAACGGTGCCTATATGACACCCAAGACCCCTATTATAAAAACCGCAGGGTCCGACTACAAGCCTGGGAGGACATTTGCAAGTCCATCTGGCCAGAGTGGCCGCAGTTTACCAAGAGTGTCCGACAAGGCAAAGGTATGTGTGATTTACTTTCTGACCTCAAAATCTAGTGTGCACTGGTGTCCAAAATATTATATGTAATAGCTCAGGCCATCTCTAGCAGCGCGGCTTGAGGTGATGTCCAACTGCACCTACACAAATGGTGGCCTGTCTTGTACTTGCTGGAGCCTTGCAGGCATGCATGTAGCTGTATTTGGCCATCACCTACAGGGCCGCACCATCACCACACTTTTTATAGTATATGGCCACTCAATTTGCCTAGTTAGCCTTGCCTCATGGGCACATAACAATTGGGATACAGTACCCTCTGGCCTGTAGTAATTGCCTGCTGCTGTGTGTCACCTGTTTTATAGGTGTAAATATGCTAGCAAACGGCACAAACTGTGGGGGCTTTCAGAATGGTTATTTTCTCCTCCTACATGTTATGTCTCCCTTCTAGTGAGGTCTGTGTAGGAGTTGTATGTGGGATGTGTCAGTTGTTATGTGGCCAGTTCGTATTTGCCCTTGCGCACATTATGGGTCAGTGCAATGGGCCAGTACTATCAATCAAGTAGAAATGGTTCAGCTGAATAGTGTTTGTATGCGCTGTGTATGAAAGCTAATGTTGGGCAATGTATAGAAGTTGCTCTAATTGTGGCCTTGTTATGCGGAATTGTAACTTGCTAGTGAGGTGACGTATGTAAACCAATATGACTGATAGTGGCCTATGTATTTACGGACACATTTCTGTTGTGTATACGTCAGGGCAGTCGAATCTCGGCCCTCCAGCCGTTTCATACATGCTACTGTCATCATGCTCTGCCATAGCTTCACACACAGTTAGCATGGTAGTTGTTGTGATTTCGAATCAGCTGGAGGGCCGCGTTTCGGCGGGGAAAATTTTTTGGTACATTCGCATTTATAGCCACATGAATGGCCACATTAATTGCTCCCTCATTAGGAAGGAATCTAATGGCGGAGTCTTTGCCACAAAATAGTGTGACCTAATTTCGCACACCATTTGCTTGTTACCACACGTAATTGTAATATTGCCACCTAAAGGGGACTCTCCACGGGCCATAATATATTAAAAAACATGTTGAGACAAAATGGCTCAAAACGAAAAATTTAATACGGCAATTATCAGCAAACAATCAATCAAACAAAACTTCTGACGCAAATTAACATAAACAAAGTAACTCAAGCATATTTAAATGGCTTCCAACTGCCATGGTAACGCCCCATGTGGCGACATAAAATATGCGGTAAACTGCTCCCGCACTGCTGCACCTTGTCTGTGGCCACGCACAACACTGGGACGATGACTCTGCAGGGAATGGGTGAGGGAATCATCGAAATTAAAGCCGTCTCGTGCCCGAACAAAATTATGGAGTACGCAGGCTGCCTTAACGGCCGATATGGCAGTCTCCAATTTGAGGTGAATGGGTGTGTGGAGAAATCGCCATTTGTTGGCGAGTATGCCAAAAGCGCACTCCACAACCCTACGCGCTCTAGTCAGCCGATAATTGAAGACTCGCCTTGCTAGAGAAAGTCCCCTGCTGGAATACGGCCTCATCAGGTTTTCGCCCAGTGCAAAGGCCTCGTCGCCCACAAATACAAAAGGCATCGCTGGTGAAGTGGTGCCAGGCAGTGTGGTGTGCTCAGGGAGATCCAGAGCCTTGTCCTGTAGCATTTTGCCAAATTCAGAATGGGCAAAGACGGCAGAGTCTGACCTACTGCCATATGAGCCCACATCTATGTACCGGAAGCTATAGTTGGCATCACACATCGCAAATAGGACGAAAGAAAAGTATTTTTTATAATTATAATATTGGCTGCCACTTCGAACCGGCTTCTTTATGCGGATATGTTTGCCATCTATAGCTCCGGCACAGTTGGGGAATTGGCAGGTTTTCTGGAAGACATCCGCGATTTCCTTCCACTGCTCCTTATGCGGTTGGGCCATCACTGCTGCATGGAGCGCATCCCATATTGCCACGCAGGTTTCACGGATGATCATACTTGCAGTGGATTTCCCAACCAAAAACGCATAATGTAGACTGGCCAAAGACTGGCCTGTACCTAGGTACCTGAAATGAGAAAAATATATAATTAAAATGAACTTATTGTTTTTTTTTTTTAGTCAACACCATAAAAAAAAATGGAAAAGTCTCAAGGACGCTTTCATACGGCATCGCCGCCTAGAGAGGGAGCAGAAGAGCGGCTCATCACCCACACGCTCTTGTTATGTGCATGCGGAGCAAATGGCCTTCTTGATTCCCTGCACTGAAATGAGGAGGTTAGACATTGTAGTACACATTGGGGAGAGGATGTGGCATGACATAACGTCACATATATTCACATTGATATGGGGAACATACTTAACTATATTTTTCTCGTTAACAGCACAGAGAGTAGCTGGGAACATAGTCAGGCTGCAGATGAGGCGGAAGATGACTCTGGCCACACTCGGGACAGCGAGCCAGGCCCATCTACTGCGGCAACCAGTCCACCAGGGACAGAGGGCCCTCCGACGCTTACAAGCCCCACACAGCCAGGCCCATCTGTGCCAGAAGCCACTCGCCAGCAAAGGGCCAAAAGGAGGAGAGGTGAGCGGCATGAGGACCGACTGATAGCCAGCCTGGATGCCCTGGCACATCCGGTTCCCAAAATGTCCAGTCACGGGTATTTTCTTCTCAGTCTGGAGGACCGAATGCAAAATGTGCCCAGACCGCAACTCACCAAAGTCCAAGAGATGCTGACCCGAGCGCTGGACACTTTTGCGATACCGTTCCAGGAAACCCAGCCGGGCCCCCAGCAGGCCACACAGCAGGCCACACAACTGGCCACACAACTGGCCATACAGCTTGAACCTGTAATGGCACAACATCAGGCCCCGCAGCTGTCCCCACACCAGGCCACAAAGCTCGCCCAACAAGTGGCAACTGAAATGGCTACAGAAGTGGCCACTGAAATGACCACCAAAGTGGCTTCAAAAATTGCTTCAATGCATGCCCCGATGCCGGCTCCTATGCAGCCTCCTCTCCCGGCTCCTATGCAGCCTCCTCTCCCGGCTCCTAGGCAGCCTCCTCTCCCGGCTCCTATGCAGCCTCCTCTCCCGGCTCCTAGGCAGCATCCGATTCCGGCTCCTAGGCAGCATCCGATTCCGGCTCCTAGGCAGCATCCGATTCCGGATCATAGGCAGCATCCGATTCCGGATCATAGGCAGCATCCGATTCCGGATCATAGGCAGCAACCGATTCCGGATCCGATGCAGCCTACTATGCAGGCCCCTAGGCAGGACCCCTAGTATGGCCAACAATATGGCCACCCACATGGTCCACAATTTAGCCAACATGGGCCAACACATCCCACAACATATGGGCAACTATATCCACAGCAGTATGCTCCACAGGGATCCCAATATGCTGAACAGTATTCTCAACCATCGGAACCTGTGCAACAATATAGCCAATACTATGGCCAACATTACGACCAACATGGCCCCCAAGATGGTCCACATTATGGCACCAGTATGGCCTGACCACCTCCACAAGCACCACCACCAGCACACAGGCCAATGCTGAGCTTCAAACGCGGCAAACCACTCAAACAAGGCGGGATCTGGACCCAGAACAACCGGGACAGATTATGAGGACCTGTGAGAAATGGTACTGCGATTTAAAGTGCCGGTAGTTGAAGTGGCAACTACTTTAGTTATATTCTGTTAAAAGGATTATCATATTTTGTTTGCATTTTGCACAAATGTTATGTGCAGTTTAGTGTACTCCGTTTAAACATGTTGGGGAATGTACTGAGTTTCTTTATTGCCCCAAACATAAAAAACTTAATAACTATATGTTTGGAGTCTTTTTTTAATGGGAAGGGTTACACCTTGCAAAGGTGGCTACATGATGCATGTGCTGAATATTTATGGTAACAAGCATACCGCAGAAACAACACGACTACTAAAATGCAAAAAAACTTATATACAGTCGCAACACAATAGACATGTTTGTGAAGGGCCCGATTTATATACTACTTACCGCAAAGTTATGACCAGTCTTTCCACAGGTGGAATGCTGTCCCGCATGAAAGGTGTCCTGGTGCATCAAACGACTCTCCAACAGCCCCAGGAGCTCGTCAAAGCTGGAGACGATACAAATTCAGAAAAATAAAAATTACTACATTACTACACTCTATGCTTAAAAAACACATACTACCCACATCACGTATACATACTAACCTGGGGATGGACATTCTCATGTAGCCAAAAACTGGTCCTCATGGGCACGTAGGTTCTGGTAGAGAGCCCAGAACTGGCCCCTCTCCTGCCGCTGGGCAATGACCAGATGGACCCAGAACCGTCGCCTGCTGTCCCTCCTTCTCCTCAAACGCTCAAGTTGGATTGCAGTCACAACCACTGCAACATGTCGCCTCCTGTAGCAGTCCATTTTGCCTAAGCACACACTAGATCAGCCACCATGGAATTTCACACCTCAAAAGCACTCAGATTGGCCAAACTATATATAGCGAGGGCTGTTTGGTCATTGGCCCACTATGCAGTCAATCACATAAACACGTCAAACGCGCCTACACTATTTACCAAAACGCTCAGGTCTGAACCCAGTGTTAGCTGAAACTGTTCTTCCTGCTCTTTTTTGGCCTCTAAAATATAACCTTAGCATCTAAATCACATTTCCATGATCTAACCATGCTTGAAACTGCTCTATATCTTCAGATTGTTCTTTTAACAAAGAAAACGTTATTGCTAATGGATCCCTTAGGAATCAAGGACAAATATAAGAGGAGATTTCTCTGTAACTGGAGGTAAGTGAAATTGTATTTGCTGTGTAGAATTTTTTTTTTAGACGTGCTTAAAATATTTATATGATTTGTCCAGGAACTTTCTAATAAATATTGGCTGTCCAAGCACGGGGAGAAAATGGACAGTTAATACTTTGGAGCATGAGTTGCAAATAGATGGCAATAGCTATGGTGTCTTAATACTAAAGGTAATGAAGTCTTCTTTCTTTTAAATGTACTAAATATTAAAGTTCATTCATCTGTATTGTCTTTATTGTCTGTGCATTATGCAGCATTTACAACAATTTATTTTACTAATGCTTTCTGTATTTTTTATTTTTTTTAGTTTTTATCTTGCCTTCCTCTCTCCTTCACTTTCCTGTCAAATACCCTGTGTCCTTGACTTTCTGTACCTCATAAACCTTAATATCAATCTTTTCTTATTTCAACTGTGTTTGGAGGAAAATTCACTTTTTGTGGCTGTGTATTTTTTGTTGACTTTGGCAAACTGATCATTTTTTGGCCAATAGTTTGCAGAACATTTCCTTGAGGCTATTGATAAGCCATATATAACCTGGAAAAATATTTTATGATTTAAAAATCTACTTGATCTCTTTTACTTTCATAGGAAATGTTGAATACTAATGTACTAAGTGCAACACAAAACAGCTAACAAGAACAAGCACAATATATATGGTGAGCAATGTGTAAAAACCAACTGGTCTCATGCACACGACACATTTAAACATTTGTCAGTCATCATCCAGGAAAAAAGTATTTAAAAAGCCATGTTCATTAGTGTTGAGCGAACAATTCGAGCATAGTTCGGGTTCGTACCGAATTTTGGGGTGTTCGTGACACTGACCCGGACCAGAACATTTTCAAAAAAGTTCAGGTTCGGGTCCGTTGTTCGGCGATTTCTTCCCGCTTTCTGAAGGGCTGCACAGCAGCCAATCAGCTAGCATTTTACTTCTTGCCCTAAGAAGCCATCACAGCCATGCCTACTAATGGCATAGCTGTGATTGGCCAAGTGCAGCATGTGACCCAGCCTCTATTTAAGCTGGAGTCACGTAGCGCCGCACATCACACTGCTCTTATTAGTATAGGGAGAGGACGCAGCTTCTGTGAGGGCGAGATTAGGCAGGGAAAAGTCAGCAATAGCACCTAATGAACTGATCGATCTACAGCTGTGAATGATTCAACTTCTGCTAGTTAATTGCTCACTGGTTTTTAGGCTGCACAGAGCGTTTTTCTGTCACTTTTTCTGGGGTCATCGGCGGCCATTTTGTGAATTGTGGTGCACCAGAACAAGCTGCCACCCAGTCCATCAATCTATCAATACTAGGTTTTTTATTTGCTATATCCTACATCAGGGGCTTGGCTGTGCTTATTGCCACCCCTAGAAACTCAGGATAGCAATTTCTATATTTTATTAAGGGGTTAAATACAATTGCCAAAATACCAATCCCCTAAATCTGGTGTTCCAGCTTTGGCTAGCCCAGTGTAATACTGTCTCCTGTCTGGCAAAGGATAGATTATTTTCTGTGGTGAAATTCAATTGCCAAAATAGCAATCCCCTAAATCTGGTGTCCCAGCAGTGGCTGGCAAAGTATAATAGTGTCCGGCAAAACATATATTTTGTTCTGGGGTGAAATTCAATTGCCAAAATAGCAATACCCTGAATCTGGTGTCCCAGCAGTGGCTGGCAAAGTATAATAGTGTCCGCCAAAACATATATTTTGTTCAGGGGTGAAATTCAATTGCCAAAATAGCAATACCCTGAATCTGGTGTTCCAGCAGTTGCAGGCCTAGTTTAAATCTGTCCGTAACAGGGTATATTTTGTTCTGGGGCTAAATTCAATTGCCAAAATAGCAATACCCAGAATCTGGTGTCCCAGCACTGGCTGGCAAAGTATAATAGTGTCTGCCAAAACATATATTTTGTTCAGGGGTGAAATTCAATTGCCAAAATAGCAATACCCTGAATCTGGTGTTCCAGCAGTTGCAGGCCTAGTTTAAATCTGTCTGTAACAGGGTATATTTTGTTCTGGGGTGAAATTCAATTGCCAAAATAGCAATACCCTGAATCTGGTGTTCCAGCAGTTGCAGGCCTAGTTTAAATCTGTCTGTAACAGGGTATATTTTGTTCTGGGGTGAAATTCAATTGCCAAAATAGCAATACCCTGAATTTGATGTTCCAGCAGTTGCAGGCCTAGTTTAAATCTGTCCGTAACAGCGTATATTTTGTTCTGGGGTGAAATTCAATTGCCAAAATAGCAATACCCTGAATCTGGTGTCCCAGCACTGGCTGGCAAAGTATAATAGTGTCCGGCAAAACATATATTTTGTTCAGGGGTGAAATTCAATTGCCAAAATAGCAATACCCTGAATCTAGTGTCCCAGCAGTGGCTGGCAAAGTATAATAGTGTCCGGCAAAACATATATTTTGTTCTGGGGTGAAATTCAATTGCCAAAATAGCAATACCCTGAATCTGGTGTTCCAGCTGTTGCAGGCTGTTGAGGAAGGGTTGAAATATATATATATATATATAATACATATATATGTATCCCCTTATAGAATGTGTCCCCTTATAGAATCGTATCAACTTGATACAGGCCAGTGTTTAGCCTGTAGGCCATGGTGTAATAGGGGTACAGATGTATGGGAGGGTTAAAGAGGGGAGCGTCCGTTATTTGGGAAACTGGTGCAGAAAGGAACATGTGATTTAACTGTTATTGTTGAATTGTTATAAAAATGTGAATTGTCATGTCTCTTGATCACTGCAAGCCAGTAGGGGTGTAGTGAGGAGAGTTGGCCACTAGAGGGACCCCTAGGATAGATATATATAGGCTTAGTGAGGGGAGGAGGAGTTGTTGTTCAGTTCAGTGGAGTGGAGTTAAGATGTAACTGTAGTTGCAGAGAAGTACAGGCCCCTGAGCCTGGTGAAGCCAGGGAGACCTGGGTCTATGACTCAGGGAAGGGTGTGCAGTTGAGGAACAGCCGGAAGGGTCCTGCCAGGAGGTGAACATACGTAGCCGGAGATAGGAGGATGCCAGTTCCAAGGGCCAAAGTGGAGCAATACCCTTAGGCCGGGCTGAGAGAGTGAGAAACGGAGCAGGGAAGGAAAAGAATCACTGGATACCAGCCAGACGGGGCTGAGGACACAGAGCAGAGCCTTAGTGAGGAGAAACACAGGAAGGGCGCAGGGATCTGGAGGCATATTGTCCATGTCCTGCATTGAAGGCCCGTTGGTGTACCACGTACTAAAAGGTCTGCTGTGATAAAGACGTGATTGTTCCCTGGTTAAGTGTGTGGCCGGCAGAGGAATCTGCTTGAGGTGGAGAAACGTTTTGCAACCCTTTAAGTAAAGACTTTGACAATTTAACTGAATCGCCTGGTCTTCAATTATTCCCGCTAGCAGGGGAGTGCTACACACTGAGACCACCATCTGGAGCAGAACACGGAAGGGATCCATAAGTCCATCAAAGCATACCTCTCAGGTGGGTGACGCACTGCACCACAACACCCAGCATGTCCTGGTCCCCCCTGACCCGCAGGTAGCTTACAATGGCTTGCATTGTTATCTGTTAAATCGCCCAACTGTCCCTGGGGGGTAGTTAGCATAGAGATGCTAAATGGGATGTGGGTCCAGGACAGGAGATTGCAGACTTTATGGCACCTTTTGATCAGCACATGGCTTACATGCTAAACCTGTTTCCTCCCCCCCTCCAAACTACTTGGGGGGAGGGCTCAGAAGGTAGAGTGGACTTCACTGATATTAGGGCATGGCTCTACAAAGTAGGTCTCTTCTGAACTCGGCTCTTGACTGGGAAGGACACACACAGATGGGACCCGAAGATGGCTGAGTACCCCCAACCCCTGCCCTGATTTCCCATAGCCCTACAGTCCCATGTACCCCTTCCCTGCCCAGCAGCATCAACCCCTGTTGGTGTAACCCCTGCCTCCCTACCCATTATCCCTGCATTTACCCCTACCTTGCCATCCCTGAACCCCTGCTCCCTGCCCTGCATTAATCCCTGCTGTACACCTGCAGCAGCCTTCAGCCCAGTGTATCTGTGGCCTGCATTAACCCTTGCAGGTCCAAGCAAGCCCTGCTACCCACAGTCCCCTGCACCTTGTGTTAACCCCTTCACTGCTGCCCTGCCTATAGCCCAGCAGCAGTAACCCTTTGTTACTCCCATAGGGATAGCTTAGAGCCAGGTTGGGTGGGCTGTAAATGTGTATGGATGTGTGTGATCTGTATTAGCTAGTGTGGTGGGTGGAATTTGGGATTGTGTAGTGTAGTTAGTATTGTATTTGTAGTGTTGTGTTATTTAGTATATATCTGTGTGCGTCAGTTTTAATAAATACCGTTTTACTGGTAGAATTGTGTAGCGTGTATTTATTAGCGTTTAGCGTAGTGAGTTAGGCGCATGCAGATAGTAAGTGTAAGCGACTTGGTGACGTGCTAGGCAATAGAAGTGTGTTGTTAAGGTATAAATAGGCGTGACTATCTATAGACGGTTTACGCCTTTTTATGAATATTAATTACTGATATTCGCTTAATATTGGTAATTAATATTCCCCCTTTACATTGGCGAGCTAGGCCCACTGCGTGGATTTTGCATTAATTTTTGGTGTTGTGGCTAAGGGTCACTAGAACTGTAAATTATCAGGCAGGAGAGACGTGGTCAGCGGTGAGTCTGAACGTCTAAGACCTGATAATTTCGGACAGGAGAAACGATCCTTCCCATTAATACCAAGAATTGACCAAAGTATTTTGCAGAGAATCTATAATCTATCTGAGTGTTAATATTTGTTCTATTCCTTTACACGGTCACCGTCGTTTGGAGTGGAAGAAGGATACGTCACGGAAAAGAGGTCCATCTGCGTAGGAGGTGTGTACAGGTCCGGCTGGGCGGGAAGAAGCGATCCGGAAGAAAGGACTTCTTTCAAGCAGCCGTAAGGGACGGAAGAGTACAGCACCGCTAAGAAGATGGAGGCTCAGAAAAATGTGAGTATGAACTTCTCCACACTCCAACACTTAGCTAGGAACAGCACTTTTAATCCCATCCTCCCCACCACTCACAAGTCAGCAGAAATGCTGTGGTCCGATTTGTTGGAACAGGCTTGTAGCTATGACAAGCTCTGTGTTAACAAAAGGACGGTGTTGAACAAGGCCACCAAACGGCTTCAGATGCTGGCCAAACTTGTTCTTACATTTGAGGCTAGCATCTGCAAGCCAAAGCAAGTTGCACTGGTGTCCCGGTCAACAGAGACAATTCCTCCAGCCATTCATTGCCATTGCTGTGCCAGTAATTCGGACCAGGTTTCGGCATTGCGGGCACAGCTGGCGAATGTACAGTCTGCCGTTGACCAAGACACGCAGGTGGCTAGTATAGAGTCACGGTTAGTAGAGCTGCAGAGGCAGAAGGAGGAAATAGAGGCTCAGTTGACTCAGTCTTATGCTGAGATCAAGGCCTTCAAGGAGCGGACTGCCTCTACTGACATGACGCTAGCCAAATTAAAGGCTCAGGTTGCTGTAAGCTCCCAGCTAATGTCTGGCATGCAACAAGTCATCACCAATTTTGCCAAAATGGTGCCAGCCCTTTCTTTTTCCTTAAAGTCAGGGCCAGATTCTAACAAAATTTTGCCCTGTGCAGGGCAAAAGGGGGAGATTAGTCTGTGGCAGACAAAAGGGGGAGATTGGTCAGGCCAAATCTCCCAAAATCCGAGCCTGTACAGACTAACAGAGATTTTTCCTTGACTTTGGGAAAAAGAACTGTTGTGAAGAGTGCGTCCCTGAGAATGGAACAGTACAGGAAAAGGGACCACGGTTGCAGTGTGGACGGACCTAGGCCATGCAGGGCAAACATCAAATGTTTTGCATGTGGTGGCTTAGGTCATATAGCGAAGCACTGCAAAACAAGTAAGAACAAAGCACACAGGACAGAAAGCCCAATCAGGTGCTTCAGGTGTGGGAACAAAGGACACATTGCAAGGAATTGCCCTTGTGCAAGTAATTGCAATGTGTCCAGTGATGGGATCCAGGTAACAAATCGTGCAGTGGGGTCTAGTCAGTTTGGCCATAAAGGAGTCGCCTCACAGCGACACATGCCTCACCAAGTGCTGAGAGGACAGAATGGCCAAGCTAGGCTAGGCAACATTTGACACCCCTGTACTATTCGTCACATCGTTTGTTCCCCGTGTATGTTCGTGTTGTGTGTTTTTGTTGTCTGTGTATATGTTTTCTTTCATGTCGATGGCAGTGGTCCTTGTATGCGCATGTGTCTCACCCTGCTGATTTTTGTGGTTTACATTCCCTGCTGTAAGTCCAGTCGCTGCTGTCTTTGATTTATTCTTGTGTCCCCTTTGAGTAGAACTGTGTTATACTGTGGATCGAGAAAGTGTTGGCTGGCAGGAACAGGTGACATTGGAACACGGTTTAGTGGGATGTCACGATGTGCAAGCCAGGGTCTCTGATCGATACAGGTGACGCAGTTGTGCTCAAGGTTTCTCAGCAGTGCTGTGTTATACTGGGGACTAGGGCGGACAGGCAACATTGATGTGATGTTGCGCTGCGCACTAAATTCTAGTCCGATCAGGTAACGCAGCTCTGATTGGGATTGGACGCAGAGTGATTGACAGCAGAGTGTGGCCTGTGTGTTTGTGTTGTGGAGTCCTGAAGAGCCAGGGCAGGACTTATGCCATGGTTTCTGCTGGCCTCCACAAGACAGGATGACAGGGGAAATCAGCTTTGGTACACATGGGTGGACAAGGATACAGTGCCATCAATTGCAAGATGGTGCTTCATCCACAGCTCCCCTCAGATATCCTAACCTATTAAGGTAGCCATCCTTATCTGTTGGTGCAGAGGGATGTGAAGCAGAGGACGCGATCCTCTGAAGGTAGGGTGTTCATACACCAGGGTTAGGATAACGAGGGGTCCTGTGAGATGAAGGGCAGCCCAATACCTTTCTCTACTCATGGGTCAAAGGTATTGGTGCTGGGATTTGACAACTAATTGCACCGTGAGGGAGATATCCCCAGGAGCATTTTGGTATTTTCTTTCATACTAGGTATGGATACAATGGAGCAGGAGAAAAGAGCCCAAACTACTCCCAGCTAAGAAGGTGGATATCCGACCAGATACCACTGTGAGCAGAGAGAAGCAGAGTCTCCAAATCCATGGAAAAAGTCTCCGCTGTGTCCTGACTGTGTTGGACACCTTCCAAAAGGGACTTTGCTTTTCAACCTGCCCATCCACCCTGTCACCCGGGTGGTCCTACCTTGAACTGACAATGAACTGACGTCGACAAACGGACGAAAGGACTGGCCAAGTAACTACAATCAGGCCAGTCTAAGTCCTATAGTGATGAAGTCAGGGGTCAAGGACTCGACTCCGATTTGGTTCTGTGACCCCCAAATGTGTTAACTTTGTGATTTATATGTTTGCCAACTGTGTACCCATGGACACTCTAGGTGCAAATGTGTGACAGCCTATACTCAGGGAAACTCGCCCAACGTACCGCGGTGAGTTACAATGAGGCTGTACACACATTTGCATCCTATAGTCGTTTCCCATCGACACGTGGGTCTGTGACCTACCTGTCTTTGGAGGTGTAGAGAGATCTGCCAGGTTGCAGGAGTCTCTATGGGTACCGACTAAATTTATTTGACGGGAGGGGAAGGTGAAATGTGTTATATGTGTGAATGGGGATTAGAGTAGGGCATGTTAGGGACAGGTCCCTTTTGTTCGCCATTTGCCACCTCAAACCCTGTAACAGTGAAGTTCGTAAGGGTGGGGCTGGATGGTTAGTGTGGCGGAGGTATTTACCGCGGTTAGTATTTAGGTAGCTTGACATCACCTCACTTAATGGAAAATCTGACCTGCCTTTTAAAGACCTACTTATCTGTCCATGGGGAGGTTGTCGCCACTGGAAAATTGATTGTGAGCGTGAACCTGCTCCTGGTCACGATATTCTTGTTTCAAGAAAGTTGGTGCAGTTGGGAAAGACTGCAGGGGTCAAGCCGCTCCGGAAGTCAATAGGTCACGCTGGTTGGGAGAGAAGGCGTTCCGGTTTATTGGACCTCCTCCATGCAGCACGCAAGGGACAAGTAAGACAGTAGGAGCGGCTGACACCGATACGTTCAAAGCAGAAGATGTCCAGACCTTGGGGTGGATACCTGAAGATCGGCAGTAGTACCGAGAGACGGTAAGGGTGTGGTCACTCCAAACTCATCGGAGTGGCCGACACCAGAAGACGGTTATCAGAAAGAAAGGCCAGTTAAGTTGACGACAGCCAATCCTGTGGATAGAGGAGTTTGGGTTACGAGTGAAAAGCAGGTCGGTGAAAGGTCGGAATGGGTGATGTCTAGGTACCTAAGGATCAGTGTATACTCCAGTTCTTCCTGAGCTATCACTAAGAATGGGGTTGAGGGGGCAAATATGTCTCAACCCTTCCCCTAGAATATTGTCGTAATTTCCGACAACAGGGGATTGTTGAGGAAGGGTTGAAATATATATATATATATATATATATACATATATATGTATCCCCTTATAGAATGTGTCCCCTTATAGAATCGTATCAACTTGATACAGGCCAGTGTTTAGCCTGTAGGCCATGGCTTGCATTGTTATCTGTTAAATCGCCCAACTGTCCCTGGGGGTAGTTAGCATAGAGATGCTAAATAGGATGTGGGTCCAGGACAGGAGATTGCAGACTTTATGGCACCTTTTGATCAGCACATGGCTTACATGCTAAACCTGTTTCCTCCCCTCTCCAAACTACTTGGGGGAGGGCTCAGAAGGTAGAGTGGACTTCACTGATATTAGGGCATGGCTCTACAAAGTAGGTCTCTTCTGAACTCGGCTCTTGACTGGGAAGGACACACACAGATGGGACCCGAAGATGGCTGAGTACCCCCAACCCCTGCCCTGATTTCCCATAGCCCTACAGTCCCATGTACCCCTTCCCTGCCCAGCAGCATCAACCCCTGTTGGTGTAACCCCTGCCTCCCTACCCATTATCCCTGCATTTACCCCTACCTTGCCATCCCTGAACCCCTGCTCCCTGCCCTGCATTAATCCCTGCTGTACACCTGCAGCAGCCTTCAGCCCAGTGTATCTGTGGCCTGCATTAACCCTTGCAGGTCCAAGCAAGCCCTGCTACCCACAGTCCCCTGCACCTTGTGTTAACCCCTTCACTGCTGCCCTGCCTATAGCCCAGCAGCAGTAACCCTTGTTACTCCCATAGGGATAGCTTAGAGCCAGGTTGGGTGGGCTGTAAATGTGTATGGATGTGTGTGATCTGTATTAGCTAGTGTGGTGGGTGGAATTTGGGATTGTGTAGTGTAGTTAGTATTGTATTTGTAGTGTTGTGTTATTTAGTATATATCTGTGTGCGTCAGTTTTAATAAATACCGTTTTACTGGTAGAATTGTGTAGCGTGTATTTATTAGCGTTTAGCGTAGTGAGTTAGGCGCATGCAGATAGTAAGTGTAAGCGACTTGGTGACGTGCTAGGCAATAGAAGTGTGTTGTTAAGGTATAAATAGGCGTGACTATCTATAGACGGTTTACGCCTTTTTATGAATATTAATTACTGATATTCGCTTAATATTGGTAATTAATATTCCCCCTTTACACAGGCCAAGTGTTAATCTGTCCGTAAAAGAGTATATTACACTCAAGGTGTATATACAAGTGCTGAGAGGGTCATCCTCAATAACTTCACACGCTACCGTGCATCTCCCATTGTATTTCTGTCCGTTAAAGGGTAAATTACACAAAGTGTTAAAATACAATGGCTGAAGGTATAATCCTACATATTTTTTCACACGCTACTGTGCATCTCCAAGTGTAAATCTGTCCATAAAAGGATACCTTTCATCCAGGGCCTAAATACTAGGCCTACAATTGATATTTCCCTAAATCAGTGGTTAATGCTGTGCCTGGATTAGTGTAATGCGATACATAAATAAGTAGACAGATAGTGTTAGGTGCCTGTAAAAAAAAGGCCTGAATTTGAAATCAATACATTGGGCCAAATATTTTTTTTTCTTATTGTGGTGCTTGGTGAATGCAAACAATGAGGAAAACATCTAGTAAGGGACACGGACGTGGTCGTGGTGGTGTTAGTGGACCCTCTGGTGCTGGGAGAGGACGTGGCCATTCTGCCACAGCCACACGTCCTAGTGAACCAACTACCTCAGGTTCCAGTACCCGCCAGAATTTACAGCGATATTTGGTGGGGCTCAATGCCGTTCTAAGGATGGTAAGGCACCACAAAGGCAGCTTCAAGGAGTTCTCTGGCATGGCACTTCTTTAAACAATGTGCTGACGACAAGACCCGAGTGGTTTGCACACTGTGCCATCAGAGTCTAAAGCGAGTCATTAACGTTCTGAACCTTAGCAAAACCTGTATGACCAGGCATCTACATGCAAAGCATGAACTGCAGTGGAGTAAACACCTTAAAAGCAAGGAACTCACTCAGGCTCCCCCTGCTCCCTCTTCTGCTGCTGCCTCAGCCTCTTCCTCCGCCTCAGGAGGAATGTTGGCACCTGCCGCCCACCAAACAGAGGATGTGCCACAGACACCACCACCTGCGTCCCCAAGCATCTCCACGATGTCACACGGCAGCGTTCAGCTCTCCATCTCACAAACCTTGGAGAGAAAGCGTTAACTCCTGGCCTTTGAAATGCTGTCATTCAGGCTGGTGTACACAAACAGCTTCACACAGCTGATGGCCATGGCTGTCCCACAGTATGTTGTTCCCAGCCGCCACTACTTCTCCAAGACAGCCGTGCCTTCCCTGCACAACCAAGTATGCGATAAAATCAGGTGTGCACTGCGGAACGCCGTCTGTGGCAAGGTCCACCTAACCACAGATACGTGGACCAGTAAGCACAGCCAGGGACGCTATATCTCCCTAACTGCACACTGGGTAAATGTAGTGGCGGCTGGGCCCCAGGCGGAGAGTTCCTTGGCGCACGTACTTCCGCCGCCAAGGATCACAGGGCATCATTCTTTGCCTCCTGTAGCCTCCTGCTCCTACTCGGCTTCCTCTTCCTCTGCTTCCACCAGCTCATCCAGTCAGCCACACACCTTCACCACCAACTTCAGCACAGCCCGGGGTAAACGTCAACAGGCCATTATGAAACTCATATGTTTGGGGGACAGGCCCCACACCGCGCAGGAGTTGTGGCGGGGTATTGAACAACAGACCGACGAGTGGTTTCTGTTGGTGGGCCTCAAGCCCGGCCTGGTGGTGTGCGATAATGGGCGAAATCTCGTCGCAGCAGCAGGCCATAGTGGAGTTTCAGCTGCAGCACGCACGCGTCAGTCGCACTGCGGAACAGCACCACTTCACCACCGATGATTGGGCCTCCATGCGAGACCTGTTGCGCTGTTTCGAGTACTCCACCAACATGGCCAGTGGCGATGACACCGTTATCAGCGTTACAATACCACCTCTATGTCTCCTTGAGAAAACTCTTAGGGCGATGATGGAAGAGGAGGTGGCCCAGGAGGAGGAGGAGGATGAGGGGTCATTTTTAGCACTTTCAGGCCAGTCTCTTACAAGTGGCTCAGAGGGAGGTTATTTTGCAACAGCAGAGGCCAGGTACAAATGTGGCCAGCCAGGGCCCACTACTGGAGGACGAGGAGGAGGAGGTGGAGAAGGATGAGGATGAAGCAGGTTCACAGCGGGGTGGCACCCGACACAGCTCAAGCCCATCACTGGTGCGTGGCTGGGGGGATACGGAGGACGATGACGATACGCCTCCCACAGAGGACAGCTTGTCCTTACCTCTGGGGAGCCTGGCACACATGAGCGACTACATGCTGCAGTGCCTGCGCAACGACAGCAGAGTTGCCCACATTGTAACGTGCAGACTACTGGGTTGCCACCCTGCTGGATCCCTGGTACAAAGACAATGTGCCCACCTTACTTCCTGCACTGGAGCGTGATAGGAAGATGCACGAATACAAGCGCACGCTGGTAGACGCTCTCCTGAGAGCAATCCCAAATGTCACAGGGGAACAGGTGGAAGCCCAAGGCGAAGGCAGAGGAGGAGCAAGAGGTTGCCAACGCAGCTGTGTCTCGGCCAGCTCCTCTGAGGGCAGGGTTAGCATGGCAGAAATGTGGAAGTTTTGTCTCCATGCCGCAGCTAACTGCACCACCACCTGATACGGTACATGGTTGAACAGTACGTCTGCACACCCCTCCACGTACTGACTGATGGTTCGGCCCCTTTCAACTTCTGGGTCTCCAAAATTTCGGGTCCCCATTGACTTCAATGGGGTTCGGGTTCGGGATAAATTCGGGTCGAGTTCGGATCCCGAACCCGAACATTTTCGGGAACTTCGGCCGAACTTCTCGAACCCGAACATCCAGGTGTTCGCTCAACTCTAGTGTTCATAAATTAACTTTGTTATTATAAAATCCAAAAAGGGGTTATTGTAAAACCTTGTGAAAAAAAGTTTATTAACTCATGACCCGTATATTTTAACCACTACAGGACCGCCTAACGCAGGGATGCGTCCTGCGGGCGGTCCTGTAGCTCTGTGTGGACGCATCGGCGCGTCATCTCGCGAGAAGCGAGACTTCCTGTGAACGCGCGCGCGAGCGCAGTGAAGCGCGTCTCAGGAGTTCTGCTACAGCCTGCCAGCGATGATCCATCGCTGGCAGGCTGTAGATGCGAATTAAATCGCATCAAAGAGCTATATCAGACGCTGTTTTGTGAACAGCGTCTGATATAGCTGCTACCTGGTCCTCTGGTGGTCCCATTTGCTGGGATCGACCACCAGAGGACAAGGTAACTATGTAAAGTTGCACCAAACACTACACTAACCCCCCCCACCCCCCCTCGCCTATTAACCCCTTGTTTACCCCTTGATCACCCCATCTAGACCCCCTGATCACCCCCCTGTCATTGATCACACCCCTTGTAAGGCTCCATTCAGACGTCCATATGTGTTTTGCGGATCCGTGGATTCACGGATCCGCGGATCGGATCCATGGATTCACGGATCCGCGGATTCACGGATCCGCAGATCCTCAAAACACGGGCACCGGCAATGTGCTTTCCGCATTTTGCAGATCCGCACATTGCCAGAACTATGTAGAAAATGCTTTTTCTTGTCCACAATTGCGGACAAGAATAGGACATGTTCTATATTCTTGCGGAACGGAAGTGCAGACCCGGAAGCGCAGATCCGTAATTCCAGATCCGAGCGGGACAAAGTCTGTCCCCATAGAAATGAATGGGTCCGCAATTCCGTTCCGCAAACAGAATTGCGGACGTGTGAATGGGGCATAAGGGTCCCTTATCACCGCCAGTTAGTTAGCTACTTGTTAGGTAGCTAGCGCCCAGCCCACCGCACCGCAGTCACTGATTTTGGCAGAGATTTTTTCATCCACATTGATCGATGCGAATGAAAAAATCTGTGCCATTCATTTTTTTTTTTTTTCAGCCCAGAGGCCGAACTGAGAAAAAAATCTCATTAACCGTATGCTCAATATAAGGAGAATCGCAGATACTCCTAATGCTGGCCATGCGTGTAATGATTGCAGAGACCCTCAAATGCCAGGGCAGTACAAAAACCTCACATGTGACCCCATTTTAGAAAGAAGACACCCCAAGGTATTCCGTGAGGGGTATGGCGAGTTCATGTAAAATTTTATTTTTTTGTCACAAGTTAGTGGAATATGAGACTGTAAAAAAAAATAAAAAATCAATTTCCGCTAACTTGTGCCAATTTTTTTTTTTCTGTGAACTCGCCATGCCCCTCACGGAATACCTTGGGGTGTCTTCTTTCCACAATGGGGTCACTTGTGGGGTATTTATACTGCCCTGGCATTTTAGGGGTCCTAAAGCGTGAGAATCCAAATGCGTAAAAATGGCCTGTGAAATCCTAAAGGTACTCATTGGTTTTAGGGCCCCTTTGCGCATCTAGGCTGCAAAAAGTGTCACTCATGTGGTATCGCCGTACTCAGGAGAAGTAGGGCAATGTGTTTTGGGGTGTATTTTTATATATACCCATACTTTGTGTGAGAAATATCGCTGTAAACGTCAACTTTTTTAATTTTTTTATTCAAAGTTGTTGTTTACATAGATATTTCTCTAACCCAGCATGGGTATATGTAAAAATACACCCCAAAACACATTGCCCTACTTCTCCTGAGTACGGAGATACCACATGAGTGACACTTTTTTGCAGCCAAGATGCGCAAAGGGGCCCAAATTCTAATGAGTACCTTTTAGGAGGGCATTTTTACGCATTTTTCTTCTCACGCTTTAGGGCCCCTAAAATGCCAGGGCAGTATAAATACCCCACATGTGACCCCATTTTGGAAAGAAGACACTCCAAGGTATTCGCTGAGGGGCATAGTGAGTCCATGAAAAATTAAACTTTTTGTCAAAAGTTAGCGGAAAGGGAGACTTTGTGAGAAAAAACTATAAAAAATCAATTTCCACTAACTTGTGCCAAAAAAAAAAATCTTCTATGAACTCTCCATGCCCCTCATGGAATACCTTGGGCTGTCTTCTTTCCAAAAAGGGGTACACATGTGGGGTATTTATACTGCCCTGGCATTTTAGGGGCCCTAAAGCGTGAGAAGAAAAATGCGTACAAATGCCCTCCTAAAAGGTACTCATTGGAATTTGGGCCCCTTTGCGCATCTTGGCTGCAAAAAAGTGTCACATATGTGGTATCGCCGTACTCAGGAGAAGTAGGGCAATGTGTTTTGGGGTGTATTTTTACATATACCCATGCTGGGTGAGAGAAATATCTCTGTAAACAACAACTTTTAAAAATTGTTATACAAAGTTGACAATTTACAGAGTATGTAAAAATACACCCCAAAACACATTGCCCTACTTCTCCTGAGTACGGCGATACCACATGTGTGACACTTTTTTGCAGCCTGGGTGCGCAAAGGTGCCCAAATTCCAACGAGTACCTTTAGGTTTTACATGGCGGCTCACAATTTAGCCCCGCCCAAAATGCCAGAACACTAAACAAACCCCACAAATGACCCCATTTCGGAAAGTAGACACCCCAAGGTATTCACTGAGGGGCATAGTGAGTCCGTCTGAGATGTTTGTTTTTTTTGCCAGAAGTTAGCAGAAATTGAAACTTTTTTTAAAAAAATTTTTTCTCAGAAAGTGTCATTTTCCGCTAACTTGTGAAAAAAAATGAAATGATATATGAACTCACCATGCCCCTCCGCAAATACTTTGTGGTGTCTTCTTTCTAAAATGGTGTCATTTGGGGGGTATTTATACTATCCTGGCATTCTAGCACCTGAAGAAACATGGCAGGTGCTCAGAAAGTCAGAGCTGCTTCAAAATGCCGAAATTCACTTTTTTGCACCATAGTTTGTAAACGCTATAACTTTTACCCAAACCAAGAAATATACACTTATTGGACTTTTTTTTTTTTATCAAAGACATGTAGAACAATAAATTTAGAGAAAAATTTATAAAGAAATGTATTTAAAAAAAAAAAATTTACAACAGAAAGTGAAAAATGTCATTTTTTTGCAAGAATGTCGTTAAATTTTTATTAATGGCAAAAAAAGTAAAAATGTCAGCAACCATGAAATACCACCAAATGAAAGCTCTATTAGTGAGAAGAAAAGGAGGTAAAATGCATTTGGGTGGTAAGTTGTATGACGGAGCAATAAACGGTGAAAGTAGTGTAGTGCAGAATTGTAAAAAGTGGCCTGGTCATTAAGGGTGTTTAAGCTAGGGGGGCTGAAATGGTTAAAGAAGCTGTTCAATCTGTGTTCAGAACAGGATACAAAGATCCTTACCAAGTTGGAGTGTGTGTAATAAATGTGTGAGGATAGGGTACTTAAAACCCCTGTCTTAGTAAATATATTCAAACTAATTGTGTGCTATGCCAACTTTTGACCAAATAATTACTAGTCTTCACATCACTCCACAACAATTCTCAGAATGAACAGTTGTACTTATGGTCAGGGCTAGAGAGGTGAACTGCTTACGCCGAGACCCTAACCCTGAACCTAGTGGCTGGATTGTGCCGGGAGCCACGAGCGTGGAGTACACCAAAGAAAGGGGGCATACCCAATGGAGAGCTAAAGGAAAGGGACGGGTGGGAGGGCGCGCGATGAACGGGCGTCTGGCTGTGGGGGATGATGGGGCATATAAAGCCAGACGCCCCTCCCACCAATACAGGCTGTATACAGCCTTAGCTATTTATGGTCAGGGCTAGAGAGGTGAACTGCGTACGCCAAGACCCTAACCCTGAACCTAGTGGCTGGATTGTGCCGGGAGTCACGAGCGCGGAGTACACCAAAGAAAGGGGGCAAAGAACATCAGTTAGGGAGAACTTTATTTGCAAAGTCACAAAGCCCAGTTACAGAAAGCTATAGAAATCTCTGTTTGCGGATTCGGTATATATCTGGTGAAGCACGAAGATCGCCAACTGCCCATAGAGCGTATGACGTGAGCCGGTACGTGATGCCGTGAAGCTGCTGAAACTGCCCCTATGCGAAATAAATTACCTGAAATACGTTTCGGATCATGACCCAGACCTTGATCGAGGGCACGTATATAGGAGATAAAGATGGTGGTAGTTAGGGCTCTGCCGGCGTATGAGGTAAGAGGACAATTGATGTAGCACCCTAACTGGACACCAATCATTTGACGTAGGATAGAACTTGATCTCTGTAGGTGGACCGGCTTGTTTGTTTTTAGTGAAGGGCAGTGAAAGGGTGTAATGACCCTGGCCCCAGGACAGCTGTTGTTTAAGAGGATAGCGCTGATGACTCGGACCGGCGGTGATTTCCCCAGGTCTGAGGAAACCATAAAAACTGAGGTACATAGTGGCTTTTAGTATGAGGCTAGTGGAGGGGCCAAAAGGACAACTGTCCAAAGCTGAGGAAAGCTCCCTGAATAACTCACTTGAAACTGGCTGTCTAAGACTCTTGGACCCCCACCTTCTTTCTGAATACCCCGAAGAGTCGCTTTGATGGCTTGGACAGAAAAAATGGACCCGCGCTGCGGATCAGCAAGCATGAAATGATGCTGGAGGCAGGCAAGGTAGAGCTTAATGGTATTGTGAGACAGGGAAAGCTGGGAGTGACAATAGGCTATGAAGCCCATTATATAAGAAACCTCACTGTGATGGCCCTGTGGGTAAAGTTTCGAAAAGTATCAAAAGCTCTTAGCCCGGCTAGGGACGTGCTAGGGACTTCGAAACCAGATTCTTAGCCTCATGGATGAGTGAATCTATTCCAGGATGAGGGCGTTGAATGGAGGCACCGTGGCACCTGCTTGGTCTGCTTCGGGCATCTCCTGAAAAAATATTTGAAAATTAAACCAAGAAAGCGCATCTGCCGCCCTGTTCTGATCGCCAGCAATATGAATACTGCGCATATGGAAGTTGTATCTCAAAGATGTCAAAACTAGCCTGCGCAATAGGGCCATAATTCTATGATATTTAGCCCTACCCTTGTTAATGATGTCCGTCAAAGATTGACTGTCTGTGATAAACGTGACGGAAGCGTTAGCCCATCGATGACGCCAGACCATGGCTGCGGCCACAATGGGATAAAGCTCCAGAAGAGGGGAAGATTTAAGAGCTAATGCGTCAGAAGCTAACTCCGGGGCCAACTGGCAGCAAGCCAGTGGGACTCAAAGATTGCAGCAAATCCGGTGGAGCCTGCTGCGTCAGAAAAAATGATGGGAGAAGAGGAATCCCACTGTGGCACGAATAAGGATATACCATTCCACGAGGAGAGGAACAAATCCCACATGGAAAGATCTGTGATGGCCTGGCTGTCTAGCCGGATGATGGAGTCTTGCTCAGGGCAGAAGGTAAGAGCTAGAGAAGCCTAGTGATAAAGGCCCTGCCCTGAGGCATAACTCTGGTGGCGAAGTTCAGCATTCCCAGCAGAGACTGCAACTCCACTTTAGAAAGAGAAAGAGATCGGACCGCCTGAGAAATAGCGGAACAAATTCTGACTATTTTCTCGCTGGGGAGACTGGCCTCCATCCTGATGGTATCCAGAGTTATACCCAAAAAGGTAACCCTGGTGGCCGGACCCTCGGTCTTATTGGTTGCCACTGGAACCTGAAAATATCCAGGAGATTTTGCGGAATTGAAGGAACCTGCCTGGGTTTTTCTATAAGCAGGAAGTCATCTAGGTAATGGACTACCATAGGTGAACCGCCATGATGGATAAGAATCCAGTGCAAGGCCTTGGCAAATTGTTCAAAAAGCCAAGGGCTACTCTTAGACCCGAAGGTGAATCGGTTGGCGAAGTAGAACTTGTTTGCCCACTTGATGCCGTAATACTGCCATAGCTGAGGATGAATCGGGAGCAATTTAAAGGCATCGGCAATATCTACCTTCGCCAACCAAGCACCGGAGCCTGCTTGAAGGATGAGTTGAATCGCCTCCTCCACAGAAGAATAATGCATAGAATATTCCTCTGAAGGAATGAGGGCATTTAAGCGGGGCCTGGAGGACTCATGAAGCGCAGACAAGTCATAAATAAGGCGTTTTTTATTCGAAGACTGTTTTGTCACTAGGCCAATGGGGTAATGCGCCAAGCCCTGAAAGGAATTTTATTAAAAGGACCGATAACAAACCCCTTGTCCAACACTGCCTGGACAAGGGTATCCACTGCTCCGGGATTGCTAGCAGCAGAACGTAAGTTGGGACCCTCCCAGCAATCCTGAGGCAGAGTAATGAGACCCGTATGAAAGCCTTCCCTGAAACCAGCCAACAAGAATTCAACAAAAGGCCGATCGGGGTGATCTTCCAGGAAGGCAGCCAAAAGTTCCACATTGATGTTGGCTAGTCAGGACTCTTTGGCTGACCTCATGGGGCAGGAGGAGCGTGGGTGGGCACGGAAGCAGATGGAACAGACATGAAGGGCGCGGCAAGCATTAAAGGCGCAACATTTAGCGTTAAAATTGTTGCATACCTGGCTGCTACCCAGGTACACAATTGGTCTGCCTAATTTATCTAATGCCGATGAGGATCTGGTAGACCCAGAAGGCCCTGGGGAGGGCCCTGATTGTTGCGACTGCAAAGGCTCTGGGCACCATTCAGAGGAATGAAAGATGGACTGGCATAATGAACACAACGGGGCCTTGAGACCCGCGAAGTGACGACAGAATAACTCCATGTCTAAATCAGCCCAGTTTGTAACAAACTGGAACTGATTCAAAACCGCCACGGCCTTGGCCGAAAATGAGCGGTGATAATCATAAAAAGCTGATCCGCCGGATTTATGTGCCAGGTCCATCACGCGATATAAATACGTGTCCAGCTCTTCCCTGCGGCCGGGATGAGCTGAACATACTACATCCCTGTAAATGCTGAAGGCTAAAACAAATTCAGAGACGGAAAGTTTCCTGTTTAGGCGGGCATCCTTCGCCTTCAAGACCACGGAAACCTCCCCGCAGTTGATGACACAGTTTTCAGAGATATCCTGAGAGGCAATGAGAATAGCAGCGGTTTACATCCTTGCCTGCCAGGATATCCTTCTTAAGGTGGTCTGGAATGAAGTGCGAAGGTGCAATCTGGGGGTTGGTCGAAGGCCTACCTGCAAGATCTGGGTAAACGGGAGGGGGAGCTGCCGCACCTGGAGCCTGCGGTGAAGCCGTCTGCCTGGTTTCCAAGACTGACACCCTGGATTGGATGTCAGTGACTGAGGCTGAAAAACCACTGATGGAACTCTGTATCTGCGCTAATATCTGGTGAATAGAACCGAGATCGGACTGTTCGGGAGCTGTGCTTGGGGCTGTCATGAGCAGACGATACAACTCTGCTTTGCGAGCGGAAGCGGGATGGCGAATTCCCCGCCGGCTGAGCTCGGCGATCAGCCTAGGCACAGTCCAGTTCTTTAATGAAGCATTACTGCCGCGGCCCGAGACAGAAGTTTCTGGCAGAGAAGCGTTGTCATCCGTATCCGAGACATGAGACATGTCAGCTCTAATAATAGAAAACGACTGATCACAAAATGAACAATGACCGTGGTGCTGAGAAGAGTGCAAGAAGCGTAAACGTTCTGAAAAGGAAATCGCCTACCTGACCAGAACAGATGGGCTGCCTGAGCGAAACACCGGAAGCTAAAGTGAAACTAATGAAGAAAACGACCCTAAATAAAGGACTTTAAGGCTAACCTACCCCTTAAAAACCCTTGCAAATAAGACTTACCTGGAAACTTGCGTCGTTACCTTAAAGGATAGTGGAAGTATCGCACAACGCTGCACGATCTACGAATAGAACTGAACAACAAGATAGGAAGTAAAAGACGAGGAGTCAATAGATCATATATATTTTTTATTTTTTATTTTTTTCATCAATTAGCATGAGGTGCAAGAAAAGAACCCGCAGAATATTGAAAGACGAGACTGGAATGTGAAGAAGAAGACTAACCAGTCTAAATGCACGAAAGTCAGCCCGAAAAACCGGAATTTAAACCAAGATCTTCAGAAGAAAGCCTGAAGTGCCGAAGAACATGCAAACGACCTGGAAAAATAAAGACAACCTGGGCGATCCAGGAGACACAGACGACCTGGGCAATCCAGGAGACACAGACGATCTGGGCAATCCAGGAGACACAGATGACCTGGGCGAACCAGGAGACACAAACGACCTGGGCGAATTAGGAGACACAGACGACCTGGGTGAACCAGGAGACACAGATGACCTGGGCGAACCAGGAGACACAGATGACCTGGGCGAACCAGGAGACACAGATGACCTGGGCGATCCAGGAGACAAGGACGACCTGGGCGATCCAGGAGACACAGACGACCTGGGCGAACCAGGAGACACAGATGACCTGAGCGATCCAGGAGACACAGACGACCTGGGCAATCCAGGATACCCGGATAAACTGGTTGCACCCGAACACAGTGAAAAACCAACGTGACCTGGGAACCAGGGAAGCATACATGCTAAGGAAACAGGTACGTACCAAGCCCTTAAGCAATTACCGGCGGGGTGGAAGAGCCGAGAAAGAGTGTGATCGTGGAGACGGAAGGGAATAAAAATGGCCCAATCAGAGACCCGGTGAGAAAAAGGGTGTAATACGGAGAAGAACAAGAGGGGCAGCGAAACTGCCAGGATAGTACAGGTACTGTGAGTTGTATTGTGATTAAACAGGTATAATTAGCCCATTGCTGCCAGTTGATCTTATGAGATATAAAGTAGTAAGCCAGAGGGTGCAAGTGACGTAACTAGAAGCAAGGAGAGACCCCTGATATAAGCTGCCGATCAGAATAGAACCATTAAGAGATCTAAGACATATGAATTTAAATACACCATGCAACAGGCCTCATGAAGCATACAATCACAGTCAAAACTATTTAATTACCAAGGATCTGCTAGAGCCGGAGGTGTTTAACCAGCAGGTGTTGACAGAGTGCGGTACACAGAGGAGTAACCAGGCAACTAACCCTGCAGAGGCTGGGGACCGCCTGCAACGTGAGTATATGTGAGACGCTAATGAGTAGGAAACAAGATATTTTAGCTGCGCTGGCCGGCGCTCCACTTCCAGAACCCGCAGAGCCGGAGATACGATGAGGTGCGGGGGAGCGGCAGCGCGGCACACAGTGCGCCGCTTGTTACCTGGGAGGAGAACGATCGGGAGAGCCGGTGACGTAAGGCGCGCATGCGCCGTAGTAGCCGGAAGTAGGAGGAACGCGGTGAGCCGGCGACACACACAGCGAGGTAGAGCGCGCAATGAACGGGCGTCTGGCTGTGGGGGATGATGGGGCATATAAAGCCAGATGCCCCTCCCACAAATACAGGCTGTATACAGCCTTAGCTATTTGTTTTCTTTTAAAGTGTAAGATTTGAGAATGTTGTAAAATCAATGCTGCATTTGTATGTAACAAATGTGTCTGTGCATGGTTTCAAAGCCTATAATAGATTTCATTTTTCTATTTTAGGTGCAATGTGACAGATGCAATCGATGGACCCATGTTGAATGTGCACCTGCACTGAAGGACACAGAGCAACCCTTCTTTTGTGAGAAATGTAATTGAGGTGTGGCATGCATGGTCCTCAGTAAGGGACGCAATCGGACAGGACTCTGCTGACAGATCTTCCCTCTGACAGTTTCCATGCCTCTGCCTCAGATAAGGAAGACGTTTCAAAGGTTGGCTAGAGAACACTTTTTCTACCTGGCGCAATTCCCGTTCGCAAGTGTGGTAGAGTGCCTCTGCCTCTCCGTTAAGTCTTAAAGCCACAAGTGTGGTGCGGAAGTCCTCACAGGTGTGAGCGTTTCATAGAAGAGATTCATTAAGAGGCCAATTAGTCATGAGCAGCAGGGGCAATATTCGAATTTGTGATATTTAGCGAATATTTGGGCGAATATTTGTCATAAATGCAAGAATTCTCCATTATTTTCTTGATTGCAAAAATCAGCAATGTAATATGCGCATATTACGAGTGCAATACAGGCATGGGTCACTTTTGCTACATTTTTCAAGCTTCTAGAAGTTTCCTGAGACTGTAGAAAATGGTTGGCACGACAGAACATTACAATAGCTTTGTATGCAGATAGAGCACTTCAATATATTCGCGATTGATCAAATCAGCAAATAATAATTCTCATATTTTGGCTCAATGCGTGCAACTTCACATTTTAGCAGGTCTGACTACATATTAGTGATTGGTGCACTAAGTATTGTTGTGAACTTGTGACATCACAGCACTATGTCTGTAGCATGCTACACTAATCTAACCTACACTGACTATCTCCCACTAACTATCTGTATTATATATATAAGCTAACTAACTACTAATTACTAATGTAATGTGACAGCAAAGCACAGAGCACAGCAATGACACTGCTCCTCATGCTGCTTCCACCTCACCACTGTGTCATAGGGCCACTCTGTAGATTTCTCATGCTGTTCCCACCCTCTCCACTTCATGACTGGGCCACTATTTTGCTTTTTTTTGGCTTGGCTGACATCATCTTTTATTTGACCCTTTTTCTGATCTGTAAGGAAAAATTAGATGCACAACGGATCCTCTCTGTGTAGCAGCTATAAGGCCTGTATGGTCCCATCAGAATAGGCTTGTGATTTGGTAGCCAAAAGCAGGAGTTCGTACAAAACACAGAAGACATACAAATATTCCGTTCACATGTCATCTCTGTTTTAGATCCAGTCCTGTTTTTTTTTGGCATCAGCAATACTGATGGATTACTGACCAAATGCTGACTGAGTGAAGTCAAATGCTCAACAGACAGGATCCGTTTTTTTGGGGGTTATTGTTCTGACGGATCAGAGGAAGGCAAAATAAACAGTGACGTCAACACAAACTTACTGCTGACATCATCTCCACTCTGTTGGGGGGAAGGGGGCTCTACTTTTATAAGCGTTTAATAGAACAGGTTCTGTTTACATCTATGTGGAATCAGCTGTCAGTTTTTGCCCCGCGACTGCACAAATAAATGAAGTATGCAGTGATTCTAAGAGCGACACCTGTCATCTGCATTTTATACACACTCACAGTAGTATTACAACACTATAAAGGCTCTCTAATTAGCCAGGAAATAGCAGTTTTTTAACGTATATTCGGATCGAAACTGATTTTTCCTGAAAAACTCGGCAAAACGGTGAATTGAGTTTTTGAAAAATTCACTCATCTCTACCTGTTACCATCAGAGGTAAAATGATTTTAAGAGACTTCACCACAGAGACGTCTGATTGGGATGATCTGCTTCCCACGGAGAAAAAGGACCTGTGGACAGGTTTGAAGAAGTCTCTCGCAGCTTTGTCCAGCCTTCATGCGGCACGACCATATGCTTCCGTGCCATCTACTGAAGTCAAGATGCAAAGACTATATATCTTCTGCAATGCTTCAGTCAAGGCAATTGCTGCCGTAGCATACCTAAAGACTGTTGATATCAAAGAACAATGCCATATAGGATTTGTCATGAGCCGGACCAAACTGGCACCACTCTGCGAACACACAATTCCCAGACTGGAGATCTGCGCTGCTGTGCTTGCAGTGGAGTTGGCTGAACTTATTTTAACAGGAATGAACCTGGAAATCGAGGTGGTTGAGTTTTACATGGACAGCAAGGTAGTCCTAGGATATATTTGCAAAAAAAAACTGACGCTTTTACGTCTATGTCAGCAATCGGGTGCTAAGGATCAGGTGATCCACTTGTCCTAAACAGTGGCACTATGTGTCTACACAGTATAATCCTGCAGACTATGCGACTAGATCTGTCGCAGTAAGCCACCTTAAGGACACAACATGGTTTACAGGTCCTGCATTCCTGTACTATTCATTGGAGTATCGATCCGACACATTTGAATTGGTAGACCCAGATGCCAATGAAGAAATCCGACCTAAAGTATCTGTTCTATGTATGGTGACTTCGGACCACCAACTCAAATCCCATTGTTTCGGCAGATTCTCCACCTGGATGTCGCTCGTTCGTGCTATAGCCTGTCTAGTTCATATAGCTCAGTCTTACAAGTCGACATTACCTGTGAGCCAGAAGCCCTGCAAAGGTTGGCATCACTGCAAACACGCCTTTACCACTACTAATCTGGAAAAGTCCAAAAACATAATAATTCGCACTATTCAACATGAGTGTTATGCTAAGGAAATAGACTACCTCAGCAAAGGTCAAACAGTCTCCAAGGATAGCGCTTTGAAGAAGCTTGATCCCATCATTGACCAAAATGGGTTGATAAGAAAAGGAGGCTTTCTTCAAGAAGCCAAAGTGGAATTTGTAGAGAAAAATCCTGTAATAATTCCCGGACATCATTATGTCACGACCCTGCTCGTGCGACATCACCACGTTCAAGTGAAACACCAGGGACGATTGTTTACCAAAGGGAATCTACAAGCTGCCGGACTATGGATAGTTGGAGCAAAGAGGTATGTGAGCAAGCTCATCTTAAACTGCGTTAGCTGTCGCAAGCTTCGTGGCATGTTACAGAACCCAAAGATGGCCAGTCTCCCAACTGAGAGACTCAGTACAGATCCTCCTTTCACCAATGTTGGTCTGGATGTATTTGGTCCTTGGTCAGTGGCTACACGGCACACTAGAGGTATTCATGCCAGTGCAAAGAGCTGGCCAGTCATGTTTACTTGTATGTCCAGCAGAGCTGTCCATATAGAAGTGGTCGAGTCCATGGACACTTCAAGTTTCATAAACGCACTTCAGCGGTTTATTGCTATTAAAGGGCCTTTGAAGCATATTTTTTCGGCTAGAGGCACGAATTTTGTTGGGGTAGTGAAAGAACTTCAAATTCCTTCCTACTTGGACACTACCGTGGAAAGATACTACCGTGGAAAGATACTTAAATGAGCAAGGATGCAACTGGACCTTTAATCCACCTCATTCTTCTCACATAGGCGGCGTTTGGGAAAGGATGATAGGGATAGCAAGGAAAATCTTGGATTAAATCTTCTTGCAAGTAGGGAGTACAAGACTCTCACATGAAAGTTTGAACACATTCTTGGCGGAAGTCTCAGCCATCATGAATGCAAGACCGTTGAGTACCCTTTCAAGTGACCCTGAAAATTTGACTATCCATACTGCTGCCATGCTACTCACACAGAAGACCAGCACCCCGATTGCTCCTCTTGAAGAATGCACCCAAAAGTATTAATGCCCACCTTGTGCCTCCTCACTGTAGTAATGCCGACCTTGTGTCTCCCTCACAGTAGAAAGCAGCCCGGATGGCTCCCTGCTTTACCATGTAAATGAACTGCCGTGGCGTGCCCTCAACCCTCTGTACCCAGAAGACATGCCCTGCTCACACCTCCACTACACCCCTGATATAGGGTAGCAGAAAAAAAATAATCAACCTCTAGCATACTGAGGGCTTCTAAGACCAAGAAATGGGCCCTATGTTAGTGGAGCTCAGTAATCGATGTGGGTATGTGTATGATGCGGGTGAGCATAGAAAGTGTAACTGTAGGTCAAGGGGTTGTCCACTCGCCATAAATCCTATAAGACACAACTGCTGCAGAGACATATGTAGGGGTATCATATGTCTATTGTATATTTCTGAGAAAGGGATATGGAAATTACCACCAACTAAGAGGACTGCTTCGCGATAAGAGGACAGTTTGGTAAGTAACAAAGATGAAAAAAGCCAGTTGACCGAGAGATTAATTGCCAAAGAGAGAAACTAACCCTAAAATGTTCTTCAATTATATTAATGGTAAAAAATATAAATCTGAAGGAGTCGGCCCTCTACATAGCAATGAGGGTGGTGTTGCAGAGAGCGATGAGGATAAAGCAAAACTAATTAATATTTTTTTCTCCACTATATTCACTGAGGAAAATAAACTGTCAGATGAAATGCAGAATGTAAAAGTAAATTCCCCATTAAAAGTGCCCTGTCTGACCCAGGAAGAAGTACAACAGCAACTTAAAAGATTAAAATAGACAAATCGCCAGGACCGGATGGCATACACCCCCGTATCCTAAGGGAATTAAGTGATGTCATAGCCAGACTCATATTTCTGATATTTACGGACTCTATACTGACAGGGAATGTTCCACAGGATTGGCGCATAGCAAATGTGGTGCCAATATTCAAAAAGTGTCCAAAACCAGAGCCTAGAAATTATAGGCCGGTAAGTTTAACATCTGTTGTTGGTAAACTGTTTGCAGTGTTTCTAAAAGATGCTATCTTGAAGTATCTCAATA
This sequence comes from Bufotes viridis, assembly GCA_033119425.1. NCBI lineage: Eukaryota > Metazoa > Chordata > Amphibia > Anura > Bufonidae > Bufotes > Bufotes viridis. Next base: position 148,518,504 of record CM065594.1, on the reverse strand, counting down.
AAAATAAGCAAATAACGCCATATCAGCATGGCTTCATGAGGGATCGGTCATGCCAAACGAATTTAATCAGTTTCTATGAGGAGGTAAGTTCTAGACTTGACAGCAGCGAATCAATGGATGTCGTATATCTGGACTTCTTAAAAGCATTTGACACTGTACCTCATAAAAGGTTAGTATATAAAATGAGGATGCTCGGACTGGGAGAAAATGTCTGTAAGTGGGTAAGTAATATAAAACAGAGGGTGGTTATTAACGGTACACACTCAGATTGGGTCACTGTCATTAGTGGGGTACCTCAGGGATCAGTATTGGGCCCTATTCTCTTCAATATATTTATTAATGATCTTGTAGAAGGCTTGCACAGTAAAATACTAATTTTTGCAGATGACACTGAACTGTGTAAAGTAATTAACACTTAAGAGGACAGTTTTTTGCTACAGAGGGATCTGGATAGATTGAAGTCTTGGGCAGAGACATGGCAGATGAGGTTTAACACTGACAAATGTAAAGTTATGCACACGGGAAGGAATAATGCAAGTCACCCGTACATACTAAATGGTAAAACACTCGGTAACACTGACATGGAAAAGGATGTAGGAATTTTAACAAACAGCAAACTAAGCTGTAAAAACCAATGTCAGGCAGCTACTGCCAAGGCCAATAAGATAATGGGTTGCATCAAAAGGGGCATAGATGCCCGTGATGAGAACATAGTCCTACCACTTCACAAATCACTGGTCAGACCACACATGGAGTACTGTGTACAGTTCTGGGCTCCTGTGAACAAGGCAGACATAGCAGAGCTGGAGAGGGTTCAGAGGAGGGCAACTAAAGTAATAACTGGAATGGGGCAACTACAGTACCCTGAAAGGTTTTCAAAATTAGGGTTATTCACTTTAGAAAACAGACAACTGAGGGGAGATCTAATAACTATGTATAAATATATCAGGGGTCAGTACAGAGATCTCTCCCATCATCTATTTATCCCCAGGACTGTGACTGTGATAAGGGTACATCCTCTGCGTCTGGAGGAAAGAAGGTTTGTACACAAACATAGAAAAGGATTCTTCACGGTAAGAGCAGTGAGACTATGGAACTCTCTGCCTGAGGAGGTGGTGATGGTGAGTACAGTAAAGGAATTCAAGAGGGGACTGGATGTATTTCGGGAGTGAAATAATATTACAGGCTATAGCTACTAGAGATGGGTCGATGATCCAGGGAGTTATTCTGATTGCCTGATTGGAGTCGGGAAGGAATTTTTTTCTCTTAAGTGGGGAAAATTGGCCTTTGCCTCAGAGATTATTTTTTTTGCCTTCCTCTGGATCAACTTGTAGGAAACAGGCCGAACTGGATGGACAAATGTCTTTTTTCGGTCTTATATACTATGTTACTATGTTAAAAGAATTTCTTGTAAAAAAAAATTATAATAATGTCTGCCCAGGATAGTGTGTCTTAAGGTCTGAGTTCAGTCCCTTTATGTTCAGAGAAAATAAATTAAGCAACAATAGTCATAATAAAAAGCTGTGCCAGCCTGCATGAGAGGAGAGGGAAACCCAGTAGCAAGGAACTTGAACAATGGTCGTGCCAAGCTACTCCTGCAGATTATCGAACTTCCAGCAATCATAAATATAAGACAATGTACACCCGTGGAAGAGAGAAAATGAAAACAACAATGATATTCCGAACCCAAATAAGTATGGAATCAATAAAGAGAACAATGAACAATAATATTCCTAATCCAAATAAACATGGAATCAGTAAAGGGAAAACTGAAAGACATACCCTTCAACATTTTGAGTAGATTCTTTTGGGGGGTTGCAAACTGTGGGTAATAGTATCAAACGTGAAATAACCTTCAACATGGAAGGCAGAACGGAGGGTGGCTCCCTAAGGGAAATTTAGTGGATATTAAAGACCAGTCTCCCACAGGGAGGCTTCTAGAAAAGAAAGGGCGACAAATTACCCTTTTTCCATGACTATGTTATGCAAACCAGTGAAATGAAGAGGCAAAATAAAATGCTGCCCCAAAGGGAAACTGAATAGTTGTACTGTAGTGACACTGTTGACCAGGGCAAAGTATATTTCATGAAAGAAAGGAGTTGTCTTCATCAGAAGGCCGATACAATCTATTATGTGGACCTACCTTTTTGCCAAGTTGGTGGAATAGGAGGAGGTAGAAAATTAGGGGGAGGTAGAACTGGCGATTGCCAGGGAAATGCGTTGCGCAATAGGGCGTTCTATGCATGTTATGAAGCAATTTAGTGGTGTCTTTTTCATCTGAGGCATGCTGTATTGCTGGTGTAGGTGATTTGTTGTAATAGGGCCTCCTACCCCTTTCTCCCCCTCCCCTTCAGGACGAAGCTGGGCAGTCAGAGCAAAATTGTTTACAATGTGTGTGACTCACCTGGTCACTCTATATATTTTGTATTGGGCGTTTTAAAGTAATATATAAAAGTTATGTTTTAAGGTACCCCACTCCTTGTGTAATTTTCTAGCTGCTATTGACAGGTACCTATTAGGTCATTTTTTCTATTCTTGATTATGGTGTTACTTTTTTGGATTAGGGGGAGGATAAACACCCAATCCCAGTCAGGTAGTTTATCAAGGTGGAAACCAAATTTTGTACTGAAATCTCCACGATCCTCTGGGAAGAACAATGTAGATATTTTTCCGTTTTCTCATGCTGTTAGATTGAAGGAGAACCACACCAATCACGTTTGTAGACCTCATATATGGAAACCTGCACCCCCAAATAGTAGATATGATGGTGGGAGTATGCTTTGTTAATAATTTCCTCTTTATGCCAAAAATCACCGACATAGCAAATTATGTCCCTGGGGTTTCCTCCCATATTTTTCAAGTGAAGAGCCCTATGTGCACAATTTAGTTTAATTAGTTGGTCTGGCATTTGGGCTAGAACGGAGTTAAATATCTTTTGAGGTATATCCTGCACATCTTCCTTCCTTTGTGTTTCAGGGAACCCTTGAACCATAATATTGTGCCATCTAACCCGATTGTTCAGATTCTCTACATGAGGTTGCAATTCATAAATGATAGTAGCGCAAGAGGAGATCTGATGATGGAGATGGTGTACAACCATTCTGGAAGTATTATGGTCTTCCTTAAGTTGATCTAGATGTTGGCCACTACATTTAACATTCTGGCTGATCACCACAATTTCGGCCCTAAAAGCCTCCTTTAATTCAGAAATAAACATATGTGAATGTTGTTCAGTAGGCAGTTGTCGTACATGAGACCACCAATCTTTTAGCGGGTAACTAAGGACATCTGATTTAGTAGAGCCTAGAGATGAGTTTCACCAATGCACGGAACAAAATGTAAAATCTTAGGAAAGTCTGTATAGTCAGTAATAGAAGCCCACAAGAGAGGACAGCAGGTCTGGAGAGAGCTGTATAGTACAAGACTCACAGGGATAAGGTTACGGTGGTAAGCGACAAGTCTCTGGCGTTGAGTTGGTTGATGGCATCTTTGTCTCAGCTGCCAGGCTGCTGGAGTCCTTACTCAGACAAGCGTCCATGGTGAGAGACGGGGTGATGGATTGCAACTCCAAGAAGGGACTAGGGTCTTCGCCAGTTGTTTGTTCTCCATTTGGCTGTCAGAAGTGCTTATAATTTAGGCGCTAAAAGGTCTGTGGGTCAGAGACTCACGTCTTGTTCCATAGGCTTCCATCCTCGCTCCCCTTGGATTCAGTTTTTAAGCTAAAACTAGCAATGGATGTGAGAAATAGCATGTCTTCTATATAATTATTATCCCTCTACTATCCACTCTTTGCTTTGGTGTCAAAAACTGCATGAAAATATCAGGTGTGATTAATTCCTGTCAGTTCTATCCATTAAAACAAATGGAAACCCTAAGAGGAGGAGTTTGCTATTCTAGTGCCAAAGTACTTATTGGTTGCCATGTTTTCCCATGCATTTTGCCATGTGTTTCTACCTCATTATAGGAATTCCCTTCCTTGCCTTTGATACTAATCCAAATAAACGCAGGAGGCACCCAGATTTACCTATGGAAGTAACAAATAATCAGAACTGACATAGCTGGAGGAGAGCGCAGGAAAAAATGTCTGTATATACTTTTTAAGACAAGTCTCGATAGCCTCCAAAACGGCTGACAGTGGCGTTTACCTCCTGTTCCCATTTACTATAATAAAAGTAGTTCAACTGCTCTGCTAAGATTATGCATGTATCTCTGTATTTGCTAAAAATCAAATGACTGCAGTGAAATTAAACTAAATAAGATATAGGGACTCTATAACTATGGATATAGGATGCATTTACCAATGATAAATTACGTTTTTATTTTGTTTACACTCTCTAGTTCACTATACTATTCATTGTACTCCTTTACAAATACCAACACAGATTAAAGTGTTTTACGGATTCTTCAGTCTAGAAGAAAATCACATATATAAACCATGTTACAGTCTAAAATATTATAGTCCAAGACTGCAATGGGCAATATGCCAAATACCCATTTTTGAAGGAAGGATACAGATTCTGCAACATTAAGGGTTACTTTTCATATCCAAGTAATATTCTATCTGCCAACAAAAACATTGTGTTGGACATGAGATTTGCTGCAGTAAGTGTCAATCTTTTTATGAATTAATTCACTGGCTCTGTTATGAATGGCTGTTATATTCAGCAGGTTAAATATTGGGCTCTGTGTCCAGGGTCAGCTTCATGTCCAGTGGTGGATGTTTACCCCATCCCTAAAGGGACTACCATAGCTCCCTGGTCACAAACCATCCATACATAAGCAAGTACAATCATAGGTCTGTACTGTCCAGGAGACTCTTTATAAGTAGGTATTCCTTTTTTGATTTTTTTTTTCAAGCTTGCACATCACTTATATGTAACATTTTGGTTAGCTGTAACATTTTATACTGGGTATCAGGCCTAGCTTAGAATAACAGCCTCAGTTTAGTTTTCTTTTAATGTACTGCAAAAAAACAACCTATGTTGATCCTTATTTATTCTATTAGAATAAAGTAAGTTTCAAAGAAATATTATCCTTGCCAGACTCTTAAAATAATATCTAAGCATCTAGCTTAAAGGGAGTGCATTAATTATAATGTACTATATTACTAAATTAAAACAGATACTTATAAACAGAGATAAGCGAATTTTTCAAAAATTCGATTTGGCCGGTTCGCCGAATTTTCTGAAAAGATTTGCTTCAATCCGAATTTATTTGCGGCAAATCGCATTAAAAAAACTGCTATTTCCTGGCTACTGAGAACCTTTATAGTGGTGTAGAACACTGTGCCTTACAGTAACACGCATAGGGAGTGTGCTTTGGTAGTAAAATAATACTGTGAGTCAGTAGGACATGCAGATGACAGGCGTCACTATTAGAATCACTGCTCACTTCACTTATTTGGGCAGTCACGGGGCCAAAACTGACCAAATAACTCAAGTATGAACTTAACCTTACAGGTCGATGTTAGTGTAAAAAAGAAGCGCACTCCTTTAACACCATTGTCAGCTGATTCCACATAGATGTCTACAGAGCCTGTTCTATTAAATGCTTATACAAGTAGAGCAATCCACCCCACCCCCCCCCCGGACAGAGTGGAGAGGGTGTCAGCAGTAAGTTTGTGTTGACATCATTGATTAATTTGCCCTTCCTCTGATCTGTCAGAACAATAACCCCCAAAAAACAGATCCTGTCTGTGGAGCATATGCCTTCCCTCGGTCAGCATTTGGTCAATAATACATTAGTATTGCTGATACCAAAAAAACAGGAGTGGATCTAAAACAGAGATGACACATGAATGGAATATTTGCATGTCTTCTGTGTTTTGTACCCACTCCTGCTTTTGGCTACTAAATCAGAAGCCAATTCTGATGGGACCATACAGGCCTTACAGCTGCTACACAGACAGGATCTGTTGTGCATCTCATTTTTCCCTCCTTCTGACAGATCAGAAGAAAAGTCAAATAAATGATGACGTCAGCCAAGCCGAAAGGCAAAATAGTGGCCCAGTCATGAAGTGGGGAGGGTGGGAAGAGCATGAGAAGTCCACAGAGTGGCACAATGACATAGTGGTGAGGTGAAAGCAGCATGAGGAGACCACAGAGTGGCACAATGACAGAGTCGTGAGGTGGCAGCTACATCAGGAGGCCACAGAGCGGCACAATGACAGAGTGGAGGTGGCAGCAACAGCATCAGGAGACCACAGAGTGGCAAGGTGACATAGTGTGGAGGTGGCAGCAACATGAGGAAACCACAGATTGACCCACAGAGTGTTAGAATAAATAAATAAATAAATAAATAAAGGAAATTAAAACACCCCAGAAAAGTCTGTAATTTTCTCACTTCACCACACAACGGTTAATAAGCTAATAAGCAAAAAGGGCTTTACAACATATAGCTGCACCACTGAAAGGCAAATGGGCCCTTATTTTTTTCCACTTATACACTCCACAAAAGGCTTTTCAACATATAACTACACTGCTAAACGGCAAAAATAATAATAAAAATAACGGCCACTAATACACGGCAAAAAGGGCTTTACAACTTATAACTGCACCGCACAAGGGTAAATAAGACGTACTGTAGAAATATTTCCTTGTAATAAACCCTGTTAATGCCTCTATCAAAGAGTACTTGCAGCCCCATAACAAGACAGGTTTGCTGGAATTACAGAGCTGTATAATGGCTATTTGCATCCCCAGTCAGTGCAGCAAGGTGTAATGTTCCTATTACCCAGGCTGCAACCTCTCCTACCGAACCCTGTTCTACATAAATACTGTGAAAGGTGTGACCCTGGGCAAAATTGAAAGTGGGGCCCCAAATCCTGAAATATTGGACTAGCAGTTTGATAGAACTTTGTAGGCACGGACAGCGGTTGCAACCACAGCGGCTGAGTGTAGAATGCCACATTATATCTCTTTAGCCTTTCTAATGTAAGCTTCTTTGGGTATGTTCACATAGAGTATTTTCTGTGCTTAAAAAACACCTAATGCAGAATCGCATCAGTTTTTTTTGTTATGTGTATTTTTTCTGACTAATTTTATAAAACACTTTTTGATGCAGTTTTGGCGTGGATTTTGATTCATTCCCATTTTCAATAGGAATTGTGGACATGGACCACGCGTTATGAATAGCCTGGGCACTTCTGTTTTTCCATGGTGTAGTTTATAAAACCACAAGCTTAAAAAAGGAGCCGTCCTATCCGGGCCCCTGAAGTAAAGGGAGAGCACAATGTGCATGCACGGTCATCTTCCATTATGCTATGAGTGTTCTGATAATAGCTGATCACTGGCTCTGCTATTTTTAGAAAGCCTATAGCAGTGAATGGAGAATGTGTGGGTGACACACTGTTATGGGGGACCTGTGGATGTCACACTGTTATAGTGGACCTGTGGATGTCACAATGTTATGGGGGATCTGTGGTGGACACTGTTTTGGGGGACCTGTGGATGACACACTGTTATGGGCGACCTGTAGATGACAATGTTATGGAGGATCTGTGGAGGACACTGTTATGGAGGATCTGTGGATGACACACTGTTATGGGTGGTCTGTGGAGGACACTGTTATGGAGAACGTGTGGATGACACACTGTTATGGGGAATGTCTGGGTGACACACTGTTATGGAGGATCTGTGGATGAGACTGTTATGTGGGATCTGTGGAGGACACTGTTAAGGGGTATCTGGCTGTGATACAACCATAATGTGTGACATAGCTTAACAGATTCCATTATTAGCAGTCCTGGTCAGCTCCCTTCAAGTACTGAAAAAAAATAAAAAATAAAAGACACCGCTAATTTGGACTCCATCTATACATTAATGCCCCCCCTCCTCCACAGGACACAAGGAGCTCACACAGAAGCACAGGGGGCACAGGGAAAATACAGAGCTGACAGTGTGAACTCACAGGTCAGTGACCATCAGTACTTAAGGGCAGTGAAGGGCTGCTACAATGAGAGTGTGACCCCAGCAGCCCTGCACCCCCTCCTCCACAGACACTGCTGCATGCTTCTTACTAGATTGACTTACCAGGTGCTTTAATAGGAGGGTCCTGGGAGCTCCTGCTGTTCGGCAGCTGACGTCAGAGCTTGTGGGTCAGATGCAGCAGAAGGCCCAGTCACCCAGTCGGATGTTTGGGTCTTGCAGCCTAGATCAAGTGCAGGCAAAGGCTGGGAGTGGGGCTATGTTTCCTCCACCCACACAGAATGTCCTGATGCTGGCTTGTCACTGAGCTCTGGTGAGACTGGGGGGAATACTTAGATATCTAACAACAGGGGGACCCTGCATGGCATTATAGGTGATCCCGCCTTCCCAGAGTTCTTTTCTCCATGTCCTCACACGTGCAGCAGCCATTTTAGGAAATTAGATTCGTTACCATGAATCACTGGGAAATTTGGATTCGGTGCGAATCGAATAATTCCTGAAATTCGGATCGAATTCCACTTTGTCAGCTTCGATTCGGTCATCTCTTAACACAATGCTGTTAAATCCGCCCAGCACCCATGCTCTTGTTATTTGCTGATGGATATAACACCAGTGCTGCTGGAACATGACTGCCATGAACAATCACCTCCCACTAGGGTTGCCAACCTTCCCTTTAAATTTTTCTGGACAACTGAACCAAAAATCATGGACAGCCCATTTTTACAGATGAACACCCTGACCCATTTTTGAGACCACGCTTCTGACTTCTCACCCTCAAAATGCCCTAAACATAATTGCCTTGAATCCGAAACACCCCAAATTAAAGGGGTTATCTAGTAGTTAAAAATAAAATACAACAGCAGTGTATGGAAAAATAAAGTATAAATGTCATGAACCAGCAGGTTAGCCACTGGTGACAGCAGCGACATTACCCGCGCTACATCACCTATATAACGTTTGCGCATCCCAAATAGCTGTGACATTCACTGTAATTTTTTATTAGCCGCTGGTGACAGCAGCAACATTACCTGCACTACATCTTCTGCATAACGTTTGCGCATCCCAAATAGCTGTGACATTCACTGTAATTTTTTATTACTCGCCCCTCGCCTCTAATGTTTTAGAGGGTCACCAGCAGGCCCTCACCCCTAATGTTTTAGATGGTAACATCAGAAGCAGACACTCGCCCCTAATGTTTTAGAGGGTCAGCTCAGCAGCATACCCTCACCCCTAATTTTTTAGAGGGTCACCAGCAGGTCCTCACCCATAATGTTTTAGAGGGTCACCAGCAGGCCCTTGCCCCTAATGTTTTATTTGGTCAGATCAGCAGCAGGCACTCGCCCCTAATGTTTTAGAGCAGGGATGTCAAACTCGTGGCCCTCCAGCTGTTGCAAAACTACAATTCCCATCATGCCTGGACATCCTACAGCTATCAAGGCATGCTGGAAGTTGTAGTTTTGCAACAGCTGGAGGGCCATAAGTTTGACATCCGTGTTTTAGAGGGTCAGCTCAGCACCAGACTTTCACCCCTAATGTTTTAGATGGTCAGATCAGCAGCAGGCCCTTGCCCCTAATGTTTTAGAGGGTCACCAGCGGTCGCTTGCTCCTAATGTGCTTGAGGGTCAACAGCAGGCCATCAATCATAATTTTTCAAGGGTGTGTATGATGCCCTCCTTTATGTGTAATAAAGGATGTATTGGAGTGCTGGTTCCTTGTAATTTTTGGCAGCCCTTTCACTTAGTTCAAGGCTTTATGAGTGTAGGGGTCCCACTACCTGAACAATTGTACCACAATGTGAATGAGGCCCTCCTTTATATAATATACATGTTGTATCGGAGTGCCTCTTCCTTGTAAATTTTGGCAGCACTTGCACTTTATATTAAAGTAAATATACAGGAAAGAATGTTTCCTTACAATTTTTCCTCTAAAATCGATTTTATCTTCGGTTTTGTGCGTATTATTGTCAGTCTGTAAAAGTGGCGTACTACTTGGACAACATCGTTACCAGCAGCGACCTGGGAGTCCAAGATGCATCCAGACATCCTCACCATGCTCTTCCCGAACCAGTTCAGTAGTGTTTTCATCAATTTCTGACCTTTTCCTGTGAACTAGACACCCTCCCCTTTTCAGAGCAGGGGGTACCTGGTTTAATACTCTGGTTTTCCCATCATCCCAAAGTGTTTTACTCGAGCACCAGAGCACCCAAGCACTTTGGTGCTCGATCAACACTAGACAGCTCTTAGTGCATGAACACTGTTATTTTGCTGTTTGGCCACAAGAGGCCACCCATACATCTAAACAGACTGCTCAGATTTAAATATTCAGAGGAGGGTGGAGCTGTGTATCTTGAGGAAGGAAGCTGGCGTCCATCTTAGTTGCAGACTGGAAAAGTGTGTGAGAGAAGAAATCCATTAACATCCTAGCATGGAATCACCCTTTTGCGAGCAGAACTTCAGCCAAGTGAAGCTGATTGTGTCAAGGACCCAGATCCCGTCCAGGAGAAGGAGCAAAGCAACGGACCCTGCGTTACCGCACATGTGTTGGATCAGCCTTTGTTCAGTTCACAGTCACCAGCTGAGGCAGAGCAGACCCGGGTCGGTAAGACAGAGTGTGTACACAACTCAATATAAGATTGCCGCCTAAATACTAGAGACTGAGATCAAACCTGCTGGTAGTTAGTTAGTGTTGCTGAGTGGCAGGCTACCAAGAATTTCTGCTTGTTTATCACAAAGACTTATCAGTTAAAGTGTTGGTTCGCTCCAGAGAACAGAGAGGACTTCACCATAATCTCCAGTTACCTCATCGTGTTTATCGGGAGTGATATATATTAGGCACATGCCACAGTACATTTTGGGAAAAGGGAGGGGATAGTACTGTATAGGCTGGTAAGATTGTAAGCTGCTGTGTCGCACCGGGGGTTAGCCTGTATCTCATGCACACACACGATTTTTCCTGTTCTTCGGGATAATAACAGGTATGGCGAGGCAGAGTTAACCCTGCTCGCAGTAGGTAAGTTGCGCAAGTGTTTTCCGGCTAGCATCATAGGGCGCCGTGCTGTGCGACACAGGGGTCTCAGCCTCCGGGCTGAGTCTATATAATTTGATTTTATGTTCACTTCATTTGGAAGTATGTTCTACAAGAGCTGGTGTCGGTGTCATTTTCCTTGTTCGTGACTTTGTTTTATCCTGGGGAGCCCACCCCGTTACACGGCTTACCCAGACATAGAGCAGATCTCAGAAGATATCGTTTACCAACTCCTGGAATACTGCGGGAGCATTGCACAGACCGAAGGGCATGACGAGATACTCGTAGTGTACATCTCGAGTGTTGAAAGCAGTCTTCTACTCATCACCCTTTTGAATGCGGATAAGGTTGTATGCGCCGCGCAGGTCGAATTTTGTGAAGACCTTAGCTCCCCGGATAATGTCAAAGATTTTGGAGAATAGCGGAAGAGAGTATCGATTCTTGACTGACCTTATTCAGACCTCGATAGTTGATACAGGGCAGTAAGAATCCATCTTTTTTCTGCACAAAGAAGAACCCGGCACCGGCTGGTGAAGTAGATTTCTGGATAAACCCGCTCTCGAGATTCTCCTTGATGTAATCAGACATCGCTTGGGTCTTAGGAAGTGAGAGTGGGTAGACTCGACCACAAGAAATGGCACAAGGCAGAAGGTAAATCGGACAAGCATAAGGACGATAAGGAGGCAGGGTCTCAGCCTTTTTCTTACTGAAGACATCTTCAAAATTGGCATACTGCTGCAGAAGTCCAGGCAGGTCTACAGGTACAGTAGGCGAGCATGCAGGTCGGACCTCTGATAAGCAGGTGGACTGGAGTGTGCTGACTCAGCCAGGGAAGACCAAGGATAACCAGATTCACAGACGCTGGCAACACATATAAGGAGATCATCTCTGAATGCAGGGCAGAACCCCTATTTGCAACTTAAGGGGCATAGTAACAGAAAGCACAGGTTTGGGAAGTGGCAGTCCATTTACGGAAGCCACTGACAGAGGCCTTTCTAGACGGATGGTAGGAAGCCGGTAATGATGAACCAGAGCTTGCTGAATGAAGTTACCGGCTGACCCAGAGTCCAAGAATGCAGGCACAGACAGTGTGACTCCCTTGTGAGAGTCACTGCAACTGAAAGTTTCGGAGAGGACTTCTCCTTGTCAAGGACCGCCTCTCCAACTGACCCTAGACATTGGCATTTCACGGCTCCTGAGGACAATTACGCACAAAGTGGGCCTTTACTCCACAATGCAGGCACAGATTCTCTGCTTTGCGGGTTTCTGATCAGACAATCGAAGGCTCTCTATTTGCATGGGCTCTTCAGATGGGATGGACACTAGAGGAAGAACCGGCCTCTGGAAAGATGGAGCGGTCTTCTGGTGCATGTGACCTCTTTAGAACATTCCCTGAAACGCATATCTATCCTTGTGGCCAAGATGATTAGGTCATTCAAAGTAGATGAACGGTCGTCACCAGCTAATTCATCCTTAATCTGGTCAGAAAGGCCCTACCAGAACACCGCCAGTTGAGCATCATTATTCCATGCAAGTTCGGCAGCCTGGGTACGAAACTGGATGGCGTATTGACCCACAGACAAGGAACCCTGCCGTAGACGCAGCAGAGCTGATGCAGTGGAGGACGTGCAGCCGGGCTCTTCAAAGACCAGCCGGAAGGTAGCCAGGAAAGATTGCAGATTGGTGGTCTCTGAACCTCTACGTTCTCAAATAGGATTTGCCCAAGCAAGGGCCTCATCAGACAGCAGAGACAAAATGAAGGCAACCTTGGACCGCTCAGTGGGAAACTTCTGCCCATGCAACTCAAAGTGGATCAGGCACTGGTTCAGGAATCCACAACAGGTTTTTGGATCTCCACCATAGTGGGATGGCAAAGAGAGTTGCACACCAGCGGCACACAAATCCGGATTCCACGGTGTGGGTATTGCAGGGGTAGCAGTGGCTAGCGACCCTGTAGTAGCTGGAGAAGAGATGGCATCCAGACGAGCAGCAACATTTTGCATGAACTGCATCATGACATCCTGACATTCACTCTGACGTCTCACTTCATGCAACAATTCCTGAATGACAGGCTTGGGGTTACCAGTGGGGTCCATGGTCACGAACCAGCAGGTGTGAACCCACTGTGCCACGTGTCCTACCTCCTCTAAGGACGTTGTCTAAGTGAACGCCTGGATCTTCACAGTACCCCTGATGGTGGGGATAGACTTTCCCAAGGGGAACACCAGGTTGCTACCTATTGAGAAGGACAGGCACATGAGGCAGCTGCTCCAGGAGGACCAGGAGGTAGCGGAGAAAGGTACCAGAGATGCAGAACTGAAGGACGAGGCAGCGGCATAGTTAGACAGGTAAAAGGTCATGGCAGGCTGCACAGGTACAATTCAGGCAATCCAGTTCGGCAACAGGAGAGTCAAGGCAAGCAAGTAGGGTTATAACAGGTATCAGAGTCCAGAAATACAGATACGAATCAGGAACACGAGTATACAAGCTGAAAGCAGGAACCTTAGCAGGATACAAGGATCTTGACACTGAGACATCTGGGAAGGGAGCTGAGCCACTTATATATGCGCAGGAAGGCTAGGATAGGTCAGCGAGGTCACATGACCAAACCCATGAAGCCCAGGAAGTGACGCGCACCGGCCATTAAGGAAGTGCTGCAGGAACAAGCAGCAAGTATGCTGTGCTGAGAGCAAACAGTAGAGTCGATCCCAGAACAACAGCACCCACACAGACAGAGCCCAGGACTGCAGCGGTGAATGGGAAGCACCGACCGCAGATCACCGCTGAACATGGCGCCCGGGACCCCGGGGGTAAGCAGGGGAACAGCAGCGCACAGCAGCCGCTGTTACAACAAACAATTCTCAGCTGTTACATCCCCCACCACTCTAGTAAGATTACTTTGTTTCTATTGCTCTATTGCTGCAGTGATGATGTATATGAAGTGCTGGCATTTCTGTCATCATTGCTGTGACCATGTAAACAAAGACTGACAGGGATATAACGTGCAAGTGTGGGTGTCTGTCACAGTGTCTGTGATGTGCAGGTGTATGATGTAACCACTGCAACCAAACACTGTCCTCAGCATTAGATCACTGACTGGGGGTTGGCTGCAGCATTAATATGCCATATACTGGTAAGTCCCTGCTGCAGTGTAAACAAGCAGCCGAAGAAATAATCGGACCAGAGCTGCAGAGAATGGCCCTGAAGAAAAGGGTGAGTATTACATCCAAAATCCATATGTGCCAAATTGTTGATCCAATCAACACCCCCGCCTCCACACCCCGAGCATGAAAGACATACTTGGGTGGACATTACATTCACCACTACCAAACATACAGGAGGATACAGCAACATAGCAACATATGCCTCTTACATCCAGTGACATATCTGATATAGATGTTCTCTTTGCTCATCTTCTCCATTCGGCCGAGACAGCCATGATTAATTCTTTAGCCACATCTCTCTGCAGAGTTTGCCACACAGACATCTTACGTTCCTCACTTTTCTATCATCTTCCTCCTCCTCCTGGTGCCCCAATAGTATTATCCTTCTGCTACCTTCAATACAGTGCCAATTGTGTGCACCAATGCCCCCAAATACCATACTGTACAAATAATAGTGCCATATGGATTGTTCCTCTGTAAGAACAGTGTTCCCCAAAGACCCACTAATACTAATAATTCTCCCCCAGAGTTCCCTCATTAGTAATAGTACCCTAATAGTGGTAATGCTCTCCAAAAGTACTCCTGATAGCAGAACTGTCCTCCATATCATGCCAAATAATCATAACATCCCCAATAGTACCCCGATAGTAGTAATAATGCCCCCCAATAGAGATAATTTTCCTCATAGTGCCTACAGTTGTTTGTCAGCAGAAGCAGCAATAGGGGGTGCACTAGGCATAGTGGGCTGCTGCACTGGTGGTAGCCAGCCAGGCCTGGCTAGTAGATGTGTAGGTAAGGTGGGAGAGCCCGGCCAAGAGTATTTCGAAGACAAATCCCAAAGACGTGGTACTATTACCTCACCTGACCATTTTGTCCAGTGGTTGGCTGTCATAAGTCCGTCATATGATAGTGGGGCACATCGCAACTGTTAACATGTACAGAAAGACTGGCAAGGAACTTGAGCTGTTGAGCTGCTGATGATTTAATAGATTTCTTTTTATTATTTTATTACATTATCAATGGCCACATTTATTTGAACTGCCATTTAATCTTCACTCATTAGTAGTGATGAGCGAGCACCAAAGTATTCGAGTGTTCGGCTCGAACACATTGCTATATTCGTGTGCTCGGCCAAGCACTCGAGTATAATAGAAGTCAATGGAAGACAACCAGGCACCCCCTGCTCTGAAGAGGGCAGAGTGCCTGGTCCATTGGAAAAGGTCAGAAAGTGACAGAAACACCACCGAAATGGATCGGGAACAGCATGGGGACGATGTCTGGATGCATCTTAAACTCCAGGTCGCTGCTGGGAACCATGTTGTCCGAGTTGTACGCCACTTTTACAGACTGACAAAAATACACACAAATAAATTTAACAGGAAAAATTGTTAGGAAACATGGTACAATTGTTCAGGTAGTGGGACTTCTACACTCATAAAGCCTATGCACAAGTGAAAGGGCTGCCAAAAATTACAAGGAACCGGCACTCCAATACACCCTTTATTACAAATAAAGGAGGGCATCATACACACCCTTCAAAAATTATGATTGGTGGCCTGCTGGTGACCCTCAAAAATATTTGGAGCAAGGGCCTGCTGGTGACCCTCTAAAACATTAGGGGCGAGGGCCTGCTGCTGAGCTGACCCTCTAAAACATTAGGGGCGAGGGCCTGCTGGTGAGCTGACACTCTAAAACATTATATGCGAGTGCCTGCTGGTGAGCTGACCCTAAAAAACATGAATTGCGATTGCCTGCAGGTGAGCTGACGCTCTAAAACATTATATGCGAGTACATTCTGTTCAGCTGATGCTCTAAAACATTATATGCGAGTGCCTGCTGGTGAGCTGACGCTCTAAAACATTATATGCGAGTGCATGCTGTTCAAATGACTCTCTAAAACATCTTATGCAAGTGCATGCTGTTCAGTGGAGGGAATATATACAATCAAGATGAGGAGGAGGAGGAGGAGAATACAGGAGTCAGCCATATACTCTTTTTCTATGGTGGAAAAGGTGCATGGGAATACACTAGACTACAGTAGATTGAGTACAATATAAATGATAGATTGAAATTGCCTTTTTGCCTTTATGTTCATCATCAGCTTAGCTCTCCTCTGGTGGAGTTGAGAAGTCAGGGGCAATCCAGGCCTTGTTCATTTTTATCTGAGTCAACCTGTCAGCATTGCCAGTGGACAAGCGTATACGCTTATCTGTTATAATGCCACCAGCAGCACTAAATACATGTTCAGAGAAAATGCTGGCGGCAGGGCAGGCCAGCACCTTCAAGGCGTAGAGCGCAAGTTCGTGCCACGTGTCCAGCTTGGACACCCAGTAGTTGCAAGGCACTGAGGGATCATTTAGGACGCTAACACGGTTCAGCGTTCTTCACCATCTTCCAAAATGTTTCCCTCCTCGTAGCACTAGGCTGCGCTTCAGGGTGAGGGGAGTCATGAAAGTTTCACATGCCCTGCCTTTGTCAGAACTGCTGTGTGTTACCCTTGTCTCCCTTCCTCGATTGTCTAAGCAAGTACAGACACTGTCTACACGGCTATCACCCCGTGTACTGTCCTCCCCCATTTCCTCGTCTGCCACATTTAGAGTGTCCTCCTTAATTGTGAGCAGCGATCGTTTGAGTAAACACAGCAGTGGGATGGTTACGCTGATAATAGTATTATCGTCAATAACCATCTATGTGGATTCATCAAAGTTTTTTAAAACCTCACAGAGGTCTAACTTCAATGCCCACTCCTCACTTGGGAATAGTGGCAGTTGACTCGAAAGGCGACAACCATGTTGCAGCTGGTATTTCACAACTGCCCTCTGCTGCTCACAAAGCCTGGCCAACATGTAGAACGTACAGTTCCAGCGTGTACTAACGTTGCACAACAGTCGGTGAGCTGGAAGCCGCAAGTGCTGCTGCAGCGTTGACAGACCGACTGAAGCTGTGGACGACTTGCGGAAATGGGCACACATGAGGCGTGCCTTCACTAGTAGCTCTTGCAAATTGGGGTAGGTTTTGATAAACCACTGAACCACTAAGTTTAAGACGTGGGCTAGGCATGGGATGTGTGTCAGGTTGCCGAGCTCCAAAGCCGGACCTTCCCAGTAAGTGCGTTGGTCAGGGCACGGGTGATGTTCTGGGACACATGCGGGTGTAAGGCGGGCACAGCACACCATGAAAAATAGTGGCGGCTGGGGACTGCGTACCGAGGGATGGCCACCAACATCAGGCTGCGGAAGGCCTCAGTGTCCACAAGCCTAAATGGCAACATTTCACGGGCCAGTAATTTTGAAAGTTGTGCAGTTAGTGCTATGGCCTGTGGGTCGGTGGGTTTTTGTTCATATGTCTGTGTTATCGACATTTGGCCGCTGAGCTGGGACAGGGAAGTGGATGTTGTTGCTGACGATTCATGCGAAGGTCCAGATGCAGGGCGAGGGGCATCCGGGCCTGCGCCCTCGACAGGGGAAGAGGAGGCACTGGTGTGACCCGCAGACCCACATTGTGGACCCAGGAATTCGGCCCACTTATTAGGGTGCTTTGATGCCATGTGGCGGATCATGCTGGTGGTGGTGAGGTTGCTAATGTTCGCCCAGGCTCATTTTGGTATGGCACAGGTTGCAAACTACCACTCTTTTGTCGTTTGCACTTTCCTAAAAAAAAGCACCATACTGTGGAACACCTACCCCTTGGCAAGGTAGATTTACGCATGGGGGTGCTCGGTGTAACAGTTGCGGGTCTGTTTGATGTGGTCCGACTTCTCCCTTTTGCAACCCCACTGCCTCTTCCAGACTATTGCGATGCTGCTGATTTCTTCCCCTCTGTACTGCTGTCCTCACTCGGCTTTTCACCTTCCCATGTTGGGTCAGTGAACTCATTGGCCACCACCTCCTCTTCCACTGCCTCACTCTGCTCATCCTCCTGACTTGACCTAACCACAACCTCAGTGATTGACAACTATGTGTCATCATCATCCACCTCATGAACGAATAAAAATGATTGCCGTTCACCACCGTCATCTTCTTGAGATTGTGAAGGCTCAAGAGGTTGGGAATCAGGGCACAATATCTCAGGTACCTCTTTAAGCGTGCTGGGCACGAGGGCCAAATCTAATAGTGGCTCTGGAAAGAGCTCTTCGGAATATCCGAGTGTGGGATCACTCGTTTGGGAAGCCTCTCCATGGTGGGAGGAAGGATGATCAGAGTGAAGATTCGGTTGACGAGACTATTGGCTACAGAGACTGGACGAGAGGGTGGTACTTAACTGACTGAAAGCATTATCTTCAGCAATCCAACCGACCAACTGTTCGCACTGGTCCGACTTGGACAGTGTTGTCCTGCGTCGCCAAGCTAAGTTGGATATGAAGCTGGGTACGGTAGATGTTTTCTTTTTTTTCCTGCTGCTCTGGCAGCAGGCACAGTTTCATTGAGCCCAGGGCCACGGCCTCTACGTGCACCATCGGCATCACGCCCACTTCCCCGTCCCTTAGTGCTCTCCTTCTTCATATTAATGGTTTTGTCACTAGATGTGGGGCAGATTGTTTTACTGTCCGCTAAAGACACAGTTTTCGAATGCAGGACAGTATATGTCACAGAAACCCACAGAATATGGACACTATATTTGGCCCAGATTATTGGAATTTGTATTACAGACACTGTTTGCAGATGTTCTACAGTATTGGTTACAGAACACCACAGATTATGGACACTAGATATGGCCCAGATTATTGGAATTTGTAATACAGACACTGTTTGCAGATGTTCTACAGTATTGGTTACAGAACACCACAGTATGATGTACAGTATATGTCACCAATAGGTATAAAATAAAAATATCTTGCTGCTGTCAAACACACACAGTAGTCCTCAAAAGGACTTTGGGGTCATTGAAAAGCTTTCTCTGAATAAAAATTGTGAAAATCGCTCCCTACACTGTCTTTCCCTTCCTATGCTCTGCTCTCCCTGTCAACATGGCTACTGGCATTGCAGTGAGGGCAGTACTTACCTGCACCTTTATTGGCTACTTAAAACCTACGAAACGTGCTTGGCGGAGACTCAAGCATTGCGCTCAAGCACATGCGGTACTCGGTCGAGTACCACCATGTGCTGAGCATAGTGATACTCGAGCCGAACAGATATTCGGCCGAGCATGCTCGCTCATCACTAGTCATCAGTAATCTTTTCTCAGTATTTGTAAAGCAAAAACAGGAGTGAACCCAAAACACTGATGACATACACAACTTTACATTATACTTTTCTCCCTGTTTATGCTCCACTACTATTTTTATCTAACATTTCTTTTTTGTGTTTTTCACCACTTGCAGGGGACTGAATAAGTTCTTTAAGATCATTAATGGGTGATTTAGGAAAATGTTGCAGAGTAAAACTGGCCAGATCTTACAAAGAAATATTAAGAATTATTTAATCTAATCATACTGGAAACATGATTTGTACTCTGGTGATAAACTGAAGACTATTCCACTAAAAAGCGAGTACACATGATTATGTGTTTAGAACATTACTTGCCTCAAACTGTGAATATGTTAATATTTCTGATGTGGAGAAAGGGTTACTATAGAAAGTTGTTGAAATTTTAACTTTTTGAATCCTCCCCACTGTAAAATTTTTGTTTTTATTGCGCTTATGCCAATTTCCCCAAGCGGCAGAGCTGTGTATTATTTTACTGTTGCTAAGACAGTAAAGAATTCCAGGATAATGGATCCCAGGGGCTGCTGATGAGGTCAGCTCACCATTCTTAGAACTATGGATTAATGTTACTGCACTGTTACTGCACTTTTAACAGTCTGCTGGTTTGTCAAGCTTAGCATATATTCAGCTGTTTTGTATATATAGTAATAAGGATTCTTCAGAGGGGTATTAGGCATGGCCACACATTCAGGTTTTTTAATGCAGTACTGGAAGCCAAAACCATGAGTGAATTAAAAAATATAGGAGAAGTCGTATCTGTCCTTTACACGTTCGATCTTTTTATATTCCCGTCCTGATTTTGACTTTCAAAATTGCATCAGAAAACCTGACCATGTGGATGTATGATTTGATCAAATAAATGGACGTGTGTGTGAATGGCATGTGACTGCTAAGCCTCAGTGGTCATATGCTGTTCATTCCATGGCACAGCTGAGGCCAGTGATTGGCCAGCAACAGTGACATTCACGTAGATGGCACATCACACTTCCGGGCTGGCGGCGATCTGAAGTACTGTAGCAGTGATGAGAGCCCCGTGTTGGAACTAGTGTTGGGCGAGCATGCGCGACCGAACACCATTTTGACTCGCGTCTCCTCCCCGCCAATAAATGTGCAGGGAAGTACTGCCACTCACTGTAATGCCGTAGCCATGTTAGTTACTGGCGTTACAGTGATTGGCTGGCCGGAATGCGTCATCGGGTGCTATATAGCACCTGATGACACGTGGTTCGGCTCAGTCTTAGTCAGGGCGAGCTGCAGCAGAAGGGACAGATAGTGTAGGGACAGGAATTGTTTTTTTTTTTTAGGCAGGGTTTAGTGTTGAAAGGTGTTAGAGACCCAAAAGTCCTTTTAAGGACTATTGTTTTATCTGGCTGCAATATATACATCTCCTGTATAACGTTTGCGCATCCTAAATATCTGTTACATTCAGTGTAATTTTTTCTTAACCTGCGCTACTGTACGGGTGACATACTTGCAAGCATATATACCATTTAATATGCTCAAGGAGAGCAGTAAGGCACGGGGAAGTGGCCGTTATGCTGATGGTGCACACAGAGGCGGTGGTCCTGGGCATGGTGGAACTGTGTATATGATGATGGGGAATGGCAATTAGTGTTTCACGAGGTTCTATGAGGATGATGAGACACAGTTGCCAATAAGTCAACGACATTTAGTGTCTCAAGAAGTCAACAAGTCAGGAGGATGACCAGAGTGAGGAAGTGGAAGAGGAGGTGGTGAACGATGAAATCACTGACCCAACCTGGGAAGGTGGCAAGCCGAGCGAGGACAGCAGTACAGAGGGGGGAGGGATCCGCAGCACCACAACAGGCTGGAAGAGGCAGTTAGGTGGCAAAAGGGAGAAGGCAGGCCACACCAAACAGGCCCGCAACTGTTCCCTGGAGCACCCCCTTGTGGCAGTCTCCCTTGCCAAGGGGTAGGTGCTCCGCAGTCTGGCACTTCTTTGAGAAAAGTGCGGACAATAAAAGAATTGTCATTTACAACCTGTGCCGTACCAAAATGAGCAGGTGCGTGAACACTAGCAACCTCACCACCACTAGCATGATCCGCCACATGACATCAAAGCACCCTAATAGGTGGGCCAAACGCCTGGGTCCACAATCAGTGCCTGCGGGTCACACCACTGCCTCCTCTTCCCCTGTGTTACGAGCTGGCCAATCCCCTGTCGAAGACGCAGGCCCGGATGCCTACCACCCTGCACCTTCGCAAGCACCATCAGCTAGCACATCCACTTCTGTGTCCCAGCGCAGCATACAGATGTCCATACCCCAGGCCTTTGAACGAAAGCGCAAATACCCAGCCATCCACCCACAGGCCATAGCACTAAATGCGCACCTTTCCTAATTGCTGGCCCTGAAAATGTTGCCATTTAGGCTTGTGGACACTGAGGCTTTCCACAGCCTGATGGCGGCGGCTGTCCCTCGTTACTCAGTCCTCAGCCACCCCTATTTTTCCCAGTTTGCCATCCCCGCCTTACACCAGCATGTGTTCCATAATATCACCCGTGCCCTGACCAACGCAGTTATTGGGAAGGTCCACTAAACGACTGACTCAAGGACAAGTTCTTTTGGTCAGGGACACTACATTTCCCTGACGGCACACTGGGTGAAGGTTGTGGAGGCCGGGAGCAAGTCATACCCTGAGATGGCACATGTGCTACCGACGCCAAGGATTGCGGGCCCTACTTCCATCACAATTTCTACTACACAAACCTACATTAGTGGCTGCAACCCCCCCCCCCCCCTTACTTCTCCTCCTCTACCTCTTTCTCCACTTCCACCTCTGAATTCTCATCTTGCAGCACCAGTCAGCCATCAGTCAGTAGCTGGAAGCAGTGTAACACTGCAGTGGGAAGGCGGAAACAGGTCATGCTGAAACTATATTGCTTAGGGGAAAAACAGAACACAGCCGCAGAGCCGTGGCAGGGTATAAGGGACCAGACTGAGCTGTGGCTCTCGCCACTCAACCTACAACCAGGCATGGTTGTGTCTGATAATTGCCGTAAATTGGTGGCAGCTTTGGAGCTCGGCAAGCTCACACACATACCATGCCTAGCCCACGTGTTCAACTTAGTGGTTTAGCGGTTTCTCAAAACCTACTCCAATTAGCCTGAGCTACTGGTGAAGGTGCGCCGCGTGTGTGCCCATTTCCAAAAGTCATCTGCAGCAGCGCTTGCAATTGCCAGCTCACCGACCATTGTGCGACAGGAGCACACGCTGGAACTCCACGTTTGTGAGCAGCAGAGGGCAGTAGTGGAATACCAGCTGCAACATGGTTGTTGCCTTTCCAGTCAGGTTCCGCTCTTAACAAGCGATATCTGACCTATGTGAGGTTTTACACAACTTTGAGGAATGAACACAGATGGTGAGCTGCAATGCTGCTATTGTCAGCGTAACCATCCCACTTCTGTGTCTACTGAAATGCTCGCTGCTCACAATGAAGGTGGACGCTTTGCATGTGGAAGAGGTGGGAATGGGGGAAGACAGTACATAGGGTGATATCCAGACCATCCTCAGTTTAGTTATCAAAATGAACCAGGCCTGGATGGCCCCTGACTTCTCTACTCCACCAGAGGAAAGTGGCTGAACATAAAGGCACTTTAAGTGTGGCTTTTATGGTGTATTGAATACACTGTATGCCCATGCACCCCTTCCACCACAAAAAAGGATATATGGTTCAATCTTCCTTTTCTCGTCCTCTTCCTTCTCCGTCATATCAACATGCTTATTAGGCTGCCGTCGCTCCTAATGTTTTAGAGTGTCAGCTCAGCAGCAGACCCTCACCCCTAATGTTTTAGAGGGTCACCAACAGGCCCTCGCCCATAATATTTTTAATGGTCAGATCAGCAGCAGGCCCTCACCCCTAATGTTTTAGATGGTCAGCTCAGCAGAAGGCACTCACCCCTAATGTTTTAGATGGTGAGATCAGCAGCAGGCCCTTGCCCCTAATGTTTTAGAAGGTCACCAGCAGACCCTTGCTCCTAATGTTTTAGATGGTCAGCTCAGCAGCAGACCCTCACCCCTAATGCTTTAGAGGGTCACCAGCAGGCCCTCTACCATAATATTTTGGATGGTCAGATCAGCAGCAGGCACTCGCCCCTAATAACCAAAAGCAATTTCAGGGACCGCGCTAATTCCAGCAGTTAAGACACAGTGCAGACTCCACACTCGATCCAACAAATAGCTGTTCACAATCCACTCCTCTGGACCTCTTCTGCAGCGTCTTGCCACCAACCGAAGCTTTCAATATATGACACCAGTACCTTCACAAAGAAAAGAAGAACATGGCGCAATACCCAAGTGGTAAAGTAGGTTTCCAATTTATTGTACTTACAAAATCCACGTAGTAAAAAGCTTATTCATATTCAAATGCACCCAACCCGGGTTTCGCCTTAGGCTTCGTCAGGGGCTGAGGGAATGAACTCCCTCAGGTCGGGTATTATGTAACCTTCCGTAATTGCTCCGGAACAACACCCAACTTCCGTTTTGTCCGCAATAAAATGCCACATCTAAAAACACTCATTAAAACAATATTTGCATAATATTTGCATATGTGGCCTGCATTATTAAGTGGCTGCTTTCATAAGTGGAGTTAAAGAAACCGGAGTTTGAGAAAAGGAGCAAGAAACAGAGATTCATTAGATCATCCTTGTATACAGTTGGTTTGATTCTAGCTAGTCTTCCTACTGCTGTAAGGGACCACAGTAAGTAAGAATCTTGATATCACTGCTTTATATTGTATTTTTATTTATTTTTTCCCTCTCTTTCCTGCGTAATCCCCATTTAGTATGACTTCCATTATTGACAGCGCCGTCCAGTGCACATCTTGTATGATGTATGCAGTCCTGGAACAGCCGTTCGAGGGTGTATATGTTTGTTCAAAAGGTGAGCAAATTACCCGTTTGGAATCGCACATCGAGTCTCTAAACAGGCGAGTTGCAACACTGAAAGCCACTGACAATTTGGAAAAGAGTTTGCTGCTCACTGAGCAAGCACTCTATGGGGTAGATGTGGGGGAGGGTGGTAGCGAGGAGGCTGAGGAGAGTGAGGTAGTTAGCTGGGTAACAGTAAGAAAGCAGGGTAGAGGGAAGAGTGCCAGGGAGGCTAGCCCTGATCTGACACACCCCAACAAGTTTGCACGGTTGGCAGATGAGGGGGATCACAGTTCAGGGACGGCACCGCTGCAGCCGGACACTTCCTCTGCCAGTCAGGGGAATGTCAGCTCCAGTAAGCAGGGGACCAGGAGAGCAGGGCAGGCCAGACAGGTGCTGGTAGTGGGAGACTCAATTATTAGGGGTACAGATAGGGCGATCTGTCACAAAGATCGTGATCGCCGAACAGTGTGCTGTCTTCCTGGCGCTAGAGTTCGACACATCGCGGACACATGACAGATTACTGGGAAGGGCTGGAGAAGATCCAGCGGTCATGGTCCATATCGGAACCAATGACAAAGTTAGAGGAAGGTGGAGAGTCCTTAAAAATGATTTCAGGGTTTTAGGTCAAAAGCTTAGGGCAAGGACCTCAAAAGTAGTATTTTCTGAAATACTGCCTGTACCACGAGCCACACAAGAAAGGCAGCGGGAGATTAGGGAGGATAACAAGTGGCTCAAGAACTGGTGTAGGAAGGAGGGGTTCGGGTTCCTCGAGAACTGTCCTGTCGGCTACAGGCTCTATCGTAGGGACGGGCTGCACCTTAATGGGGAAGGGGCAGCTGTGTTGGGGAGAAAGATGGCTAGAAGGTTGGAGTAGTGTTTAAACTAGAGACTGGGGGGGGAGGGTAATTACATTATAGGAGGGGAAGATAGTGCAGATAGAGACCAGGGGCGAGGTAGTGTGACTGGGGGAGGAATGGAAGGGGGGACTAGAACAGCTCAGAATGAAAGATGTAGGGTAAAAAATATACATAAACCTGTCAAATGTATGTATACTAATGCCAGAAGCCTGACTAACAAGACTGGTGAACTGGAATTAGTATTGTGTGAGGAGGACTATGACATAGTGGGAATAACTGGGACATGGCTGGATGATAGCTATGACTGGGCAGTTAATATAAAAGGTTACAATCTGTTTAGAAAGGATCGTCAAAACCGGAGAGGTGGGGGGGTCTGCCTCTATGTGAAGTTGTGTCTAAATCCCGTAATTCGAGAATACATCTCTGAGGGACATGAACATGTGGAGTCACTGTGGGTAGAAATACATGGAGCAAAAAACAATAATAAAATAATAATAGGAGTGTATTATAAACCACCTAATATACCAGAGTCCACAGAAAATCTATTAATAAACGAGATAGACGAGGCGGCAAATCATAATGAAGTCATTATCATGGGGGACTTCAACTACCCAGATATAGACTGGGAAACTGAAAGCTGTACATCCCAAAAAGGAAACAGGTTCTTGGCAATAGCCAAAGACAATTTTCTTTTCCCAACTGGTTCAGGACCCCACTAGAGGGACGGCCATACTGGACTTAGTATTAACCAATAGACCTGATAGAACAACAGATGTGCAGGTTGGGGGACACCTGGGAAATAGTAACCATAAAGTTATAACCTTCCAATTATACATCAAACGATAGTTTCTAAAGGGAGGAACAAAAATACC
Organism: Bufotes viridis; assembly: GCA_033119425.1. NCBI lineage: Eukaryota > Metazoa > Chordata > Amphibia > Anura > Bufonidae > Bufotes > Bufotes viridis. Next base: position 148,492,567 of record CM065594.1, on the reverse strand, counting down.
AAACTTCAAAAAAGCTAAATTTAGCCAACTAAGCGAGGCCATAGGCCTAACTAACTGGGACAAAGTCCTCACAAAATAAAAATACAACCATAAAATGGAAGATTTTTAAAAGCATTGTAACATCTAATTGTGAGAGGTACATACCTTATAGGAATAAAAGGCTAAGGAACAATAAGAAACCAATGTGGATAAATGGAACTGTAAAGAAAGCAATAAATGACAGAAAAAGAAAGCATATAAATCACTAAAACAGGAGGGGAGTCAGGAAGCACTGATAAACTATAAGGAAAAAAATAGAATATGTAAAAAACTAATAAAATTTGCCAAACTAGAGACCGAGAGATTAATTGCCAAAGAGAGTAAAACTAACCCTAAAATGTTCTTCAATTATATAAATAGTAAACAATATAAATCTGAAGGAGTCGGCCCTCTACATAGCAATGAGGAGGGTGTTGCAGAGAGCGACGAGGATAAAGCAAAACTATTAAATATTTTTTTCTCCACTATATTCACTGAGGAAAATAAACTGTCAGATGAAATGCAGAATGTAAAAGTAAATTTCCCATTAAAAGTGCCCTGTCTGACCCAGGAAGAAGTACAACAGCGACTTAAAAAGATTAAAATAGACAAATCGCCAGGACCGGATGGCATACACCCCCGTATACTAAGGGAATTAAGTGATGTCATAGCCAGACCTTTATTTCTGATATTTACGGACTCTATACTGACAGGGAACGTTCCACAGGATTGGCGCATAGCAAATGTGGTGCCAATATTCAAAAAGGGTCCAAAAACAGAGCCTGGAAATTATAGGCCGGTAAGTTTAACATCTTTGTTGGTAAACTGTTTGAAGGGTTTCTAAGAGATGCTATCTTGGAGTATCTCAATGAAAATAAGCAAATAACGCCATATCAGCATGGCTTCATGAGGGATCGGTCATGCCAAACGAATTTAATCAGCTTCTATGAGGAGGTAAGTTCTAGACTTGACAGCGCCGAATCAATGGATGTCGTATATCTGGACTTCTTTAACGCATTTGACACTGTACCTCATAAAAGGCTAGTATATAAAATGAGGATGCTCGGACTGGGAGAAAATGTCTGTAAGTGGGTAAGTAATATAAAACAGAGGGTGGTTATTAATGGTACACACTCAGATCGGGTCACTGTCATTAGTGGGGTACCTCAGGGATCAGTATTGGGCCCTACTCTCTTCAATATATTTATTAATGATCTTGTAGAAGGCTTGCACAGTAAAATACAAATTTTTGCAGATGACACTAAACTGTGTAAAGTAATTAACACTGAAGAGGACAGTTTTTTGCTACAGAGGGATCTGGATAGATTGAAGTCTTGGGCAGAGACATGGCAGATGAGGTTTAACACTGACAAATGTAAAGTTATGCACATGGGAAGGAATTCAATGCAAGTCACCCATACATACTAAATGGTAAAACACTCGGTAACACTGACATGGAAAAGGATGTAGGAATTTTAACAAACAGCAAACTAAGCTGTAAAAACCAATGTCAGGCAGCTACTGCCAAGGCCAATAAGATAATGGGTTGCATCAAAAGGGGCATAGATGCCCGTGATGAGAACATAGTCCTACCACTTCACAAATCACTGGTCAGACCACACATGGAGTACTGTGTACAGTTCTGGGCTCCTGTGAACAAGGCAGACATAGCAGAGCTGGAGAGGGTTCAGAGGAGGGCAACTAAAGTAATAACTGGAATGAGGGATCTACAGTACCCTGAAAGGTTATCAAAATTAGGGTTATTCACTTTAGAAAAAAGACGACTGAGGGGAGATCTAATAACTATGTATAAATATATCAGGGGTCAGTACAGAGATCTCTCCCATCATCTATTTATCCCCAGGACTGTGACTGTGATGAGGGGACATCCTCTGCGTCTGGAGGAAAGAAGGTTTCTACACAAACATAGAAGAGGATTCTTTACGGTAAGAGCAGTGAGACTATGGAACTTTCTGCCTGAGGAGGTGGTGATGGTGAGTACAATAAAGGAATTCAAGAGGGGACTGGATGTATTTCTGGAGTGTAATATTATTACAGGCTATAGCTACTAGAGATGGGTCGTTGATCCAGGGAGTTATTCTGATTGCCTGATTGGAGTCGGGAAGGAATTTTTTTCCCCTTAAGTGGGGAAAATTGGCTTCTGCCTCACAGGGGTTTTTTGCCTTCCTCTGGATCAACTTGTAGGAAACAGGCCGAACTGGATGGACAAATGTCTTTTTTCGGTCTTATATACTATGTTACTATGAATATTTCATAAACTATACGGCTTCCACATTATGACATACACGCTGCCTTAATGTCCCATTCAATGTTAAGGTCATGTGGTAGGAGGGTGCCCATCTCATAGATACACTCTGCTTCTCATTTGTTTATCTGTTTTACAGGGTCACCCCCTCTCCAGTGTCTGCGCAACAATTTAACACCGCAGAATCTTAAACCAGTAGGGTTTTTTTGATGCACTTTTTTAAAATGGGCCGAAACATTATGAGTCTCTAGACCTTTCCTAATGTTTCAGACATGTTCAGCTATACGGGTTTTTCATTTTCTTAAAGTTCTACCGATGTACTGCAATTTACAGGGGCACTCTAACAAGTAGATAACCCCCGCTGTTTCGCATGAAAGGTTCCCTTGTATTTTACACTGCTTCTGTTTGGATGTTGATATGACCATACTTTTATTCATGTTTCTTTTGTCTTCATGGGCCCTATTTTTGCACCCTGTACAAAATCCGTACCATGTGAAAACATCCCGATAAATGCGGGATCCCGTTTCTTTATTGGAACATCCATGTACTATTTTATTCGTTACGGTTGGGGCTCGTTTAAATATAAAGGGGGGTTTGTCTGGAATTAGTTCGCCTATTACGCCATCATTCTTAAGAACATTCCAATTCCTGTTTATTATTTCCCTAATACGAAGGCAGTGGATAGAATAGGGCCTCTTTCACACTTGCGTTCTGAGGATCCGGCGGGCACTTCCATCCCGCCGGATCCATCAGAACGCAAGTCGCCTGAAAGCATTAGAAGACTGATCAGGATTCTGATCAGTCTTCTAATGCTTTCAGGTTACTATGGCAGCCAGGACGCTATTAAAGTCCTGGTTGCCATAGTAGGAGCGGGGAGCGGGGGAGCGGTATACTTACAGTCCGTGCGGCTCCCGGGGCGCTCCTGAATGACGTCAGAGCGCCCCATGCCCATGGATCACGTGATCCATGCGATCACTGATCCATGCGTGTGGGGCGCCCTGACGTCACTCTGGAGCGCCCCGGGAGCCGCACGGATGGTAAGTATACTGCTCCCCCGCTCCCCACTACATTTTACCATGGCAACCAGGACTTTAGCGTCCTGGCTGCCATGGTAACAATTGAGAAAAAGCTAAAGCACCAAAATGACGTTTAGCTTAAGGCCGGATCCGGATTAATGCACTTCAATGGGCATTAATTCCGGATCCGGCGTTACGGCATGTCTTCCGGATTTTTGGACGGAGACAAATCCGCAGCATGCTGCGTTTTTGTCAACTTCCAAAAAACGTTCACATATTGAACGGAAGACATCCTGATGCATCCTGAACGGATTGCTCTCCATTCAGGATGCATTAGGATAATCCTGATCAGTATCTTTCCGTCCTAGAGCCCCGAGGACGGAACTCTAGGTCGGAAAGCAAAAACGCTAGTGTGAAAGGGGCCTAAGTGGTGGAGAAAGCAAATTTAAACCTCACCATTGTTCCCCTTTTTATGTTGTTGGTCGTTGATTTCTTCAACTTTGTTCGTTAGACTGTTGTGTCTTACTTCTTCCTTTTGTTTACACAGCAGATCCATCTCATATCCCTTTTCCTTAAACCTTTCTAGGATTATTTTACTTTGTATTTCAAAATCACCAACTTCAGTGCAGTTGCGTTTAATTCGCTGTAGTTGCCCTTTAGGAACATTTAGGATCCAAGGTCTATAGTGGCAACTGCTTCTATCGATGTAACCATTGCAATCTGTAGGGTTAAAGTAGGTTTTGGTTTTTATTTTCCCTTATTCCCACACAATTTCCAGATCTAAAAAATAGTTTTTTTTTTACCACGTGGATTTTGTAAGTACAATAAATTGGAAACCTACTTTACCACTTGGGTATTGCGCCATGTTCTTTTTTTCTTTGTGAAGGTACTGGTGTCATATATTGAAAGCTTTGGTTGTTGGCAAGACGCTGCAGGAGAGGTCCAGAGGAGTGGATTGTGAACAGCTATTTGTTGGATCGAGTGTGGAGTCTGCACAGTGTCCTAACTGCTGGAATTAGCGCGGTCCCTGAAATTGCTTTTGGATTTTACTGTATTAGGGAGACTGAACCTACTCCTGGATAAGGGTACCGCTGCTCATCTGTGACTGTACACCAAGTTTTCTCTTTTTGTTGACTCGCCCCTAATGTTTTAGAAGGCATCTCAGCAGCAAACCCTCACCTCCAATGTTTTAGATGGTCAGATCAGCAGCAGGCATTTGCCCCTAATGTTTTGGAGGGTCACCAGCAGGCCCTTGCTCCTAATGTTTTTGAGGTTCACCTTTATGGGTAATAAAGGGTGTATTGGAGTGCCAGTTCCTTGTACTTTTTGGCAGCCCATTCACTTAGTGCATAGGCTTTATGAGTGTAGGAGTCCCACTGTAAGATCCTCACCTGTCTCGCTCTCCGGTGTGACCATAAAAGGTCCTTGTGGAGCTGCGGGACAGGTTACGCGTGTCCCCACTGATACAGCAGCTCTGACCCTTTTGCAAACCAACGGGGGGAAGCGTTCGCATGTGCACCGGAGGGGAAGACCGTAAGGGTTTTGGTGACAGCTTGGCTGGGCTAGTGGCATTATGCCGCGGCCAAGCTCGTCTCCGGTACCTATTGCGGATTCCATTTCGGTGTCCATGTCGACGGGCTCGCGCACTCTCGCAGAGCCTGTTGTGCATCCACGTGTACCTTCGAAAACGGGTTCGCAAGGGGATACGTGGTTGCGCGTATGTGACATTTTGGGCTTTGGACAACCCCTTTGAAATGGTCACTGAGCATTCCAAAAAATTTGATATGTCACAATATCAATATTTGTTGGAATGCTCAGTGACCCTTTCAAAGGGGTTGTCCAAAGCCCAAAATGTTTTACAGGGTGTCTGAGGAGAGTGTGATACTTTAAAAAAAAGATGCTTTCTAGTTCCACCTAGTGTTGATCGAGCATCAAAGTGCTCGGGTGCGCTGATGCCTGAGTAGAACACTTTGGGATACACAGTGCTCTAAAGAGCACCCAAGCACAATGGAAGTCAATGGGAGAACCAGAGCATTAAACCAGGCACCCCCTGCTCTGAAGAGGGGAGGGTGTCTGGTTCATAGGCTCTTAGATAGGTGGGGCAAAAGTGCACCTATCTAAGAGGCGACCTTGATTAAGGTGGTACATATAGGTGTGTGTGCCCCTCCTCTCATTGGTTGTTGATGCACATAAAGGTAACTAGGAGCAACACACTATATGTGCAGGGTCTGCGCTCCTAAACATAAATGCATATCGGCATAGGTAGATTTAGCGTAGGACCTGCCTGAACTGAGACCACCTTGGTGCTGGGTAGGTGGGCACAGATGTGTTTTGATCAAAATGTATTGGCTAAGAGTCTCAGATTTCATCATTAGAGTGAGGGCTTAGTCCATACTGTATATACAAACACAGAAATGCACAGCACTCTGCAACAAGAGCTCTGCCCAAGATGGGAGCAATAAGAGGACATTAGTGATATCGTATGCAAACAGTGGAGACATTGGTTTACATTTTGATCAAAAGGTAGTAAGCCCACTCACCCCGACACGGTTGTCTCCTAGAGTGGGTACTAACGCTAAATCTGACCTGCTATGGGCCATGACAGCCACATAAAATCCTCCTAACGCTAAGTCCTACCTGTTATGGGCCACGACAGCCACACAAAGTCCATTAGTCCATACTGTATGTTATGTTTGCATCTATTGTGAGGGCTTAGTCCGCATATTTACTATCATATCGTGCAGGATATTTTGTCTTTTTTTTTATGATACAAAAGAGTTTACCTTTAAACACCATGACATGTAAACATGACCATTCTTATTGAAATAATTATGTTCATGGTATTAATTTAAATCATCCAGTTTATAAATACATTCAAAACATACCTATTCATTAAAAATAACATAATGTGGAAGATATATAAATATACAATGGGTGCTGTATATGGTGAACCGTGTTAGAAAAACTGCTTAGACCATTAGGGTATCTTCACACATGGCAGGGTTTTTAGTTGTTTTTTTTTTTTTTGCTGAAAATTTTCTGTGACAGAATCAATTCCATTTATTTTTGCAAGTCCAATTTAGGTAATAGAACAGTTTTTTTTTTACCAATAAAATTTGCCATGTGTGAAAGCACCCTTTTCATTTTCCATTTTTTTCTGCATATTTTTGCAGCATCTTTTGTCCAGCTGAATCCCAGCATATTTACTGGGTAGTAGCCGGATCTCCACCAGTTCCCATTATAGTCAATAGGGCTAGCATGCATTGTGGTAACATCTGGCAGTGCCGAATTCAGAGAGCTCCAGCAGGCTGGCTGAACTAATAATATTAGTGGGAAAGAAGCCTAAGACTTCTTTTTGGAATTCACTCCTTGTTTGACCTAACTGCATGAGGAAACCTGGTCGTACCCTTTTATGTGCGGATTTTGTGGTGGAATTGCCCAGGTTTTCACATTTCACACTGAAAGGAGTGAAATCTGGATATTTATCAAAATGTCATCTACTTTGCTTGTACTGTATTACGCAGCTGATTCCGCATGTAATGCGCTACCTGTTCATGCAGTCTTAAAGAGGACCTGTAACTTTTCCTGATATGTTTGTGGGAGCCGCTGTAGAGGATGGGATGGTAGTGACCCAGAAGTAGTGATGTTGTAGTGCAGGGATCAGCAACCTTCGGCACTCTAGCTGTTGTGAAACTACAATTCCCAGCATGCTCCATTTATTTCTGTGAGAGTTCTCAGAAGAGCAGAGGAAATATGCATGCTGGGAGTTGTAGTTTCACAACAGCTGGAGTGCCAGAGGTTGCCTACCCCTGTTGTAGTGTAAGGGTCCATTCACATATCCGTAAGTGTTTTGCGGATCTGTAAATTGCGGATCCGCAAAACACGGACAACAGCAATGTGCGATCCGCAATTTGCAGACCGCACATAGCCAGCACTATAATAGAAAATGCCTTTTCTTGTCCGCAATTGCGGACAAGAATAGGACATGTTCTATTTTTTTCAGGAACGGAATTGCGGATCCTGAAAAAACGGATCCTGAAAAAACAGATGCAGATCCCGGAAAAACTGATGCGGATCCAAATTACAGACGTGTGAATGGACCCTAATGTCCTATCTCAGACTGTCGCTCCCTGGGGTCATTGCAGTGAAAGGTGAAACCAGGCCAGGGTTAAACATAACAAATTCTTTCTATACTAAGTTCAACACAGAACTTGAAATACAGTAGCAGCAGTCTTTGGTGCAATTCTTCTCTGGCACCAACTGTGGAGGCACGTTGTCTAGCAGCAGTTCTGCACTAAGAGGATGCTGGCTACTGGTTATTTGGTGACAAGTTGACTGGCTGTTGTCCTTCACCTGACCGCATTGTATTTAGAGTTGTATCTTACTTAAAGTTGTAGTCAGCTGGCATTCAGGCAGGAGAGGGATATCTGCAGGGTCATAGAGAAATGCTCTTAAAGCCCTGGTGCAAGCGTTAAGCTTGAGCCCCCTTTCCCACATGCTTTGTGGCAAGGGGCAGGGAGGCACAAAGCCTTCATGATGCCTGAGGCATGAATTGACCTAACCCCTTCACTCCAGCCAGAGGTGTAACTTGACCATCATACACTTTCTATAATATCAGTGTCTTTTTATGCGGAACAAGGGTCTTTAGGCCCCCTCAGGCTCCTGGGCCCAGTAGCGACTGCTACCTCTGCACCCCCAGGGCTGTGGAGTCGGTAGATAAATTGTCCGACTCCGACTCCGACTCCTCAGATTTTGAAACTTCCGACTCCGACTCCGACTCCTCGACTCCGACTCCTCTGTATTTAATATGCAAATACGAAGCTGTTCCACCAAGTTCTTCTAATCTTCTCTAGCACAGAGAGGTAGTTGAGCAGAAGCTGCTGCCTTCTCCTTTGTGTGCTGATCTTCTGCTGAAGATAGAGCAGTGGGAGGATCCAGGAAGGGGCAGGGGAAGGGGCATTTATTTTAAAATATGATTTTCCTAGTAGAATCCCATAGTCATGTTTAAAATTTAAGCTGACAATCTGAGTTTACATGTTTTATAGCCTTAGCTGAATGATAGCAGTTTTTCAAATGGTTTACAGCTTCAGTCTTGAACTATTGACTATCCATTCCCTTCACTTATACAAGTGACTCCAGTCCTTAATCAGCTATCAGTGAGAGGCTAGGATAACCATGGGGTCCCTGTAACAGCAGACCACAAGACAATGGAAAGTGTAAGTATTGCCGCTCCTTAAAGGGACACTGACAGGCTGATTTTCCAGCTAAAGATATATATATACTGGTATTCATCAGAGAATTAGGAATAAAACTATACTAATGTTACCCCAGTTAAGCTGTACTTGTGTTTAAAAACATTTTAATCTGTATGCAAATTCACTATCTTTGTGCCCAATGGGGCAGCGTCTCCTGCGGCTTTGTGCCCAGCCGCGCCCGAGTACAGCTTCCCAGCGCTGTTCCCTCGTTATTATTCACTGCACTGGCCTTTTTTTCAGGCTAGCCGAACGCTGAATTCCTGCGCAGGCGCACGTGTAGAGTGCTGGCAGCAGCCTCGTCTGGCTATGCTGAGGCTGATCCAGCTTTCTCTCTTCCTCCTCGCTACCTAGTCCTGTCTAGTGCTGCCAGTACTCTACATGTGCGCCTGCCCCTTGGGCACAAAGGTAGAGAATTTGCATATTGATTAAAACGTTTTTAAACACAAGTAAACCCTCAACTGGGGGTAACAGTCGTCTAGTTGTATTCCTGATCCTCTGATGAATACCAGCAGATATATCAGCATGTCAGTGTCCCTTTAACTGCACAGTAAAGCATATGAAAAGCGTGCTTCTTCACGGTCACTTAACGTCTTTGTTTAGCGGTAACGTGACGCACTGCATGCACTGGCCTTTATTCTTACAGTAGAGAAGTAATTAATTATAACTTTATCTGAATTGGGACATTTAAACTTGCTTTTTTTTTATTCCAATTTTTTTTTATTCCAATTTAAATCTAGTAGGAGTCGGAGTCGGTCCATTTTTTGCCGACTCCGACTCCGACTCCAGGTACCCAAAATTGCCTCCGACTCCGACTCCTCGACTCCGACTCCGACTCCACAGCCCTGTGCACCCCTATAGCAATGCCCCTGGATATCTGGATCCTGAACTTCGATACAGTTCTTAGGAGTTGGTGCTCTATGAGCTACTTCACAATTCCCTGACTATTAGGACAGGACCTCTCATGTGCCCACTCCTTCTAGCCCACCCCTAGATCTCCCTCTCTTATCTAGACTTCCGCCTGCTGGCAGGATGTCGGACCATCCCACTCTACAAGGAGGGGTGGAACAGGGTGGTTAACCATGTTACAGCTAGCCATTGCCAACCATTACCTCCCCTGCTGGATAAAATGAAATAGTATATGCAAAATACATAATATTACATATAAAACATGCTGCAATTGAAGAACCCAATAGTAGTACCCCCAGGTCTGGGGTACTACACACCCCTTGGTGAAAGTCAGGCCATCCTTAAGCTGTGCTTGTGGTCTCCTCCTAGTAGTTCCACATCAGATGTCCAAGGCCCTTGTTCTCGCTGACCGCCTCCCTCCCATTGCTGTGAAGAGAACAGATTAAGGACATAAGTCCTTATACATAAACACAATACCTAGACTAACAATTCTAACTACCAGGGGGGCATAGAGGCTAGCGTCCATAAGGTATTAAGGAGGGGGGCTAGCAATTCAAGAAAACAACAGTAGTACCTTCAGGTCTGGAGTACTACAATAACAATTCTGAAGCATCTATTCTTATGACTCTACAATATGCTATTCTTGTTAGATGTTATGAATGAATTACTAGTAGTTTACAATAAAGGTCCAGATGGTTGCTACTAGTTGGGACTGTGTCCCTCCACAGTTATTAGTCAGTTGACATTATTAGTACTGCCAGTGTCAGATTCGGGGCATACCCCAACTGATACCTACCTGGACCATCACTGCAATCTGCTACTAATTCATTTATTCACTTCTAACAGGAATAATAAAGGAATCACACAACATAGTCATAACAATAGATGCTCCATAATTGCAATTACATGATGAATGCAAGTAGTTACTAAAACAAACATGTCAGGAAAGGTTACAGGTTCTCTTTAAGGTGATCAAACCTTGCCCAAGAAAATTTTTACTACAATAGCAAGTTGAGCGAATTACTTTAAATTAATTTCAGAACGGATTCGAACAAATTGGTCTAAAAATTCAATAATAAATCTGACCCTAATCGAAAGTGCTCAGATTGCACTGAAAAGTTGTGCATGACCTTTTAGGACCCATTGAAATGAATGGGTCCGCATCCTATCAGCAAAAAAAACGGAACGGACAAGGAAACAAAATACGGTCGTGTGCATGAGGCCTTATGCAAAGAAAAAGGGGGTCAGTCAGCACATCCCAATGGGCAGGTGCACGCTGCCATGGCTAGAAACACAAAGAAGAAAATACATTGCAACAGCAACGTTGCAAACCAAATAAAGTACAATAATGCCATAGTAAAAAATATTCTGGTGCTGATGCTACACTTATTTTGTAAATTTGAGATTCTTGGCAAATACATTTTGTACAAAATTATTTGGGCCCGTCTGCCAAACGTCAAGGCGATCTCTGTAAGACGGGACCTAACACTAAATGCTACCTGTTATGTGCCATCATAACGGCCACCAAAAAATTCAGGGAGTGCAGGTTCCACATGCATGCTGGGTCCACTCTGCTTTTTATCATTTTTGGTGCCCTAAATTTTATGGTGGCCGTTATGGCACATAACAGGTAGCATTTAGTGTTAGGTCCCGTCTTACAGAGATCGCCTTGACATTTGGCAGACGGGCCCAAATAAGTTTGTACAAAATGTATTAGCTAAGAATCTCAAATTTACAAAATAAGCGTAGCATTAGCACCAGAATATTTTCTATTACTATGGCATTATTGTACTTTATTTGGTTTGCAGAGTGCTAACTTGCAATGTATTTTTTTATTTGTGTTTCTAGCCATGTGCCGACTGACCACCTTTTTCTTTGCAGTTGTACTGGAGGCGTGGCTGACTCCATTAAAAAAGTCTTGCACCCCTGACCAGCCTGTCTGCCCCATAGGCTGATTTTAATTAGTGTAAGTATAAAGCTGTAGCCTGCTCTCCCTGCACTCACTGGAAGCCTTTTGGCACCAGGAGAGGTATAGAGTGGGCTCAGCATGTATGTTGGCACCTGCATTCCCAGAATTTAATGGGGGCAATCTTGGCACCAAAAATGATAAAAAGCAGAGTGGACCCAGCATGCATGTAGAACCTGCACTCCCTGAATTTTATGGTGGCCTTTATGGCACATAACAGGTAGCATTTAGTGTTAGGTCCTGTCTTACAAAGATCGCCTTGATGTTTGGCAGACGGGCCCAAATAATTTTGTACAAAATGTATTTGCCAAGAATCTCAAATTTACAAAATAAGTGTAGCATTAGCACCAGAATATTTTCTATAACTATGGCATTATTGTACTTTATTTGGTTTGCAGAGTGCTGTTGCAGATCTTTTGCTTATATCTTATGTCTATGCCGTCTCCCATTCTGGTTTTGGTTCACAATTACTGATGGAAATTACTGACCAAAACACTGACGTGTAAATTAAGTGTAATCCATTTTTCCCTGTAAAAGAGCAAGGCTCAACAGCAAAATAAACCTTAATTTTTATTACCCTGATTCTGAAGTTTACAGAAACATACCATATGCGGTCAAAAACTGCTCTATGGAAAGATGGTAGGGCTTCAAAGCGAAAAAGCTAATTTTGCTGGAATAGTTTTTGGGTGCTATGTTGCATTTGAAGGCACCCTGAGGTACCCCTACAGTTAAAGCCCCCAAAATGTTACCCCATTTTGGAACTTACACCCCCAAGGAATTTTTAAAGGGGTGCATTGAGCATTTTGGCCCAACAGGCGTTTCATAAAATTTAGAAACACTTGGTTGTGAAAATGAAAAATGACACATTTTACAAGTAAATGTCGATTTAGGCCCAAATTTTTTATTTTCGTGAGGGGTAACAAGAGAAAATGCACCCTACAACCAATTTTGTTTGGAATATAGCAACACACCATATGTGGTAAGAAACTGGCATGTCAGCACACAGCAAAACTCAGAAGGTGCACCATATGGTTTTTGGAGGACAGATTATACTGGAATAATTTGGAAGTGCCATGTCGCATTTAAAGACACCCTGAAGTATCCCTACAGTGGAAGCCCCAAAGAAGTGACACCATTTTGGAAACTACAGTACCCAATACATTTTTAAAGGGGTGCAGTGAGCATCTTGGCCTAACAGGTGTTTCACAGAATTTGTAAACACTTGGCCATAACAATGGAAAATGTACAAGAAAATTAAGCTTTATACAAACCATCAGAAAACGTGGTGTGGTGTTTAACAAGCAGGATATGCTCAACCCATATGCAGTTGTGCATGTATATAGGGGAGCACATCCTGCACTTGTAGTCCGTTGCTAGGGGCAATCAACAGCAAAAAATGCATACAATGGAAGATGCCAGCAACGGACTACAAGTACCACAATAACCATCCTACATACGATAACGATAATGTGGATGTGGAGAACAATCAAAAACATAACCATAGCAAAGGCAGGTGCACTCTGCGGCAATACTAAACCCTCACACTGATAAAATTTAGAGGTTAGTTCGACATATCCTACTAGGAGGACATGTCTTAAGCTCGGACACCACTGCAAGGTCTCTCAAGTAGCCAGAGGCCCTACCACTCAACCTACCTGTGCCGTATGGGCGATACCAGGGGCCGTTGGGCATTGGTTTGTATAATATGTTTGGAGGTGTATAAACTCCGATTTAAATGTGCCTTCTTTTCATCTACAGGCTACATTCAGGTGCACCTGGTAGGCTCTGGGCCATATCAGCCGGTCTCGGGTGGGGCTCACAGGCACCTCCAACCTCCCATCGCAAGCATGGTTACATGCTGGAGGTCACTGGTGAGCTGTCTGTGAGTCAGGCCTTACGCTCCCGTAATGCCCAACTGCCCCTGGTATCGCCCATATGGCACAGATACTGCCCTGGCATTTTAGGGGGCCCTAAAGCGCTAGAAGAAAAATGCGGAAATTGATTTTTTTTTTTTTTTTTTACAAAGTCTCATATTCCACTAACTTGTGACAAAAAATAAACTCACCTTACATGAACTCACCATACCCCTCACAGAATACCTTGGGGTATCTTCTTTCTAAAATGGGGTCACTTGTGTGGTATTTTTACTGCCCTGGCATTTTAGGGGCCCCTAAACGTCAGAAGCAGTTTGGAATCCAAATGCGTAAAAATGTCCTGTGAAATCCTAAGGCTGCATTCACACGGACGAGTTTTCCGCGTGGGTGCAATGCGTGATGTGAATGCATTGCACCCGCACTGAATCCTGACCCATTCATTTCAATGGGGCTGTGTACATGAGCGTTTTTTTTCATGCATCACTTGTGCGTTGCGTGAAAATCGCAGCATGTTCTATATTCTGCGTTTTTCACGCAGATCTAGCCCCATAGAAGTGAATGGGGCTGCGTTAAAAACGCATTGCATCCGCAAGCAAGTGCGGGTGCGTTGCATTTTTCACTGATGGTTGCTAGGAGATGTTGTTTGTAAACCTTCAGTTTTTTATCACGCGCGTGAAAAACGCATCAAAACGCATTGCACCCGCGCGGAAAAAACTGAGCAACTGAACGCAATCGCAGGCAAAACTGAATGGCTTTGCCTGTGAAATCGCACAGTTTTCACTGAACGCATCCGCAACGCATCCAGACCTAATCCGGACACGCCCGTGTGAACCCAGCCTAAAGGTACTCATTGGATTTAGGGCCCCTTTGCGCATCTTGGCTGCAAAAAAATGGCACACATGTGGTATCGCCGTACTCTGCAGAAGTAGGGCAATGTGTGTTGGGGTGTATTTTTACATATACCCATACTGTGTGTGAAAAATATCTCTGTAAATGACAACTTTTTCCATTTTTTTATACAATTTTGTCCATTTACAGAGATATTTCTCTCACCCAGCATGGGTATATGTAAAAATACACCGCAAAACACATTGCCCTACTTCTCCCGAGTACGGCGATACCACCTGTCTGCCACTTTGTTTGCAGCCAAGATGCGCAAAGGGGCCCCAATTCCAATGAGTACCTTTTAGGATGGCATTTTTCGCATTTTTCTTCTCACGCTTTAGGGCCCCTAAAATGCCAGGGCAGTATAAATACCCCAAATGTGACCCCATTTTAGAAAGAAGACACCCCAAGGTATTCTGTGAGGGGCATGGTGAGTTCATAGATTTTTTTTTTGGCACAAGTTAGCGGAATTTGATTTTTTTTGTTTTTTCTCACAAAGTCTCCCTTTCCGCTAACTTGTGACAAAAAATGTAATCTTTCATGGACTCAATATGCCCCTCAGCGAATACCTTGGGGTGTCTTCTTTCCAAAATGGGGTCACATGTGATGTGTTTGTACTGCCATGGCATTTAAGGGTCTTCGCAATCATTACACGTATGGCCAGCATTAGGAGTTTCTGCTATTCTCCTTCTATTGAGCATACGGGTAATGAGATTTTTTTTTTCCGTTCAGCCTCTGGGCTGAAAGAAAAAATGAACAGCACAGATTTCTTCATTCGCATCGATCGATGTGGATGAAAAAATCTCTGCCAAAAAATATGCAAGAAAAAAAGAGGGGCCTGGCGATTGCCAGGACATAGGGGCTCCGCCCAAACATCCATACCCACTTCAGCTCCTATGTCCTGGCAAACGTGATTTCTCCATTCACATCGATCAATCGATCGTTGTGGAGGAAGACATCTTTGCCAGATTTTTGATACAAAGTGTTTGCCAAAGCATATGAACTCCAACACCTCTCCTCAGCTCACATGCCAGGGCAAACGTACCTGTCCTGCAGAGGAGAAATCTCGTCTTGCAGCGCTGCATACACCGACTTCACGTGTCTTCTGACAGCAGCGCAATGCTTCTCTCAGAATTCACATCAGTGCTGCAGCGTTTTCATCGGTTGGTCCGTTGGTCTACCTGGAAAATAAAGGGTGGTTGGGGGGGGGGGGGGGGGAAGAAGAAAAAACAGGCAGCAGGCTCATAACTCGAACGTTACAAACTTTATAAAACATGAATAAAACCTGAACATGAATAAAACCTGAACTTTTAAAACCTGAACTAACTCAAGATTTTTTTTTCTTGCTACCTGTTTAAATTATTTTTTTTTTTAACCATTTCACTCTTTATTTTCCTAGCAGAAACCTCTCCTTTCCCATGGGACAATGTGTAAAGTGTAAATCACACAGAGATGGTGCGAAGTACATTATGCACTTTATCCCAAATGAAAGGAGAGGTTTCTACTGTTTCACATATCTGCAGTAGCACAGCAGCACCCCTATGTGTTAGGGTCTCTCAAAACCTAGTATCCTGAGAGACCCTAGAGCCTGAGTGGAAAAAACTACCTGTGTCGTGCTGTACCTATGTCCCTAAGTGTACCTGAGTGTGGTACTTCCGGAAACACTCCCCTAGGCATAGGGCAGGGTGGTCAGGACAGTCAGGACAGAAATAGCGGGTGTCACGCCTTATTCCACTCCTGCTACAGACACAACATTTTTTTCCGGGTGGCGGTTGGGTTGAGGTACCGGTAACGACACTGGGGAACTGTCGCTCGTGTAGATGGCTCACTACACTGGTGGTTGGGGCCACGGAACCTCCTGGATACAGGAGGTTCTCGATGATCTCTTCCTGAAATTTGAGGAAGGATCTTGTTCTCCCAGCCGTACTGTAGAGAACAAAACTATTATATAGAGCCAATTGAATTAAATATACAGACACCTTCTTATACCAGAGCCTGGTGCGTCGGGAAATCAAATACGGGGCCAACATCTGGTCATTGAAGTCCACCCCTCCCATGTGGAGGTTATAGTCGTGGACTGAGAGGGGCTTTTCAACAACACTGGTTGCCCGTTCAATTTGGATTGTCGTGTCTGCATGAATGGAGGAGAGCATGTAAATGTCATGCTTGTCTCTCCATTTCACCGCGAGCAGTTCTTCGTTACACAATGCAGCCCTCTCCCCTTTTGCAAGACGGTTGGTAACGAGCCGTTAGGGGAAGCCCCGGCGACTAGGTCGCACGGTGCCACAGCAGCCAATCTGTTTTAGGAACAAATACCTGAAGAGGGCCACACTTGTGTAAAAATTGTCCACATAAAGATGGTACCCCTTGCCGAATAAGGGTGACACCAAGTCCCAGACTATCTTCCCACTGCTCTCCAGGTAGTCAGGGCAACCGACCGGCTCCAGGGTCTGATCTTTTCCCTCATAGATCTGAAATTTGTGTGTATAGCCTGTGGCCCTTTCACAGAGCTTATACAATTTGACCCCAAACCGAGCGCACTTGCTTGGGATGTACTGTTTAAAGCCAAGGCGCCCGGTGAAATGTACTAGGGACTCGTCTACGCAGATGTTTTGTGTGGGGGTATACAAATCTGCAAATTTCTGGTTGAAGTGGTCTATGAGGGGCCGAATTTTATGGAGCCGGTCAAAAGCTGGGTGGCCTCTGGGACGGGAGGTGGTGTTGTCGCTAAAGTGCAGGAAACGCAGGATGGTCTCAAAACGTGTCCTGGACATGGCAGCAAAGAACATGGGCATGTGATGAATTGGGTTTGTGGACCAATATGACCGCAATTCATGCTTTTTTGTAAGGCCCATGTTGAGGAGAAGGCCCAGAAAATTTCTAAATTCGGAAACTTGGACTGGTTTCCACCGGTTTCCATAGAAGCTTTCCGGGTTGGCGGTTATAAACTGAGTGGCATACCCTATTTGTTTCTGCCACGACTAAGTCATAGAGCTCCGCAGTGAAGAACAGCTCAAAAAACCCCAGTGCCGATCCGATCTGAGCTGTCTCCACCCGAACTCCTGACTGGGCGGTGAAAGGGGGAACTAATGGTGCGGCTGAAGATGGGGGCTGCCAATCAGGATTTGCCAGCACTTCAGGGACTCTAGGGGCTCTATGGGCCTGTCTGCACGGTGGCTGCGACGGGGAAATTACTGCACGTGCCACCGTAACAGATTCAACTGCCCTTCTGGTGCTCGCCACTTCACCATGTTGTACGGCAGTGCTGGTAGAAGGTCCAGGATGGGCTGTGCTGCTGGTGTATGCCTCACCACGTAATCCGGCAGCGCCTGCCCCACTCTGCTGCCCTCGGAACGGATCCTGCGCTACCTGCGGTCTAGCGACACGGGGCCGGGTACGCCTGGTGGTATCAGGGACCTCAACCTCCTCGTCCGAACTTTGGGTCAGACTGCTACTGCTTTCTACAGGTTCCTATTCTGACCCGCTAGATTCGTCAGATGAGGGTTCCCATTCCTCATCCGACTGGGTCAGAATCCTGTAGGCCTCTTCCGGAGAATACCCCTATTTGACATTTGGACGACTAAATTTAGGGGGCATTCCCTGAGACTACCCAAGAAAAAAAGCAATCCTGTCTTACAAATGGGAGGGTAGTGAAGTGCTGCGATTGATAAAAAATATCAAAACTGATTTTTTTTATCGCCGCAGCTCTTGTGTAGTGATTGTGCAGTGATACAAAAAAAAAAAATTTTTTGTCACAGTGGCGGGGCCGGCGTGGGTGAACGCACGTGTGGGCGACCAATCAGGCCTGATCGGGCAAACACTGCGTTTGGGGTGGAAGGCGAATTAAGGTGACAGTAATACTATTATAGATCTGACCGTGATCAGTTCTGATCACTTACAGATACTATAAAAGTACAAATGCTGATTAGCGCTACGCTAATCAGCGAATCAGTGACTGCGGTGCGGTGGGCTGGGCGCTAACGCTAACTACCTACCGAAGGGGCCTAAACTAAACTAAGACTAAAAGTCAAACCTAGTGAAAAAAAAAAAGTTCACAAAAGTGACACTGATCACTTTTTTCCCTTTCACTATGTATTGACAGGGGGTGATTAAGGGGTTAATTGGGGTGATGGGGGGTGATCAGGGCCTAATATGTGGTGTTTGGTGCACTTACTTGGGATCTGTGCTCTGTGCTGGGTCCAACCGATGAAAAGGACCCAGCACATGGCACAGAGCCATTATAAAATCATTATATTCATAAATATACCTTAGATTGTCTTTTTCCATAGGTGATTTTAAAAATCACCAGCCTGCCAGCGCTGATCATTGGCTGGCAAGCTGGTGACTCACTTCTCCTGCGTCCGGCGGTGCGTTCCACCTGACGCATGGAGCGCGAATTCTCGCATCTCGCGAGAGGACGCGCCCGCGCCTCCAGGAGGACTAAACCGACCGCCGCCAGGACGTGATTCTGCGTACGGTGGTCGGGACGTGGTTAAACACCACACCACGTTTTCTAATGGTTTGTATAATATGTTTGGAGGTGTATAAACTCCGATTTAAATGTGCCTGCTTTTCATCTACAGGCTACATTCAGGTGCACCTGGTAGGCTCTGGGCCATATCAGCCAGTCTCGGGTGGGGCTCACAGGCACCTCCCACCTCCCATTGCAAGCATGGTTACATGCTGGAGGTCACTGGTGAGCTGTCTGTGAGTCAGGCCTTACGCTCCCGTAATGCCCAACGGCCCCTGGTATCGCCCATACGGCACAGGTAGGTTGAGTGGTAGGGCCTCAGGCTACTTGAGAAACCTTGCCGTGGTGTCCGAGCTTAAGACATGTCCTCCTAGTAGGATATGTCGAACTAACCTCTCAATTTTATCAGTGTGAGGGTTTAGTATTGCCGAAGAGTGCACCTGCCTTTGCTACGGTTATGTTTTTGATTGTTCTCCACATCCACATTATCGTTATTGTATGTAGGATGGTTATTGTGGTACTTGTAGTCCGTTGCTGGCATCTTCCATTGTATGCATTTTTTGCTGTTGATTGCCCCTAGCAACGGACTACAAGTGCAGGATGTGCTCCCCTATATACATGCACAACTGCATATGGGTTGAGCATATCCTGCTTGTTAAACACCACACCATGTTTTCTAATGGTTTGTATAATATGTTTGGAGGTGTATAAACTCCGATTTAAATGTGCCTGCTTTTCATCTACAGGCTACATTCAGGTGCACCTGGTAGGCTCTGGGCTATATCAGCCGGTCTCGGGTGGGGCTCACAGGCACCTCCCACCTCCTATTGCAAGCATGGTTACATGCTGGAGGTCACTGGTAAGCTGTCTGTGAGTCAGGCCTTACGCTCCCGTAATTCCCAATGGCCCCTGGTATCGCCCATACGGCACAGGTAGGTTGAGTAGTAGGGCCTCGGGCTACTTGAGAGACCTTGCCGTGGTGTCCAAGCTTAAGACATGTCCTCCTAGTAGGATATGTCGAACTAACCTATCAATTTTATCAGGGTGAGGGTTTAGTATTGCTGCAGACTGCACCTGCCTTTGCTAAAATTAAGCTTTAGGCCCAAATTTTTGAATTTTCAAAGGGGTAACAGAAGAATATGCACCTCAAACCTTGTTACAGATTTTCTCCAGAATACAGGAACTTTCCATATGTGCTCATAAACTGCTGTATGGGCACTCAGCAAAGCTCAGAAGGGAAGCAGCCGCATATGTTTTTTGGAGGGCAGATTTCACTGGAATAACTATTAGGTGACATGTTACATTGAACATACCCCTACAGTCGAAGCCCCCAAGAAGTGATGCCATTTTGGAAACTATAACCCCCCCCAAGGAATTTTTAAAGGGGTGCAGTGGGCATCTTGTCCCAACTAACTCAATAACTGGGACAATGTGCAGCCACAAAATGGGATAATTTTAAACTCTAATTGTGAGAGGTACATACAGTGCCTTATTGGAATAAAAAGGTGAAGAACAAGAAAAACAACAATGTGGATAAAAAGAAATGTAAAGTAAACAATAAAGGACAAAAAGAAAGCATTTAAATCACTAAACAGGAAGAAGCAAGGAAACTATGAAAAACTTTAAGGAAAAAAATAAAATATGTAAAAGACAAATAAAAGCAGCCAAACTGGAGACATGCAGATTCATTGCCAAAAAGAGTAAAACTAACCCTAAAATGTTCTTTAATTATATAAATGGTAAAAAGTATAAATGTGAAGGTGTCGACAATTTACAGAATGATGAGGGGGAGGTTGCAGAGAGCGTTGAGGACAAAGCAAAGCTGTATTTACTGAGGGGAAAAAAACTATGAAATGCATAATGTAAAAGTAATTTTCCCATTAAAAGTGCCCTGTCTGACCCAGAAAGAAGTGCAGTGGCAACAGATTAAAATAGACAAATCACCAGGACCAGATGGCATACATCCCCCGTATCCTAAGATAATTACGTAATGTCATGGGCAGATCCTTAAGTCTGATATTTATGGACTTATATTGTCAATATATATAGTTAATATTCCAAAATGGGGTCAAAAACAGAGCCCGGGAAACTATAGGCTGGTAAGTTTACCATCTGTCATGGGTAAACTGTTTGAAAGTTTTCTAAGAGATGTTATCTTGGAGTACCTCAATGAAAATAAGCGTATAACACCATATCAGTTGGCTTCATGAGGGATCGGTCATGTCAAACTATTAATTTAATCAGTTTCTATGACGAGGTAAGTTTTAGACTTGACTACGGCGGGTAAATTGATATGTATCTTGACTTCGCCAAAGCATTTCATACTGTGCCACATAAAACGTTACTATAAAAAATGAGAATGCTGTGACTGAGAGAAAATGTGCTGCCAAGGTAAATAGGATAACGGGTTGCATCAAAAGGAACATAGGTAGATACCCATAATGAGAACATAGTCCTGCCACTTTACAAATCACTAGTCAGACCACACATAGAGTACTGTGTACAGTTCTGGGCTCCTGTGAACAAGACAGACACAGCAGAGCTGGGGAGAGTTCAGAGAATGGCAACTGGAATGGGTGGACTACAGTTCCCAGAAAGATTCTCAAAATTAGGCTTATCCACTAGAAAAAAGACAACTAAGGGGAGATCTAATAACTATGCATAAATATATCAGGGGTCAGTACAGAGATCTTTCCCACCATCTATTTATCCCCTGGACTGTAAATGTGATGAGAGGACATCCTCTGCGTCTAGAGGAAAGAAGGTTTGTTCACAAACATAGAAGAGGATTCTTTACGGTAAGAGCAGTGAGACTATGAAACTCTCTGTCTGAGGAGGTGGTGATGGTGAATTCACTAGAAGATTTCAAGAGTGCCCTGGATGTATTTCTGGAGTGTAATAATATTACAGGTGTGACACAGTAAAAGGTCTGGTGTGGAGGGGAAGGAATTTTCCTCCCAGCATGTGCTGCTGGACTGATTGAAAGCCAGGTGAGGTCAAGCACTGGACCGGATCTCAGATGTTTGTTCGGTCTTTGCTGACACCTGATTGGTTTAAAAAAGCCAGCTGGATGGCAGCAGGGGTCAGTAGGAGGCTTGTGCCTGGAAGAATGCTTGCGACCTGTCTGGGGAGGACAGGTCGACTAAATCCTGGACTTAAACTTTGGTGTGGACCTGTTTGCAAAGTGTGAACACATGCCTGGACTTGGACTCTTTATGCGGGACCTGCAGCATTCGTGTGAACTAAATACCAGGACCTTCAACTAAAGTGAAGGTTTTTGCTGAGCTGTTAAACCTGCTTGTGTGAATAAAGGATAGGAATCTGATTAGGAACTGTTTTTGTGCCTCTGTTCTGCATCCGCTCACCCTGCCTACCAGAGCACATCCCCACACAGGTTATAGTTATTAGATTTATGATGAGTCATTGATCCAGGGAGTTATTCTGACTCCCTGATTGGAGTCAGGAAGGAATTTTTCCCCCTAAAATTGGAAAAATTGGCTTCTACCTCACAAGGATCTTATTTTCCTCTTGAACAACTTGCAGGATAACAGGCTAAACTGGATGGGCAGATATCTTTTTTCAGCCCTATAAACTATAGGGGTCATTCACGAACAGATATACCTGGGACAGATTCTGTCGCACGCCATGTTGCGGCAGAATCTGTAGCTTCTTCCCCGCTCATGTCAGGTCTAAAAAAGGGGCGTGGTGTGGACGGGGAAGGAGACAGGCTGAGAGATGTCTAAAACACAGGTCTTAATTAATGTGCCCCTATATTACTGTGTAAATGCTGGAAATGTTCTTATTTGAACTGATGTAACCATATGTCTGTCAGCACAGTAGGCATAGAAAACACACTTACACGGTGAGACCTAACTTGCACCCAACTCACTGTCCCTGCCTACTTGCAGAGCAAGCACTAAGCGGCTAGTTCACAACTGGTGGACCATTCTTATGCTGGTAAGTGCAGGGAGTCAAACCAAGCACCAGCGGTAAAAACTGCAGGGACCTGTTCGCACAACTGGAACGCAGAAACAGACAAACACACAGAGAAAGGTTGTGCAGGAAAAGGTCAAAGCCGGAAGGTCAATACAGTATCAAATCACAGAGCACAGAGAGAGGTCCAAGTCAAGCCGAAGTCAAATCCAATACTACAAATCCAAACAACAAAATAGCAACTGGGGAACAGCAAGGAAAACCTATATCTGGCAAGGGTGTATTGCCAGCAGAGGTTTAAATAGAGCACCGAGTCACTAGATGAGAACCTGATAGGTTCATTGCTTCAGCGCTTCATTGGTCAGAAACACTAACACATAGGAACAGAGCAGCTGAACAATCAGCCCACTGCCAGTCTCCTCCAGCACAAGACTGCTGTGGGTAGAAAAAGCTTAGCAACCAGTTGCTAATGATGCTGTCGCATCGCCAGGAGGCGTGGATTAGCAGTATGTCTCCCCCAGCACAGTTGCGCTGAAGATGGAGATCTCACTGCTGGAGCCTGGACAGGTAAGCTTGTGACAACATCTATATACATCGTATTTGTGAAAAAGTGAGCTGGATTATCTACTACAGTGGTCCCCCAAGTTTCAATATTAATTGGTTCCAGGTAGGCCACTGACCATTGCAATTTGAATATTGTACCTTGATACCATACCTCTATGAAAACTAGTTATTGGTTCCAAAGACCCAAAAATATCATCCCAAAATAATGTTTGTAGTTCTTTGTAGTCTAACTTGTTTATAAGTAAAACAGGATTGTTTGATTGTAACTAGGGATGAGCGAACCCGAACTGTATAGTTCGGGTTCGTACAGAATTTTGGGGTGTTCGTGACACGGACCCGAACATTTACGTAAAAGTTCGGGTTTGTTGTTCGGCGATTTCTATGGCGCATTTTGAAAGCCTGCAAAGCAGCCAATCAACAAGCGTCATACTACTTGCCCCAAGAGGCCATCACAGCCATGCCTACTATTAGCATGGCTGTGATTGGCCAAGTGCAGCATATGACCCAGCCTCTATTTAAGCTGGAGTCACGTCGCGCCACACGTCACTCTGCTCTGATTAGTGTAAGGATAGGATGCAGCTGCTGTTAGGGCGAAATTAGGCAGGGATTAACTCAGCAAAAACACTTAATGAAGTGATCGATCTACAGCTGTGAATCATTCAACTTCTGCTAGTTAATTGCTCACTGTTTTAGGCTGCCCAGAGCGTTTTTCTGTCACTTTTTTCTGGGGTGATCGGCGGCCATTTTGTGTCTTGTGGTGCGCCAATAATCCATCAATAGTAGGGATTTTTTTTGCTATATCCTACATCAGGGGCTTGGCTGTGATTATTGTCACCCCTAGAAAATCAGGATAGAATTTTCTATATTTTATTGAGAGGTGAAATTCACTTCAAAAAATAGCAATCCCCTAAAACTGGTGTTCCAGCTGTGGCTAGCCAAGTGTAATACTGTCTGGCAAAGAATATATTTTTTTTTCTGGGGTGAAATTCAATTTCCAAAGTAGCAATACCCTAAATCAGTGGTTTCTGCTGTGGCAGGACAAGTTTTATAGTGTCCGTCAAAGGATAGCTTTTTTTCTCGGTTGAAATTCAATAACCAAAATAGCAATACCGTAAATCTGGTGTTCCAGCTGTGACTGTACAAGTTTCATAGTGTCCGTCAAAGGATATATTAAATTTTTGGGTGAAATTCAGTTGCAAAAATAGAAATATCGTAAATTTGGTGTTCCAGCTGTGACTGGACGAGTTTCATAGTGTCCGTCAAAGAATATAAATTTTTTTCTGGGGTGAAATTTAGTTGCAAAAATCGAAATACAGTAAATCTGGTGTTCTAGCTGTGGCTGGACAAGTAGTTTCATAGTGTCCGTCAAAGGATATATTATTTTCTGGGGTGAAATTCAGTTGCAAAAATAGCAAATACCAGTAAATCTGGTGTTCCAGCTGTGACTGGACAAGTAGTTTAATAGTGTCCGTCAAAGGATATTTTGTTCTGGGTTGAAATTCAATTACCAAAATAGCAATACTGTAAATCTGGTGTTCCAGCTGTGACTGGACAAGTTTCATAGTGTCCGTCAAAGGATATATTATTTTCTGGGGTGAAATTCAGTTGCAAAAATAGAAATACTGTAAATCTGGTGTTCCAGCTGTGACTGGACAAGTTTCATAGTGTCCGTCAAAGGATATATTATTTTCTAGGGTGAAATTCAGTTGCAAAAATAGAAATACCGTAAATCTGGTGTTCCAGCTGTGCCTGAACAAGTTTCATAGTGTCCGTCAAAGGGTATATTATTTTCTGGGGTGAAATTCAGTTGCAAAAATAGAAATACCGTAAATCTGGTGTTCCAGCTGTGACTGGACAAGTTTCATAGTGTCCGTCAAACGATATATTATTTTCTGGGGTGAAATTCAGTTGCAAAAATACAAATTCAGCAAATCTGGTGTTCTAGCTGTGGCTGGACAAGTAGTTTAATAGTGTCCGTCAAAGGATTTGTTCTGGGTTGAAATTCAATTACCAAAATAGCAATACTGTAAATCTGGTGTTCCAGCTGTGACTGGACAAGTTTCATAGTGTCCGTCAAAGGATATATTATTTTCTGGGGTGAAATTCAGTTGCAAAAATAGAAATACTGTAAATCTGGTGTTCCAGCTGTGACTGGACAAGTTTCATAGTGTCCGTCAAAGGATATATTATTTTCTAGGGTGAAATTCAGTTGCAAAAATAGAAATACCGTAAATCTGGTGTTCCAGCTGTGCCTGAACAAGTTTCATAGTGTCCGTCAAAGGGTATATTATTTTCTGGGGTGAAATTCAGTTGCAAAAATAGAAATACCGTAAATCTGGTGTTCCAGCTGTGACTGGACAAGTTTCATAGTGTCCGTCAAAGGATATATTATTTTCTGGGGTGAAATTCAGTTGCAAAAATATAAATACCATAAATCTGGTGTTCCAGCTGTGACTGGACAAGTTTCATACTGTCCGTCAAAGGATATATTATTTTCTGGGGTGAAATTCAGTTGCAAAAATAGAAATACCGTAAATCTGGTGTTCCAGCTGTGGCTGGACAAGTAGTTTAATAGTATCCGTCAAAGGATAAATTTTGTTCTGGGGTGAAATTCAATTGCCAAAATAACAATACCCAAAATCTGGTGTTCCAGCTGTGGCTGGACAAGTAGTTTAATAGTATCCGTCAAAGGATAAATTTTGTTCTGGGGTGAAATTCAATTGCCAAAATAGCAATACCCAAAATCTGGTGTTCCAGCTGTTGCAGGCCAAGTGTAAATCTGTCCGTAAATGGGTATATTACACTCAGCGTGCATCTCCAAGTGTAGTTCTTTCCGTTAAAGGGTATATTACAGTGAGTGTTAAAATACAGCATAATCCTCTACATTTGCACACACATTTTTTTTTCATCTCTAAGTGTATTTCTTTCCTTTAAAGGGTATATTACACAAAGTGTTAAAATACAAGTTCTGAAAGCATAATCCTATATATTTTTTCACACGCTACTGTGCATCCTCCGTAAAAGGATACCTTTCATTCAGGGCCTAAATACTAGACCTACAATTGATATTCCCCCTAAATCTGTGGTTACTGCTGTGCCTGGATTAGTGTAATACGGTACTTAAATAGATAGCCAGATAGTGTTAGGTGCCTTTAAAAAAAAGGCCTGAATTTGCATTCAATACATTGGGCCAAATAATTTTTTTCTTATTGTGGTTAATGGTAACAATGAGGAAAAGATCTAGTAAAGGACAAAGACATAGTCGTGGTGTTGTTAGTGGACCCTCTGGTGCTGGGAGAGGACGTGGCCGTTCTGCCACAGCCACATGTCCTAGTGAACCATCTACTTCAGGTTCCAGTACCTGCCAGAATTTACAGCGATATTTGGTGGGGCCCAATGCCGTTCTAAGGATGGTAAGGCCTGAGCAAGTACAGGAGTTAGTCAATTGGGTGGCCGACAGTGGATCCAGCATGTTCACAACATTATCTCCCACCCAGTCTTATGGAGAAAGCACACAGGTGGCACCTGAAAACCAAGCCCATCAGTCTGTCACATCACCCCCATGCATGTCAGGGAAACTGTCTGAGCATCAAGTTATGCAGCAGTCTCTTATGTATTGAATCCACCTAGCCCTTCCCCAGTGGTGGAAGACATAGAATGCACTGACGCCCAACCACTGATGTTTCCTGATGATGAGGACATGGGAATACCACCTCATCAGAGTCCACACGTCTCTGCTGATGATGACGAAACACAGGTACCAACTGCTGCGTCTTTTTGCAGTGTGCAGACCGAAGAGGAGGTCAGGGAGGAAGACTGTGTGGAAGACGATGCAGGGGACAATGAGGTCCTAGACCCCACTTGGAATGAAGGTCGTGCCACTGACTTTCATAGTTCAGAGGAAGAGGCAGTGGTGAGACCAAGCCAACAGCGTAGCAAAAGCTGGAGCAGGAGGCAAAAGCAGAACAGCCGCCGTAAAGAGAGTTCGCCTGCTACTGGCCACCGCCACCAGGGACCGAGCACCCCAAAGACAACTTCAAGGAGTTCCCTGGCATGGCACTTCTTCAAACAATGTGCTCACGACAAGACCCGAGTGGTTTGCACACTGTACCATCAGAGCCTGAAGAGAAGCATTAACGTTCTGAACCTTAGCACAACCTGCATGACCAGGAATCTACATGCAAAGCATGAACTGCAGTGGAGTAAACACCTTAAAAACAAGGAACTCACTGAGGCTCCCCCTGCTCCCTCTTCTGTTGCTGCCTCAGCTTCTTCCTCCGCTTTGGGAGGAATGTTGGCACCTGCCGCCCACCAAACAGAGGATGTGCCACCAACACCACCACCTCCGTCATCAAGCATCTCCACCATGTCACACAGCAGCGTTCAGCTCTCCATCTCACAAACATTGGAGAGAAAGCGTAAATTCCCACCTACCCACCCTCGATCCCTGGGCCTGAATGCCAGCATTTCTAAACTACTGGCCTTTGAAATTCTGTCATTTAGGCTGGTGGACACAAAGAGCTTCAAACAGCTGATGGTGATGGCTGTCCCACAGTATGTTGTTCCCAGCCGCCACTACTTCTCCAAGAAAGCTGTGCCTTCCCTGAACAACCAAGTATCCGATAAAATCAAGTGTGCACTGTGCAACGCCATCTGTGGCAAGGTCCACCTAACCACAGATACGTGGACCAGTAAGCACGGCCAGGGACGCTATATCTCCCTAACTGCACACTGGGTAAATGTAGTGGCGGCTGGGCCCCAGGCAGAGAGTTCTTTGGCGCATGTCCTTCCGCCGCCAAGGATCGCAGGGCATCATTCTTTGCCTCCTGTAGCCTCCT
This sequence comes from Bufotes viridis, assembly GCA_033119425.1. NCBI lineage: Eukaryota > Metazoa > Chordata > Amphibia > Anura > Bufonidae > Bufotes > Bufotes viridis. Next base: position 148,464,575 of record CM065594.1, on the reverse strand, counting down.
CCTCCTACTCGGCTTCCTCCTCCTCTTCTTTCACCTGCTCATCCAGTCAGCCACACACCTTAACCACTAACTTCAGCACAGCCCGGGGTAAACGTCAGCAGGCCGTTCTGAAACTCATATGTTTGGGGGACAGGCCCCACACCGCGCAGGAGTTGTGGCGGGGTATTGAACAACAGACCGACGAGTGGTTGCTGCCGGTGGGCCTCAAGCCCGGCCTGGTGGTGTTCAATAATGGGCGAAATCTCGTCGCAGCTCTGGGACTAGCCGGTTTGACGCACATCCCTTGCCTGGCGCATGTGCTGAATTTGGTGGTGCAGAAGTTCATTCACAACTACCCCGACATGTCAGAGCTGCTGCATAAAGTGCGGGCCGTCTGTGCGCGCTTCCGGCGTTCACATCCTGCTGCTGCTTGCCTGTCTGCGCTACAGCGGAACTTCGGCCTTCCCGCTCACTGCCTCATATTCGACGTGCCCAACAGGTGGAACTCCACCTTGCACATGCTGGAGAGACTGTGCGAGCAGCAGCAGGCCATAGTGGAGTTTCAGCTGCAGCACGCACGGGTCAGTCGCACTGCAGAACAGCACCACTTCACCACCAATGACTGGGCCTCCATGCGAGACCTGTGTGCCCTGTTGCGCTGTTTCGAGCACTCCACCAACATGGCCAGTGGCGATGACGCCGTTATCAGCGTTACAATACCACTTCTATGTCTCCTTGAGAAAACACTTAGGGCAATGATGGAAGAGGAAGTGGCCTAGGAGGAGGAGGAGGAGGAAGAGGGGTCATTTTTAGCACTTTCAGGCCAGTCTCTTAGAAGTGGCTCAGAGGGAGGTATTTTGCAACAGCAGAGGCCAAGTACAAATGTGGCCTCCCAATACTGGAGGACCAGGAGGACGAGGATGAGGAGGAGGTGGAGGAGGATGAGGATAAAGCATGTTCACAGCGGGGTGGCATCCAACGCAGCTCGGGCCCATCACTGGTGCATGGCTGGGGGAAACGTAGGACGATGACGATACGCCTCCCACAGAGGACAGCTTGTCCTTACCTCTGGGCAGCCTGGCACACATGAGCGACTACATGCTGCATTGCCTGCGCAACAACAGCAGAGTTGCCCACATCTTAACGTGCCCGACTACTGGGTTGCCACCCTGCTGGATCCCCGGTACAAAGACAATGTGTCCACGTTACTTTGTGCACTGGAGCGTGATAGGAAGATGCGCGAGTACAAGCGCACGTTGGTAGACGCACTACTGAGAGCATTTCCAAATGTCACAGGGGAACAAGTGGAAGCCCAAGGCGAAGGCAGAGGAGGAGCGAGAGGTCGCCAACGCAGCTGTGTCACGGCCAGCTTCTCTGAGGGCAGGGTTAGCATGGCAGAGATCTGGAAAAGTTTTGTCACCACGCCACAGATAACTGCACCACTACCTGATACGGAACGTGGAAGCAGCATTTTACTAACATGGTGGAACAGTACGTGTGCACACCTCTCCACGTACTGACTGATGGTTCAGCCCATTCAGCTTCTGGGTCTCCAAATTGTCCACGTGGCCAGAGCTAGCCTTTTATGCCTTGGAGGTGCTGGCCTGCCCGGTGGCCAGCGTTTTGTCTGAACGTGTATTCAGCACGGCAGGGGGCGTCATTACAGACAAACGCAGCCGCCTGTCCACAGCCAATGTGGACAAGCTGACGTTCATAAAAATGAACCAGGCATGGATCCCACAGGACCTGTCCATCCCTTGTGCAGATTAGACATTTATAACTGCTTCCCCTTAACCATATATTCTTGGACTCCAGGGCACTTCTTCATTCAATCCTCTTTTTTTACAATTTTACCATTATATTGCGGGGCAACTCAAAGTTAAATTAACCTCTCCTCTGTCTGGGTGCCAGGGGCCAAAATATCGTAAAGTGGCCTGTTCCAATGGTGGGTGACATGAAGCCTGATTCTCTGCTATGCGACCTCTCTCCTCTATCTTGGTGCCGGGGCCTAAATATCTGAAAGTGGCCTGTTCCATTGGTGGGTGACATGAAGCCTGATTCTCTGCTATGCGACCTCTTTCCTCTGTCTTGGTTCCGGGGCCTAAATATCTGTAATTGGCCTGTTACATTGGTGGATGAGATGAAGCCTGATTCTATGCTATGGGACCTCTCTCCTCTGTCTGGGTGCTGGGGCCTGAATAAGTAAAAGTGGCCTTCTCCATTGGTGGGTGATATGAAGCCTGATTCTCTGCTATGGGACCTCTCTCCTCTGTCTGGGTGCTGGGACCTAAATAACTGAAAATGGTCTTTTCCATTGGTTGGTGACATGAAGCCTGATTCTCTGCTATAGGACCTCTCTCCTCTGTCTGGGTGCTGGGGCCTTAATAAGTAAAAGTGGCCTTTCCATTGGTGGGGAACATGAAGCCTAATTTTCTGCTATGCCACCTCTTTCCTCTGTCTGGGTGCTGGGGCCTAAACAAGTAAAAGTGGCCTTCTCCATTGGTGGGTGACATGAAGCCCGATTCTCTGCTATGGGACCTCTCTCCATTTGATATTGGTTAATTTTTGTTTATTTTTATTTTTTTTAATTCATTTCCCTATCCACATTTGTTTGCAGGGGATTTACCTACATTTTGCTGCCTTTTGCAGCCCTCTAGTCCTTTCCTGGGCTATTTTACAGGGTTTTTAGTGCCCAAAAGTTCGGGTCCCCATTGACTTCAATGGGGTTCGGGTTTGGGGTGAAGTTCGGGTCGAGTTCGGATCCGAACTCGAACATTTTCGGGAAATTCGGCCGAACTTCTCGAACCCGAACATCCAGGTGTTCGCTCAACTCTAACTGGAACATGTACTATAACATTTGTATTAAAGGGGTTATCCGAGTTAAATCAATATATGTTAGGGTGGCTTTAAACATTATTAAAGATACATTTGTAATGTACTTTCATTATTTATTCTTCCGTGTTTTCACACGGCCGATGCGGGTCACGTGACCCCTGGCGTCACTCACCAGGCTCCGGCGGTGGCGTCTCGTGTACAGGCTTCTCCCTGCTTGAGGGAGTGGCCTGGCTCTGTACACGAAACATCAGAGCCTTTTGTGCCCTCCCCCTCTCTCGCCGTATCTGTCTGCCTCGGCTCCTGTGAGGGAACGCGCATGCGGGATCCTCACCAGCGCCGGCCGTCGTGCTGACAGATTGCACGACACAACAGTGTGCACAATACCTTTCTGGCTCCCTCCTTTTGATCCACCCAGTTTGTCCATTCCCCTCTGCATCTGGCGATCCTTTTTAGAGCCCTGGCCGCCTAATCAAGTTACCACTGCACTCCACATCCAAACAAAGACCACTCCCAGGTAAAAAAAGTAAATAATTGTCCATCATATAGATATAGCTATATCTAAGCTATATCTGTATCTAAGCTATATCTGTATCTAAGCTACAGTATATCTAATATGGATGTTGCTTAGATACATATATAGCTTAGATACAGATATAGCTTAGATACAGATATAGCTATAGCTTAGATACAGATGTAGCTTAGATATAGCTATAGCTTAGATACATATATAGCTTAGATACAGCTAAGATAGAAATATAGCCATCATATAGATGAGATACTGTATATATAGCCGTCATATAGCTTAGATACATATAGCTGTAATATAGCTTAGATACATATAGCTGTCATATAGCTTAGATACTTTTAGCCGTCATATAGCTTATATAGATATAGCTGTCATATAGCTTAAATACATATAGCTGCTTTATAGCTTAGGTACATATAGCTGTAATTTAGCTTATATACATTTAGCCATCATATAGCTTATATAGATATAGCTGTCATATAGCTTAGATACATATAGCCGTCATATAGCTTAGATACATATAGCCGTCATATAGCTTAGATAGATAGAGTTGCCATAGAGCTTAGATAGATAAATGTGTCATATAGCTTAGATAGAGATATAGCTTAGATACATATAACTTAGATATACATATATAGATTTGTATATAGAGATCAATATATATATCATCTATACAGTTGTGTTCAAAATTATTCAACCCCCACTGAAATTGAGTGTTTTGGCCAGTTTGACATTGATTTTGATCATTTCAGTCATCTTGTTTACAATAAAATCAAAGAGGCACTTGTAAGTCAGACAAATCTAACATAACATTTATAATGAAATTACCACAAATGTCTTTTCTGTGCTCACATCATTATCAGTTTTATTCAACCCCCAAGTGACATTCAATCTTAGTACTTAGTACAACATCCTTTTCCAGTTATAGCAGCTTTTAAACGTGAAGCATAGCTTGACACAAGTGTCTTGCAGTGATCTACGGGTATCTTCGCCCATTCTTCATGGGCAAAAGCCTCCAGTTCAGTCACATTCTTAGGCTTGCGCGCTGCAACTGCTTTCTTTAAGTCCCACCAGAGGTTCTCAATCGGATTTAAGTCTGGTGACTGCGATGGCCACTTCAAAATGTTCCAGCCTTTAATCTGCAACCATGATCTAGTGTTGTGTTTCCAATCAGTGTGCCTCCAGCTGTTGCGAACTATACTCCCAGCATGCCTGCACAGCCAAAGGCTGTCCGGGCATGCTGGGAGTTGTAGTTTTGCAACAGCTGGAGGCACACTGGTTGGGAAACACTGCTCTAGTGGACTTGGAGGTATGCTTGGGATCATTGTCCTGTTGAAAGGTCCAACGTCTCCCAAGCCTCAGGTTTGTGACGGACTGCATCACATTTTCATCCAATATCTCCTGGTACTGAAGAGAATTCATGGTACCTTGCACACACTGAAGCTTCCCTGTACCTGTAGAAGCAAAACAGCATGATTGACCCCCCGCCATGCTTCACAGTAGGCAAGGTGTTCTTTTCTTCATAGGCCTTGTTCTTCCTCCTCCAAACATAGCGTTGATCCATGGGCCCAAACAGTTCTAATTTTGTTTCATCAGTCCACAGAACACTAACCCAAAACTTTTGTGGTTTGTCCACATGACTTTTGGCATACTGCAGTCGGCTCTTCTTATTCTTTGGAGACAGCAAGGGGGTGCGCCTGGGAGTTCTGGCATGGAGGCCTTCATTACGCAGTGTGCGCCTTATTGTCTGAGCTGAAACTTCAGTACCCGCATCTGACAAATCTTTTTTCAGTTCCTCAGCAGTCACACGGGGACTTTTCTCCACTTTGCTCTTCAGGTAGCGCACAGCAGTCGAAGTCAGCATCTTCTTTCTGCCACGACCAGGTAGCGTTTCAACAGTGCCCTTTGCCTTGAATTTGCGAATGATGCTTCCTATGGTGTCTCTTAGTATGTTTAACATCTTTGCAATCTTCTTATAGCCATTGCCCTTCCTGTGAAGAGAAATCACCTCTTCTCTTGTCTTCCTGGACCATTCTCCTGACTTCACCATGTTTCTAAACACACCAGTAAATGTCTAGAAGGAGCTGAGTATCACAGTCATTTTACATCTGCCTAATTGGTGCTTATTATGCTTGATTGCTGCTTTGACATCCACGGGTGTTTTCAATACCTGATCGAAAACACTTGAATGAACCTCTGTTCTTAAGAGTGGTAGTCTTTAAGGGGTTGAATAATTGTGTCAATGAAGAAATCACAAAAACAACATTTAATACTGTATTACAAAAATAATTGATGTCATTTTAGTTGCATTTGGTTCTTTAAAAAGTCCTTGTAAGATTTCATTCTGAACACAATTACAAATGTACACTAAATTTCCTAAAATCCTTTACAGCATTGGGGGTTGAATAGTTTTGAACACAACTGTATATGTTTGTCGGAATTCATATACTGATCTATATCTCTGTATCAGGGGCGTAGCTAGAAATGACTGGGCTCCATAGCAAAAAAAATGTATTGCCCCCCCCTCCTCCCGGATCTCCCGCCCCCACATACCTATCAGACCTCCCACCCCTTCCAGAGCTCCCACCCAAACATCCCTCCAGGACCTCCCATCCCAACATCCCCTCCCTTGATCCCCCTAAGTGTCATCCACAGATCCCCCCCTAAGTGTCATCCACAGATCCCCCCTAAGTACCATCCACAGATCCCCCCTTAAGTGTCATCGACAGATTCCCCCCTTAAGTGTCATCTACAGATTCCCCCCTTAAGTGCCATCCACAGATCCCCTCTTAAGTGCCATCCACAGATCCCCCATTAAGTGTCATCCACAGATCCCCCCTTAAATGTCATCCACAGATCCCGCCTTAAGTGCCATCCACAGATCCCGCCTTAAGTGCCATCCACAGATCCCCCCTTTCCACAGATCCCCCATTAAGTGTCATCCACAGATCCCCCCTTAAATGTCATCCACAGATCTCCCCTTAAGTGCCATCCACAGATCCCCCTTAAGTGCCATCCACAGATCCCCCCTTAAGTGTCATCCACATATCCCCCTTAAGTGCCATCCACAGATTCCCCCTTAAGTGCCATCCACAGATCCCCCCTTAAGTGTCATCCACAGATTCCTCCCTTAAGTGCCATCTACAGATTCCCCCCTTAAGTGCCATCCACAGATTCCCTCTTAAGTGCCATCCACAGATCCCCCATTAAGTGTCATCCACAGATCCCCCCTTAAATGTCATCCACAGATCCCGCCTTAAGTGCCATCCACAGATCCCGCCTTAAGTGCCATCCACAGATCCCCCTTTCCACAGATCCCCCTTAAATGTCATCCACAGATCTCCCTTAAGTGCCATCCACAGATCCCTTAAGTGCCATCCACAGATTCCCCTTACGTGCCATCCACAGATCCCCCTTAAGTGCCATCCACAGATCCCCATTAAGTGTCATCCAGATCCCCTCTTAAATGTCATCCACAGATCCCCTTAAATGTCATCCACAGATCTCCCTTAAGTGCCATCCACAGATCCCTCTTAAGTGCCATCCACAGATTCCCCTTAAGTGCCATCCACAGATCCCCCTTAAGTGCCATCCACAGATCCCCCTTAAATGTCACCCACAGATCCCCCTTAAGTGCCATCCACAGATCCCCTTAAGTGCCATCCACAGATTCCCCCTTAAGTGCCATCCACAGATCCCCCTTCTTCCACAGATCCCCTATTAAGTGTCATCCACAGATCCCCCTAAGTGTCATCCACAGATCCCCCCCTAAGTGTCATCCACAGATCCTCCCTCAGTGTCATCCACAGATGCCCCCTTAAGCGTCATCCACAGATCCCTCTTTTAGTGTCATCCACAGATCCCCCCTTAAGTGTCATCTACAGATTCCCCCCTTAAGTGCCATCTACAGATTCCCCCTTAAGTGCCATCCACAGATCCCCCCTTAAGTGTCATCCACAGATTCCCCCTTAAGTGCCATCCACAGATTCCCCCTTAAGTGCCATCCACAGATCCCCTCTTAAGTGCCATCCACAGATCCCCCATTAAGTGTCATCCACAGATCCCCCCTTAAATGTCATCCACAGATCCCGCCTTAAGTGCCATCCACAGATCCCGCCTTAGGTGCCATCCACAGATCCCGCCTTAAGTGCCATCCACAGATCCCGCCTTAAGTGCCATCCACAGAACCTGCCTTAAGTGCCATCCACAGATCCCCCTTTAAGTGCCATCCACAGATCCCCCATTAAGTGTCATCCACAGATCCCCCCTTAAATGTCATCCACAGATCCCCCCTTAAGTGCCATCCACAGATCCCCCATTAAGTGTGATCCACAGATCCCCCCCTAAGTGTCATCCACAGATCCCCCCCCTCTTAAGTGTCATCCACAGATCCCCCTTAAGTGTCATCCACAGATCCTCCCTCAGTGTCATCCACAGATGCCCCCTTAAGTGTCATCCACAGATCCCTCTTTTAGTGTCATCCACAGATCCCCCCTTAAGTGTCATCCACAGATTCCCCCTCTCAGTGTCATCCACAGATCCCCCCTCAGTGTCATCCACAGATCTCCTCCCCGCCGCCTGTTAGCTAAATTATTCACTCCACTTGCCTCAGTAATTGAAGAGAAGCCCCGTAATTTCACACAGGCGCACTAGCAGAGGCCAGGAAGACGGTGCATGTGCACTTCGATGCCTCTGCCAGTGCGCCTGTGTCAGATTACGGCGCTTCTCTTCAATTACTGAGGCAAGTGCAGTGAATGAATTAGCTAGGAGGCAGCGATTGGCGGGGAGGAGCGGCGCCGGCGCCTCCAGCAAGAGTGCGCTCCTCAGCCGGCGGCCCAGGCCCCCAGTGGTGTAGGGCCCCATAGCCATTGCTATGGCTGCTATAGTGATCCCTACGCCACTGCTCTATATACATATATATCTATATACTTCTTCAATATATGTATATAGAGATATAGCTTATAATATATATATATATATATATATATATATATATATACACACAATCTATATATATGTATATGGAGATATACAAAGTTAGGATGTGCAGAGCAGGGTGAGGGTAAGGTCAGATTGTTCACACCCACAAATATTCATGAGGGAGAGCTGAGTCATTGTTGTTACACGCCCCCCACTGCTTTGGTGCAGCATGTAAACACAGCAATAACAGAACCATGAAAAGCTGTTAGTATGGCCTTTTCTATTAAGAAATCAAGCTTAACTAATGTATATGTATGTCCTGATGAGTTTTATAATTTTTTTTTCCATAACTCAGATAACCCCCTTAACACTAAAGTACATGGTAAAATGGCTGCCTATACATAAGACTACATGTAGAGATGAGCAAATTTTTCAAAAATGTGATTTGCCAGTTTGCCAAATTTTTGTGGCACGACGACGAGAGATTGCGTAGGTGGCAGCAGCATGAGGAGGCCACAGAGCGGCCGCTTCGTCTATTCATTTATAGGGAATATGGGACAGAACAGAAGGTCAAAATTTCTCAAATTTATAAAGTGTTGCTTAAAACGCGATTTAATAATACACGTTCTCCGGCACAAATAGCTTGGCAAATTGATTGTCTGGGAATTTCCCTAGAAGATTGGGATAATATATTGGCGAATTTAAGTTTACTTTCTTATAATTTTAATCAAGTTTTGGTTCAATTGTTTTAAAATTTTTAATAAATTTAATTAAAAAAATTAAGTGTTGGCTAAGACAGGAGAGAATCGGGCAGTCTTCTGTTTATTCAACGACGTGGTTGAGATGGAGAAAGCATTCCAAAAAAACAATCTCTCTCCACCTAGGGAAGATTCCTGTCAAGATTGATGCAAGTGCGGTATCGGCTGCTCATCAAGCCAGATACTTCTGGGGGAATGTGTCTGACATGAACAGACATCTAGTAGCTACAGACAATGAGAATACAAAGCTTCAAGATTGCTGGGAGCCCAGAAGAGTCGCAAAGTTCATCAAGTCTGTGTCACATAAAGAATTTCACCACTAAGTAATTTGGTCCATACCGCAAATGGAGATGTACAATCACCCATAAATTTGACGAAAAAAAGCCCCTTTCATATTACAAATTTCACCACTACGTAATTCGGCCCATATCGCAAAAGGAGGTATACAACCACCCATAAATTTGACGAACAAAAGCCCGTTTCTTATAACAAATTTCACCACTACATAATTCGGTCCATACAACAAAAAGAGATGTACAGTCACCCATGAATTTTCCCCAAAAAAGCCTGTTTCATATTACAAATTTCACCACTAAGTAATTCGGCCCATACCGCAAAAGAACCTGTACAATCACCCATAAATTTCACGAAAAAAAAGCCTGTTTAATGTAACAAATTTCACCACTACGTAACTCGGTCCATACAGCAAAAGGAGGTGTACAGTCACCCATCAATTTTACGAAAAAAAAAAAAAACAGTTATATATAACAAATTTCACCACTACATAATTCAGTCTATACAGCAAAAGGAGCTGTACAGTCACCCATACATTTTCCCAAAAAAGCCCATTTCATATTACAAATTTCATCACTACGTAATTCGGCCCATACCGCAAAAGGAGGTGTACAATCACCCATAAATTTGACGAACAAAAGCCCGTTTCATATAACAAATTTCACCACTACATAATTCGGTCCATACAACAAAAGGAGATGTACAGTCACCCATGAATTTTCCCAAAAAAAGCCCGTTTCATATAACAAATTTCACCACTACATAGTTCAGTCCATACAACAAAAGGAGGTGTACAGTCACCCATCAATTTGACGAAAAAAACCCTGTTTCATATAACAAATTTTACCACTACGTAATTCGGTCCATACAGCAAAAGGAGCTGTACAGTCACCCATACATTTTCCCAAAAAAAGCCTGTTTCATATTACAAACTTCACCACTACGTAATTCGGCCCATACTGCAAAAGGAGGTGTACAATCACCCATAAATTTGCCAAAAATAGCCAGTTTCATTTAACAAATTTCTTCACTATGTAATTCGGTCCATACAGCAAAAGGAGGTGTACAGTCACCCATGAAATTTCCCCAAAAAACTTCTTCACAGAAAAAATTTCACCTCAAAAAGGCGTTTGCCACATATAACTGCACCACTGAACGGCAAATAGGCCTTTATTTTTTTCAACTTTTACACTACGCAAGGCTTACCAACAGATAAATGCAACGATGAATGGCGAATATATAATTTTTTTTCTTCCACTAATAAACGGCAAACTGGGCTTCCGAATATATCACTGCACCGGTGAGTGGCAATTAAGCTCAAATTTTTTTCCATTTTTACTCTAAAGGCTATTCAACAGAGAAGTACAACTCTGGACGGCGAATATATTTTTATTTCGCCACTAATACAAGGCAAACTAGGCTTCCGAATATATTACTGCACCGCAGAACATCAGTTAGGCCCACATTTTTTTCTACTTTTACACAACAGGCTTTTCAACAGAGAAGTACAATGCTGGACTACGAATATATTTTTATTTCGCCACTAATATACAGCAAACTGGGCTTCGCAATATATCACTGCACTGCAGAACGTCAATTAGGCCCAAAATTTTGTTCTACTTTTACTCAACAGGCTTTTCAACAGAGAAGTACAACCCTGGAAGGCGAATATATTTTTATTTTGCCAGTAATACACTGAAAACAGGGCTTCAGAATATATCACAGCACCGCAGAACGTCAATTAGGCCCAAATTTTGTTCTACCTTTACACAACAGGCTTTTCAACAGACATACACAACGCTGGACGGTGAATATATTTTTATTTTGCCAGTAAAACACTGAAAACAGGGCTTCACAATATATCACAGCACCGCAGAATGTCAATTAGGCCCAAATTTTGTTCTACGTTGACACAATAGGCTTTTCAATAGAGAAGTACAACGCAGGACGGCGAATATATTTTTATTTTGCCAGTAATACACTGAAAACAGGGCTTCAGAATATATCACTGCACCACAGAACAGCAATTAGGCCCAAATTTTGTTCTACTTTTACACAACAGACTTTTCAACCAAATAGGCCACTAAAAGCTTTCACCACAAATAACTACAACAGTAAAGTGCCTATATATTTTTCTTTTTGTACTAAAAAAAGGCCACTGAACGCTTTCAATACATATAACTGCAGAAGTGAACTGAGAATATATTTTTATTTTTGTACTGAAATAGGCCACTAAACTCTTTCAACACAAATAATTGCAACAGTGAAGTGCATATATATTTTTCTTTTTGTAATGAAAAAGGCCACTAAACGCTTTCACTACAAATAACTGCAACAGTGAAATGTGTATATATTTTTTTCTTTTTGTAATGAAATAGGCCACTAAACGCTTTCACCACAAATAACTACAACAGTGAAGTGCATATATTATATTTATCTTTCTGTACTGAAATAGGCCACTAAGCGCTTTCACCACAAATAACTGCAACAGTGAAGTACATATATTTTTTTCTTTTTGTACTGAAATAGGCCACTAAAGTTTTTTCAACATAGCACTTGCACCCCAATAACAAGAACAAATTGCTGGAATAACAGAGCTGTATAAAGTATGTATGTATACTGATTGACTGTAATAAAGGTGTCTTCAATCATATTTATAGGGCTGTGACATCACAGCGCTGGCTGCTGATTGGCTGCATGCATGGCATTATGGGTCATCCCGCCTTCTCAGAATTCCTTGCCCCATGTCCTCACATGTGTAGCCGTCTTTTTAGGAAAAATTGTGATTTGTTACCACAAAGCTCGAGGAAATTTGCATTTATTGCGAATCAAATTTTTCCTGAAATTCATAATGAATTCCACTTCGTCAGCTTCGAATCGCTCATCTCTCATTACATGTCTAGCTAACAGTAGTAACAACTCCCTGAGTAACAATTACACCTAGCTGAACAGCTCTGCAACACACAATATCCCTGAAACAGAGGTAGATCTCTTATCAGCTCTGCTGATATGTCCTGGAGACTGGAGACTTCTCTTTCCAAGGATGCTTTGCACTCTCACAACGCAGAGCGCCACACACAATGTAGTGGTCTTTTTAAGAGGAAAAATAAAGTGTAATACAACTTAACACAGCTAGATGGTGCTATAACCACATTAAATACTTCAGAAATACCAAGGCTCTGGCAGAATGAACTAGAATAATTCTTTAACCCTGCTGGGCAGAACACTCCCCTTTTGGCATCAACAGACGTCACCACTAGGTCTCTCAGGTGAAAACAACAAAACAAGCTCCACTACTGGTCTGAGGAATAACTTACACTCACCAAGCTTCCAAATTTTGACCTCGGCCATGCACACGTTCCCATCCTTGCTTGGGAATGTGTTGGTGACGAGACCCAGTGGCCAGTCATTCTGGTGCAATTGGCTGTCTTTCATCAGCACGACATCCCCAGGTCTGATGTTGAGCTTGTTAGTTTGCCACTTTCTTCTTGACTGTAAGGTACACTGCTTCCTCCACCTGTCCTAGAAGGCATTAGAAAGACTTTGCACCTGCCTCCATTGTTGTCTATAGAGGTCTTTGTCATTAAATTCTCGAAGAAGAGCATTCGAGGTGCTGGTCTTCTGTGTGAGTAGCATGGCAGTGGCAGGGGTGAGGATAGTCAAATCTTCAGGGTCACTGGAAAGGGTAATTAACAGTCTTGCATTCTTGCAAGAAGAATTAATCCAAGATTTTCCTTGCTATCCCTATCATCCTTTCCCAGGCGCCACCCATGTGAGATGAATGAGGTGGATTAAATGTCGAGGTGCATCCTTGCTCATTTAAGTATCTTTCCACGTTGGCAGTGTCCAAGTTGGAAGCAATTTGAAGTTCTTTCACTGCTCCAACAAAATTTGTGTCTTTGTCCAAACAAATATGCTTTACAGGCCCTCTAATGGCAATAAACCGTCAAAGTGGGTTTATGAAACTTGAAGTGTCCATGGATCCGATCATTTCTATATGAACAGCTCTGCTGGACATACTAGTAAACATGACCGCCCAGCGCTTTGCACTGGCATGAATACCTCTAGTGTGCTGTGTAGCCACTGACCAAGGACCGAATATATCCAAATGAACATTGGTGAAAGGAGGATCTGTACTGAGTCTCTCAGTTGGGAGAGTGGCCATCTTTGGGTTCTGGAACATGCCACGAAGTTTGCGACAGGTAACGCAGTTGATGATGAGCTTGCTCACACACCTCTTTGCTCCAACTATCCATAGTCCGGCATCTTGTAGATTTCCTTTGGTAAACAATCGGCCCTGGTGTTTCACTTGAACATGGTGGTGACGCACGAGCAGGGTCGTGATGTGATGATGTCCGGGAATTATTACAGGATGTTTCTCCACAAATTCCACTTTGGCTTCTTGAAGATGGCCTCCTATTCTTATTAACCTATTTTGGTCAATGATGGGATCAAGCTTCTTCAAAGGGCTATCCTTGGAGACTGTTTGACCTTTGCTGAGGTAGTCTATTTCCTTAGCATAACATTCATGTTGTATAAGTGTGAATTATTATGTTTTTGGACTTTTCCAGATTAGCAGCAGTAAAGGCATATTTGCAGTGATGACAACCTTTGCAGGGTTTCTGGATCACAGGTAATGTCGATTTGTAAGACTGAGCTATATGAACTAGATAGGCTATAGCACGAACGAGCGATATCCAGGTGGAGAACTTGTCGAAACGATGAGATTTGAGTTGGTGGTCCGAAGTCACCGTACGTAGAACAGATACTTAAGGTCGAATTTCTTCATCGGCATCTGGGTCTACCAATTCAAATGTGTCGGATACGATACTGCAAGACGTTGAAAGGTACAGGAATGCAAAACCATATTGTGTCCTTAAGGTGGCTTAGTGCAACGGATCTAGTCTAGGGTTCCGCAGGATTATGCTGTGTAGGCAAGTAGTACCACTGTTTAGGACAAGTGGATCTCCTGATCCTTAGCACCCGATTGCAGACGTAGACATAAAAGCGTCTGTTTTCATTGCAAATATATCCTAGGATTACCTTGCTCTCTATATAAAATTCGACTTCTTTGATTTCCAGGTTTATTCCTGATGTTAAATCACCAAAGGTTATAGCCAATACTGGGCCACCATGAGCCCAAGTACCACAACTGTATAACAAAACGCCTGTGGTATATAAATCAACACAACCTAAATAGAAAATACCAGACCGCGTATCATTGCATAAACATCTTTATTACCATGTTAAAAAGGTGCATATAGCACATACAATTAAAATACATAAGGGGGGGTGCATAGATGGGCGGCATCCAAGAGGAGAGACAGAGGGGGAGGAGGTTTATAAACAAGTCGGTTAGACAAAGTGCAAGTGCATACAATCAAAAGAATAGTAACATACCCATACTGTGTCTCTCCTCCGGGATGGCGCCAACCCCGACGCGCGTTTCGGCACAAGCCTTCTATTCCTGATGTTATAAGTTCAGCCAACTCCACTGCAAGCACAGCAGCACAGAGCTCCAGTCTGGGAATCGTGTGTTCGCGGAGTGGAGTCAGTTTTTTCCGGCAGATGACAAATCCTATATGGCATCCTTCTTTGATGTCAATAGTCTTTAGGTATGCTATGGCTGCAATCGCCTTGACTGAAGCATCGCAGAAGATATACAGTCTTTGCATCTCGACTTCAGTTGATGGCACAGAAGCATATGGTCGTGCCACATGAAGGCTTGACAAGAGACTTCCTCCAACCTGTCCACAGGTCTTTTTTCTCCGTGGGAAGCGGATCATCCCAATCAGACGTCTCTGTGGTAAAGTTTCTTAACATCATTTTGCCTTGGATAGTAACAGGCGCTACGAATCCCAGAGGATCATATAAGCTGTTTATGGTGGACAGAACTCCTCTGCATGTGAAGGGCTTTTCTTCCTTGCTGATTTGGAAGGTGAATGTGCCTTTAAATCCCAGAGCAAACCGAGGCTCCGCTGCAGGAGAAGGGAGTCGGTGCTAAGATCCAAGTCCTTTAGATCATTTGAATGGTCTTGGGGTGAGAAGGCCCCATTAACTCATGACTGTTGGAGGCGATTTTGTGGAACCTCAAATTAGATAGAGCGAGCATCTCTTGAGCCCTTTTCAGGAGACTGATTGTGGTCTCGTTCGTGGGTGTGGATTTCAAGCAGTCGTCCACATAGAAATCTTTTTCCACAAAGGATCTGACATCTGACCCATACTTTGCTTCACCCTCTCGGGCTGAATATCTATGAGACCATAAATAGCGACTGCAGGGGAAGGACTGCTTCTGAAGATGTACACTCTCATTCGCTACTTCACAATGTCTTCATTGGGGTCGTTGTTGCGGTTCTAGAAGAACCTCAAGTAGTTTCTGTGTTCTTCCTTGACAAGGAAGCAGTGGAACATCTGTTGTATGTCGGCCATAAATGCTATGGAATCTCTGCGGAAGCGTAGAAGTACCTCCAGATGTCTGTTCTTGAGGTCTGGACAAGACAGTAAGACGTCGTTTAGCAAGACGCCTTTGCACCTCGCGCTTGGGTACTACTCGTATCTGCCCTGTTTTTTTAGGATGATACATGCCGAAGATGGGTACCAACACTCCTCCGGCGCGGGTGCCATTTCTGCATGGTTATTCTGGAATATTCTTTCCATGAAGGTAAAGAAATGTTCTTTCGTCTCTGGTGTCCTCTGAAGTTTGTGCTTGAGGGAGATGAATCGACTGTAGACTTTAAACATTAAATGTGCGACGCAGATTTTTGACTTGTCTTTTACAATTCCTTGATTCATGATATCCAAGAACAGCCTGTCTTCTATGGACATTGCGACCCTGTTGTCTTCTTTTGTCCTGTGGAAGACTGTGCACCCTATGTGATCTTGCTCACCATCGCAGGTGTGGTCTTCACAGGAGGTATCTTTGAAAGGACAAGGCACAGGAGTGCTTCATGGCAATTCTTTTATCAGGAAACTGCTCTGACATGGCTGGAATAAGGAAGGACGTCCATTTTCAAGTGTGTTGGTGAGCATACTGTTGACTGAGGTCGGCTTGTGTGCTCCTCCTAAACAGAAGTCTCCTAGGTCAAGTCTCTGGGCGTATGGAGCCTTTTGGGAACCGCTAATCTGTCCTCTAACCTTATGAACTCATAGTATGTCTCTTCCAAGGAGAAAGACTATTGGGGGTTTTGGGTCCAGTTCTGGTATTAGGTGAGCTATACTCCCCAGGTGGGGGTGGTATAACGCTACCTCTGGTGTAGGTATCTCAGATCGGTTGTCAGGAATGTTATTGCACTCCAGTATTGTTGGCAGGGACAAGCAGGTCTGACCATCCATGGACTCTACCTTGTACCCAGTTGCTTTCCTTCCCATCGTCTCAACGATACCAGCACATGTCCTGAAGGAGTAGGGAGAACCAGGCCCTACGATGTTGAAGGTGCCGAAGAAGGTGGGTTTAGCTAAAGACTAGTAATGAGCAGCATAGGCAATATTCGTTTTTGCGATATTTCATGTTTGCAATAAATTCTAGAATTTGCGATTTCCAGTCATTATTTTCGCGATTTCATGACATCACAGCACTGTGTCTAACAGAGACACTAATCCCTATGACAGCACTGGAACCTATCAGCTACACTATATCACTATCTAACCTACACTGACTCCCACTAACTATCTGTATTATATATATGAGCTAACTATCTAATGTAATCAAATAAGGATCCAGATGAGTCTGCAAAGCACACAGCACAGCAATGACACTGCTCTCTCTCTCTCTCTCTCTCTCAGAACTGCAGAAATTGTTTCTTATATAGTAAGGGGTAGGCAACTTTCCTATTGGTTGCTAGGGATGTTGCTAAGCTCTGACAAAGATATGGCCCACAAGCAAGAAGCAGTAGTATTGATGAAAAAAAATTAGAATATTCGCGATTACGAATATAGAGCACTATATTCTAGATTTTTGCGAATTCTCAATATATAGATATTCGCGATAAAAATTCTCGATTAGAATAATCGTCAATCAACACTACTAAATACCTGTTGCTTTAATCATCTAAGATTGCATATACTTTTTTTTTTTTTTACTTATTTATTGAATTTTTACATAACAAAATAGGGAAGCAATTAAATAACATACCAAACAAAATTCACCCTCCCTTTCCCTCCCCACTTTACTGCAGGTGTCACTCTGGTTCCCTAAACCCCCATATGCCAAATATCAATCCAAAATTGTATAAGTCCTCTACTTTGATATAACATCCGTTCATATTATTTTATTTTATACATAATATTTATCCATTCTTCAAAACTAGGGTAATCTCTAGAACCCCATTTCCACACAATGATGATCTTAGCTACATTTACACCCCTAAGCCACAACAAAATCTCATTCTTTTTCCCAGAAATCCCTGGAAAATTACCCAGTATAGCATACTCTGCATTGGGGGAAAAAGGTAAAGTAGACCATTCTCCCAACAATTCAAAAACTTTTATCCAAAACCTATTTGTAATCTTACAGTCCCAGGGTAGATGAATAAACCCAGCCTCTTCCCTGGAACATTTAAAACATCTATTAGATCTCCGACCATCTATTTTGGACAATAAGCAGGGAGTAAGATATAAACGATGCAAGATCTTAAATAAAATCAATCTATAGACTTGAGAATTTGAGGATAACTTGACATTTCGATATATCTCATGCCAAGGAAGTGAACCGATCCTTCTCCCATTTAATTTCACTACTAAACGGGATATTTACATTCATCTCTTTTCTTACATTTTTATAAATTGCTGAAACCGTGTTTTTTTTGTGCCAATAAAAGATTAATAAAATTACGATAAGTGCCCTTTAAATAGTGTTTATTCTCACTTTTTTTTAAATGCATGCCTTAACTGTGCATATCTAAATTTATACAAAAAGGAGATATTTCTATCTGTGTATATCTCTTCAAGTGATTTATTTTCCCCTTGCGTAGTGACCTGTGCTATATAAAAAATAACTAATTTCTCCCAAAATTCTATATCTACAATAGCGAGAAACTGTGATAAGTTATGATTTCGCCATATAGGTGTACAGGGGAGAGCTTGAGTTATACCTAAAATTATTTTTGTTTCATCCCACACCATTTGAAACATTTTACTGAGTCCACCCCTCCCTTCCGTTTTCCCCTGTCTCAATGCTTCCAAAATTACAAAAATATCTACCTTCGAGCCTGTATAATCCTTAAACAGTAATTTTATACAATACGAGTATCTAATCTCCGTGCACCATTGTAACTGTGAGACTAAAAAATATTCTCTTATAGAGGGAAGAGCGAGACCTCCCTATATTTCCGTCTTACAGAGATACTTCAATTTGATTCTGGTACGCTTCTGTCCCCAGATCAAATCATAAATTGCTCTATCCAAAGCATTAAAATAGGAGTCTTTAATCCAAATAGGGCTTACCGTTATAGGATAAAGAATTATTAGCAATAACACTATTTTGATCAACGCAATACGATTTACTTGGGATAGTGGCAATTTCAGCCAGGTTCTAATTTTTTCTTTAACCTTTTTAATCATCGGGGTTAAATTTTGATTGGCAAACTGAATTAAATCAGCCACTATCTGCACGCCCAAATATGTCAGGACGTCCGAAGGTCTTAATATATGTACTTGACCCATACCCTGAGGTACACACCGTTTTAAAGGAAGTAACTTCGATTTTTCCCAGTTAATTTCATAGCCAGAAACATAACTAAACTTGTCAATAATACTCATAATTTTTGGGACATCCTTATAACCATTTCTCAGATATAAAAGAAAATCATCAGCATATAAGCTGATTTTATCTTGGTCCCATCTCCCCCCAAGTCCCTCAATCTCATTATCGGATCGTATTCTACAGGCCAATGGCTCCATGAAAATGGGGAGAGAGGGCAGCCCGGACAAGTACCACGAGTTAGTCTAAAAGGAGTTGACTGTTCCCCGTTTGTACAAATTCTTGCAATCGGATTAGAATACTGAATCTTCACCCAATCAATATATTGATTACCTATTTTTATACGCTCCATTACTTTCCAAAGAAAGGACAGATCCACCCTGTCAAATGCCTTAGTGGCGTCTAAAGACAGGATGGAGCGATCTTCCCCCTCCCCCACCTGAATATTCAAGTAAGTTCTACGGATATTCTCTCGAATGCTTCTCTTGGGTATAAAGATTGCATATACCTTGATCGCCTTATCTCGGTGGCCGACCGGATAAACTCTGACAAGGAAGTTTTTTTAGTAGGAATTTCCTCCTGCAAGTCCTTTACAGATCTCTATACAATGTGAAGTGACTACTTGGGTATTTATGTTGGTGTCTATTAGTGTTGAGCGAACAGTTCGAGAATCGTTCGGGTCCATACCGAATTTTGGGGTGTCCGTGACACGGACCCGAACCCGGACATTTTCAAAAAAGTTCGGGTTCGGGTCCGGTGTTCGTCGATTACTTCCCACTTTCTGAAGGGCTGCACAGCAGCCAATCAGCTAGCGTTTTACTTCTTGCACTAAGAGCCCATCACAGCCATGCCTACTAATGGCATGGCTGTGATTGGCCAAGTGCAGCATGTGACCCAGCCTCTATTTAAGCTGGAGTCACGTAGCGCCGCACGTCACACTGCTCTGATTAGTGTAGGGAGAGGACGCAGCTTCTGTGAGGGCGAGATAGGCAGGGATAAAGAAGTGAATGATCTACCTTTCTACACCTGTGCATCAGAACAACTCAGCTGAGCTGTTCACTGAAAGTCACTTTTTTGTTGAGACTGGCCAGAGCGATTTTTACTGGCACATGTAACTGGGCTGACCGGCGGTGGCCATTTTGGGACTTGTGGTGCGCCAGCACAAGCTGCCACAGAGACTAAACCAAAGCTCCAAAGAAGTGAAAAATCTACACCTGTGAATATGTCACGACCATGTGTATGGTCGTGACTCGTTTCCCTGTTGTTTTGTTGGCAGTGTAGCAGCCTGAGCTTGGTGCTAGGCGGCTCGCTGTCAACGCATGCGGTTGCCTTTGGCAACATGTGTTGGTACATGTGGGTTTCCCTGTTGTGTTGTTGGCAGTGTAGCAGCCTGAGCTTGGTGCTAGGCGGCTCGCTGTCAACGCATGCGGTTGCCTTTGGCAACATGTGTTTGTATGTGTGCACTTCCCCTGTTTGGTGTTTTCTGTGTTTCTGTGGAGTGCACAGGGTTAAGGTGTGGCTGCTTTGTATGGTGGGTGTGTCCTCAGACCTCCTTAAGTGTCAGTGTTGGAGCCTGAAGGTGAGTCTTGTTTGTCCAGCCGTGGTGTGAGCATGGCTGGAATTTGGCTGTATGTTTCCACCTTGATGTCTGCGTGAGCCACCCTTATTTGTTATATTGTTTTCTATGTGCTTCCCTCTCCAGTGTGAGTCTGTGTTCCCATCCCCACCTGGTGTTGTTGTATGGTGTGGGTATGTTTGGTGTGTTGTTGACACGGTGTGATGCTCCGGAAGGGGCTTGCTTACCCGGAGGGGTATAGCGTATACCGGATGGTGTGCTGCCCGGCCAGGTCTCCCCCCAGGCATCTGATGTTCGCTTAGGGGTCCGGGAGGTCCTGGCGCTGCTTCTCGGTCATCAGCACAGCAGGTAAGTGTGGGTTTCTTGTATTGTTTCCCATGTTACTTGCCTGCCGTGCGGGCACACACTGTTCGGGTCCCGGCTGCTGTGGGGGCCTCTGGAGACTCCTGCTCATCCGCGGTCTAGGGTGAACAAGTGGTCTCTGCCCTGTTTTCATGTGAGGGCGAGACAGGGCGTTCAGGGCCATAGGTACGTGGGTATGAGCCGTCCCACCTTCAGGGTCCGCTCATACAGCCAGGAGACCAGGGCAAGTTTTAGGGACATGCCAGGAGGTCATCTGCTCCCTTGTCCCTGTTTTTTGGCCCGGCGGCCGAGGATAGTGCACGGCGGGGAGTTTCCCCCCACTCCCCGTCGTGACATTATAACAAATAGAGGCTCCGCAGTCTTCCGCCTTCGGAAGAGGGTGCAGCATGCGTCGCCTGCGGTTTTGGGCACGCGTGCGCGTTATCCGGAGGGAGAACGTTATGGGGGTTAACACCGTTAACGGCACGGTTGGTGGCATTTCCCCCGCCACCTCTCTAATCGTGTCCGTGCTGGTGTCCCCCTCGTCCTTCTCAGGGTTCCTCATTCCGGTCGCCAGGTCTGGGCCTTCCTCATTGAGTCCCTGCTGTGTGCGGGTGTGAGGAATGGTTCCAGGCAGCGACCTGGAGCAGGTGTTTCCTCCCTGAGTTGGACGCGGTGTCCAGTTGTTTCCTCCAGACTGTTTTGGTGGCTGGCAGCCTGGGACCTAGGTGACGGTCCAGGTGTGTTGGCGGCAGTTCTGGAGGGAGATATTGGCACCTATTTGGCATTGCCTCCAGTGTTATTCCTCCAGATTGTTTTGGTGGCTGGCAGCCTGGGACCTAGTTGATGGTCCAGCTTTGTTGGCGGCAGTTCTGGAGGGTGACACTGGGTGTTATCAAGCAACTGCCCCTCCCCCCCTCCCCTTGTGGTTTGCCCCACCAACTTCCCCTTTTCGGTTGGGGGGGGGCTTTGAGGGGTGGGAGTGTCACGACCATGTGTATGGTCGTGACTCGTTTCCCTGTTGTTTTGTTGGCAGTGTAGCAGCCTGAGCTTGGTGCTAGGCGGCTCGCTGTCAACGCATGCGGTCGCCTTTGGCAACATGTGTTGGTACATGTGGGTTTCCCTGTTGTGTTGTTGGCAGTGTAGCAGCCTGAGCTTGGTGCTAGGCGGCTCGCTGTCAACGCATGCGGTTGCCTTTGGCAACATGTGTTGGTACATGTGGGTTTCCCCGTTGTGTTGTTGGCAGTGTAGCAGCCTGAGCTTGGTGCTAGGCGGCTCGCTGTCAACGCATGCGGTTGCCTTTGGCAACATGTGTTTGTATGTGTGCACTTCCCCTGTTTGGTGTTTTCTGTGTTTCTGTGGAGTGCACAGGGTTAAGGTGTGGCTGCTTTGTATGGTGGGTGTGTCCTCAGACCTCCTTAAGTGTCAGTGTTGGAGCCTGAAGGTGAGTCTTGTTTGTCCAGCCGTGGTGTGAGCATGGCTGGAATTTGGCTGTATGTTTCCACCTTGATGTCTGCGTGAGTCACCCTTATTTGTTATATTGTTTTCTATGTGCTTCCCTCTCCAGTGTGAGTCTGTGTTCCCATCCCCACCTGGTGTTGTTGTATGGTGTGGGTATGTTTGGTGTGTTGTTGACACGGTGTGATGCTCCGGAAGGGGCTTGCTTACCCGGAGGGGTATAGCGTATACCGGATGGTGTGCTGCCCGGCCAGGTCTCCCCCCAGGCATCTGATGTTCGCTTGGGGGTCTGGGAGGTCCTGGCGCTGCTTCTCGGTCATCAGCACAGCAGGTAAGTGTGGGTTTCTTGTATTGTTTCCCATGTTACTTGCCTGCCATGCGGGTACACACTGTTCGGGTCCCGGCTGCTGTGGGGGCCTCTGGAGACTCCTGCTCATCCGCGGTCTAGGGTGAGCAGGTGGTCTCTGCCCTGTTTTCATGTGAGGGCGAGACAGGGCGTTCAGGGCCATAGGTACGTGGGTATGAGCCGTCCCACCTTCAGGGTCCGCTCATACAGCCAGGAGACCAGGGCAAGTTTTAGGGACATGCCAGGAGGTCATCTGCTCCCTTGTCCCTGTTTTTTGGCCCGGCGGCCGAGTATAGTGCGCGGCGGGGAGTTTCCCCCCACTCCCCGTCGTGACAGAATCAGAACAACAGCGATTCAGCTGCTCAGTCAAAGTCAATTTTTTTTCTGGCTGGGCAGACCGTTTTCTGGCACATGTTACTGGGCTGATAGGCGGCGGCCATTTTGGGACTTGTGGTGCTACAGCAAAAGCTGCCACAACGTCCATTAATCTCATGTAATAGTCGATTTTTTCATAGATATACTACATCAGGGGTTTGGCTGTGCTTGTGTCACCCATACTAACTGCAAAGATATTTAATATATCAGTGGTGAAACTGAAAGTAACCCACTTGGATAGCAAATCCCATGAATGTGCTGTTCCAGCTAGGCTAGCCAGTGCCACTACAGCCAAGTCCAATACTGTCAGCCAGAAATATTATTTTTTTATGTGCCAGAAATATAAATTAAAAAAGCTTTCACCGTAATAATAAAATTATTCTGGTGTTAGACCAGAAGAAGCACTCCTGTTGCAATTAATACTGTAAAAGGCTTAGGCAATATTTCTCCCAGTGTGGGAAATTTATCTAGCAAAACTAGCATTTTAAAAATTCCGGTGTTCTGAAATACCAGCAGTCCTCTTGTAATTAATACCGCAAAAAGGCATTATATCGTCCAGTGTTGTAATTTTGGTGAAAAAAGGCCAATTTAATCAATCTGGTGTTAGGTACACCAGAAACAGTAGGCCTCACATTTTTACTCCTGTAAAAAGGAATTAATGCCGGAAAAAGGCATTACATTGTCCAGTGTTGTAATTTTGGTGAAAAAAAGGCCAATTTAATCAATCTGGTGTTAGTTACACCAGAAACAGTAGGCAGCACGTTTTTACTCCTGTAAAAAGGAATTAATACCGGAAAAAGGCATTACATTGTCCAGTGTTGTAATTTTGGTGAAAAAAAGGCCAATTTAATCAATCTGGTGTTAGTTAGACCAGAAACAGTAGGCCGCACGTTTTTACTCCTGTAAATAGGAATTATATCTCCCCGTGTGGGAATCTATATACCAAAACTAGCATTTTAAAAATTCTGGTGTCCAATTTGCAGCAGTTTTCTTGTAATTAATACTGGAAAAAGGAATTATATCTTCCAGTGTGGGAATTTATGCACACAAACTAGCATTTTAAAAATTCTGGTGTCCAATTAGCTGCAGTCTTCTTGTAATTAATACCTGAAAAAGGCATTACATTGTCCAGTGTTGTAATTTTGGTGAAAAAAAAGGCCAATTTAATCAATCTGGTGTTAGGTACACCAGAAACAGTAGGCCTCACGTTTTTACTCCTGTAAAAAGGAATTAATACCGGAAAAAGGCATTACATTGTCCAGTGTTGTAATTTTGGTGAAAAAAAGGCCAATTTAATCAATCTGGTGTTAGTTAGACCAGAAACAGTATGCCGCACGTTTTTCTCCTGTAAAAAGGAATTATATCTCCCCGTGTGGGAATCCATGTACCAAAACTAGCATTTTAAAAATTCTGGTGTCTAATTTGCAGCAGTTTTCTTGTAATTAATACCGGAAAAAGGAATTATATCTTCCAGTGTGGGAATTTATGTACACAAACTAGCATTTTAAAAATTCTGGTGTCCAATTAGCAGCAGTCTTCTTGTAATTAATACCTGAAAAAGGCATTACATTGTCCAGTGTTGTAATTTTGGTGAAAAAAAGGCCAATTTAATCAATCTGGTGTTAGGTACACCAGAAACAGTAGGCCTCACGTTTTTACTCCTGTAAAAAGGAATTAATACCGGAAAAAGGCATTACATTGTCCAGTGTTGTAATTTTGGTGAAAAAAAGGCCAATTTAATCAATCTGGTGTTAGTTAGACCAGAAACAGTAGGCCGCACGTTTTTACTCCTGTAAAAAGGAATTATATCTCCCCGTGTGGGAATCTATGTACCAAAACTAGCATTTTAAAAATTCTGGTGTCCAATTTGCAGCAGTTTTCTTGTAATTAATACCGGAAAAAGGAATTATATCTTCCAGTGTGGGAATTTATGTACACAAACGAGCATTTTAAAAATTCTGGTGTCCAATTAGCAGCAGTCTTCTTGTAATTAATACCTGAAAAAGGCATTACATTGTCCAGTGTTGTAATTTTGGTGAAAAAAAGGCCAATTTAATCAATCTGGTGTTAGGCACACCAGAAACAGTAGGCAGCACGTTTTTACTCCTTGTAGGAGAGTACCTGGCGTGGTAATAGACGGTAGGTACGTGCCACCGGGGGTCCTGGTCCCGGTGGAGTAAGAGCCGGAAAAGTGTGTTTTGCAGCGGTTATGCTGTTAACACAGCGGATCCGGGCCGGCTCTTACTGGGAGCAGGCAGATATGCGGGTGGGTGCCTGTCTCCCCACGGTCCAGGCCAGGTTTGCAGGGAGGGTTTAAAACCCGACCAGCAGCAAGGGTGTGGGGTGGAAGCTGTTGTTCTCTGGCTGTGAGAGTGAGAGGTGAAGGTGAGCTGGGCTGTGTACTGAGGCCTGTAAAGGACTGTGCGGGGAACCCCAGCTGAATCCAGGAGGGATCCGTAATCCGTGGCTAGAAGCCGGACCCAGGGGCTTGCTTCCCCAAGGAGAAAGAGGTGACATTACTCCTGGCTTTGAATAGACTTTTCTTGTTGTGATGGAACCAGGCCTCAAGTAGCCTGCAGCTGGTTTGGGACTGAACTATTGTTTTGCCGTTGTGTGTGACCACCCTCCCTATGAACTGCACTGCCTTTTCACTTGTGTTCACCGTGTGAATAAAGAAAGCACTGTTTAACACCAAGACCTGTCTGTGTTGCCTCTATACTGCACTCGCTACCACTGCCTACCAGAGCGAATCCCCACAATTGGTGGCTTGCAGCGAGCATACTGCAGTGAGGCTGGCAAAGAATATTTATCCGGGTGGTGCACGGCTGCATGTCATACATTAAACCAGCAAACTTGGTCATCCCTGACAAAATGGAGGAGCTGGTTAAGCAGTTGGTGCAGAGCAATGCACAACAGCAACAAACAAACAGTTTGCTGGTACAACAGTTGGCGCTTATGCAAGAGGCTCTGAGTGCATCCCAGCGAGAGACCCCACCGGCAGTGACTCCTTCGCTGCCAGCTCCCAGGGATAAAGTCCGGTCTGCATTAAGGAAAATGGCTCCGGAGGATGATGTAGAGGCCTTCCTGATGGTGTTCGAGAGGACTGCGGAACAGGAGAACTTACCGTCGGGACAGTGGGCAGAAGTGGTGGCGCCATTCCTAGTCGGAGACGCCCAAAAAGCATACTTCGACCTCAGCCGTGAGGACGCCCAGGACTATGGGAAGCTAAAGGCTGAGGTAATGGCACGCTTGGGTGTTACCACTTATGTGCGGGCGCAGAGAGTTCATCGGTGGGCCTTTTCCGAGTCCAGACCCGTCCGGTCTCAGGCATACGACCTGGTGCATTTGGTGAGGAAGTGGCTCCAGCCGGAAACTTTGAGTCCCTCCCAAATGGTCGAGCGAGTGGTCGTGGACCATTTTGTGTGGACACTGCCAAGGGCCATACAGCGCTGGGTCGGTCAGGGAGACCCTGGCAACCTCGATCAGTTGGTAAGCCTAGTCGAGAGGTATGTGGCGACCCAGGATTTGGTGCGGGACTCCGCGCAGGCACGGGAAACCCGTCAGGCTCCCCCTCAGGCTAGGGATCCGGAAAAAGGGTTCCAACCACAAAGGAGGGGGAAGGCTAGTCCTACTCCGGGGAAGAGAGACCGGGGAGGGACCACGGGGATTCAATGTTGGCACTGCCACGGACTGGGACATAGGGCCGCGAACTGTCCTCAAGCCCCTGAACCCATGGACTGCGGGTTCGTTCGCCGGTCCTCTTTCTTTGCCCGGCCTGTATGTACCGCGGACCCCTTACTGGCCGCCGATATGCCACCCCTGTGCCAAGTCTCGATCGATGGGCATCCGATTAATGCTTTGCTGGACTCTGGGAGCCTTGTGACCCTTGTGCATGAGTCCTTAGTGTCTGAGACCCTACCAGAGAAGCAAACCCTTTCCATTGTCTGTGTCCATGGGGACCGCCGAGAGTACCCCACCGCCAGGGTTACCATGTCTGTGTTGGGCCGAGAGGTGCAGCACGTCGTCGGTGTGAGACGCCAGATCCCTTATACCGCCATACTGGGAAGGGATTTTCCGTTGTTCTGGGCTCTATGGAAGAGTGATATGCCTTACCTTAGGGGCGGACAACGATCAGGCCCAGTGCCCGAAGATCCCGATGCGGGGGTACCAGCCGTAGGGGTCACCACATCACCTGTAGAGTGTCATCCCGATAGGTTTCCCTAGAGGTGTTGGCAGGCGAATCTGTGGAAACCCCGTCCATCCCGGACCTGGAGGTATCCCGTGACACGCTCGGGACCGCCCAGCTCCAGGATCCGACATTATTGCGGGCGAGGGAAGGGGTTACAGTGGTAAATGGGGTGGCTCAGCACCCAGGCGCCCGACTTGGTGTTTCCCCATTTGGCTTTTAACCAGGACCTGCTGTACAGGGTGAACAAGGTGCAGCAGGAGGTAGTGGAGCAGCTGGTGGTACCCCAGCCATACCGCCGTATGGTACTGGACTTAGCCCACTCCCATGTGCCGGGAGGACATTTGGGTGTAAAAAAAAAACAAGAGCGGATTCTGCAAAGGTTCTATTGGCCCGGGGTTTATGAGGAGGTCAAAAGGTTTTGTCAATCCTGTCCAGTGTGTCAGATGACAAGCCCCCAGCCCCACTATAGCAGTCCCCTAGTGCCCATGCCCATCATCGAGGTTCCCTTTGAAAGAATAGGGATGGATCTGGTAGGCCCCATAAACAAGTCGGCCAGAGGGCATCAGCATATCTTGGTGGTCCTAGACTACGCCACCAGATATCGTGAAGCGATCCCCCTACGTCATACCTCGGCTAAGCTCATAGCCAAAGAGCTCATGGGTATGTTTGCAAGAGTGGGGATTCCGAAAGAGATCCTGACCGACCAGGGGACCCCCTTCATGTCTAAGGTGACGAGGGAGCTCTGCAAGCTTTTAGGGGTTAAACGGTTGCACACGTCCGTGTACCATCCTCAAACCGACGGAATGGTGGAGCGGTTTAACAAAACCTTAAAAACTATGCTCAAAAGAACCGTAGCCAAAGACGGAAAGGATTGGGACCTGTTGCTGCCGTACGTATTGTTTGCAGTGCGAGAAGTGCCCCAGGCATCTACGGGTTCTCGCCCTTCGAGCTATTATACGGTCGACGTCCAAGGGGGTTGCTGGTCATCGCTAAAGAGGCGTGGGAGCAACAGCCCACCCCACACAAGAGCCTCATAGAGCATATAGAAAAGATGCAAGACCGCATAGAGACAGTCCTACCAATCGTCCGGGAACACATGGAGGCCGCCCAACTGGCACAGAGCCGGGTATACAACCGGAGTGCCCAGGTCAGGACATTTAACCCGGGTGACCGGGTACTGGTACTAGTCCCCACCATTGACAGTAAGTTTTTGGCACGGTGGCAAGGTCCCTACGAGGTGAAAGAGAAGGTAGGGCCAGTAAATTACAGGATATCCCAGCCAGGACGGCGGAAGCCAGAACAGGTATATCATGTAAATTTACTGAAGTCGTGGAGAGATAGGGAGAATCTCGTTGGGGACGGCCCAAGCACTGTCTTGACTGCGGGGAAGATCCCCAGAGGGCACCTCCACAGTAAAGATAGCTGGTGGACTGTCGCCCAAACAAGCTCAGGAAGCCAAAGAGTTCGTGAGTCGAAATAGGGACGTGTTCTCTGATCTTCCTGGTCGAACTTCAGTAGTCCGACATGACATCGTCACCGAGCCCCACGTTAGGGTACGGTTGAAGCCATATCGGGTTCCGGAGGCCCGACGACAGGTCATTTCAGAAGAAGTAAAGTCCATGTTGAGGTTAGGAGTCATTGAGAAGTCCAGAAGCGAGTGGGCCAGCCCCATAGTCCTCATCCCAAAACCTGACGGTACTCTACGCTTCTGCAATGACTTTAGAAAGCTCAACGAGGTGTCGAAATTTGATGCCTACCCCATGCCTCGGGTAGACGAGCTCATAGAACGGCTGGGGAAAGCTCGCTATTTCTCGGTCCTCGACCTTACAAAAGGGTACTGGCAGGTGCCTCTCATGGAGGCGGCAAAGGAGAAGACGGCCTTTGTCACCCCCGAGGGGTTGTTTCAGTACCGAGTTTTGCCCTTTGGCCTACATGGCGCTCCAGCCACCTTCCAGCGATTGATGGACGTCATCCTACGGCCCCATCGTCCATATGCTTCGGCATATCTGGACGACATCATTGTGTTTAGCCAGGACTGGGAGAGTCACCTGCCCAAGGTTCAGGCCGTAGCTGATTCACTTAGAAAAGCTGGACTGACGGCGAACCCAAAAAAGTGTTCGATCGGGTTTGAGGAAGTCCGGTACCTGGGATACGTGATTGGGCGGGGAGTTGTCAAACCCCAGGTAGACAAGGTTGAGGCGATCAAGAGCTGGCCCAGACCTCTTACCACGAAGCAAGTATGTTCGTTCCTAGGCATGATAGGGTATTACATGCGCTTTATCCCCAACTTAGCGGCCCCATTGACAGGACTCTTGAAGGGGAGGAAGACGGTAATGGTCCGCTGGGATGAGCAGGCGGAAGAGGCGTTCTCCCGTTTGAAGTCAGCTCTGTGTGGGTCACCGATTTTGGTGACACCCGACTTCACAAGGGAATTTATTGTTCAGACGGACGCCTCTGGAGTAGGCCTAGGGGCAGTACTCTCTCAGGAAGTCAATGGGGAAGAACACCCCGTTGTCTTCCTGAGTCGCAAGCTCACTCCAGCGGAAACCAGGTATAGCGTGGTAGAGAGAGAATGCCTGGCCATCAAGTGGGCCCTCGAGTCCCTTAGATACTATCTGTTAGGGAGAAGGTTCCGTCTGGTGACTGATCATTCCCCTCTCCAGTGGATGAGCCAGGCCAAGGAGTGGAGTGCCCGGGTCACCAGATGGTTTTTGTCCCTCCAGAATTTTAAATTCAGTGTCGAGCACAGAGCAGGCCGCTTACAGGGGAATGCAGATGCCCTGTCCCGGGTACACTGCTGTACATGTGTCCAACCTCTCAGGATTGAACAGGGTGTGCAACCCTGCAGGGTTGAACAAAGGGGGGGGATATGTAGGAGAGTACCTGGCGTGGTAATAGACGGTAGGTACGTGCCACCGGGGGTCCTGGTCCCGGTGGAGTAAGAGCCGGAAAAGTGTGTTTTGCAGCGGTTATGCTGTTAACACAGCGGATCCGGGCCGGCTCTTACTGGGAGCAGGCAGATATGCGGGTGGGTGCCTGTCTCCCCACGGTCCAGGCCAGGTTTGCAGGGAGGGTTTAAAACCCGACCAGCAGCAAGGGTGTGGGGTGGAAGCTGTTGTTCTCTGGCTGTGAGAGTGAGAGGTGAAGGTGAGCTGAGCTGTGTACGGAGGCCTGTAAAGAACTGTGCGGGGAACCCCAGCTGAAGCCAGGAGGGATCCGTAATCCGTGGCTAGAAGCCGGACCCAGGGGCTTGCTTCCCCAAGGAGAAAGAGGTGATATTACTCCTGGCTTTGAATAGACTTTTCTTGTTGTGATGGAACCAGGCCTCAAATAGCCTGCATCTGGTTTGGGACTGAACTATTGTTTTGCCGTTGTGTGTGACCACCCTCCCTATGAACTGCACTGCTTTTTCACTTGTGTTCACCGTGTGAATAAAGAAAGCACCGTTTAACACCAAGACCTGTCTGTGTTGCCTCTATACTGCACTCGCTACCACTGCCTACCAGAGCGGATCCCCACATCCTGTAAAAAGGAATTAATACCGGAAAAAGGCATTACATTGTCCAGTGTTGTAATTTTGGTGAAAAAAAGGCCAATTTAATCAATCTGGTGTTAGTTAGACCAGAAACAGTAGGCCGCACGTTTTTCTCCTGTAAAAAGGAATTTTATCTCCCCGTGTGGGAATCTATGTACCAAAACTAGCATTTTAAAAGTTCTGGTGTCCAATTTGCAGCAGTTTTCTTGTAATTAATACCGGAAAAAGGAATTATATCTTCCAGTGTGGGAATTTATGCACACAAACTAGCATTTTAAAAATTCTGGTGTCCAATTAGCAGCAGTCTTCTTGTAATTAATACCTGAAAAAGGCATTACATTGTCCAGTGTTGTAATTTTGGTGAAAAAAAGGCCAATTTAATCAATCTGGTGTTAGGTACACCAGAAACAGTAGGCCTCACGTTTTTACTCCTGTAAAAAGGAATTAATACCGGAAAAAGGCATTACATTGTCCAGTGTTGTAATTTTGGTGAAAAAAAGGCCAATTTAATCAATCTGGTGTTAGTTAGACCAGAAACAGTAGGCCGCACGTTTTTACTCCTGTAAAAAGGAATTATATCTCCTCGTGTGGGAATCTATGTACCAAAACTAGCATATTAAAAATTCTGGTGTCCAATTTGCAGCAGTTTTCTTGTAATTAATACCGGAAAAAGGAATTATATCTTACAGTGTGGGAATTTTGGGGCTAAAAAATAATATTTTTTATTGTGGTGCGAGTTGAATCGCAACAATGAGGAAACATTCTATTAAGGGACGAGGACGCGGTCGTGGTGGTGTCCGTGGCAGAGGACGTGGCCGTTCGGCCTCAGGCGCACAAAGTAGTGAACCAACTCCCTCAAGTAGCCGGCAGAATTTACAGCGATATTTGGTGGGGCCCAATGCCGTTATGGGGATGGTAAGGCCTGAGCAGGTACAGGCAATAGTCGATTGGGTGGCCGACAGTGCTTCCAGCACGTTCACCACATTGTCTTCCGCCCAGTCTTCTGCGGAAAGCGCACAGGTGGCACCTGAAAACCAAGCCCATCAGTCTGTCACATCACCCCCATGCATATCAGGGAAACTGTCTGAGCCTCAAGTTATGCAGCAGTCTCTTATTCTGTTTGAAGACTCTGCTCCCACGGTTTTCCAGGGGCGTCCACTTAGCCCTTCCCCAGCGGTGGAAGACATTCCATGCACTGACGCACAACCACTTATGTATCCAGATGATGAGGACATGGGAATACCACCACAGCAGAGTGACCGAGTCTCTGATGATGACGAAACACTGGTGCCCACTGCCGCGTCTTATTGCAGTGTGCAGACTAAACAGGAGGAGGTCAGGGAGGAAGACTGGGTGGAAGACGATGCAGAGGACGATGAGGTCTTAGACCCCACATGGACTGAAGGTCGTGCAGCTGACTTAAATAGTTCAGAGGAAGAGGCAGTGGTGAGACTGAGACAACAGCGAAGCCAAAGAGGGAGCAGGGGGCAAAAGCAGAACAGCCGCCGTCCAGAGAGTTCGCCTGCTATTGGCCAGCGCCAACAGGGACCCAGCACCCCAAAGGCATCTTCAAGGAGTTCCCTGGCATGGCACTTCTTCAAACAACAGACCGACCAGTGGTTGCTGCCGGTGGGCCTCAAGCCCGGCCTGGTGGTGTGCGATAATGGGCGAAATCTCGTGGCAGCTCTGGGACTAGCCGGTTTGACGCACATCCCTTGCCTGGCGCATGTGCTGAATTTGGTGGTGCAAAAGTTCATTCACAACTACCACGACATGTCAGAGCTGCTGCATAAAGTGCGGGCCGTCTGTGCACGCTTCCGGCGTTCACATCCTGCCGCTGCTCGCCTGTCAGCGCTACAGCGGAACTTCGGCCTTCCCGCTCACCGCCTAATATGCGACGTGCCCACCCGGTGGAACTCCACCTTGCACATGCTGGAGAGACTGTGCGAGCAGCAGCAGGCCATAGTGGAGTTTCAGCTGCAGCACGCACGGGTCAATCGCACTGCGGAACAGCACCACTTCACCACCAATGATTGGGCCTCCATGCGAGACCTGTGTGCCCTGTTGCGCTGTTTAGAGTACGCCACCAACATGGCCAGTGGCGATGCCACTGTTATCAGCGTGACGATACCAATTCTATGTCTCCTAGAGAAAACGCTTAGGGCCATGATGGAAGAGGAGGTGGGCCAGGGCCAGGAGGAGGAGGAGGAGGATGACGGGTTGTTTTTAGCACTTTCAGGCCAGTCTGTTAGAAGTGGCTCAGAAGGAGGTTTTTTGCAACAGCAGAGGGAGGGTACAAATGTGGCCAGCCAGGGACCACTACTGGAGGACGAGGAGGATGAGGAGGAGGTGGAGGAGGATGAGGATGAAGCAGGTTCACAGCGGGGTGGCACCCAGCACAGCGCAGGCACATCCCTGGTGCGTGGCTGGGGGGATACAGAGGATGATGACGATACGCCTCCCACAGAGGACAGCTTGTCCTTACCTCTGGGGAGCCTGGCACACATGAGCGATTACATGCTGCAGTGCCTGCGCAACGACAGCAGAGTTGCCCACATTTTAACGTGTGCTGACTACTGGGTGGCCACCCTGCTGGATCCACGGTACAAAGACAATGTGCCCACTTTACTTCCTGCACTGGAGCGTGACAGGAAGATGCGCGAGTACAAGCGCACGCAGGTAGACGCGCTCCTGAGAGCATTCCCAACTGTCACAGGGGAACAGGTGAAAGGCCAAGGCAGAGGAGGAGCTAGAGGTCGCCCACGCAGCAGTGTCACGGCCAGCTCCTCTGAGGGCAGGGTTAGCATGGCAGAAATGTGGAAAAGTTTTGTCTCCACGCCACAGCTAACTGCCCCACCACCTGATACGGAACGAGTTAGCAGGAGGCAACATTTCACTAACATGGTTGAACAGTACGTCTGCACACAACTCCACTTACTGACGGATGGTTCGGCCCCATTCAACTTCTGGGTTTCCAAATTGTCCACGTGGCCAGAATTAGCATGTTATGCCTTGGAGGTGCTGTCCTGCCCGGCGGCCAGCGTTTTATCTGAACGTGTATTCAGCACGGCAGGGGGCGTCATTACTGACAAACGCAGCCGCCTGTCCGCAGCCAACGTGGACAAGCTGACGTTTATAAAAATGAACCAGGCATGGATCCCACTAGACCTGACCCTCCCTTGTGCAGAGTAGTCCTTAATAACTGCCTTAAACCATGTTGTCTTGTACTCCTGGCCACTTCTTCATTGAAAAATCAATTTTTGAAATTAAGTAGGATCTTGTGGTGCAACCCAGAGTTGAATGAACCTTCCCTCTGTCTGGGTGCCGGGACCAAAGTACACGAAAGTGTCCTTCTCCTGTGCTGGGTGATATGAATGTTATACTTGTGCTGTCTGACATGTCTCCTTTGTGTGGGTGCAGGGGGCCAAAGTCACTGAAAGCGGCCTTCTCCTGTGGTGGGTGATCGAAATGCCTGATTCTCTGCTGTGGGACCTCTCTCCTCTTTCTGGGTGCAGGGGTCAAAGAAACAAAAGGTGGCCTACTCCTGTGGTGGTTGACATAATGCCTGTTTCTCTGCTGTGGGACCTCTCTCCTCCGTGTGGCTGCAGGGGTCAAGGTCTCTAAAGGTGCCCTTCTCCTGTGGTGGTTGATGTAAAACTGATGCTTGTGCTATCTGACCTGTCTCCTCTGTGTCAGTGCTAAGGCCTAAGTCACTGAAAGCGGCCTTCTCCTGTGCTGGCTGATATAAATGCCTGAATCTCTGCTGTGGGATCTCTCTCCTCCGTGTGGCTGCAGGGGTCAAAGTCTCTAAAAGTGCCCTTCTCCTGTGGTGGTTGATGTAAAACTGATGCTTGTGCTATCTGACCTGTCTCCTCTGTGTCGGTGCTAAGGCCTAAGTCACTGAAAGCGGCCTTCTCCTGTGCTGGCTGATATAAATGCCTGAATCTCTGCTGTGGGACCTCTCTCCTCCGTGTGGCTGCACGGGTCAAAGTCTCTAAAAGTGCCCTTCTCCTGTGGTGGTTGATGTAAAACTGATGCTTGTGCTATCTGACCTGTCTCCTCTGTCTCGTTGCTAAGGCCTAACTCACTGAAAGTGGCCTTGTCATGTGCTGGGTGATATAAATGTGATACAAGTGCCATCTGACATGGTTGAAGCTATCAAATTAACTAAAGGTGGCCGACTCCTGTAGTGGGTGATCAGTAAAACTGATGCTTGTGCTATCTGACCTGTCTCCTCTGTCTCGTTGCTAAGGCCGAACTCACTGAAAGTGGCCTTGTCATGTGCTGGGTGTTATAAATGTTATACTTGTGCCATCTGACATGGTTGCCGGGGTCCCATTAAATGATGGCCTACTCCTGTGGTGGGTGATCTAAATGCCTGATTCTCTGCTGTGAAAACCTCTCTCCTCCGTCTGGGTGCAGGGGTCAAAGTCTCTAAAAGTGGCCTTCTCTTGTGCTGGGTGATGTAAAACTGATGCTTGTACCATCTGACATGTGTGCAGGGGTCAAATTAACTAAATGGTGGCCTACTCCTGTGGTGGGTGATATGAGGCGTTAATATGTGCTGTGAAAACCTCTCTCCTTCGTCTGGGTGCAGGGGTCAAAGTCTCTAAAAGTGGCCTTCTCTTGTGCTGGGTGATGTAAAACTGATGCTTGTGCCATCTGACATGGTTGCCGGGGTCCCATTAAATGATGGCCTACTCCTGTGGTGGGTGATCTAAATGCCTGATTCTCTGCTGTGAAAACCTCTCTCCTCCGTCTGGGTGCAGGGGTCAAAGTCTCTAAAAGTGGCCTTCTCTTGTGCTGGGTGATGTAAAACTGATGCTTGTACCATCTGACATGGTTGCCGGGGTCCCATTAAATGATGGCCTACTCCTGTGGTGGGTGATCTAAATGCCTGATTCTCTGCTGTGAAACCTCTCTCCTCCGTCTGGGTGCAGGGGTCAAAGTCTCTCAAAGTCGCCTTCTCCTGTGCTGGGTGATGTAAAACTGATGCTTGTGCCATCTGACATGGTTGCCGGGGTCCCATTAAATGATGGCCTACTCCTGTGGTGGGTGATCTAAATGCCTGATTCTCTGCTGTGAAAACCTCTCTCCTCCGTCTGGGTGCAGGGGTCAAAGTCTCTAAAAGTGGCCTTCTCTTGTGCTGGGTGATGTAAAACTGATGCTTGTACCATCTGACATGGTTGCCGGGGTCCCATTAAATGATGGCCTACTCCTGTGGTGGGTGATCTAAATGCCTGATTCTCTGCTGTGAAAACCTCTCTCCTCCGTCTGGGTGCAGGGGTCAAAGTCTCTAAAAGTGGCCTTCTCTTGTGCTGGGTGATGTAAAACTGATGCTTGTACCATCTGACATGGGTGCAGGGGTCACATAACTAAATGATGGCCTACTCCTGTGGTGGGTGATCTAAATGCCTGATTCTCTGCTGTGAAACCTCTCTCCTCCGTCTGGGTGCAGGGGTCAAAGTCTCTAAAAGTGGCCT
Organism: Bufotes viridis; assembly: GCA_033119425.1. Classification (NCBI taxonomy): domain Eukaryota; kingdom Metazoa; phylum Chordata; class Amphibia; order Anura; family Bufonidae; genus Bufotes; species Bufotes viridis. The sequence continues at coordinate 148,428,262 of CM065594.1, read as the reverse complement.
TCTCTTGTGCTGGGTGATGTAAAACTGATGCTTGTGCCATCTGACATGGTTGCCGGGGTCCCATTAAATGATGGCCTACTCCTGTGGTGGGTGATCTAAATGCCTGATTCTCTGCTGTGAAAACCTCTCTCCTCCGTCTGGGTGCAGGGGTCAAAGTCTCTAAAAGTGGCCTTCTCTTGTGCTGGGTGATGTAAAACTGATGCTTGTACCATCTGACATGGTTGCCGGGGTCCCATTAAATGATGGCCTACTCCTGTGGTGGGTGATCTAAATGCCTGATTCTCTGCTGTGAAAACCTCTCTCCTCCGTCTGGGTGCAGGGGTCAAAGTCTCTAAAAGTGGCCTTCTCTTGTGCTGGGTGATGTAAAACTGATGCTTGTGCCATCTGACATGGTTGCCGGGATCCCATTAAATGATGGCCTACTCCTGTGGTGGGTGATCTAAATGCCTGATTCTCTGCTGTGAAAACCTCTCTCCTCCGTCTGGGTGCAGGGGTCAAAGTCTCTAAAAGTGGCCTTCTCTTGTGCTGGGTGATGTAAAACTGATGCTTGTGCCATCTGACATGGTTGCCGGGGTCCCATTAAATGATGGCCTACTCCTGTGGTGGGTGATCTAAATGCCTGATTCTCTGCTGTGAAAACCTCTCTCCTCCGTCTGGGTGCAGGGGTCAAAGTCTCTAAAAGTGGCCTTCTCTTGTGCTGGGTGATGTAAAACTGATGCTTGTACCATCTGACATGGTTGCCGGGGTCCCATTAACTAATGATGGCCTACTCCTGTGGTGGGTGATCTAAATGCCTGATTCTCTGCTGTGAAAACCTCTCTCCTCCGTCTGGGTGCAGGGGTCAAAGTCTCTAAAAGTGGCCTTCTCTTGTGCTGGGTGATGTAAAACTGATGCTTGTACCATCTGACATGGTTGCCGGGGTCCCATTAAATGATGGCCTACTCCTGTGGTGGGTGATCTAAATGCCTGATTCTCTGCTGTGAAAACCTCTCTCTCCGTCTGGGTGCAGGGGTCAAAGTCTCTAAAAGTGGCCTTCTCCTGTGCTGGGTGATGTAAAACTGATGCTTGTGCCATCTGACATGGTTGCCGGGGTCCCATTAAATGATGGCCTACTCCTGTGGTGGGTGATCTAAATGCCTGATTCTCTGCTGTGAAAACCTCTCTCCTCCGTCTGGGTGCAGGGGTCAAAGTCTCTAAAGTGGCCTTCTCTTGTGCTGGGTGATGTAAAACTGATGCTTGTACCATCTGACATGGTTGCCGGGGTCCCATTAAATGATGGCCTACTCCTGTGGTGGGTGATCTAAATGCCTGATTCTCTGCTGTGAAAACCTCTCTCCTCCGTCTGGGTGCAGGGGTCAAAGTCTCTAAAAGTGGCCTTCTCTTGTGCTGGGTGATGTAAAACTGATGCTTGTGCCATCTGACATGGTTGCCGGGGTCCCATTAAATGATGGCCTACTCCTGTGGTGGGTGATCTAAATGCCTGATTCTCTGCTGTGAAAACCTCTCTCCTCCGTCTGGGTGCAGGGGTCAAAGTCTCTAAAAGTGGCCTTCTCTTGTGCTGGGTGATGTAAAACTGATGCTTGTGCCATCTGACATGGTTGCCGGGGTCCCATTAAATGGTGGCCTACTCCTGTGGTGGGTGATCTAAATGCCTGATTCTCTGCTGTGAAAACCTCTCTCCTCCGTCTGGGTGCAGGGGTCAAAGTCTCTAAAAGTGGCCTTCTCTTGTGCTGGGTGATGTAAAACTGATGCTTGTACCATCTGACATGGTTGCCGGGGTCCCATTAAATGATGGCCTACTCCTGTGGTGGGTGATCTAAATGCCTGATTCTCTGCTGTGAAACCTCTCTCCTCCGTCTGGGTGCAGGGGTCAAAGTCTCTCAAAGTGGCCTTCTCCTGTGCTGGGTGATGTAAAACTGATGCTTGTGCCATCTGACATGGTTGCCGGGGTCCCATTAAATGATGGCCTACTCCTGTGGTGGGTGATCTAAATGCCTGATTCTCTGCTGTGAAAACCTCTCTCCTCCGTCTGGGTGCAGGGGTCAAAGTCTCTAAAAGTGGCCTTCTCTTGTGCTGGGTGATGTAAAACTGATGCTTGTACCATCTGACATGGTTGCCGGGGTCCCATTAAATGATGGCCTACTCCTGTGGTGGGTGATCTAAATGCCTGATTCTCTGCTGTGAAAACCTCTCTCCTCCGTCTGGGTGCAGGGGTCAAAGTCTCTAAAAGTGGCCTTCTCTTGTGCTGGGTGATGTAAAACTGATGCTTGCGCCATCTGACATGGTTGCCGGGGTCCCATTAAATGATGGCCTACTCCTGTGGTGGGTGATCTAAATGCCTGATTCTCTGCTGTGAAAACCTCTCTCCTCCGTCTGGGTGCAGGGGTCAAAGTCTCTTAAAGTGGCCTTCTCTTGTTCTGGGTGATGTAAAACTGATGCTTGTACCATCTGACATGGTTGCCGGGGTCCCATTAAATGATGGCCTACTCCTGTGGTGGGTGATCTAAATGCCTGATTCTCTGCTGTGAAACCTCTCTCCTCCGTTTGGGTGCAGGGGTCAAAGTCTCTCAAAGTCGCCTTCTCCTGTGCTGGGTGATGTAAAACTGATGCTTGTGCCATCTGACATGGTTGCCGGGGTCCCATTAAATGGTGGCCTACTCCTGTGGTGGGTGATCTAAATGCCTGATTCTCTGCTGTGAAAACCTCTCTCCTCCGTCTGGGTGCAGGGGTCAAAGTCTCTAAAAGTGGCCTTCTCTTGTGCTGGGTGATGTAAAACTGATGCTTGTACCATCTGACATGGGTGCAGGGGTCAAATTAACTAAATGGTGGCCTACTCCTGTGGTGGGTGATATGATGCCTGAATATGTGCTGTGAGGGCCTCTCTCCTCTTTCTGGGTGCAGGGGTCAAAGTAACTAAAAGTGGCCTTCTCCTGTGCTGGATGGTATAAATGTAATGCTTGTGCTATCTGACATGTCTCCTCTGTCTGGGTGCTAAGGCCTAAGTCACTGAAAGTGGCCTTCTCCTGTGGTGGTTGATATGATGCCAGATTCTCTGCTGTGGGACCTCTCTCCTTTGTCTGGATGCTGGGGTCGAAATAATAGTAAGCGACCTTCTCCATTGGTGGGTGATTTGAAGCCTGATTCTGTGCTATGGGACCTAACTCCAATTAATATTGGTTAATTTTTATTTATTTTATGTTAAGTCATCATTTCCCTATCTACATTTGTTTGCAGGGGATTTACCTACATTTTGCTGCCTTTTGCAGCCCTCTAGCCCTTTCCGGGAGTCTTTTACAGCCTTTTTAGTGCCCAAAAGTTCGGGTCCCCATTGACTTCTATGGGGTTCGGGTTCGGGATGAAGTTCGGGTTGAGTTCGGATCACGAACCCGGACATTTTCCGGAAGTTCGGCCGAACCTCTCGAACCCGAACATCCAGGTGTTCGCTCAACTCTAGTGTCTATCTGCTTTCCGTCATGCTCCTCTGCTTGGGATAATACCTGAGAAGGTGGTCCAGGGTTTAAAGCTGTGTTGTGGTCTGTGCTACCACATTTTGTGCATGTCACACTGACCTTACAGTTCCTGGCAAAGTGCGATGTTGGAGAGCAACACCTGAAGCAGATGTTGTTTTCTTTGAAGAATTCTTTGTGGTCCTCTAAAGACTTCTCCTTAAAGGCTCTGCATTTTAGTAGAGAATGTGGCTTCTTGTGCAGGGGGCATTGTTTGGTAAGATCTTTGGGTATGTTCTCTTTTCGAGAAGACTTAAACAGCCTGTAAGGAGAACCTGTGCGTGATCCACTTCTCCTATAGATTATAAGGGAGTTTTTGGACAATCGGATTGACACCCCTTGCGGTGTCCAAGAATGCTAGCCCCGGCAGATCTCCTTCTGCCTGAGCAACCTGTACCTCTTTCAACAAATCGCTGAGTTCCCTGAGCTTCTTGTAACCCCTACCCACTATTCCAGGAAAATTTTCAATTCTCTTATATAAAGCACTTTCTATAGCTTCTATTGACCCATAACACTTATCAAGTCTTTCCCACACCATCTTTAGGCCTTTGCCCAGATAGTTTATGTTAATGTCTCTGATTTTTTTGGCGTGTTCAGCAGACTGGCTTCCGAGCCACTTTACCAAAACATCTAACTTCTCGTTATAGGAAAGAACTTAGTCCCTTTTGGCGTTCTGAAAGGAGGCTCGCCATGCCCTGTAGTTCTCGGGACGATGATCGGTGAACTTTATAAGTCCTTTGGTAACCAGCTCCTGTTTATCAAAGAACTTAACAAAGGTTGTAGCTTTAAGTCGAATCGTAGGTTGTAGCTTCTGTTCTATAGGGCGGTTAGTTGTGGCTGGCATAGATTTGTCGCATACCGTCCTGCTTGAGATACTGTGATTCAAGGTAGGATCTTTGATACTTTGCATAAGCTGCCTGATATACTGGCTCGTAGTCGTCATCGGTCTTGGGATGCTGATGGACATATTCTGAGACGCGCTGTGCAAGATCTTGTTCATCTAGGTCTGGCCCAAGTACTTGGCTGTGTTTCTTGGATTCAGGAAACTCTCTTTCTTTAGTTGCATCTCTTGTGCAGCAAAGGAAGACCTTACTTTTGCAACCTTAGCTTCTGCATGGGCATGAGCAGCATTTTCTTTTATTTAGGACTTGCTAGAGCAGCATGCTCGTGACTTGGTCCTTTATGATGATGCCTGGCCGCAGACCAAAAGTTTTTTTGGTATTGAATGTTAAGTTTGGATTAACCCCTTCAGGACACACTATTTTTGGAAATTTGACATGTATCACTTTATGTGGTAAGAACTGTGGAACCCTTTTACTTATCCAAGCGATTCTGAGACAGTTTTCTCGTAACACAATGTACTTTATGTTAAAGAAAAGTGGCTATGTTTTACCTTTACTAATAAATAAAAAAAATCCAAAATTTACCAAAAATTCTGAAATAAATCACTATATTTGGAATTTCAATTTCTCTGCTTTTAAAATGGATAGTGATACCTCATAAATTAGTTATGAATTAAAACTAACCATCTGTCTATTTTATGTTAACATCATTTTGCAATTGTCATTTCATTTTTTTAGGACATTAGAAGGCTTAGATTTTTAGAAGCAAATTTTTAAGGAAATTTCTAAAATCCACTTTTTTAAGGACCAATTGAGTTTTGAAGTCACTTAGTGGGGGCTTACGTAGTAGAAACCACCTATAAATGACCCATTGTAGAAACTACTCCCCTCAAGTTATTCAAAACTGATTTTACAAACGTGGTTAACCCTTTATATGTTTCACAAGATTTAAAGAAAAATGGAGACAAAATTTCACTATTTTTTAAATTTTATATTTTAATCAATTTGTTCTTGTAAGGCAGAAAGGGTTAACAGCAAAACAGTTTACAAAAACACCCCATTTGTGGTAGTAAACTGGTCTATGGGCACAAGGCAGGACTGTTAAAGAAAGGAGCGCCATAAGATTTTTGGAGGGAAGATTTTGCTGGAATGGTTTTTGGGCGCCAATGTTACATTTGACGCTAAGGTACCCTCACAGTAGAATCCCCCAAAAAGTGACCCTATTTTGGAAACTACACACCTCAAGTAGTGATGAGCAGCAGGGGCAATGCTCGATTTTGTGATATTTCATGAATATATGGATGAATATTCGCCATATATTCGCGAATTCGCTATCTTTATACACTATCTTTTTACATTGCGAAAATTGCAATGTAAAATTTGCTTAGTGCGCATGCGCAAAACGGGCGTGGTCTAATTGCAAAACTGTTTTCAAACTACCCGAAGTTTGAGAAGATTGGTAAAGATGGTGGGAAGAACTACTGATCACTGTAAGTAATTTGACATTGCAGCAGTGTATTTGATTACATTTTAAATGCATGTCAGAACAGTCTCTTTATATGCAGATAGAGTGTTATAAAATATTTGCGATTGCAAAAAATCGCCACATATGATGCAAATTTCTTTTCGCAATACATACAACTTCACGTTTTATCAGGTCTAAGTAGATATTACTGATTTCGTGCACTAAGTATTGTTGTGACATCACAGCACTATGTCAGTAACATGTATGTATGGACAGCAGAGGTATATCTCGCATGCACATTGCACATCCATTTTCTGCCGCACACTATATACCCCACATAGTGGTGATGGAGCATGCTCGGCCAAACACCAGTTCAGCTCGAGCTCGGCACATGGCGGTATTTGGCCAAATACCGCATGTGCTCGAGCGCAATGCTCGAGTCTCCTCCCCGCACGTTTGTTGGCTGCTATGCAGCCAATAAAAGTGCAGGTAGGTACTGCCCTTCACTGTAATGCCATAGCCATGTTGGTTACTGGCATTACAGTGATTGGCTGGCCGAAACGCGTCATCGGGTGCTATATAGCACCCGATGACAAGTGTTCGGCTCAGTTTTAGTCAGGGAGAGCTGTGCTAAAGAAGGTAAAGATAGTGTGGGGATTGAAATTACTTTTTTTTAAGTTGAAAAACTTTGCAGAGACCCAAAAGTCCTTTTAAGGACTATTGTTGTGTGTGGCAGCAGCAATATATATTTTTTGCGCAACCTGCGCTAAATTGCTAAAACATTACAGGCCCAAAAGTCCTTTTAAGGACTATTGTGTGTGGCAGCAATATCTATTTTTACCGCATCCTGCGTTAAATAGCGTGCAATAGTTAGGCCACTGCTGACAGCGACATTGGGTGCTATACACCTCCTTTATAACGTTTGCTTATCCAAAATATCAGTGACATCCAGTCTAAATTTTTTGCTGCTGATGGCAGCTACATTACCTGCGCTATATCTCCAGTAGAACGTTTGCCTATCCTAAATATCAGTGACATTAATTCAGTGTAATTTTTTATTAGCTGGTGGTGGCAGCGACATTACAAGCGCTTTTGGCCAGGGACGCTACATTTCCCTGACGGCACACTGGGTGAACATTGTGGAGGCCAGTAGTGAGTCATACCCTGGGATGGCACAGGTACCGACGCCAAGGATTGCGGGCCCTACTTCCATCACGGTTTCCTCTGCCACCTACGTTAGTGGCTGCAACCACCCTTTCTCCTCCTCCGCCTCCTCCTTCACTTCCACCTCTGAATTATCATCTTGCAGGAACAGTTAGCCATCAGTCAGTAGCTGGAAGCAGTGTAGCACTGCAGTGGGGAAGCGGCAACAGGCCGTGCTGAAGCTTATTTGCTTAGGTGACAAACAGCACACCGCCGCAGAGCTGTGGCAGGGGATAAGGGACCAGACTGAGCTGTGGCTCTTGTCCACAAAATGTTTTAACTGGTCAGCTCGGCAGAAAAAAACAGAGAAAGAAAATAATGAGGTAGTTTGAGGAAACTTTATTGGGTTGGGGACAATGGGGCAAAACTGTAATAAAATAGAACAAAACCCTAAATCACTAACACTAAAACACAGGCAATTTTTTTTTTGTGTTTTTGTTTTTTCAAAGACAAAGGACGCAGACAATAATCGATCCCTAGTACAAGAAACCCTAAATCATTAACACTAAAACATAGGGACATACTTTTTTGTGTGTTTTTTTTGTTTGTTTTTTCACAGACAAAAGACGCAGACAATCCTAGCACACAAAACTTTAAAACACAGCAAAATACTTTTTTTTCAGACTAAACAGACAGCAAAAGACTACACTAAACTATACTATATCTCTATCTAACCTACACTACACCCTGCACTGGACCCTATCAGCTACATTATTAACTAATTTACACTATCTCACACTTACTATCTGGATTATATAAATGACTGAGCTAACTAACTAATGTACCTAACACCCTACACTGACCTAATCAGCTAACATATTCCCTAACTAACCTACACTATCTACCACTAACTATCTGGATTATATATATTACTGAGCTAACTAACTAATGTACCTAACACCCTACACTGGAACCTAATCAGCTAACCTATTCCCTAACTAACCTACACTATCTACCACTAACTATCTGGATTTTATATGATGTATCAGAAGTATTATAAAACAGCAATTTAGCACAGCACAATTGTCACACTCCTCTCTCTCTCTCACTACTGCATGAAAAAGCACAAAATGGCTTCTGGGGATTTTCTTATATAATAAGGGGTAGGCAACTTTCCTATTGGTTGCCAGGGATGTTGCTATGCTCTGACAGAGATATTGCAGTCTTCTCATTGGCCCACAAGTTAGAAGCAGGGAAGGATCATGTGTATTGTGAAAAAAATGAATATTTAAAATTACAAATAGATATCACTATATTCTAAATATTCGCGCTCAACACTAACCTCAAGGAATTTATTAAGGGGTGAACTGACCACTTCCATAGATGGCAAGCCCGATGCCTATGGAAGGCATCAGGCTGCCTTCTCAGCCGTCGGGTCCCTGTCCCTGCAGTATGGGGACCCAATGGGGATGGGGAGGGAGTCCCCCCCCTCCACCATCTATGTACATGCCATGGTCAGTGCTGATCGCGGCACACAGAGGTTTACAGCTCCAGCATCAGTGTATTTGCCCGCAAATACAGCAGAGGCACGTCTGTCAGATACAGGCAGACCCCTGCGCACAGCGCACAGTACCTGTACAGGGGCTGTCCAGAAGTCATTTCTGGATGTGACTTACATGTAGGGCGGATGTTTAACACTATTGTATGTTGCAAATATTGTATACTGAGGTCATTGTAACTTGAGAGACCACTGTACTTCTGTTGCAACATATGGAGACTTGTATACCTAATGTTATCACTATTTTGGGCAAATTGAAGCATCCAAAGTGGAATTCGGTCCGAAACTTTGATTCGCCAATAATCCCAATTTCCTTGTGCTTTGTGCTAACAAATCAGTTTTTCCAAAAATGGCGGCTGCATGTGTTACAAAGTGAAACTAAGAAGCCCGGGAATACGATATGACCCATTATACTGTGCAGCCAGCCAATCCGCTGTTAGCCATCCTCCTATGATGTCTCAGCCATATACATGCCTCATCCCACACAATCTCTGCTATTTCACTGTGAGCTAAGCATAGGGAGAGATATGGCAAGTGCTCATGCGATAGGGACAGTGTTGCTGAAAATTGGCTTAACCCCTTCCTGACATATGACGTAATAGTATGTCGACTTCCCGCCATTTGACGTACTATTACGTCATGCTGATGCGGCGGGTGAAGGATCTATTTGGGTCCCTGCATTGCGGTGATGGGGACCCGATGGGTGAGAAGGCAGCTCAATGCCATGCAGAGGCATTGGGACCTGCCTTCTACAGAAGCCTAGGACATCCAGTCTCAGGCAGAACTAAAGTAAAAAAAAAAAAACAGTAAAAAAAAAAAATGTTTATATTAATAAAAAAATAAAGTTTCAAGAAAAACAAAACAAAACGCCTCTTTCCCCTGATTTTATAATAAAACAAAGAAAACACACACATATTAGGTATCGCCTCGGTAATGACCGGCTCTCTAAATATATCACATAATATACCCCATCAGATAAACACTGTAGACATTTTTTATAAAAACTGTCCATTTTTTTGTCACCTTACATCACAAAAAAGGGCAACACCAAGTGATCAAAAAGGCTTATGCCCCCAAAATAGAACCACTCAAACTTTAACCCCATCCCGCAAAAAATGATCCCCTACATAAGACAATCGCCCCAAAATAAAAAAAATCATGGCTCTCAGAATATGGAGACACTAAAAAAATCCTTTTTTTTTCAAAAATGCTTTATTATGTAAAAATGAAACAAACAAACAAAAAAGCAGACATATTTGATATCATCGTGTCTGTTACAGACACGATGATATCAAATATGTCTGCTTTTTTGTTTGTTTGTTTAATTTTTACATAATAAATCTACTCTGTAAAAATAGCACATGATCTAACCTGTCAGATGAACAAAAATTAAAAGCAGTGTCAGAACAGCCATTTTTTTGTTACCTTGCCTCACAAAAAGCATAATATAGAACAATTAAAAATTATATGTACCCCAAAATATCAATAAAACTGTTACTGAACCCATAGTTTCCAAAATGGGGTTACATTTGGGGAGTTTCCACTGTAGGGCTGCATCAGGGGGGCTTCAAATGGGACATGGTGTCTAAAAATCAATCCAGCAAAATCTGCCTTCCAAAAACCATGCAGCGCTCCTTTCCTTCTGCGGCCTGCCGTGTGCCCTTATATCAGTTTACTACCATATGTGGGGTGTTTCTGTAAACTGCAGAATCAGGGTAATAGATATTGAGTTTTGTCTGGCGATTAACCCTTGATGATTAAAATGGAAAATCTGCCAAAAAAGTGAAACTTAATCTCCATTTTTCTTTAATTCTTGTGGAATACCTAAAGGGTTAACAAGGTTTGTAAATAACCTGAATAACCTGAGGGGTGTAGCTTCTAAAATGGGGTCATTTATGGGTGGTTTTTACTATGTAAGCCCCACAAAGTGACTTTATAACTGAAGTGGTCCTTAACCCTTTAGGGACTGGGCTCATTTTAACCCTAAGGACCAGGCCATTTTTTGCAAATCTGACCAGGCCATTCTGAGATTGTTTTTTCGTCACATATTGTACTTCATGACACTGGTAAAATTGAGTAAAAAAAATCATTTTTATATATAAAAAATACAAAATTTGCCAAAAAATGTGGAAAAATTAGAAATTTTAATACATAGTAAAAGTTATTAATTTATATTCCCCATATGTCTTCTTCATGTATGGATCATTTTGGGAATGCCATTTTAGTTTTTGAGGAGGTTACAGGCTTAGAATTTTAGAAGCAAATCTTGAAAATTTTCTGAAATTTTCAAAAATCCACTTTTTAGGGACCAGTTCAGGTTTGAAGTCACTTTGTGAGGCTTACATAATAGAAACCAACTGATTTTACAGACGTTGTTAACCCTTTAGGTGTTTCACAAGAGTTAATGGGAAATGGGGCTAAAATTTAGAATTTAGATTTTTTGAACATTTTCATTTTAATCAATTGTTTCCAGTATCTAAGCAAGGGTAACAGCCAAATAAAACCCAATTTATATTGCCCTGATTCTGTAGTTTGCAGAAACACCCCATATATGGTCGTAAACTACTGTATGGCCACACAGCAGGGCGTAGAGGGAAAGGAGCGCCGTGTGGTTTTTGGAAAGCTGATTTTGCTGGACTGGTTTATATGCACCATGTCCCATTTGAGGCCCCCCTGATGCCCCCCATCAGCCTCCCCCCCCCCTCCCGGGATAGAAACTGCCTAAAAGTGACCCCATTTTGGAAACTACGGGATAAGGAGGATGTTTTGTTGGGACTATTTTTATTTCATCTCCATTTGCCATAAACTCTTGAGGAACACCTAAAGGGTTAACAAAAATTGTAAAATAAGTTTTGAATATCTTGAGGGGTGTAGTTTATTAGATGGGGTCAATTTTATGGAGTTTCTACTCTAGGGGTGCATCAGGGGTTCTTGAAATGGGACATAGTGTCAAAAAAAAGGCCATCAGAATCTGCCTTCCAGGAACTATATGGCGTTCCTTTCCTTCTGCGCCCTGCTGTGTGCTCGTACAGCAGTTTACCACCACATATTGGGTGTTTCACTAAACTTCAGAATCAGGGCAATACATTTTAAGTTTTATTTGGCTGTTAACCCTTGCTTTGTTACTGGAAAAAATTGATTAAAATGGTACATTTGCCAAAAAATAGCTCTTTTGGCACTGTTTTTATTTTGTTTTTTTGACAATGTGAATCTGAGGGGTTAGGTCATGGGGTATTTTTATAGAGAAGATTATTACGGACGCGGCGATACCTAATTTGTCTACTTTTTTAAATTTATTTAGGTTTAACACTATATTATCCTATTTGAAACAAACTAAAAAAATTTAACTATCTACACAGTTTTTACCCGATTGTCTTAGGTAGGGGCTCATTTTTTGTGGGATGAGAGGACGGTTTTATTGGCACTATTTTGGGGGGCATATGACTTTTTGATCACTTGCTATTACGCGCTTTGTTATGTAAGGTGACAAAAAAAAAATCATTTTTTGCACTTTTTTTTTTACCGTGTTAATCTAAGGGGTTAGGTCATGGGGTATTTTTATAGGGCAGATTATTACGGACGCAGAGATACATAATTTGTCTACTTTTTTAATTCTTTTTTTAATTCTTTTAGATTTCTAAACTATCATTTATGTCTCAAGTCTGAGAACCATAGTTTTTATCCGATTGTCAGTGGCTACATGGAAAACGGGATAATAAATTTAGTACTCCATGGAAGTGTGGTACTCCCTGAAGCAACGAATAATGCAGAGGCCCGGATGATCGGGGCATGTGTCACATTGAGTGGTGGTGTCCTTCCGTATCCCCCTCCTGTGACACTCTCTGCACCTTTTTTCGGTTCATCCCTTCTTTTCAGTATGGGGGACCACATCTGGAAAGTGTTGGCCAGGGAGGATCCAGGCACCTTCAGTTCCCGATGTACTCCGGCCTGCTCTTTCCCGGTCAGAAAAGATCATGGCAACCTGCACCAAGTAGACCGCAACTTTTTTATACCATGTCCAGGTTTTGCGCATGGCATTATATGGCTTGAGGACTTGATCAGAGAGATCAACTCCTCCCATATACCGATTGTAGTCGACAATACAATCGGGCTTGAGGACCGTTGCCATGGTACCTCGCACAGGGACAGAGGAGATCCCTCTTGTCCTTATATCTGACCAGCAACAGGTTTTCACTGGTAAGGGCATGGGTGAGACATACGGGTGGGGATAGGTACCTGGAGGGGGACGGTAGGGAGGCTGCGCTGATTTTTCCACACGGTCCCACAAGTGGACGTGGATCTGGTGGCGAGGGACTGGACCAAGGGAATACTAGTATAAAAGTTATCCACGTACAGGTGGTAACCCTTATCTAGCAGTGGGTGCATAAGGTCCCACACAAGTTTCCCGCTAATACCCAGAGTGGGGGGACATTCTGGGGGTTTTATTACGGGAATCTCGCCCCTCGTACACACGAAACTTGTAAATGTACCCTGAGGTACTCTCACAAAGTTTGTACAGCTTTACGCCATACCTCGCCCGCTTTGAGGGAACATACTGGCGGAAAATGAGTCTCCCCATGAATGAAATGAGAGACTTATCAACCGCAACCTCCCTTCCAGGTACATAGGCCTCCACAAATTTGGCCCCAAAGTGATCGATGACCAGCCTGATTTTGTACAGGCGGTCATAGGCAGGATCACCTTGGGGTGGAAATGCTGTATTATCTGCATAATGCAGGCATTTCCGGATGGCCTCAAACCTTGAGCGTGTCATGGCCGTACTGTAAAGTGGGGTCTGGTAGAGGACGTCCCCACTCCAGTACTTCCTGACACTAGGTTTTTTGACTAGGCCCATGTGCAGCACGAGGCCCCAAAACGTCCTCATCTCGGCTGCACTGACCGGCGGCCAGCCACAGGGCCTAGCCAAGAAAGAGCCCGGGTGTTGAGCAACGAACTGTTGGGCGTACAGATATTTGTTTGCTCCACCATCAGATTCACAAGGGGGTCACTGAAAAAAAGACGTATTCAGTGAATCCCACTGTGGGAATCTGGATTCCTGGTTGAGCAACAAAATTTCTGGGGTACACCATGCAAGTTCACAGTTTGGGGACTCAGGTGAACTTATCTGGTGGGCCGGGAAACTAGTACGAGCCCCAGAGCTGCTCGTACTAGGAAGGGCCATAGGGTCCCTAGCATGGCGGTCCCCTTGCTCCTCCTGGCGGCATCTCCACTGCCTTGGGGCTCATCATCATCGCTAGATGATGAGGAGGACGCAGATGACAAAAGGAACGTGGGGTCATCCTCGTCCTCACTAGGGCTCTCGGACTCGGAGGCAAGCTGGGCGTATGTCTCATCAGCCGAGAAAAGCCGGCGGGCTATAAGGAAGTGTGTGTGGGTGCGTGTGTATGTGCGTGTAAACCTTTATTTAGTGTGCGTGTGTGTGGGTGCGTGTGTATGTGCGTGTAAACCTTTATTTAGTGTGCGTGTGTGTGGGGGCATGGGTGTTCCCGGACTGTTCCTTAAAGCTAACAAGAAAACAAAAAAGAACTAACTACAAAAAAAATGTTAAAAGGGTTAAAAAAAAATCAAACTGGGGTGGGCGATGCGCTAACAGTGGGTGCCAGCCACTGTCAGCGTATGCAAAAAAAACAAAAAACGCTTGCGCCCCAAAAAAAGGTGGAGGGGGTGGGGGCAAGGGGGCAAGCTGCAGCACCCCTGGGGGGGTCTAGGGTCACACAACTGTGCTGTGGACCCCAGACACCCTAAGAGGGTAATGCAATAGACAAAGAGTTTTTTTTTTTCTAACTCTTACTTTCCCTATGTCCCTAACCTCTCCCTAAATACCTATAAGTGCCAGATGGCACTCTGGATCGTCAGAAGGGGGTTGCTGGGGTGTTGGATTCTCCTGATGGACGTCAGGCTGCTCCCTTCTCGCTCCTCCGACGCAAAATGGAGGAGGAGGAGGAGAGCAGGGGAAGTTAACCCCCACCTGCCCGTGCAGCCAATCAGATGCGATCCTGTGAGGTGATGTTACCATCACCTCACAGGATCGAAGGATGGTGATTGGTGGTGTGTTATCACACTACTGATCACCATCCTATTCCGGGTTATCGGGTCACCACCGACCTGAATAACCAAACCGCAGGTCTAAATATATATATATAGATACGGGGGGGGGGGTGTCACAGGACCCCCCTAGGCATTGTGACAGAGTGCCTGCTGAATGATTTCGGCCGGCACTCTGTTCTGATCACCCAGCGCTGCGCGGCGGTGATCAGAAATACTCATGACATACCGGTACGTCATGTGTCATTAAGTACCAGGACACCATGACGTACCGATACGTCATATGTCCCCAACAGGTTAAAAAGTGGGTTTTGGAAATTTTCTTAAAAATTTTAAGAATTATTTAAAAAATTCTAAGCCTTCTAACGTCCAAAAAAATTTAATTACATTTTCAAAATTATGCCAACATAAAGTTGACATATGGGGAATGTTAAGTAATAAATATTTTATGAGGTATCACTTTCTGTTTTAACCCCTTAAGGACCCATGACGTATGGGTACGTCATGGGTCCGCTCCCTAAGGATGGCGCCCGCTCCTGCCCGCTGCGGGCGCCATCGCTGCGGGGGTACGGCTGCTTCCTGTAGCTGACCCTGCGGCTAATGATCGCGGTAAGCAGCGATGCCGATCGCAATCATTTAACCCCACAGATGCTATGGTCAATTCTGACCACGGCATCTGCGCACGCTAAAACCGAAAGTAGAACTTTCGGCAGTGCTCCGGCTCCCCCTAGTGGTGATCGCAGCGCTGGATGTAATAGCCTCGAACTCAATGAATGATTCGAGGCTACTACTTACTATTTCCTATGCAGCCTTTGTTAGCAATAGGACTTCATAGGAAAGTAGTAAAATCCTCATAAACTCCAATACAAGTGTATTGGAGTTTATGATAGAAGCAATCAGATGACTGATTTATATAGGTCCCTATGGGACCTATATCAAAGTGTAAAAATAAAATTTAAAAATTAAAAAAAAAAACATAAAAATTCAAATCACCCCCCTTTCCCCAAAATTAAAACAAAAAAATAAAAAAAAATACACATCATGGGTGTTGCAATGTGCGAAAACGCCCGTAGTATAAAAATATAAAAATATATTCCCCATACGGTAAACAGAAAAACGGAAAAAAGCACCCAAATGGCCAATTTGCCGTTTTTGGACGCTTCATTTCCTCAAAAAATAAAATAAAATAAAAAGTGATCATAAAGGCCTACACACCCCATAATGGTATCAATTAAAAGTTCAGATCGCGCCGAGCAAAAAAAAAGCCACCATACAACACCATACACTTAATTACAAAAAAGTTAGGGGTCAAATATGGCGACAAAAAAAATTTATAAAATATTTCCCACATTAGAATTTTTTTTCACTATTAAAACGCAAGAAAAACTATACATATTGGGTATCGCCAATGGTCAGTTTTATCTCACATTAAACGTCGTAATTTAAAAACCCGTAAAACTGTGGTGGAATAGTTTTTCTTTTGCAATTTCACCCAATTCGGAATTTTTTTACAGCTTCCCACTACATCATATGCAATATTTAATGGTGGCGTTGGAAAGTACAACTTGTCCCGCAAAAAAAAAGCCCTCATATGGCCATGTTAACAGAAAAATAAAAAAGTTATGGCTCTCAGAAGGCAGGGAAGCGCCAAACGAAAAAGCAAAAATGAAAAACCCCTGAGTTCTTAAGGGGTTAAAAAGCAGAGAAAATGAAATTTGAAAAATTGCTAATTTTTCCAAATTTTTGGTAAATTTGGGATATTTTCATAAATAAAGGTGAAATGTATTAACTCAAATTTACCACTGTCATGAAGTACAATGTGTCACAAGAAAACAGTCTCAGAATGGCTTGGATAAGTAAAAGTGTTCTAAAGTTATTACCACATAAAGTGACACTTGTCAGATTTACAAAAAATGGCCTGGGCACAGGGGCGTAACTATAGGGGAAGCAAGGGAAGCGGCTGCTTTGGGGCCCTGACCCAGAAGGGGCCCATCCAAGAGGAGGAGAAGTACTAAAAGATTTTGTCAGGGCCCCTCAACAGTATTACAAAATAAAATTATATACAGTGGCAGTATAGACAGTGTAGAAAACAGATGGAACAGCTGTCGGGCCTGGTCTGAGAGAGCGATATTTACTAGCCACAGGAAAGGGGGCGGCATGAAAGGAAGGGGTTGTAAAAAATTACTGGGGAGGGGTGGCCCATTCAAAAATTTGCTGTGGGGCCCAGTCATTTCGAGTTACGCCACTGCCTGGGCAGGAGGGTGAAAACTGGCCCGGGGTAGAAAGGGCTAAAAAAGAATATTGGAAAGAGCAAGTGCAGAGACAGTGCAGAGAGATTGTTTTGAGACTGTAGGGAGACAGTAGGGAGACTGCAGGTTGAGTGTATCCTCATGTGCTTGATGTTCTACTGCACCCACATTCAGAGTAAATTACTGTATGTTAGCGAATCAGTTAGGTTGTATAGATCATACGAGTGTATTACTGTACAGCGGCGTCATAGCAACCAATGACGCCGTGCGCTCGTGCACTCAGCAGGACGGGTTTTCATGGACCGTGGTCCATCACACGTATGTGTGAATGAGGCCTTAGGCCACGGTTAAAGATCCAACTGTGTGCTTCTTAACTTTATGAATCTTTAATACAGTTTTAATTACTGCAGGTGTAATATATCGCCATGTGCATCACATTCTACTGCACTGATAAGTGTGCACTGCACCCAAAATCATCATCGCTAATACGATCTCTTAGCCAAAAAATTATTCTGCCTCCGTTTTGCAATCCCCGATCCCTATGACGAATGCCGTTAACTGCAGGTTCACCTGTTGGTGAAAGGTAGACACACGGCGATCCTTTCAGTTTAGCCTGCATGCAGTCCCGGACATCTAAGGGCATCACAGACTTGTTATTGCTGAACACCACTTGTCCTTCGAAGATTTTAGACATCGACCACCTGGTGTGAAATAACTACTTAGCATAGCAGAGTCTCCTTGGTTATCGGAATGAACCACACAAATCACTCCACCAATTCGACCCAAATTCATTGTAGATAATACGTTCTTTTAGCTAAAGAATTAGTCTGCGTCGTTATTGCTATTAATTATGGTGGGAACTAGGATGGTATTACCAGACAAAAATCAGTCCACCAATTGCACCCAAATTCATAATTCCTAGCTAACACGAAAATGTTATTCTGTGTCACTCGGACAGCCATGACAAATTCTACGTCACTGTGCAGTGCAACTAAATGTTAACCCATGTGGATCCCTCAATACAATGAACCTAATGGAATTTTGCTTTTAAAATGTGTTAGGGTTAAAACCAGATGGGCCGAACATAGAGGATGGATCAAACATGGCTGCTGGATTATTGCCATAAGGGACAGGAACCTGAAAACTAGCTGCTGTATAAGATGGTGACCAAACAAGGGCTGTTGCTGGTATGGGGTTATGGCATCTAAAGTGCTAAAAGTCTGCAACCACCATTACCACCTGTTGCGGACATTAGTGGTGGGTGTCTGCTCTTTAACCCCTCCAGGACCCTGGACGAGAATGCTCGTCCTAACTGAGTGGCACTTCTCGTTCTACAGTTAAACTGTCACCATGTCTGGTGACAGCGCTTAGGCCTCTTTCACACTAGCGTTTTAGCTTTCCGTCCTAGAGATCCGTCCTCGGGTCTCTAGGACGGAAAGCTACTGATCAGGATTATCCCCATGCGTCCTGAATGGAGAGAAATCCGTTCAGGATGCATCAGGATGTCTTCCGTTCAGTATGTGAACGTTTTAGGACGTTGACAAAAGCGCAGCATGCTGCGGATTTGTCTCCGTCCAAAAATCCGGAAGACATGCCGTAACGCCGGATCCGGAATTAATGCCCATTGAAGTGCATTAATCCGGATCCGGCCTTAAGCTAAACGTCGTTTTGGCGCATCGCCAGATCCGACGTTTAGCTTTTTGTCAATGGTTACTATGGCAGCCAGGACGCTAAAGTCCTAGTTGCCATAGTAAAGAGTAGGGGGAGCGGGGAGCGGCATACTTACATTCCGTGTGGCTCCCGGGACGCTCCAGGATGACGTCAGGGCGCCCCAGTGCATAGATCACGTGATCGCATGGATCAAGAGATCCATGCGCGCGGGGCGCTCTGACGTCATTCCGGAGCGCCCCGTGAGCCGCAAGGAATGTAAGTATGCCGCTCCCCCGCTCCCCACTGCTACTATGGCAACCAGGACGCTAGTAGCGTCCTGGCTGCCATAGTAACACTGAAAGCATTTTGAAGACTGATCAGTCTTCAAATGCTTTCAGTTCACTTGCGTTGTGCCGGATCTGCCGTGCACTTTCGGCGACGGAAGTGCACGCCGGATCTTCACAACGCAAGTGTGAAAGAGGCCTTAGACCCCAGCTGTTACACACAGCTAGGGGTCTGTCAAATGTTATAAAATGTATTAAAAATTTTCCCAACCATGGAGACACTAAAACATGTTTTTTTTGTTTCAAAAAGGATATTATTGTGTAAAACCTAAATAAATAAAAAAAAGGTATACATATTAGAAACTCTAAAAAAGTGACCCCATTTTGGAAACTACAGAATAAGGTGGCAATTTTGTTTGTACTATTTTAGGGCAAATATGATTTTGGTTGCTCTATATTACACTCTTTTTGAGGCAAGGTAACAAAAAAAATCGAAATTCTGAAATTTCATCTCCATTTGCCAATAACTCTTGTGGAACAACTAAAGGGTTAACAAAGTTTGCAAAACCGGTTTTGAATACCTTAAGGAGTGTAGTTTCTTAAATGGAGTCACTTTTTGGGAGTCTAGGGGTGCATCAGGGGGGCTTCAAATGGGACATGGTGTCAAAAAACCAGTCGAGCAAAATCCACCTTCCAAAAACCATATGGCGTTCCCTTCATTCTGTGCCCTGCTGTTTGGCCATACAGCAGTTTATGACCACATATGGGGTGTTTAAGCAAACTACAGAATCAGGGCAATACATATTGAGTTTTGTTTGGCTGTTAACCCTTGCTTTCTTACTGGAAGAAATGAATTAAAATGGAAAATTTTCTCAAAAATCGAAATTCAGAAATTTCATCTCCCTTTGCCAATAACTCTTGTGGAAAACCTAAAGGGTTAATGACGTTTGTAAAATCAGTTCTGAATACCTTGAGGGGTGTAGTTTCTAGGGTGACTTCAGACCTGAACTGGTCGCTAAAAAGTGGGTTTTTAAAAATATGGGAATTGTAAATCAATAACTTCCTTTGGTGGTATTACTATGTATTATAGAAGTAGAGAAATTGAAACTTGGAAAATTGCAAATTTTTCCAAATTTTTGGTAAATTTGGTATTTTTTTACAAATAAAAATGAAATTTTTCGACTCCATTTTACCACTGTCATGAAGTACAATATGTGACAAAAAAAAAAACTGTCTCAGAATGGCCTGGATAAGTAAACGCGTTTTAAAGTTGTCACCACATAAAGTGACACTGGTCAGATTTGCAAAAAATGGCCGGGTCCTTAAGGTGAAATAAGGCTGGGTCCTTAAGGGGTTAAAAGGGCAGATATCCAGCAGCCATGGTGCCTGCTGCATGTGCCAGAGGGCACCAATTTTAAATACCCGGCCACCGACGGCTGTCCGGAAAGGGTAACTTCCAAGCCTTCACATTGAGAGTTCTGGGTATACCTGATTTATAGCAATTTATGACAAATTAATTCGTAACAAATCAAATTTCTTGTCGAAGTTCGACAAATCTGCCGAATCAAAATTTAAAAAAATTAGCTTATCTCATATAGAGGGACTCTTTCTGGCCACAATAGTGATGGAAAAGTTGTTTCAAGGGGACTAACACCTGGATTATGGCATGCTGGAGGGGGATCCATGGCAAAACTCCCATGGAAAATTACGTAGTTGACGCAGAGTCGGGTTTTAATCCATAAAGGCCGTAAATCACCTAACATTCCTAAATTGTTTGGAATAACGTGCTTTAAAACATCCAGTGTGTGTATACGATCAGGTATGATGTTGTATCGATCAGGTAGTGTAAGGGTTACGCCCGCTTCACAGTGACAGACCAAACTCCCCGTTTAACGCACCGCAAACAATCTATTTGCACAACCGCAAACTCCCCATTTGCGCAAGGTTGGATACCAAGCTATCCATGTCCGGTTCCTTGTCCTCACTGATGTCATTCAAGGTCTCTTCCTCCACCCAGCCACGTACAACACCATGGGTCCCCGAAAGGTGACAACAAGCCCCCTGGATGCCTGCTGTGGTTGGTCTTCCACCTCCTCAAAGCCACCTTCCTCCTCTGACTCCTCTTCTTCAGACTCCTCTCTCTACGTTGCCGCAGGTCCAGCAATCGACGACGACAAGGCTGATTCTGGTGGTTCCTCTTCATGCTCATCTACGGCCTGATCTAGCGCATATGGGATGAGGTTGATGATGTTGCCTTGGGTTTGACTGACCAGGTTTGTCACCTCAGCAAATGAATGCATGAGCGTACAGCCATTGTGCATGAGCGTTCAGTAACGCGACCAAAAAAATACCCAGCTCCGCAGAGGCTGTCCTCTTTTTTTTTAATTAAAAAAATCTGTTCTTGCCAGTTTAATCTCTGTTTTGTCCCCTATCAGGGGCCGGTGTGGAATAGATTTTAGGAACCGGGAGATGGAAAAAAATGGTTGGTCGGTCCTCTTCCTTCCAATTTGGGGCACTGCGCGTGCGCCGTGCAATGTACTGTGCCACCCTATATGAGTGGTGTGTTAACCGCCTCCCGACAGCTGTACGCACGGATGCGTCCAGGAGGTGGCTGGTTTACTCCTCCTGGACGCATCCGCGCGTCATCTCGCGAGACGCGAAATTTCCAGTGAACGCGCGCGCACGCTCGCGCGCTCACAGGATCGCGTCGGGGAGAACTTTAACTACAGCCTGCCAGCACTGATCATGCGCTGGCAGGCTGTAGAAGTTAAAAAAAATCGCATATCAGACGCTGTTTTGCTGCTCGTTCCTCTGGTGGTCCCTTTTGCTTGGGACCACCAAAGGAAACTTATGTAAGTGCACCAATCACCACACAGACCCCCCCATCCAACCCCCAGTCACTGATTAACCCCTGATTAACCCCCAATTAACCCCTGATCACCCCATGTCACCCCCCTGATCACCCCCTGTCACTAATCACCCCCCTGTAAGGCTCATTCAGATGTCCGTATGTGTTTTGCGGATCCATGGATCCGCGGATCCGCAAAACCCCGCCCCTGCAATGTGCTTTCCGCAATTTGCGGATCCGCACATTGAAAGAACTATATAGAAAATGCATCAGCCAAAGCTCCGCAAATGCTGATGCGGCGAGTACATAGTGTGCTCTCCGCATCACCGCCGGCCCCATTCACAGTGAATGGGTCCGCATCGCCTTACTTCTTTTTTTTTTTTTTTGCACATTTTTTGGCAGAGATTTTTTCATCCACATTGATTGATGCGAACGAAGAAATCTGTGCCGTTCATTTTTTTTCTTTTTTCAGCCCAGAGGCTGAACGGAAAAAAAAAATCTCATTACCCGTATGCTCAATATAAGGAGAATAGCAGAAACTCCTAATGCTGGCCATACGGGTAATGATTGCGGAGACCCTCAAATGCCAGGGCAGTACAAACACCCCACATGTGACCCCATTTTAGAAAGTAGACACCCCAAGGTATTCCGTGAGGGGTATGGTGAGTTCATGTAAAATTTTATTTTTTGTCACAAGTTAGTGGAATATGAGACTTTGTAAAAAAAAAAATATATCAATTTACGCTAACTTGTGCCAAAAAAAAAAAAATTTCTGTGAACTCGCCATGCCTCTCACGGAATACCTTGGGGTGTCTTCTTTCCGAAATGGGGTCACATGTGGGGTATTTTATACTGACCTGGCATTTTAGGGGTCCTAAAGCGTGAGAATCCAAATGCGTAAAAATGC
The DNA here is from genome assembly GCA_033119425.1 of Bufotes viridis. Taxonomy (NCBI): domain Eukaryota; kingdom Metazoa; phylum Chordata; class Amphibia; order Anura; family Bufonidae; genus Bufotes; species Bufotes viridis. The sequence goes on along the minus strand of CM065594.1, from coordinate 148,405,744 downwards.
CCCGTGAAATCCTAAAGGTACTCATTGGAATTTGGGCCCCTTTGCGCATCTTGGCTGCAAAAAAGTGTCACACATGTGGTATCGCCGTACTCAGGAGAAGTAGGGCAATGTGTTTTGGGGTGTATTTTTACATATACCCATACTGAGTGTGAGAAATATCTCTGTAAATGACAACTTTTTAAATATTTTTTATACAAAGTTGTCAGTTTACAGAGATATTTCTCACTCAACATGGGTATATGTAAAAATACACCCCAAAACACATTGCCCTACTTCTCCTGAGTACGGCGATACCACATGAGTGACACTTTTTTGCAGCCTAGGTGCGAAAAGGGGCCCAAATTCCAACGAGTACCTTTAGGTTTTACATGGCTGCTCACAATTTAGCCCCACCCAAAATGCCAGAACAGTACAAACACCCCACAAATGACCCCATTTTGGAAAGAAGACACCCCAAGGTATTCACTGAGGGGCATAGTGAGTCCATGAAAAATTGAACTTTTTATCAAAAGTTAGCAGAAAGGGAGACTTTGTGAGAAAAAACAATAAAAAATCAATTTCCGCTAACTTGTGCCAAAAAAAAAATCTTCTATGAACTCGCCATGCCCCTCACGGAATACCTTGGGTTGTCTTCTTTCCAAAATGGGGTCACATGTGGGGTATTTATACTGCCCTGGCATTTTAGGGGCCCTAAAGCGTGAGAAGAAAAATGCGTAAAAATGCCCTCCTAAAAGGTACTCATTGGAATTTGGGCCCCTTTGCACATATTGGCTGCAAAAAAGTGTCACTCATGTGGTATCACCGTACTCAGGAGAAGTAGGGCAATGTGTTTTGGGGTGTATTTTTACATATACCCATGCTGGGTGAGAGAAATATTTCTGTAAATTGACAACTTTGTATAAAAATTTTTTAAAAGTTGTCATTTACAGAGATATTTCTCACACCCAGCATGGGTATATATAAAAATACACCCCAAAACACATTGCCCTACTTCTCCTGAATACGGCGATACCACATGTGTGACACTTTTTTGCAGCCAAGATGAGCAAAGGGGCCCAAATTCTAATGAGTACCTTTTAGGATTTCACAGGGAATTTTTACGCATTTGGATTCTCACGCTTTAGGTTCCCTAAAATGCCAGGGCAGTATAGATACCCCACAAGTGACCCCATTTTGGAAAGAATACACCCCAAGGTATTCCGTGAGGGGCATGTTGAGTTCACAGAATTTTTTTTTTTTTTGGCACAAGTTAGCGGAAATTGATATATTTTTTTTTTTTTATATTTTTTTAAGTCTCATATTTCACTAACTTGTGACAAAAAATAAAATTTTACATGAACTCACCATACCCCTCAAGGAATACCTTTGGGTGTCTTCTTTCTAAAATGGGGTCACTTGTGGGGTATTTATACTGCCCTAGCATTTTAGGGGCCCCTAAAGCGTGAGAAGAAGTCTGGAATCTAAATGCGTAAAAATGCCCTGTGAAATCCTAAAGGTACTCATTGGAATTTGGGCCCCTTTGCGCACCCAGGGTGCAAAAAAGTGTCACATATGTGGTATCGCCGTACTCAGGAGAAGTAGGGCAATGTGTTTTGAGGTGTATTTTTACATATACCCATGCTGGGTCTGAGAAATATCTCTGTAAATGACAACTTTTTAATTTGTTTTATACAAAGTTGTCAGTTTACAGAGATATTTCTCTCACCCAACATGGGTATATGTAAAAATACACCCCAAAACACATTGCCCTACTTCTTCTGAGTACGGCGATACCACATGAGTAACTCTTTTTTGCAGCCTGGGTGCGCAAAGGGGCCCAAATTCCAACGAGTACCTTTAGGTTTTACATGGCTGCTCACAATTTAGCCCCACCCAAAATGCCAGAACAGTAAACACACCCCACAAATGACCCCATTTTGGAAAGTAGACATCCCAAGGTATTCACTGAGGGGCATAGTGAGTCCGTGGGAGATTTTATTTTTTTTGCCAGAAGTTAGCAGAAATGGAAACTTTATTATTATTTTTTTTTCCTCAGAAAGTGTCATTTTCCGCTAACTTTAAAAAAAAATGAAATGATACATGAACTCACCATGCCCCTCCGCAAATACTTTGGGGTGTCTTCTTTCTAAAATGGTGTCATTTGGGGGGTATTTATACTATCCTGACATTCTAGCACCTGAAAAAACATGACAGGTGCTCAGAAAGTCAGAGCTTCTTCAAAATGCGGAAATTCACTTTTTTGCACCATAGTTTGTAAACGCTATAACTTTTACCCAAACCAATAAATATACACTTATTGGATTTTTTTTAATCAAAGTCATGTAGAACAATAAATTTTGCAAAACATTTATATAGAAATGTAGTTTTAAAAAAAAAAAATTACAACAAAAAGTGAAAAATGTCATTTTTTTGAAAAAATTTCGGTAATTTTTGATTAATAGCAAAAAAAGTAAAAATGTCAGCAGCAATGAAATACCACCAAATGAAAGCTCTATTAGTGAGAAGAAAAGGAGGTAAAATTCATTTGGGTGGTAAGTTGTGTGACGGAGCAATAAACGGTGAAAGTAGTGTAGTGCAGAATTGTAAAAAGTGGCCTGGTCATTAAGGGTGTTTAAGCTAGGGGGGCTGAAGTGGTTAAGTAGTACTATTCCTATCAGTTTAATCCCTGTTACGTCTCCTATCGGGGGACGTGTATCAAATAGATTTTAGGAACCGGGAGATGGAAAAAGATGATTGGTCTGTCCTCTTACTTCCAATTTGGGGCACTGCACGTGCGCTGCGCAATGTACTGTGCCACCAATACAAATAGTGTGAACTACTATTCTTACCATTTTAATCTTTGTTACGTCCCATATCAGGGGACGTGTATTGAATTGAATCCTTGCATGGGGAGATAGAGAAAAAAGCTTGCTCTGTCCGCTTCCTTCTAATTTTGGGGACACCAATGCAACTAGTGTTAACTAAGTACTATTCCTATTAGTTTATTCTCTGTTTTATCCCTTATCAGGGCCAGGGTCGGTGTAGTGAATAGATTTTTGGAACCAGGAGATGGAAAAAAGACCCATGCTCGGTCTGCTTCGTTTGAACTTTAGGTCACTGCGCGTGCGCCGTGCAATGTACTGTGACACCCTATATAAGTGGTGGGCAGTGGGCACAGTACAGTCTGTGGGCCTGACACACACTGGCAGGCAACTGCAAATATATTAAAGGGTAAAAATTAAATGACTTTTTTATCTGCAAGGTACTGTGCCACCCTATAGAAGTGGTGGGCAGTGGGCACAGTACAGTCAGTGGGCCTGACACAAACTGGCAGGCAACTGCAATTATAATAAAGGGTAAAAATTAAATGACTTTTTTTATTTGCATGGTACTGTGCCACCCTATAGAAGTGGTGGGCAGTGGGCACAGTACAGTCAGTGGGCCTGACACAAACTGGCAGGCAACTGCAATTATAATAAAGGGTAAAATTTAAATGACTTTTTTTTATCTGCAAGGTACTGTGCCACCCGATATGAGTGGTGGGCACTGGCAGTGGGCAAAGTACAGTCTGTGGGCCTGACACACACTGGCAGGCAACTGCAATTATATTAAAGGGTAAAAATTAAATGACTTTTTTTATCTGCAAGGTACTGTGCCACCCTATAGAAGTGGTGGGCAGTGGGCACAGTACAGTCAGTGGGCCTGACACAAACTGGCAGGCAACTGCAATTATAATAAAGGGTAAAAATTTAATGACTTTTTTTATCTGCAAGGTTCTGTGCCACCCTATAGAAGTGGTGGGCAGTGGGCACAGTACAGTCAGTGGGCCTGACACAAACTGGCAGGCAACTGCAATTATAATAAAGGGTAAAAATTAAATGACTTTTTTTATCTGCATGGTACTGTGCCACCCTATAGAAGTGGTGGGCAGTGGGCACAGTACAGTCAGTGGGCCTGACACAAACTGGCAGGCAACTGCAATTATAATAAAGGGTAAAAATGAAATGACTTTTTTTTATCTGCAAGGTACTGTGCCACCCGATATGAGTGGTGGGCACTGGCAGTGGGCACAGTACAGTCTGTGGGCCTGACACACACTGGCAGGCAACTGCAATTATTTTAAAGGGTAAAAATTAAATTACTTTTTTATCTGCAAGGTACTGTGCCACCCTATATAAGTGGTGTGCACACAGTACAGTCTGTGGGTCTGCGGCCTCTTACACACGGGCAGGCAACTGCGGACAATTATAGGCATCTCTATGGGGAGTGCGGGTATGGTGTGTTGCGGATCCGCAATTTGCAGATCCGTAACACACTACGGACGTGTGAATGGGGCTTAATCCAGACACGCTCGTGTAAAAGAAGCCGATGAGTCTTTAAGGACTGGAGTGGACACAGAACACTGGCCTAGCTAACGCTTTCCCTATTAATTCAGCAGCAGCAGCACTCTCCCTGCTCAAACTAACACTGCAGCTTCAGAATCAATCTAAGATGGATGCTGTCCTTGCTTTTTGATAGGAGGTGGGAGGGTCTGGGAGGGGGGGTATGCTGATTGGCTGGAATGTGTCTGCTGACTGTGAGGTATAGGGTCAAAGTTTGCTCAATGATGACGTATAGGGGGCGGACCGAACATCGCATATGTTCGCCCGCCGAGGCGAACATGCGATGTTCGCCGGGAACTTTTCGCCGGCGAATAGTTCGGGACATCTCTATTTTCTCATATTCTGTACTATACATACATACACAGAGGGGGTAATTTATTATTAGATATATGCCATTTTTTGTCATATATCTGTTGAAAATTCAGTTACAAAGGAGATTTGCGGCCAAATCTGTGACTTTTCCTGGCTCACTTCAGGTCTAAAAAGGGGGCATGGTGTGAGCAGGGAAGGGGGCCTGTGCTCTACATAACTTCATGTGCATCATGCGCCAGCGCGAGGGGTATTAAGACTTAATAATACAAAAATAACATGTGCCTTAGTTTCATTGTGTTCAATACCAAAACCTTTTTGATAACAAAAAAAAGAAGACATCCTCTGTTATGCCTCAGTCACACGTTGTGTCTGTGAGGAAATCAATGATTAGATGGTCAGTGATTAATCTGTGAAGATGCCCGTGAAGGATCCGTGTTTGGTCCATGTGTCCATTTTTTGTTCTGTATGTGTCATTCATGTTTCATGTACACTGCTCAGCTGAAAATGAATTTTCATAGCATCTCCTCCTAGTGGCGTAGCGTGTGTTGGGGGGGGGGCCGTTGCCCTGTGCGCAAAATTCCAGGGGGCGCTAGCAGGGCCGCACCGCCAATTAGGCAAAGTGAGGCGATCACCTCAGGTGACGTGGCCCTGGTTACAAGTGGGGGGGCGGCGGCGGCAGGGCACAGAGAGATGAGCGCTTCCATTGTCCTCATGACAGCGGTACAGATGGATGCTGTGGGGGAGGGGAGAGGCGTCTCCCTTCCCTGTTCCTCAAGTGCCTGCAGCCTATCAGAGTTCGATGCAGGCGGCGTGATGACATCATCGTGCCCCCTGAGCCGTACAGAGTGGGACAGAGGCCGTAAGAGGCCTGCATCGCATCACTGCCAGCCTGATGGAGCTAAGTATAAGTGTTTATTTTTTTTATATGGTACTAGTTACTGGCACATGATTGGGGGTCATCTATGGGAGCATTTCCTTCCTACTGGCACATGATTGGGGGGCATCTATGGGTGCACTGCTTACTGGCACATTATTGGGGGCATCTGTGGGGGCACATCTTACTGGCACATTATTGGGGGGGGGCACTGTGGGGCATCTATAAGGCACTTCTTACTGGCACATTATTAGTGGCACTTTTTACTGGCACATTATTGGGTGGCACTATCGGGGCACTTACTGGCACATTATTGGGGGCACTATGGGGGCATCTACTGAGGCCACAAAGAAGGGGTATTTTATATGGGGGCACTATGGGGGAAGGTGGAGAGGAGTACTAAGGGCTTATCTATGGGAAGCACTAAGAAGGGGTATTTTATACTTGGAAATTATGGGGGACACTGAGTGCATCTACTAGGGAACTATATATAAGGCATTTTATACTGGTACATTATGGGGGGCACTAGGAGGAAGGGGGGGGGAGCACTATGGGGACATTTACTCGGGCCACTATTTAGGGGTATTTTTTACTGGCACATTATGGGGGCACTATGGGGACATTAGCTAAACTGGGGGCATTAAAAGGGGGTATTTTTTGTACTGGCACATTATAAGGAGAATTATTACTACTGGGGGGCATTATGATGGGCTTTATTACTACTGGGGGACTATGGGGAATATGATTACTAGTATGGGTACTATGGGAGCATTATTACTTCTGGGGCACAGTGGGAACACTGTAGGCGCACTATTACTACCATGTGTGCTCTAGCAGATAATTATTCCTATTGGTGGGACTTTTTGGAGCACTATTACTGTGGGGGCACCTTGGCACAGTATCAACTTACCACAATTATTTTTGGGGGACGTTATGTTTACACTATTAGTGTCAGGAACACTATTTGCTGGGCACAGTTATTTTAGGGCACTGTGTGCCAATAATTATTGAAGGGGGCATTATCTGTGTGGTACTAATATTATCAGGGGGTTTATCATTTTCTGCAGTATAATATTGGGGAGCACAGTGGCACAGTATTGGGGGTGGTAGGATGATTTGTCCAGAAGACGGGAGGATGTTGGAAAATTAGTAAACTAAGATTTTTTTTGTCAAACTGCAGAGACGAGAAATAGCTGAAAAATGGTAGTCTGGTCTGAAGGTCTGAAAGTAGAAGACGAGGAAAGAGAACATCTACATCAAAGGAGAGATCACTGGATGTAAGAGGTATTGGCCCACACTGTAGCAGCCTCGCCCCAGACTTCAGGTTACGCTGTGCGTGTTCTGAATTCTGGGGGCTCACACCCATCTATTATCTGTACTCAGAGAGTTATCACTGTGTTACCTGTGGTGTTACGCATGACAGCAAGTGATATCTACTACAATATCTGTAAAAAGGGGTGTAGTCACAGGTTGGGGGTGGGTGCAATACTTGGCTTGCCCCGGGTACTGGCAACCAACGCTATGCCCCTGTCTCCTCCTAATTTTCCGTGAAACACTGATGGAATCCCTGTTGTGTCCATGTTTTTCACGGATCTATAGACTATATGGGCATGATGGATTCATGAACATGGACAAAATAGAGCATGTCTCTGTGCTAAAACCATGCACCCAAGGATCGTGTTAAAACACGGATGAGTGAATACAAACATTAAAATGAATAAATACATGTGCTGTCTGTGGAGAACATATACATCACACGTCTATGAATCACAGACGTGTGAATAAGGGGTTATAATCTGTGGCGTAACTACAATTGACTGGGCCCCACAGCAAATTTTTGAAAGCCACCCCCCCCCCCCCCCTTCCCCCAGCAACTCATTTGCAACCCCAACTCCTGTGACTAGTCAGGATTGAGCTCTCAGACAAGACCCGGTTTCCTACAGTGGCACTGCATATAATGTCATTGTATAATACTTTTGAGGGGGCCCTGATAACAAAAATCTTTTAGTCTTACTCCTGAGGTGGTCTGGGCCCCGAAGCAGCCACTTCCCCTGCTTCCCCTATAGTTACGACCCTGTGTGCAACAAAATAGGTACAACTATATTGCGATATGTGTCACACAACATTTTTTGTAATGATAGTCAATGGTGTCGCACTGCGACATGATGCAACTGGAACACGACCATCGCACAGAAATCCATGGATCCATATCCTAGCAGTACGCCATAAATGTCCTTGATAGCTATATCCCTTTAATAAATTTCCTCTATGGAGTTTATTGGTTACCCATCCTTCAAGGGTTCAGCCCTGTACCCATTCAATACATACCCTAGGATACCTATAGAAAACAGGGGTGCAGGAGGAATAGTACAATTTAGTATTTAAGAATAAAGAAACACAACAATCATATTTTTTTAAAGAAACACACACAAAAAACATTATTTATTATAAAATGGTCTTGGATTTCTGTGGTTCTGGCCTTTGAAGAGAGGTGAGGTGAAGGCTCCTTCTTCACTTTCTCATGGGATTCTTCCTTTGGAGGAGGTTGAGTGTTGCACCTCAAGCAGATTTTCAGGGGTCTGAGAGGGTCACATGCAGCTCTCACATTGTATGGAAGAGAAAGAAAATAAACATCAACAAAACAGTTCCCAAACACGAGGAGAAAAACGGCCAAACTTACCCAATCTGGTCCTATGCTGCTCGTCAGAGGACCCCTAATGGTTAGAGTCAGCCCAGGAGAATGAGGATTGCATCAGTGCGTCATCTCACCTAATACCCCATTATGACATCACAAGTAGGTGAGTCATCTGCCAGGATTCTAACGATGACACCACAAGCAGTGTCTCCACTGCTTCTTCGCGGCTGATCACTTTGTAAATCACTTCTGAGAATTCCCAAATACGCTGAACTTTGCAAATTTTGGACACCGCCTATAAAACAGGAAATATAGTATTTACATATGTGTTCAGATGGTATAGGGGAAGATATACATGGCGACATGTGTCACACGGCAAAAAGTTGTGCAACCAGGTCCATAATTAACTGGACAGTACAGAAAATTTTTGAATCCCCCATCCCCAGCAACTTCTTTGCAACACCCAACTCACATGCAACCCCCACTCCTGCAGCTAGTCACGATCGCATACTCAGACAAGGCTTTGCAGCTGCTCTGTCCGTTTCCTACAGGGTCACTGTATATACTGTCACTGTATATAACATCATTGTATAATACTGTTGAGGAGGCCCTGACAATAACATCTTTTAGTCTTCCTCCTGAGGCGGCCCCTTGTGGGTCTAGGCCCCAAAGCAGCCGCTTCCCCTGCTTCCCCCCTGGTTATAATGAATAGCATAGCATAGTGAGTTCAACTGCAATGTTATCTCCACTCAGTGTATTTAAACAAGTTTATAAAATCCATTTAAAGATGCTTTCACACGCCGCAGATTTTATTGCAGAAAATTATGCGACAGATCAGTTCCATTCATCTGAACAGGGCCTGCAGAAATCCATGTGCTTGCTGCCCTATTCAAATGAATAGAACTGATTTTCAGTCACAGGAAATTCAGTAACAAAATCCGCATTGTGTGATGGAACCCTAAAAGGGAAAGCTCTATGTTTTGTTTCAGTGAAATGTTGCCTCCAGGGCTAATATTCACTTTTTTGTGGTCCTATTTTACACATAAGCAAATCCTTTATGAATACAAATGAAAAGGGCAGTTTAACCAATTACAAAGTCTTTGTCTGTACACATCCTATCTATGTGTAACTTTCCCATAATTCTCCAAACCAAACAAATATTGCATTTGGCTAGGTGTTAAGGTAGCAGCCAAAGACAGAGAATGGTCAAATCTCCATTTGTTTGTAATACAAATGGACTGGAGTAGTTTACTTAATACAGTCTTTCATATTTAGCACATTTTCCATGGCTTATTATTTATAAATTAAAACACAGTTACTAAAAGCACCACAACAACTACTTTTTGTTTATAGGTTAGAATCACTGCCCGAAGGACATGTTAAAGTATTAATATGGCTACAGTTCACCAGCTGTATTACAGCCACAATACTCAGACCTCCCATGGTTTAACTGAGGTGGACTTAATGTAGATCAGCATAGGATCTGAGTATCACATCCATATTAAGAACACTAAAATGTACCAATCTCATGGCAATGTAGAAGCAGCCTAATTCAGGGTTTTAACCACAAAATGATAAGCATAACAGCAATCTTGCCCATGACACCAATCACAATACCAAAGGTAACTTGCAAGCTGTGCTGTGACCCTATTCAGTTCGATGACTACATTGCTACACAGCAATCTTTGGTCTCATGACGGTTGTGTTAGCCAAGATTGTGGTGTAGCCCAGCCTTATTCTACAGAGAAATATTATTCAAAAACATAAGAACAGCATTAAAAGTGGTTTTATGGTACTTTTATACTGATGACCTATCCTCTTGCAGTATTTGATACGTAGGGTTTGATACCCGGGACCCTCTCTGATCAGCTTTTTGAGAAAGCACCAGCCCTTGCAGTAGCGCTGCGGCCTCCTTTTAGCTTAGCCTAGTCCCTGGGACAATACATGAACATTGGTCACATGGTCTAGGCCAGAGGATAGGTCATCAGTATAAAAAGTCTTGGAAAATCCCTTTAAAGTAAACAAAGCTTAATAAGTACCTTTCATTTCAGTGTATTTTTAATACTGTGTAGCGGCATTGGGGTTACTCATTTTTGTAATATGCTTTATTAGGCAAAGGTGTTTATTTTTTACTAGAAAACCCTTTAACTGTGTATTGATAACTGGATAGTCTGTCTTTAGTGTTCTACTAAACACTGACTACAACTATGTGAAACATACAGAGGCAGGCTTCATCTGTACTCCAGGCCCTGGTCCCTTATATGTGCCTTCTCTGCCTGTGTCCCTGCTTATCTGACTTGCTGGCAATATTGGCCGCTGGAAGCTCCGTATGTTTCTCTCTTCCCTATGCTTATGTTACAGAGTGCAGGGAGGGGAGAGAAGAACTGAACTGCCAGCACTTAGTGAGTGTGGTATATTCCTATATATCTCACAGTGAGTGTAGTATGTTCCTGTATATCTACTGTCAGTGATAGGTTCTGGCAAGGTCGGCATAGGGGAGGACAAACTGTGCCCCCTTTACAGCAGAAAAGCCTATCAGGCAGTAGAATGGCGTAGGAGGTTGTGATGACCTTAACATGACTTCCTACAACTGGTCTCACACAATGAGATGTAGATATATACATAGCCACAACAGGGGGTAGCATTATATACTGGCACTACATAGGGAGGTGGAGCCTTATATATACTGGCACTACATGGGAGGAGCATTATAATATACTAGCACTACAGGGGGTTGGGGAGCATTATATATACTGGCACTACATAGGGAGGTGGAGCCTTATATATACTGGCACTACATGGGAGGAGCATTATAATATACTAGCACTACAGGGGGTTGGGGAGCATTATATATACTGGCACTACATAGGGAGGTGGAGCCTTATATATACTGGCACTACATAGGGAGGTGGAGCCTTATATATACTGGCACTACAAGGGAGGAGCATTATATACTAGCACTACAGGGGGTTGGGGAGCATTATATATACTGGCAGTATCGGAGTAGCGCATTATATACTACCACTTAAGGGGGAGGGGGAGCATTATATATAGTGGCACTACATAGGGAGGTGGAGCCTTATATATACTGGCACTACATGGGAGGAGCATTATAATATACTAGCACTACAGGGGGTTGGGGAGCATTATATATACTGGCACTACATAGGGAGGTGGAGCCTTATATATACTGGCACTACATAGGGAGGTGGAGCCTTATATATACTGGCACTACATGGGAGGAGCATTATAATATACTAGCACTACAGGGGGTTGGGGAGCATTATATATACTGGCACTACATAGGGAGGTGGAGCCTTATATATACTGGCACTACATAGGGAGGTGGAGCCTTATATATACTGGCACTACATGGGAGGAGCATTATATACTAGCACTACAGGGGGTTGGGGAGCATTATATATACTGGCAGTATCGGAGTAGCGCATTATATACTACCACTTAAGGGGGAGGGGGAGCATTATATATGCTGGCACTACAGGGAGAGGGAAAGCATTATATATTATAGTGGCACTACAGGGGGGTAGCATTATATACTGGAACTACAGAGGCAGAGGGGAGAATTATTTACTAGCACTTCAGTGTAGAGAATTGTATACTGGCACTACAGTGTGGGGAAGGATTATATACTGGCATATTAGGAGTGGGCATTATATACTAGCACTACAGGGGAGGGCATTATATATTGACACTATAGGGGGGACATTATATACAGGCAATACAGGGTAGAATTGTATACTTGCACTGCAGGGGAAAGGAGCATTATATATTGGCACTATAGGGTACTGGCACTACAGGAATGGGTTAGCATTATATAGTGGCACTACAGACTAGGGAGCATTATATACTGGAACCATTGGGGGGCTGAAGGGCAGCATTATATACTGGCACTACAGGGGGGTGGAGGAGCATTATATATTGGCATTACAGGGTGGACGGGTGAGCATTATACATACTCGCAGTACGGAGGTATGGGGCAGCATTATACATTCTGGCATTATAATACAGGGGCCACTACAGGGGGGTTATAACTGTGGGGGGAATTATAAATACAAGGGGGCACTATGGTAGAATTATTACTACTAGAGATACTGTTGAGGCATTATTATTATTGGGCACAATATGTAGGGCTTTGCTACTAATGGGCGAATTTTTGGGGAGCATTATGACTACTGGTGGCACTGTTACTAATGTGAGCATTATGGGAGAGAATTATTTCTATTGGTGGGACTTTGGGAGGACTATTACTGGAGGGACTCTCTGTATAGCATTATTATTTTTAAAGTAAAAAGTGTGCATTACCCTGGGTTCAGACCTGAGCGTTCTAGAAACGCGCGTTTTACGCGCGTTTTTGTCGCGCGTATTTCAGCGTGTTTTTGCAAATAGGAAACGCGCGTTCGTACGTGCGTTCTTGTGATTGACTACTGTGGTGTCAATCACAAAACGCGCGACAAACGCCCCAAAAAAAGCTCAAGTACTTGTTTATGCGTCGGGCGTTTTACAGCGCATTCAAACGCGCTGTAAAACGCTCAAGTGAGAACCAGGGCCATAGGAAAGCATTGGTTTTCATGTGTTGAGCGTTTTACAGCGCGTTTGAACGCACTGTAAAACGCTCAGGTGTGAACTTAGGGTTAGGGAGCACAGTAATGGGGGTAGTAGCAGGACAATGTTGGGGCACATGGGGAGTTTGTGCTGAGAAGGTGTGAAGATGATGGTAAAATTAAGCACCCAAGATGTCTGTGGGTAAACTCTGCAGAGATGAGATGCAGCGAACATAATCCATCATAGCATGATCCGAATGAAGATGACAAAAGAGTACATCTACATCAGAGGAGACGACATTACTGGATGTAAGGTATATGGTGCTGTGTTCTCCTGTATGTTTGTTAGCCAGAATGTAATGTCCATGCAAATATATCTGTAGTAGTAGGGCTGGGTAGGGGGTGGTAACCATTTCCTTTGTCGCCTCAGAGAACCTGGAAGCAGCCGTGACCTTTTTCTAACATTAGCAAAACAGATGAGCGAATCGAAGCTGACGAAGTGGAATTCAAACCAAATTTCAGGAAATATTCGATACGCAACAAATCCGAATTTCCTTTGTGGTAACGAATCACATTTTTTCTAAAAATGGCTGCTGCACGTGTAAGGACATGGAGCAAGGAACTCAGGGAAGGTGGGATTACCCATAATGCCATGCATGCAGCCTATCAGCAGCCAGCCAGCCCTGTGATGTCACAGCCCTATAAATAGCCTCAGCCATCTTGGATTCTGCCATTTTTCAGTGTACTTAATGCAGGGAGAGACTTCAGCAGGCGCTAGGGTGTGTTAGAAAAAACGTCATTGTGCTAATATAAACGGTTTACAAGTGCAGGGAAAGATTATTCAAGGTGTACGGAAAGGATAGGGAGGAATCATTCCATTGCATTTATGTAGAACAGGGTTCAGTAGGGGAGGTTACAGCAATCCTATTAAACCTTGCTGCACTGACTCTGGATCCAAATTGTCATTATACAGCTCTGTAATTCCAGCAAACCGTTCTTATTAGGGTACAAGTGCTGTTTGATACTGGCATTAACAGGCTTTATTACAAGAAAATATTTATACGTCTTATTTGCCCTTGTGCGGTGCATTTATATGTTTAAAGCATTTTTTGGCTTGTATTAGTGGAAAAAAGGGCTTATTAGCCGATGTGTTATGAATTGCTAAAATTACAGCCCTTCTTGTTGTGTATTAGTGGCAAAAGTATAATATATTTGCCGTTCAGCAGTGCAGTAGATTAGTGGGAGGAGGGGGTAAGGGCTTATTAGCCGTTGTGTGGTGAAGTGAGAAAATTACAGACTTTTTGGGGGGGTTTAAATTTCCTTTTTATTTATTTGATCTAACAGTATGTCAGACAAAGAAGTGCCAGGCCCTGCACAGGGGAGTGGCAGAGTCCTAAGGCCCCTTACACACAAGTGAGTTTTCCACGCGGGTGCAATGCGTGACGTGAACGCATAGCACTCGCACTGAATCCTGACCCATTCAGTTCAATGGGTCTGTGTACATAACCACCAATTTTCAGGCATCAGTTCTACGTTGCGTGAAAATCGCAAGCAAGTGCAGATGCAATGTGTTTTTCACTGATGGTTGCTAGTAGATGTTGTTTTTAAACCTTCAGTTTTTTATCACGTGTGAAAAATGCATCAAACACATTGCACCCGTGCGCAAAAAACTGAACGCAATCGCGTTATTTTTTTTGACATTGTTCACCTGAGGGGTTAGGTCATCAGATAATTTTATAGAACCGTTTGTTACGGACGTGGCAATACCTAATATGTATACTATTTATTAAAGTTTTACACAATAATATCATTTTTGAAACATAAAAAAAATCATGTTTTAGTGTCTCCATAGTCTGAGTCATATTTTTTTTTATTTTTTGGGCGATTGTCTTAGTTAGGGTATCATTTCTTGCGGGATGAGATGACGGTTTTATTGGCACTATTTTGGGGTGGATATGACTCTTTGATCGCTTGCTATTACACTTTTTGTGATGTAAGGTGACAGAAAATGGCTTTTGACACCGTTTTTGTTTTATTTTTTGCGGTGTTCACCTCAGGGTCTAGGTCAGGGGTCCTCAAACTTTTTAAACAGGGGGCCAATTCACGGTCCCTCAGACCGTTGGAGGGCCGGACTATAGTTTAACTATGAGCAATTACCGTATATATATTTACCAGTATTTCAATGGAAATTATTCCCCCCCCTCCCTTGTCACGCTTTTTCTCACCCCCCCTCCCTTGTCACTCTCATTCCCCCCTCCCTCCCTTGTCACTCTCATTTCTCAGACCCTCCCTCCCTTGTCACTCTCATTCCCCCCTCCCTTGTCACTCTCATTTCTCAGCTCCCCTCCCTCGTCACTCTCATTTCTCAGCCCCCCTCCCTTGTCAATCTCATTTCTCAGGCCCCCTCCCTACCTTGTCACTCTCATTTCTCAGCCCCCCTCCCTTGTCACTCTCATTTCTCAGCCCCCTCCCTTGTCACTCTCATTTTTCAGACCCCTCCCTACCTTGTCACTCTCATTTCTTAGGACCCCTCCCTCCCTTGTCACTCTCATTTCTCAGTCCCCTCCCTCCCTTGTCACTCTCATTTCTCAGACCCTCCCTCCCTTGTCACTCTCATTTCTCAGGCCCCTCCCTTGTCACTCTCATTTCTCAGACCCCTCTCTTGTCACTCTCATTTCTCAGGCCCCCTCCCTCTCTTGTCACTCTCATTTCTTAGGGCCCCTCCCTCCCTTGTCACTCTCATTTCTCAGACCCTCCCTCCCTTCTCACTCTCATTCCCCCCTCCCTTGTCACTCTCATTTCTCAGCCCCCCTCCCTTGTCACTCTCATTTCTCAGCCCCCTCCCTTGTCACTCTCATTTCTCAGGCCCCCTCCCTCTCTTCTGACTCTCATTTCTTAGTCCCCCTCCCTTGTCACTCTCATTTCTCAGACCCGTCCCTTGTCACTCTCATTTCTCAGCACCCCCCCTTTTTGTCACTCTTTTTCACAGCACCCCTCCCTCATCACCTTGTCACACTGCTTATTTATTACTCACCCCCTCCCCTAGTGTAGCGTGGCCGAGCTCTGTGAGGTCCGCCGTACAGGAGCATTTGTTTCCTGTACCTGGCCGGACTGATAGGAAGCACACACTAAGTGAGCACTTCCTGTCAGTCCCGACGGGTACAGGATACAGGAAACAAAAGTTCCTGTACCGCGGACCAGACAGAGCTCTGCCACTCTACACTGTCAGTCCCTGTCTTCATCCGCTTCAGCCCCCTCGCGTTTCCACTGGTAGGAGGTGGCGGCGCCCTGCTGAGCCGTCAGAAATGGCAAAAACACCCAGCGGACCGGATCATTTTCCTCGGCAGGCCGCAGTTTAAGGACCCCTGGTCTAGGTCATCTGGTATTTTTATAGATAAGGTTCTTACGGACGCGGCGATACCTAACATGTGTTTTCAATTTAACACATTAATAGCATTTTGAAACAAAAAAAAATGTTTTAATGTCTCCATGTTCTGAGAGCTATAGTTTTTTTTATTTTCCGAGCGATTTTCTTATGTAGGGGCTCATTTTTTGCGGAATGAGGTGAATGTTTTATTGGTACAATTTTGTGGGACATATGCCTTTTTTATCACTTGGTGTTGCACTTTTTGTGATGTAAGGTGACAAAAATTGCTTTTTTTGAGACAGTTTTTATTTTTTATGGTGTTTATCGGACAGGGTGGATCATGTGATATATTTATAGAGCCGGTAATACCAAAAATGTCTATTTTAATTATATTTTCATATTTTTTATATATTTTTTTCATTACTTAAATGGGTTTTTTGTTTTTTACATGTGAAACATTTATTTTTATTTTTTATAAAACTTTATTTTATTTATTTTACACTTTGCATTCCCCATAAGGTCATACAAGACCTCTGGGGGACGTTTGACTTAATTTTTTTTTTTTTTTCACTATTGATTTCTCCTGTAACTGGCATAATACTGCGCTGTACAACCTCGGTGCAGGGCTCATCAAGGTCTGTGGAAGACCCGACAGCTCCTGCACTCTCCCGACCCTGGCGGTCACATGACTACTGGGGCGGGACAGGAAGTGCATCGCGGTGAGCGCTGTGTATGCAGCGATCTAGAAGGCAGAGACACCTTGGGCAACCCACTCTGCAGCTGCACGATTAGCGTGCAGCTGCGATTTCTGAATAGGCGTTCCAGAACGTCCATTCAGAGTTAAACATCCACCCATAGGAAGTATATGTGAAGTGGATGTGAAGTGGTTAACTTTAATGGGGACCAGCGCAGATCCAGCGACAAACTGGCAAATATGCCGAGAATCGGCAAGACTGCTGGATCTCACTAACATTAGTTGCTCATACATGATAGATATGAAGATATGTCCAGACTAGATTAATTATTGATGTCTATTATGATAGTTATGCTGGTTTTAGGTGATATACTATCTTGGGCCATATCGACAAGTCTATACTTAAGTAGCAGAAGTGTAAGTACAGGTGAAACTCGAAAAATTAGAATATCGTGCAAAGTTCATTTATTTCAGTAAGGGTGCTTTCACACTTGCATTCTGAGGATTCGGCAGGCACTTCCGTTCCGCCGGATCCGTCAGAACGCAAGTCGCCTGAAAGCGTTTGAAAACTGATCAGGATCCTGATCAGTCTTCAAAATGCTTTCAGGTTACCATGGAAGCCAGGACGCTACTGAAGTCCTGGCTTCCATGGTACTCCGCAGCAGTGTACTTACCTGCGCTGCCGCCGCCGGGCGCTCCTTCATGACGTCACAGGTCCCCGCGGCGCATAGATCAATGTGCCGCCCGGACTTGTGACGTCAAGAAGGAGCGCCCCAGGGCCGCAGCGCAGGAAAGTACACTGCTGTGGAGTACTTACCATGGCAGCCAGGACTTCAGTAGAATCCTTGCTGCCATGGTAACCGATCGGAGCCCCAGCTTACACTGGGGCCCCCGATCGGAACTGCTGTTGCGCATGCGCAGAGCTAAATGTCGGATCCAGCGATGCATCGAAACGACGTTTAACTTAATTCCGGATACGGATTAATGCACTTCAATGGGCATTAATTCAGGATCCGGCGTTATGGCAAGTCTTACGGATTTTTGGACGGAGACAAATTCGCAGCATACTGCGGTTTTGTCAACGTCCCAAAAATGTTCACATACTGAACGGAAGACATCCTGATGCATCCTGAACGGATTTTTCTCCATTCAGAATGCATTAGGATAATCCTGATTAGTTTATTTCCGGCGTAGAGACCCGACGACGGATGTCTACGCCGGAAAGTAAAAACGCAAGTGTGAAAGCACCCTAATTCAACCTAAAAGGTGAAACTAATATAGGAGATAGACCCATTACATGCAAAGCGAGATATTTCAAGCCTTTATTTGTTATAATTTGGATGATTATGGCTTACAGCTTATGAAACCCCAAAGTCATAATTTTGAGGTACCCTATGCTTAGGGGGAATGGATTAATTAGCTGACTAAAGTGTGACACTTTGAGCCTAGAATATTAAACCTTTTCACTAAATTCTAATTTTAAGCTGCATTAATGCAATTCCTTTTCATTTGCATTAGGCCCCATGCACACGACCGTTGTTTGTTTCCGCGTCCGTTCCGTTTTTTTTCACGGATAGGATGCTTCCCCGTTCATTTCAATGGGTCAGTCAAAAAATGCGGATGGTCAACCGTTTTTGTTCCGCATCCGTGATCCGTGTTTTCATTCCGTCAAAAAAATAGCGCAAGTCCTATTTTTTTCACGTTGACGGACAAGGATAGGCATTTTTACAATGGATCTGCCATAAAAATCGGATCCGTCAAAAAAAACGTCCGTCATCCGTTTTTTTTGACGGACGCAAAATTTGCAGGAGGAGCGGACGCGGAGGCAGGCAACGGTCGTGTGCATGTAGCCTTACTGAAATAAATGGACTTTTGCACGATATTCTAATTTTTCGAGTTTCATCTGTGTATGCCACAGCTAGTGGTGTGTGTATATATGTATATCTATATGGTTTTTCACTTATTCACTGCTGTATCCCTGCTATCCAGCAGCAACAGCTGCATTTCTACACTAGAGTTGTTTCGATACCAAAATTTTGATTCGGTATTGATACCACTCGATACCATTCGATGCCATGCGAAAAAAATAAAATTATGGAACGTCTGGCCCATAATTGAACAGTACGATCCTATTTTTTGGGGGGACAAAGCGACTAAAATAAAATGGCGAATCGTGCAGTTTTATTTTCTTTTTTTTTCTTTTACGCCGTTCACCGCATAAGAGGATTTTTTAAATATTTTGGACTTTTGAGATGCGGCGATATGTAATATTTTATTTATTTATTGTTTATATTTTTTATATGTAAAATTGGGAAAGGGGGTGATTTATACTTAATATTTTGTTGTACTTTTTTAACTTTTTTTTACAGTTTATTTATTAACTATTTCCCCCTTAGGGGCTAAAACCTGGGATCTTTTCATCCTGTTCACCCTAAGGCCTTATTCACACGTCCGCATATATGTCCGCATGTATTCCGCAATTCGGACCTATTGACCAGAATGGGGCACTGAACGCATGCGAGACACGCGCACTGTGCCTCCGCATCAGCTCTGCGAGCACGATCTTACGGCCGAAAGTAGAGTATGTCCTATTCTTTGCCCGCAATTATGATAAGAATATTACTTCTATGGGGCTGTCGATCGGTGTGTTTATGGATCCAAGAATTTGCGATCCATAAACACTAGGGACGTAGAATAAGGCCCATTGTAGTCATTAGGTTGAATAGACACAGCAGCAGGGAGCAGACTCATGGCAGCCAGACTTGCAGCACCATGCACAGCCCTGATCGGCCCACATTACACTGCTAGCCTTGATCACTGCCACTGCCACCACAGGAGGAGGTGGGACCCTGTGGGCCACTGCCACCAATGTCTTTAATACTGGAGAAAGGGGCGCACTGGCTGAATTAATGTTTTAATAATGGGGCGGGAAGGCACACTGGCCACCAAATGTCTTTAATACTGTGGTAAGGGGGCGCACTGGCTACCAATGTTTAATACTTAGAAGGAGATGGCCACTAATGAGTTCAGTAACGCTTCATATAAATACAGGCAAGAAGAAACACATTGCCTATGATTAGGCGTTAGTGACAGCGGGGCAAAGCCAACCCCAGGTGCCGCACCTGACTCCGGGTTAACTGCCGCTGGATCGCAGCCGGTCACAGGCAGGGTGTCGGCAATGTGCTCCTGCTGCCTGCATTTTGTATATGAAACATTACTCGTCATTGGTGGTCAGTGCGCCCGCCCCTCCTCATTGGCAGCGGCAGCACAGGGGGAGGGAGAGACTGCTTCCTTCTCCCCGTGCTGCTGAGGGAACATGCCCGCGCTGAGAGCTGCGCGACCACATTCTCTGATACTGGCCTCTGCAGTGCACAGCCAATATCATAGCAAAACCCCAGCCATCAACACCAGCTGGTAAGTATCGAATGTACATCGAACTGCAATAATTCAAACAACCCTATTCTACACTATAGGAAAAAGTGCTGGACTGTGTACACTCCCGCCGTCCCAGCCACCAGAGAAGGCTGCGCTTTTTTCTATAGCGTGCAAGCATGGCCACTGCTGGAATGCAGGGCGGTTGTAACCATGGAGCAGCAAGCCAGGAAAGGAGGCAATATGGACATCACAATACATTAGTACAGGGATCAGCAACCTTCGGCACTCCAGCTGCTGTGAAACTACAACTCCCAGCATGCAAACATGCTCGGCTGCTCTTCTAACTCCCATGGAAGTGAATGAAGCATTCTGGGAGTAGTAGTTTCTGAACAGCTGGAGTGCCAGAGGTTTGCTGATCCCTGTATTAATAAGTGCCTTGTAATAACTTTCTCTACATTATAAATGCCATTTGCTGAAGTGAGACAGCCCCTTTTAACATGGCATTTATAGGGACAGGTCAGTGATCAGGGTCACCCTTATCAGGAGGGGAGCTGTGATTGAGCAGGGAGACATTAGGGTCCCCTTAAAGGGGTTATCCAAGTTATATTTATTGATGACCTATCCTCAGGATAGGTCATCAATATCAGATCGGCGGGGGTCCGACACCCGGCACCCCCGCCGATCAGCTGTTTGAAGAGAAGGCGAGCGCCGTGCCAGCGCTGCCTCCTCGTCATTGTTTACATGCTGGCCGTTGCATCTGCAGCGGTGAGCAGGTGTAATTACACCCAAGCCGCCCCATTCATTTCAATGGGACGGCTCTGTAGTATACACTTGTATAGAAGCGAGCCGTCCCATTGAAATGAATGGAACGGCTTAGGTGTAATTACACCTGCTCACCGCTGCAGATGCAACGGCCAGCATGTAAACAATGACGAGGAGACAGCGCTGGCACGGCGCTCGCCTTCTCTTCAAACAGCTGATCGGCGGGGGTGCCGGGTGTCGGACCCCCGCCGATCTGATATTGATGACCTATCCTGAGGATAGGTCATCAATAAATATAACTTGGATAACCCCTTTAAGTCCTATTGTAATCATCGCTGCCAATCAGAGTTTTTCTGGGCAACTTATCCCAAAATCAGAGATGGCCAATACTGTATAAGTAATACATGTCTACAGAACAGTATACTGATAAGAACTCATTACCAGTGTTTACTGTGAGCTGTAAAATGATGACAATTACCCCCAAAATAATCTAGTCAAGTACCAGCAGCCTCAAAAAAATCACAGACACATTCCTTTTTTTTACGGACACGGGAAAAAAGTCGCCTATTTTTACGGACTGTCCAGAAATTTCTGGACGGTCGGCAACCTTGATGGTAATAGACTATTCATGAGGACTGTTTATATTTTAATTGAAGTCAAGATCAAGCTTCTGCGCTTGTGTTTCACCTCTAAAAGCCAAAAGCTGCAGTAAGATGGCATTACTGGGGGCACTCCTGGCCCATCAGAGTACCCAGACACGAAGCCCACGTGATGAGGGGCCGCTCATTCAGCACAGAATTCCTAGAAGAGTGGGCCGAGGCCACAGGAAGAGCGCTGTCCGTCCACGCTGCGTATGCAGATGAGCTGCCAGCACTGGCCAATCAGAGCAGCGTGTGGGCGGGGCTGCCAAGTCACATAGCGGATTGCAGAGAATAAGGGAAAACTTTACAGAGAGAAGTTTGCAGCAGCAATGCCCTTACTGAGCCCTCTGCCAGATCCCTCTAGGAAGGAAAGATAGGGGGGCAGGAAGAGAGGGCAGAAGACAAGCTCTGGAGGGGCCCGAGGCTGCAGGGCATCTCTCTTGTAACAGGGGGACAAGATGAGCCTGTTGTCCGCTATAGACACTGCGTCAGTATACCAGCCTGCCCAGCTCCTGAACTGGGTCTACCTATCCCTGCAGGACACACATCAACCAAGTGCCTTTGACGCCTTCAGACCAGAGTCCAGTTCTGCCTCCCATCATGATCTCAACAGCTATTCCAAGAGCCCCTCAGAGCTGAACTCCTCCATCCACTCCAGCTATCTCAGCAGCTTCCTGCAGCTCCAGAGGACTGAGGTGTGTCCCTCACTTCCCCAAATCCCCCCTTCCTTCTGTCTGTCACCCTGGCCTCCTTACTCTCCCTTCTAGTCCATCTCTGCTACCTCATCCGCAGTCCTGTCCGCCTCTTTGTACTACATTCAGTTATGTATGTGCCTGTTGTCTGTCTCAGTTTAACCCTTCACACGCAGGCATGTGCTGATGAGATACCATTGATGCATAGATCCCCCAGTAACTGGATCTGTCTGTTTAGGGCCATATTGCAGGAAACAGCCAGGTCACAGCAGCAACTGGTATGTGTCTTTGGGTAAAAATGTTACTGGTTGCACACTTTTCTATACTTCTCCTGAGAAGCCATTTATAAGGAAAAACGTCTTTTCTGCCTTGTCTAGCAAGTTGCATTTAAGGCATCTGGCATTGCTCTGGGCAGAAAATTCCTTTATTTGCTTTAGATCTGCCTGAGTCCAGGGAAGTGTAAGGATAATATTGTTGACAGTGCGATTAACCCAGTCAGTGCCAAGAGACTTCGAAATCTAAACCACTGCCCCCCGACAGCTGCTGGAGACAAATGGTTAGACAAATTTGCCTGTGAGTGATCCCAGACTGTGAAATCTGTCCAGGCCCTATAACGAAGAAAATTCCATAAGCCGTATCCAAGTGCCCTATAAAAGTTTTAATAACAGCTTCAGGATTCATATTTGTTTCAGCGCACTTCAAAGTAGCCACAGTTTAACAACACAAAGGTTTCATCCAAAAGTATATTGGGAAGATTTTGAATGTAGGGCAGCGGTGCATGTAGAGGTCGGCTGTCCCTCCCCTGGCAGACATTGCTCCTGAGGAGTGGGCACCAGTGATTGTGGGGAGAAATAAATGGGACACACGACAAATCATGTTCATTCCTTGTTTGTACTTCGTCAGTACAGTAAGCGATCCACCCGATGAACCTATTACTCGCAGGGTACAGGGTGTTCACCTGGGCTCCAGACCAGTCTCCTGCAGTCTCCAACTTGTAGCCCTCTAACTGCAAACCTTCAGCATATCCTGGAAGATGGAGGCCCACGGTGCATGCTAGGAGTTGTAGTTTTGCAGTCACAGGTTGAGTATCGCTGATCTAGTATATTATCCTACTTTACTACATTGGGAGCAACCTCTGCCATATTATTTAATACATTGAGGTGTACGATCTTTTATTTTTCATCCTTTCACTCTCCGTAATCGTCCAGACTACAGCTCCCAGCAGTAGGAAGCTGGGACTTGTAGTGACCAGCTGTGGGTGCCGTGTATTTAGATATTTTCAGAAATCTTGTGTAATCGGTGTAGGATAAATAATCCTAACCATAAGATCTTCTGCGGTGGATTAATTAGATGTCTCGTGGTATTTTCTATTTCCCGGAAATGTCATATCTGCCTGATCCTGCATGTAGCTCGGGACCGATTCTAGGTTTTGCTTTTATACTGTGGATAGATCATATTTAAAATAGGTCAAGTGTGTCTCCAACGTTAACTGCAAACCACCCATTATCCATTTAGTTACAGGATCTTGGGCTGCATTGTTCTCTGGGAATTTTCACTTTTCAGGATGGAAACTTTCTGAATCCAGTTATCTGCAGTCCTATGTCAAATCAGCATAATCAGTTGTGCCAAACTAAGCTTTCGCCTCCCCAGTCCGACTACTACTGTCTATAGTAATATTAGCATTCGCATCAAGTTCGGGCCTTATCTATATAGCACATTACCCAGGACAACTTGGACTTGCACATAGACACGTCTCTCAAAGCTTATACTGTCTGGTTATACACATACTGGCTGCTATACATGAATCAGCTAATAGAGAGTCAGGGTTCATTTGGGTCCTTTGTCTATAATCAATGGCGAAGCAGCACCCAGCGCATTTGGAGCTGAATTTCATGAAAACCTATCTATACAAGAGTGAATAGAGCATACACATTGATAACTCCTCTTTAGCACAACTCATGATGCTGTCAGAATACAAATGGCCCTTAACAGTTAAACTATTCAGTATTCCTAGTGTGCTGGAGAGTGGGGAGTGCACAGAGCTGCCCCTAATGATACCGAGGGGGGATGGTTGGCATTTTATGTGCTAGGGGACTTTTGTACATGGTTTAATGTGGCCTGAACTAATAAAACGTATTCCTCCCTCTTTAACGCCTTCCATACTTGAGCTGTTGAGGCCAGTTGTGCGGCTGACTCTTGCTAGCAGGTATTTGTCAAGCTGTGTAAATGATAATGGACTCATAAAGTGTCACCTCAACCAACATAAAGAGGCCACTAGAAGTGTTTGTCCAAAGCGAACAGCGCAGGATGAGAGTTCATCTTGTCTATGTAGGTACTTGGATGTGTAGTTGTAAAGGATTGTTAATAGCGTATATGGTACTTGATGAAACACTGTGGTTTAATAAATTAAAGAGTAGAACCATAGTCTGTCATATCATATATCATATTCTAATTCTGTTTTCTTAAGAGAATAGTTGACGTCTGACTTGCTGAGGGGGTTGTACAGTATAACCAGGGTCACCGTCTTCTTCAGAGGAGGTTCCTTGTCGCTGAGCCACTGATTGTCTTACATTATCATTGACAATGTTGTTTCTCCAGGAGGTTATCAAACTGTGAGAGTCTCTAGCAGGAGAGATCATGTTCCCTGCCGATATTAAGAGTCCTACTCATTTCTGCTGAAATAAACATAGCAATAGGTGTCGAGCTTTCCAGATTTTATGTATTTGTTGCTGACTCCAGTAGACATTGCTGGAGGCATCTACAGGCCCAGGGAAAAGGCTGGTAGAATCCTAGCAGACTGGTGGCCAATATTTTCTCATTGGTGTGGAAACGTTTTGAGCTATTTTCTGTTGATGACTGTGAAAGTTTTTGTTGCTTTTCCAAAGTACAATTGTCTTCCCACCACAACGACAAGAGGGAAGCAATGAGCTTTTCTTTAATTGTATTTGTATAGTATTTATTTTATTTGTGAAGCACCAACATAGTCCACACATTACGTTCTCCCTTTGTTTGCGTGGGTTTTCTCCGGGTACTCTGGTTTCCTCCCACACCCCAGAGACATACTGATAGGGAGCTTACATTGTGAGCCTCATTGGGGATAGCAAGAAATGATAATGTCTGTAAAGCGCTGTGGAATATGTCAGCGCTATAGAGGTAAGTAAAGTAATAATAAACATTAAGTCATATTTCAGAATCCAGTCCTTCACATCAGTCTTCCATGCATCGGGCTGAAAGGCATAGCTGATTACAAGACCTGTGGCTCCATCATACAGTGTGTGCCACCATGAGGGTGCCATGTCTTACAAATACCTGTTGTAAGGGGCAGATTGGGAAATTAAAGTAGCCCTGGAAAAATATATAAATAGGTAGCTGTCATCCGCAGACACATTGGTGTTAGGAAGGGCCAGTGCAAAAATACAATGGAACACCCCTTTAAGACTACTTTCACATTAGTGGCAGGGGAGTCCGTCAGGCTGTTCCGGCGGGTGAACTGCCTGTCTTATCCGTCCTGCCGCTAGTTCATGTGTGCCCCCAGACTGCCGCTCCGTCCCCATTGACTATAATGGGGGCAGAGTTCCGGCGGCAGCACGGCGAGAGGCAGCCGGACTAAAAGTACTGCATGTCGTACTTTTAGTCCGGCGGCCTCTCGCCGTGCTGCCGCCGGACCACCGCCCCCGCCCCTTTATAGTCAATGGGGACGGAGCGGGAGTCTGGGGGCACACATGAACTAGCGGCAGGACGGATCCGACAGGCTGTTCACCCGCTAGTGTGAAAATAGCCTAAGATGATAGAAAACAGTTCCCTGGCTTTGATTTGTAGCTCTATAGTCAACTCTATAGCCCTATAGTAAAAATCATATATATGCATATATAGTTCTATAGTGAGACAAGCAGCACAATAATTACATATAGAGCCTATAGGGAGATATGGAGCACCAGAATGATATATACCGTCTTATACACATTATACACAAAAATGTATAAATAAAAAGAACGATTTTATCAAGACCCAGGAGTCATCTGTCTGCGGGCAGCGCCGTGTACATGGTCTTCAAATCCTTTTACTTTGCATATACAGCCTTATAGTGATACAATATATGGAGCACTATTATTACACATACAGACCTACAGTAGTATATAGCTTACTGTTGGCCAGCTTACAGGTCATGCATGACATGCAGACCCAAAATGCTGAGCTGCTAAATTGTTTTGGGAGGGCAGACAGGTCGTGATGGGTCCACTATTATTTTTCCCTCTTGAGTCAATGGCCAATCCTCCCCTGCCCTTGCAATGCAGCAATTGATGGAGCATGCAAAAATATAGGTACAGTAGGGACTTTTCTAGAAGCTGTTATATGGAGAGGAGACCAAATTCCCCATCAAGAATGCAGACAAAATATTGAACTATTGTTGGTATCGCATGATGACAGCCACCATTTTGGGAATATGTCGGTTATATTTCTTGGCTTACAATATAATAAACTATTGATCTTTTTACTGTATCTGTGTAAGTTCAACCATCACTGACTTCTCAGGCCTCATATCTGTGTATGGGGTTGTGACAATGACAGACGGCCAGCTGACTGTGTTAAATTAAGAAGTGACCTAGCATCGGCTAAAATAGAAATAGATTAATAACTGATTGCGTTGCAAGCTTCAAAAATACTCTAGGCTTTGGACGGGGAGTGTTCATATCTAATACAGTGAAGCCTTCATTATTCACATTCCAACTCTATAAACTTGTTTGAGCATATGTTACTGGATTACTTTTTTTTCCGGATACTTTTGAATATTATCCTATATGGATTGTAAACCCAAGATGATATAAAAAAAAAATACAATTAATCATTTGTATACACATTTAATTCAGACACGGTATGGCAGAGAGCTGTATCACTAATACCCCATAAAAATGCAATAAAAGCGCTGTTTATCATGATCATAGGGTGGGACTTTTTTACCACCAGGCTCTAATACTGGATGTAAAAATCCATTAGCATTTTTACAAACCGACTTTTGTAGCTGTTTCTTCCTCAGTGGTATTAATGGAAGAAAGTATGCTGCAATATGCTAGAGATAGGCTATACTGTGGCTTAAAATGCAGCAGAAAGAAACCACTGAAAATATTAGAAGTAAAAAGACCCAAAATCTCAATACAATCAGTGAAAAAATCTTCAAACTAGCAACAAAAATGTCTAAACATAAACTAGGGGTAGAAAATATATTTTCCTATGAGCTCATAGCCAACGTCCAGGGGATAGTGTGGTCACCCATAATCATACATTCTAGGCCAAAGTAAATGTGCTCCTTTCCCTATCTCATCTACAACTCTGCAATGATGAATAACTCAGTCTGAAAAGGGCCGTATCACTCTTATCTTAGGGTACTTTCACACCTGCGGCAGAGGGATCCGGCAAGCAGTTCCGTCGCTGGAACTGCCTGCCGGATCCTGCACCTGTGTTAAAACGGACAGCATTTGTAGATGGATGCGGATGCGGATCCGTCTCACAAATGCATTGCAATACCGGATCCGTCTCTCCGGTTGTCATCTGGAGAAACGGATCCGTTATGTATTTTTTTCACATTTTTAAAGGTCTGCGCATGCGCAGACCGGACGACCGGATCCGTCAATGCTGTATTTTTAATGCCAGATCCGGCACTAATACATCCCTTTGGAAATTAATGCCAGATCCAGCATTACTGCAAGCTTTCCGGCATTTTGGACGGAGATAAAACCGCAGCACGCTGCAGTATTTTCTCTGTCCAAAACGCCATACAGTGACTGAACTGAAGACATCCTGATGCATCCTTTCTCTACATGCAGAATGCATTAGGAGAAAACTGAAGCGTTTTTTCTGGTATTGAGCCCCAACGACGGAACTCAATGCCGGAAAAGAAAAACGCTAGTGTGAAAGTACCCTTAAGTATATAATATATATATATACGATTGTCAGGATGGAAGCCTTCCTTTCTGGCAGTCGCTTGTTCATCGGGTAATTGGAATCTTTTAGCAGGTTTAAAATCATTGTAATCGTAGTATTAGGGTGCCTTCACATGCTGCAGATTTTGTGGCAGAAAATTCAGGGGGTTATTTATTAAGACCGGCGTTTTAGACACTGGTCTTAATAAGCCCCTGCACAAGCGTTGGATCCGCCTCAGTTATGAAGAGGCACAGTCCTCTTCATAACTTGGGCGTATCCAGCGCCGCTTCTAAATGAAAGCTTCCTAGCTGTCTTACATTTAGATCATTTTATATGCCTAAACGAGGTATAGAATATGATGAATGAGACGGGCCTGCCAGCTCATCCCCTTCCCTGGCGTGAGTGGGGAGAAGTCGCAGATTGCGGTGCAACTAACCGTTGTGCCACAATCTATGCCTGAAATATACCTAATATAGGCATATTTCAGGTTAATAAATGACCCCCTCAGTGTCTGAAAATCAGTTCCATTCATTTGAATGGGGCAGCAAGCTCAAGCCCTATTAGGCCTTATTCACACGTCCGCATATATGTCTACATGCGGACCCATTGACTGTGAATGGGGCACGGAACGATGCAGAGAGCACACACTGTGCTCTCCGCATCAGTTTTTACGGAGCGCGCCGCTGATCTTACGGCCGTAGCTCCGCAAAAAAGTAGAGCATGTCCTATTCTTGCCCGCAATTGCGGACAAGAATAGACATTTCTGTGGGGCTGCCGGCAGGGTGTGTTTATAGATCCGCAATTTGCGGATCCATAAACACTACGGACGTGTGAATAAGGCCTTAAAGTGAACGGGCACCCTTACACTGCCAGATCATTGCTAACGAGCATTCATGTGAATGTTTGTTAGTGATGATCTGAAAGATTATCTGCCAGTGTAATATAAGCTTAAAGGGGTTATCTGACACTAGCAAATGCGTCCCCATATACCAGGCCCCTCACACTGATTCTACTTACCTATGGTTCTACCCACTTCTACGCTCCCTGCGTCGCTCCTGGTCCCCGCACCGCCGCTGTTTCTCCCCGTCCGCGGATAAAAACATCCGGTTTCAGGAGGGGCACCCAATGGCAGGCGGTGACGGGAATGAGCCTCCCTAGCGTCACCCATGATGCTGGGAAGGCTCGTCCCTGTCGTCTCCTGCCATTGGTTGCCCCCCCGACACCAGATGTTTTCATTTGCGCACGGGAGAAACAGCGGCGGTGCGGGGACCAGGAACGGCGCGGGGAACCAGGTAAGTAGAATCAGTGTGGGGGGCTGGCATATGGGGGAGCATTTGTTAGTGTCGGATAACTACTTTAAGTGTACTCTGGAGTCTCAAACCAACTTGTTTCTTTAGCAATATATATGGATTCAGCAGGGACATAGGAGGTAAAAGTTTTAAGGTTGTTTAAAGTGACATTAGTAAAGCATTTCAAGAAGCCACTGCTAAATAACACATGGCCTTAGTTTCATAGTGTAAACATGATTTTGTGAAATCCCAATGATCTACATTCAACAGCAGCGTATGGAGGAAATAAAAGCATATTTAAGATGCACAATGAAAATAGGACCTAAAGGATATTGTATTTTGTATTTTCACTCCTTTCTTTCTTGGAGCCATAACTTTTTACTTTACCATTTTACCGTATGATTGTTAGTTGTACTTTCTAATGGCACCTTTTTATATTTAATACAATGTAGTGGGAAGCTCGAAAAAAATTAAAATTGGCTGGAATCGAAAAAAAAAACGCAATTCTGACAGAGTTTTATGGGTTTCAGCATTCCCTAGTAGTTAGTACGATGTTGTCGTAATATTGAAAAAAAATAAAAACTTTGGAAACATTTA
Organism: Bufotes viridis; assembly: GCA_033119425.1. Taxonomy (NCBI): domain Eukaryota; kingdom Metazoa; phylum Chordata; class Amphibia; order Anura; family Bufonidae; genus Bufotes; species Bufotes viridis. Next base: position 148,375,664 of record CM065594.1, on the reverse strand, counting down.
TTTTTTCTATTCATCTCCATATTCTGACTCCTGTAACGTTTTATAGTTAAGTCTACAGAGCTGTCTGTGGGCTAATTTTTTGCGTGGCGATATGTAATTTTTATTGACCCTGTTTTGGAGTGTGTATGACTTTTTGATTACTTTTTCTTCAATTGTTTTTGCCAAGGGAAGCAATGAAAAAAATGGCAAATGGGCCATTTGTTTTCTGTTACGGCGTTCACCATACGTGAAGCTAGTAAATTCAGTATATTCCAATGCAGTGCTGCCGCCTTCAGGCCTATATTGGAATATACCTCTGATAGGTCTGGTAGCCTATCACTACCAAGGAACAGCTTCCCCGATCTCAGCACTGGCAAACTGTTGCAGCCCAGAAAAGCTGCCTCAAATGTTGTGGTCACAATTGATTATGGCATCTCAGGGGTTAAATCTCTATGATTGGCATTATTGCTGATCGCAGATATTAGCCCTGGGTGTCTGCTGTTTAGAACAGCCCACAGCGTTCGGTAGAGTAGACGCCATATTTAAAAACTGGACTTGTACAGCGGAGGTCCAGAAAGAATTAAAGGGTTGTCCAACCATTTTTAAGTGAACTCTATCCTAAGGGCGCACCCCGTTGATCAGTGTAGCTCTGTCACCGTAAGTCAGTACCGGAACTACACAGCATTATATCAACATTGTAGTGGACAGTGCTCATCACTTGAATGGGGGCATTGCTGCAGTGACGAGCACTGTTTACTACAATGTTGACATTGCTGTGTAGTTCAAGTGCTGATTTCTGGCTCCACAGAACAACTGATCTCCAGGGGGTATGGGGTGTCAGGCCCCGCCAATTAGCTAGTGAAGTCCTATCCTGCGGACTGACCATAAATTAAAAATGGCCAGACAACCCCTGAATACAGCTAGTTGCACTTATTATTTGTTAATAACTCCCAAGAGCTCAGATTTCTAGCAACTTGAAATAGTTTTACACTTACTGAGATCTTAGGTATTCAGGGATGTCTCCAAAAATAAAATGGTCTGTGATGAACTGAGCCTCATCACGGGTTCTTGGAAGGGCTTGCTGGGCAGCCTCTTGCCCGACGACAATGTGCCAGGCAAGAGACTGTAGGGACCCATATTTTGGTTCCCCTGGTTCGGCATGGATCTGGGCTCTGTTTGGACTTCTTGGGCGCTCAGATCAGGGGTCTTTGGGGATGTGTAAATTGTGGGGATGTCTGTTTGCTTTAGGTACATTTTGGGGTGTTTTATGTTATTTTTGTGTTGCCTCTGTGTTTGAGAGAGGGTTGGGTTTCGCCCCTGTTTCTCTGTGCTATTGTTTTCCCAGCAGGGCGTTGTCCCAAGTCCAGTTTAAACTAAATTCCCTGCCACTCCTCATCTAATGTGTGGGGGAACAGCTATATTTACTCTGGGGATTGCTATATGAATTATACTCCCCTGGATTACTACACGGTTCTACCCACTGAAAGCTGGATCCTGGTCTTGGGCCTAGGGTGGCTGGAGGACAGCGAGACCCCAGCCAAGCTGTAACGCTGGATGTGGGGACTACAGTGCTGATGGTGTCCGGTGGAGTGCTTGGAAGTACTCGGTGAGCACTAGGAAGCATCAATTGGCAGAGGTACCCGGTCGGGGTGCCAGGCGGTCCATCACAGGGCCTTTACAAGCCATGTGCCTTAAGAGGGCGTGTCCATTTAAGTGGGTGTCACTCTCAACTGTAGCATTTATATGAAACTCCATTTTGCTTTGGTGCCTCTGAAACCCAGTGTTAGAATTATCTGCTTCCTCTCTAGTGTCAGTTTTAAAGGGAGGGTCAATTGACCTTCATCTAGATCCTCGGAAAACTCTCTATAAGGTAAACTCATGGTCCCAACCATCCTGCTTCTGCTGCACTTCCAAACTGAACATCTGTTTAAAATTATACCAATAATTTATAGATTTTTTTTCTTTTTTTGTTTAAATATGAGACTCCAATTTGCTTTAAAATGACCTGTAACCTCTCCTGACATGTCTGTTTTAGCAGCTCGTTGTATCCCCTAATAGTAACAATAGTAACAACTCTGGAGCATCTATTCTTATGACGCTGTGATGTGCTGTTCCTTTATTATTCCTGCTAGACATTTTGAATGAATTGTTAGAAGTATGCAATTAAGGCTACTTTCATACTAGCGGCAGGACGGATCCGACAGGCTGTTCCATTGGGTGAACAGCCTGTCGGATCCATCCTGCCGCTATTGTGAAACTAGCCTAAGGTCCAGATGATTGTTACCAATTGTGGGTGTGTCCCTGAACAGTCTATTATCCTGTTAATAAAGCCACACCTAATATAGTAAAATAGTTTATAAGGCTGAAAAAAAGACATCTGTCCATCCAGTTCAGCCTGTTATCCTGCAAGTTGACACCAACATCTTGACACCATTGCTCATGTTCCAAGTTTTTCAAAAGGTGGCCCAGATTTCCTAGTGCATCCGCGCCAAAAATCTGTCTAAACAAAAGTGGTACAAATTGGTGCAATTTGGCACATGGCCTAAGAGGCCCATTTTGAGTCCTTGGAGCAGAGTCCTATTTCATTAGTGTATGAATACAGGCTCTTTGTCTCTGTACGGTGTCTGAGAAGAGATATTAGCACCAGAATACTGCGTCCATCATGGTGCCTGCAGTATATGAACCATAACCGGATAATAATTATCAAACCACCTGTGTGGGTAAAAGTTGTATTGTGCAACCCTTAGGCCCCTTTCACACGGGCGAGTTTTCCGCACGGGTGCAATGTGTGAGGTGAACGCATTGCACCCGCACTGAATCCGAACCCATTCACTTCAATGGGGCTGTGTACATGAGCGCCGATTTTCATGCATCACTTGTGCGTTGGGTGAAAATCCCAGCAAGCTCTATATTGTGCGTTTTTCACACAACGCAGGCCCCGTAGAAGTGAATGGGGCTGTGTGAAAATCGCAAGCATCCGCAAGCAATTGCGTATGCAGTGCGATTTTCACGCATGGTTGCTAGGAGACGATCGGGATGGGGACCTGATCGTTTCCTTATAACATGGATATAAGGGAAAATAATAGCATTCTTAATACAGAATGCTAAGTAAAATAGTGATGGAGAGGTTAACAAAAATAAATTCTTTGAGGACCTGGAAGGAAAAGGACCTTTGGTGACGTCATCACGCTTACCACGTGGTGAGTGCGGTGACGTCAGCGCAGTTCCTGCTGAATGAAGATAGAAGATCCTTCTATCTTCATTTAGCAGGACCTGCGCTGACATCAACGCGTAGTCAATGGGGCCGGAGCGGTAGTCCGGGGGCACACTTTCACTAGCGGCAGGACAGATCCGGTGAACAGCCTGTCGGATCTGTCCTGCCGCTAGTGTGAAAGTAGCCTAAGGCTACCAGGATATTGTCATGCATTAAATGGACATGGACTCATGGGGCAGGGATGTGATATTACCACTTTAAAAAGCGTTGGTTCGGCCTCATCTGGAATATGCAGTTCAGTTCTGGGCACCAGACCTGCCTCAGCTGGAAAAAGTACAGAGGAGAGCTGCTAAACTGAGGGTCTTAGTGGAGGGTAATAATGGAGGGTCTTAGTTATGATGAAAGATTAAAAGAATTAAATTTATTTAGTCTTGAAAAGAGACGTCTAAGGGGGGACATGATTAGCCTATACAAATATATAAATGGGCCATACAAAAAATACGGTGAAAAACTGTTACATGTAAAATGCCCTCAAAAGACAAGGGAGCACTGCCTCTGACTGGAGAGGGAAAAGTTCAGTCTCCAGAAGCATCTAAACTTCTTTACTGTAAGAACTGTAAATCTGTGGAATAGACTTCCTCAGGACGTGGTCACAGCAGGAACAGTGGACAGTTTTAAAAAGGGTTTAGATGAATTCTTAAAAGTAAATGACATTAATGCTTATGAAAATGTGTAGAAATCTGAGTCTCACTTCCTTCTGGGATTCGCGTCCCCACCTATCCCTTGGTTGAACTTGATGGACTTTTTCAATCGTATCAACTATGAAACCCATGCCGATCAGCTGCTTGAGAAGGCACCGGCACTCACAGTAGCACCGGTGACTTCTCTCTGGTCACCAAGCACAGCGCTGTGCGTTGTATAATAGTTTGGTATCGCCGTTCAGCCTCTTTCACATCAATGGGGCTGAGCTGCACCCAGGCCATGTCACCAATGAACATGACGTCACATTGCCCAGGGTAAGCTGCAAGAAGGCCGCAGCGCTACTGCGAGCATCGTTGCATATAGCCGATTGGCAGGGATCTCAGTTATGGGACCCCCACTAATCAGAAACTGATGACCTGTCCAGAGAAATAGGTCATCAGTAAAAATATCTCGGAAAATCTGTTTGTCTTATTTATGATGTGCAACTTTTTTAAAAGTCACAAAAAAGTCAAGTCTCCACTCCAGTAAACCACCTGATGTACTTTTATAGATACCGGCATACACCACATTGAACTTGTGCCAAATATATTATTACTGTGCATCATTTCATAAATTTGGCACAACCTCACAAACATTCTTAAAATTGACACCAAAAACATCACAAATAATAAATTCCCCCCTATAGTCCTAAAAGATGAACAAAAAGGCTAGAGAGAATTATTTGACTAATGGGACACACAGTGTTCCAGATTTACTAATCCTATAGGTAGTATAAGCTTAGACAGACTGCGTAGATCTGCACCACGTTTATCTCAGCGGCTCAGGCTGGATGATAAATCTGCTGCAGGGATAGACACTGACTGGATACCAACAATTGGTTGGCCTATAACAGCCTCATAACAATCAGAATTAATAAAAAGTTATCTTTATTTTTACTTAAAGGGGTTTTATCGTCTCAGACATTGATGTCTGACCAATGTCGGATAAGTGCGGGTTCAACTGCTGGGACCCACTCTTACCTCCAGAATAGGACCCCCAAAGTGAACGGAGGACAGCTGTGCATGGACGACCACCTTCCATTCTTTTCTATGGGAGTTCCGAATATAGCCGAGGGTTGGCTCTGCTATTTCCAGCTGTCCCATAAAGGTGAATGGAGTGGAGGCCGCTCCTGTGCCATATATTACATTTATTTATATGGGATTTATGAAAATAGCTAAGCGCACTTGCTCAGCTATTTTTGCAACTCCTATCACTTTCGCCTCCTGCCACAATGTGTCCACCCACTCCTCCTACATCACATTGGGGGATTGGGCACTAGCAGAAGGCGTGCCTGGGCTCCTTCCTGCAAGAGTGACGCCCTCTGGGCACCTTACTGGCTCATTTGCATACCAAATTAAATGGATTTTCGGAAGATAGAAAACATCTATTGCTGAAAAAAAGGCACATGTAGAAATAAGGTACTAAGTGCTATTAGGCTATACCTTTACTTGAATAGTGATTATCCTGGTAAACAGATTTTCTTTAAAGGGGCAGGGCGCTGTGGATGACACTGTTAAGAGAGCGGAGTCCTGTGGAGGTCACAGTTCAGAAGGCAGGAGGGTAGCCATTGAGGTCACCCTCAAAAGACTGACTTAAAAACCCTGCCCCCAGGCCCTGCTAAGCCATGCCCCGACCCTGTTAGGCCAAGCCTCCTCCCACTCCGCAGCCGACGGGGATTAAAAAAAAAGAAGGTAACAATCAACTTCTGTCAGCTGCAGGGGTGGGAGGGAGTGAGGGTGACTTTCTCCCTGCAGCTCACACATTAAGACAGCACAGTCCTGCTGCCTGAGAGTGAGCTGTTCAAAAGGGCATCCCTGTGTCCGTCCAGGCCCTGCGCTGGACGGAGGACAGGGAGTCTGAAAGCCACCCTAGTGGCAGGCTGCTGTGGAGGTCACTGTTAAGGGGGCGGGGTGTTGTGTAAATCGCTGTTAAGGAGACAGGGTACTGTGGAGGTCACAGAAAGCAAGAATTAAAACTTAGCCTTTATTCTTATTGTTAAAAAGTTATACTTCAAAAATATTCATTAACACAAATATTAATATTAAGACCAGACGCGGACCATAAGGAGATACGTATGGTCAGAGGGGGAGCCGGCCTAGAAAAAACACAGGGAAAGTCAGGAGGGTCTACAGGTCCCTATCATACCTAGATAGTGTATTTACAGGCGGAACTCAAGGTCAACAAAATGCGGCAAGATTTATATAAGAGGAAAATATCTTCATGTTAATACTGCACCAAATGGTCTCATCCTCATAAAACAGATTAGTATAGAGGCCGATACATGCGCTTGATGCGTAGAAGAGAATTAGATGCTACAATGCTCCTATCTCCTGCCGCATACCCACGCAGTTCAAAAGTCGTGCAAAGAGTTATAGGGTCCCAGCTCCCACAGGCCTCAACACAGCCTGCTCCTTTCCCAGACTGGGAGCCACACCCAAGTCCAGCAACAGGATTAAATAGCATCCCTGGACATGGGCATATTCCAAAATCCCAGACTGGAGCATGGGGAACAGGCACCCACCCAGCACATTGCCTGTTCCCAGTAAAAGCCCGCCCTGGACTAGCTGGGCCAGCTAAGCTAACTATTTTGGTGTCCACCAACTAACTTAGTGGCCACCTATACAGTATCTAGGGCCTTTACTCCATCAAGGTCGGGCCACTTGGTGACACGCTCCTGGTGCAAACACCTCTTTTTCATGCTTCCCTGGTACTTTACTGCACCCATCACTATTCACATTGCCACAATATATATAGTATTATACACACTTTCTTCTGTTTATATTTTTATTAGGAAAATCATATGTGATTACTACGCATGTCAAGTCATATAGTTTATCTGTACATACCTGGCAAACAGTATAGGAGACCATGTACAAGGAAGTTGCCAAAGTTTTTTGCTGAATTTGTTAAAGTCTGGTTTGAAAAAAGACGCCTTAGAGGTGACGTTATTTACATGTATAAATGTATATGTGGTCATTGTAAAGCACTGGCACGTGGCACATGTCTAGGAAAGGGTTCTTTACAGCTAGAGTAGTCAAAGTAAATTATGACCTACCCCAAGAGATAGTAATGGCAGATACTATGTCAACATTTAAATAAGGGCTATATGATTATCTAATAGCGAATAGCATTGGTGGTTGTAATTGATTCTAACAAGTAATGTCATAAGTGTATGACCATACTGCGCAGTTGTAAGCCGACTGGGTCGAGAACCACGCGGCCAGTTAGGCCACAGCTGCCTTTTATTTAACTAATGAAGACTGCACTGTATAGCCAGTCTTCATTGGTATTGGACACGCGTCACCCTCAATACCACATAGTCATTAACAATGCAGAGCAGCTATACAGTGCAGTCTTCATTAGTTAAATAAGAGATGACTGCGGCCTAATTGGCTCCATGGTAGTTGGCTGCACCATAATTTATCTGAGGAAGGTTGAACTTGATGGACCTCGTACATAACCATGTAACTGTGTTTAATGAACAATGAATTTAAAGAGAATGGTGTTCAAACATAACCCTTCAGTGGACCACCATATGGTCAGCTTAAAGGGGTTTTCCAAGTCAGATGAACATTATATATAACAAAAAATAAAAACGGTGCCAAAACAGCTATTTTTTGTTAAATTGCCTCACAAAAAGTGTAATATAGAGTATCCTTATCCCGTAGTTTCCAAAATGGGGTCTTTTTTTTTGGAGTTTCTACTCTAGGGGTGCATCAGGATGTCCTCAAATGTGACATGGCAACTTAAAATTATCCCATGGAAATCTGCCTTCCAAAAACCATAGGCCGTTCCTTTCCTTCTGTGCCCTGCCGTGTGCCCGTACAGCAGTTTACGACCACATATGGGGTGTTTCTGAAATTTTATCTCCTTTTTCCTTTAATTCTTGTGGAACACCTAAAGGGTTAACAAAGTTTGTAAAATGAGTTTTAAAAAATGGGACCATTTATGGGTGGTTTTTATTAGTACAGGAGGACCGGGAAGCGGTGAATGCAGCGCTCCCCGGGCTCTGTGCTCACTTCTGGAAAAAGTAGAAGAGGTTTGAGTGGGGGTCATTCACATTGGGGTCTGAGCTGCGGTCTGATTGGGGGTCTGATTGAGGGCCTTTTTAACATTCGGTGTCTGATTGGGGCTGTGAGGTGAGGTCTGATAGGTCTAATCTGAGGTCTAATGAAAAATATTTTTTTCTTATTGTCCTCCTCTAAAACCTAGGGGTGTCTTATTTACTTTTTACTATTTATATAATTGAAGAACATTTTAGGGTTAGTTTTACTCTCTTTGGCAATGAATCTCTCTGTCTCCAGTTTTGCTGCTTTTGTTTGTCTTTGTTCTATTTTTTTCCTTATAGTTTTTCAATGCTTCCTTGCTACCCTCCTTTCTGTTTTAGTAATTTAAATTCTTTCTTTCTGTCATTTATTGCTTCCTTTACATTTATATTTATCCACAGGTTTTTTCTTGTTACTTACCCTTTTATTCCCACAAGGCATGTACTTCTCACAATTAAAGTTTAGGATGGTTTTAAAAATATCCCATTTTGTGGCAGCATTTTTACTTTTGAGGACAATGTCCCAGTTAGTGAGTAAGGTCCTCTCTTAGCTGGTTAAATTTAGCTTTTTTGAAGTTTCATATTTTTTTGCCTCCCTGAAGAAACACTCTTTTCAATGACAATTTGAAGGCTATTATTTTATGGTCACTATTTCCCAGGTATTCCCCAACTTGCACATCTGTTGCTCTGTCAGGTCTATTAGTAAGTATTAAGTCCAGTATGGCTGTCCCTCTAGTTTGGTCCTGAACCAGTTGGGAAAGGTAATTGTCTTTGGTTATTGCCAAGAACCTGTTTCTACAGCTTTCCCTTTCCCAGTCTATATCAAAGTTGAAGTGTCCGATAACAACAACCTCATTACAGGGATCCAGATTGCGACCAAATCGGTCACCAATGCGCCTTAAATTTTGCAGATGGCGACAAGACTTTTTAGTCTCGTCGCCATTTGCGACTGGACCGCCGCGCTGCTGCACAGCCTTAAATAGCACGCAGAATCTCAGCGTGCGCCCTGTTCTCTTCACTAGCACAGTGGAGAAGGAGGGAGTCCCTGCCTCCCCACTGTGACACTGCCACCAATGGGGAGATAGCAGGGGGGAGGAGGGGAGGAGCTGTGGCCACTGCGCCACCAATGAATGTAAAACATATTAATACAAGTGTCGGCAGCGATATCACAGACCCGGCATCCGGTCTCAATGGCAGGGCTTGTGATCCGCAGCAGTTAACCCCTCAGGTGCCACATCTGAGGGGTTAATTGCCGCGCATTGCTTGCCCTGTTATTGATGCCGGGTCTGTGACACCGCTGCCTACACTTGTATAAATGAGTTAAAGAGGACCTTTCATGGGTCCAAAAAATATGAACTAAGTAGCAGGCTACATAGAGCGGTGCCCAGGGATCTAAGTGCACTTACTATTATTCCTGGGCGCCGCTCCGTTTGCCCGCTGTGGCCCACGGTCTTTTCAACATTCAGAGCAAGGAGGATGAGATGCCAGTGTTTCTCCTTCTCACTGACAGCAGCACTGTCCAATCGTAGCTCAGAGCCAGGGATTTTTTTTCTCCCTGGCTCTGAGCTGCGATTGGACAGCGCTGCTGTCAGGGAGAAGGAGAGACACTGGCATCTCATCCTCCTTGCTCTGAATTTTGAAAATACCGGGGGCCACAGCGGGCGAAGGGAGCGGCGCCCAGGAATAATAGTAATTGCACTTAGATCCCTGGGCGCCGCTCTATGTAGACTGCTACTTAGTTCTTATTTTTTGGACCCATGAAAGGCCACAGGCCCCCACTCATTGTTATATGGTGGCCACAGGGTCCCCTCCACTTTATTGGTGACAGTGGCAGATTACACTGCTGGGGCTCCGATCGGTTACCATGGCAGCCAGGACGCTACTGAAGCCCTGGCTGCCATGGTCAGCTCCCTGCTGCTGTGTGCACTATGCACAGGGCAGCAGGGAGAGTGTGAGATTCTATTCACCCTAATAGAGCTCTATTAGGGTGAATAGGACAAGGGATCAAAAGATCCTATGGTTATTAAATAAAAAGTAAAAAAAAAAAGTTTAAATCGCCCCCTTTCCCAATTTTACATATAAAATTTACAAACAATTAAAACTAAACATATTACATATCGCCACGTCCGAAAAAGTGTGAGCTATTAAAATAGAAAAAAATATTTCCGCTCTGGTGAAGGCCGTAACAGAAAAAAAATCAAAACTGCGCAATTCGCCAGTTTTAGTCACCTTGTCCCCCAGAAGATGTCACTGGATGTGAGAGGTTTGTGGTTCTGTATTCCCTTATATGTAGAGCTGGCTCACTACCGTGACCTGCGTCTCATCTTCTCCGCCAAGTGCTTTTTTTAATTATATAAATTTTAAATTAGGCGACTAAAAAATTTAATTTGGCTCCTACGTTTTTTAGTTTAGGAGCCAGTGGCTCCTGGTTATTTTTTTTAGTCTGGAGCACTGCATTATGATTGTCTGCCTTATCTGTTACCCTTAGTAATAGATTTCCTGTGGACTCTGGTATATTAGGTGGCGTATAACAAACTCCTATTTAGAATTATATTATTGTTTTTGCCTTCATGTATTTCTACCCTCAGGGACTCTCCATGTTCATTTTCTTCACTTAAATCTTCTCGGAGTGTGGGCTTTAGACAGAACTTTATGTAAAGGCAAACCCTTCCCCCTCTCCGATTTTGACGATTCTTTCAAAACAGAGTTCAACCCTGTACATTAACCGCCCAGTCATAGCTATCATCCAGCTATATCTCAGTTATTCCCTCTATGTCATAGTCCTCCTCAGTCATTACTAATTCCAGTTCACCAGTTTTATTAGTCAGGCTTCTGGCATTAGTATACATACAATTACGAGTTCTTTGCAATTACGAGTATTTTTTACTGTACACCTTTCATTATGAACTGTTCTAGTCCCTCCTTCCATTCCCTCCCCAATTTCATTACCTCACCCCAGGTCTCTATCTGCACTATCGCCCCCCCCCCTAGTTTACACACTCCTCCAACCTTCTAGCTATCTTCTTTTCCAAAACAGCTGCACCTTCCCTATTGAGGTGCAGCCCATCAATCACTACGATAGATCCTGTAGCCGACAGAGAAGTTGTCCCAGTTCTCCAGGAACGCAAACCGCTCCTTCCTAGACCAGTTCTTGAGCCACTTGTTAATCTTCCGCTGCCTTTCTGGTGTGGCTCGTGGTACAGGTAGTATTTTGGAAAATACTACCTTTGAGGTCCTTGCCCTGAGCTTATGACTTAAATCTCTAAAATAATATTTAAGGATGCTCCACCTACCTCTAACTTTGTCATTGGTTTCAATGTGAACCATGACTGCTGGCCTTCCCGGCTCTCCTGGCCCCCTCCTTACTGGAACTGACATTCCCCTGACTGGAAGAGGAAGTGTCTTGCTGCAGCAGTGCTATCCCTGTACTGACATCCTCCTCATCTGCCAACCTTGTCAGATCAGGGCTAGCCTCCCTTGCACTCTTCCCCTTTACCCCGCTTTCTGTTACTCAGCAACTACCTCACTTTCCTTATCCTCCCTACTACCACCCTTCCCCGCATCTACCCCTTAGAGTGCCTGTTCAGTTAGCGGAAACTCTTTTACAATGTGTCAATGCTTCTCAGTGTCGAAATTCGCTCATTTAGATACAGAATGTGCGATTCCAAATGGGCAATTTACTCACATTTTGAACAAAAATATGCACCCTCAAATAGCTGTCCCAGGACCACATAAATTTGACAAGATGTGCACTGGACTGCCTTGTCAATAATGGAACACATACTAAAGGGGATTACAGAAGAAAAAAGAAAGAAAAAATACAATAATACAGTGTACAATGAAAAGCAACTGACTTAGTGTAGTCCCCTCCTAAAGTCTCTAAATCTAAAGTCACGCAATCTTAAATCACACACTTAATACAAACACACGCTTGAAATCAAACATGAGAATGCTCACAAACTCGCATTTTTGTCTGCTTGTATAGGTGCTGCTCCCAAACAACTTCAAACCAGACAGCTGTTTTTTTTCCCCTCTGGATTCAAAGGCCTGGTTATCTAGGTATGGGGATTACTAGGCCCCCTGTGAGTTTATACTCAGCTAATCTTTCAAAATACATCATTTTTTTGGAGTCCACATTAGCTGCCTGGAAGAAGTTCCCGTTGACCTTTTTGAGCAGCGCTAACCTTCTAAAGATGGTGGAGGTTCCTAAACCGTTGTACATATTGCAAGCACTGCCAGTTTCTCTAGAGAATCATCTTTTTCTATCGGAATTATACACTGCCTGGCCAAAAAAGATCATCACCTGGATTTAAATAAGCAAATAGGTAAGAGCTTTCCAGTTGCTCAGGGCTAGGTTCAGCAATGTTATATGCCCAAAGAATGAGGTCAGCTGACTACCTGAATATACTAAATGACGAGGTTATTCTATCAATGGATATTTTCTTCCCTGATGTCACGGGCATATGCCAAGATGACTATGCCAAGATTCATCGGGCTTAAATTGTGAAAGAGTTGTTCACGAAGAAAGAGACATCATTTTCACACATGGAGTGGCCACCACAGAGTCCAGACCAAAACCCCATTGAGAATCTTTGGGATGTGCTGGTGAAGACTTTGTGCAGTGGTCCAGATCTTTCAATACAAGATCCTGGGTAAAAATTAATGCAAGGCTGGACAGAAATAAATGTTGTGACCTTGCAGAAGTTTTTGGAAAAGATGCCACAGCGAGTGTGTGTCGTAATCAAAGCTAAAGGCTGTCCAACGAAATATTAGAGTGTGTGACCTTTTTTTTGGCCAGGCAGTGTAGTTGGGGAAGCAAAAACAAAACCCAACGGTGGCATAACCTTCCTTGACATTACGTCACTCTTGTTAGCAGCTCAACTGAGAATTATTCGAGATTAGACACAGTTTCACACAGATAAGGCATTAGGTTAAACTCTGCTCCTCACTAGTTCACTTCCTAATTTTCTACATGCTATACTATAAGGACATCCTATCATTAGCTATACTATAAGGACATCCCATCATGAGTCCCGCACACTCATTACAGATTATTCTTATAGGCAACCTAGCTTTCCTGTATGGCCACCTGACTTCTCTCTTTTATACCTGGTTCAAACACAGCTTCTAGATTACATTTTGTAGACCTCAACAAGAAATCGATTCACACTTTCCATACATTGCAGGAGAAACACCCCACCCTTTCTTTTCCCTTATTTGCATATCTCCAGGCCAAGAGCTTCATCATTAAGCATATATGCTGTCTTTCAGATGTTGACTAGGGCTTAGCGTTTCATTGGGTTCTTAGTCATTCTACAAGCTTTAAGAGGCAAACCAAAGCCTTATATAGACATTTACACTCTAAGTTAGATGATTGTACCTGTTCTACTGGATTGGTGGCATGACTCCTTTTCTTTCCTGGGCTGGACACTCCAGATCTCTTAAACATAATGGATTACTCCATTAAAACACTTCCATCAGCCAGATGTATGGACATGGTTCTGCAGACCTTCCACAAGTTATATACCTCATATGTCAGAGGTTTTAAGATGAACCTATACCCATTAGACTTTTGTCTCCACTGTGGTTCTCCACAAGCAGATATTGCTTATAGTCTGTGGTCTTGTGATGGTATTCAGCCTTTGTGTTCCAAGGTTCATATCTTTACCCAAAACTTTACCTTTTAATGATCTTTGGGGTTTGTTTGGCTGGGTGGAAAGTAAGCAACATTATTGTGATACAGGGACCAAAAAGTACTTCACAAGATCTCCGCAATAGCACAGAAGGCCATCAAAAACTTTTCAAGACCACATTCTTATTTAAAAAGGATTGGGTTCAGGAAATTGTTCGTAAGGAACCTAAGTTCAAACATTTTTTTCAAATATGGGAAAGTGTCATAGCCATTTGGCTAACCATATTGAAAACAAAACCAAGCACCACTTCAATTATACTTCTTATTACCGGGGACGTGAAGTGAAGGATGACCCCGCAAACTTTATATGTTATGTAGTGCCACTTATCGAAAGAGCAGCCTTGGACTCATGGGCTCTCCCCCTCCTTCCCTTTTCCCTGTTTTCTTTAAACATTACTTGTTCTCTGCTTTTATGTTAACAAATGGGACAGAGTTAACTGATGTGTTGGTTTGTCTCAATGTTCCTGGATGTTGCCTGGGTCTCTGGTTACCCGTGCCATTTTCTTAAAGCATCATGACCTTGCCCTGTCATGTCATTTTTTAGCATTGGTTTTTATAAATTTTAATTTTCAACATCGCAAAACAGCCTGCTTGATTTTGACTAGTGGGTCAGGACAGATAACCTAAATATCAGATTTACATCTGTGTTGTCTTGTTGGTAAAAACTGAACAAATACATTAAAAAACACACACAAATTTTTTTTCCCCACAGTTTATGAACAATGCCAAAAGTAATAACATTTCATCTGCATACAGTGCCTTGAAAAAGTATTGTAGAGGCGTACCCCAAAAGACTTGCAGCTGTAATTGCAGTGAAAGGTGGTCCTACAAAGTATTGCCTTTGGGTGAATACAAATGCACGCCACAATTTCCAGATTTTTATTTATCACAAATTTTGAATAGCATATATCATCTTCTTTTCACTTAGGGGTGTCAGAGTACAGGGGGCTTAATACAAATGCGCGCCATACTTTTCAGATTTTTATTCATTACAAATTTTAAAACCATGTATCATTTTCTTTTCACTTCACACATACCTGCTATTTGTGTTGGTCTATCACATAAAATCCCAGTAAAATATATTTACGTTTATGGGTGCAATATGAAAAAATGTGGAAAAGGGGTATCAATATCTTTTTAAGGCACTGTAAAAACATGGCCACATAATTGAAAAAATAAAAATAAAGTTGCTGAAATGCAGAGGCAATAACAAAAAAACGTAGAAAATCCAACCTCCTTAACAACCATTGTGGTAAAAATAAAAAACATCAGATATTCACACATTAGAGTAGCACTTTTCTCTGTGATGCTCCTCCTGTACTCTCAGTGCTGCTCGTTTTCAAGCAGCAGCAGTGACATACCTGTATACAACACATGACTGCTGCAGCCAATCACTGTCCTTAGTGGTCTATAGCTGAGGACAGCTATCGGCTCCAATGCCACCAGATCTAAGGCAGCTATCCTAAAAGTCAATGTTCAACCCTTCAAATGGGCCTTGAGATATGACTCGGATATTAAATAAGCCAGCAGCTCATCTGCAGACAGCTGTTTCGGGGTGATAGGCCCTCATGAGTGCAGAGCAGAGAGTACTGGCTTAACTGGATGAGAGGCATAAGTCAGGTTTTGGGGGTACTATCTCTCCCTGGGGAGAGTGTGCTTTTATCGGCATGAGGAGACTTATAGGCCATACAAGCGCCTCTGGAATTCTGTGAAGAAAGGGATGCAAATGAGCTCTTAACAAGCTCTGCCTCTAATGCCACCAGATGTAAGGCGGCTATCCTATAAGTCAATGTTTAACCCCTTAAATAGGCCTTGAGACATGACTAAGAGCTCATTTGCATACCTTTCTTTCCAGAATTTCAGAGGAGCATGTATGGCCTAAAAATCTCCTCATGCCGATTAACGCGCTCTCTCTCCAAGGAGAGATAGAACCCCCAAAAAACAACAGACTGTGACGTTTACAGTGATGTACCTGGATTCGGCACCTCATCATTGCATAGGAGATGCCTGTGGATAGGGGATAACTTATCATAACCGGAATAACTCTTTACGACCAATAGATTGATGCATGCAGAGTAGGAGATGGTGGTCTACATTGTCAAATGCTTCAGGGAGATCCAGAAGAATGAGCAGCGAGTAGTTACCATTGTATTTAGCTTTAAGGAGGTCATTTGTAACTACAGTTTCTATAGCATGTAGAGTGCAGAAATCAGATTGTAATGGATCAAGGAGAGAGGTAATAGATGAGGCAAAAGTAGACCATTCTCTCCAGGAGTTTAAAGATGAAGAGGAGATTAGATATAGGCTAAGTAAGTTGTGTCCTCTCCTGCATAACGGAAACGGGACGGATCCGTTATGCAGGCCATAGACTTCTATTATGACAGAATGAATAACGGAATAACTCCATTATGCATTCCATCATAAAATTACGTTATGGTCCGTGGTAACGGAATCCATAACGCAATTTTCTGCTTTTACCACCAAATGAAGCTTGAACAAATTTCAAAATATGAAATTCACTCATCTCTATCAGTGACATTTATCCTGTTTGTCCAAAAATAGAGAATAATTTGAAGTTTGAAGAGCTTCTGGGTCAGCCTATTGGTATATGGAAAGCAATAAACATTGCCTAATAGCATGTAGCAATGGGGGATTTAAAATTTGTCCTGAACTAATTTTGGATTACTTCTGCTTTTAATGGGAGGCAGTCCTTCAATAACAGTAGGTTTATGTAGCAACCTAGTATTACGTTTGTTACTGTTTAATAACTTGACTGGTTTTGGAAATGAACGTTATTGGTTCTGATGCGTATTACTTGGTTTGGATCTGAGGGTGCGGTTTGTAGGAGGATTTGAGGAATTATGGAATAAAAAAGGGAAATGAAAGGAATAGTGAGAGGGAACAGGGAAATGAAAACCAGACAGAATATGGGAGCACAGAAGAGAGAAGAAGAAGGCTGCTAGCTGCCGGCCTCCTTCCTGTACAATGAGAGCCTTTTGGAAAAGTATGAAACAGAAAACAGCTGTTTGTGTAGGCCAGCTGTTTCCCTGTGCAAACTCCCTTTGTGCCCTGAAACATGTTAGAATACAAGCCTCATCTGTAAGGGAACAAAGGCACAGAGTGTGTCCAGTGTCAGCTCAGGAGAACTCTGAACAATTTGTTCTTGCAAGTTGGAGTTTAACCATTTTATTCCACCTGTTTACAGATGTATTGATATGTAGCAAAGCGGCAAGTGTTGCAGCAACTTGAGCATAGTATATTCTACTGTAATATGATGATCATGCGACCGTTTTTGGCGGTGGTCATGAAGACATGTGTCCTGTTTGGCAGGTAACACCTTGTTTGTAGAGTCTCAATTTTGAATACAGCATTGCTTTTCCACCAGTGCCCTGTCAGGTTTTGCAGTATTTGACTAACACATCATGTTCCTCTGGTTGCTCAAAATTGTCTCAGCCAAAACAGTGACCCCTCTGCAGCAGAAGATACTTACCACACGCTCATCTACAGAGGAGATAGGCATTCTGCTGAAAATTAATCCTTGTTTTTCTTTTTGGCAAAATATTCTTAGTGCTGCCCCAAAGTGTGTGCCTGGTGCCCAATATAAAATGTAATTGACTATATCTTATTGCATTTTAAGGTTTTCTGACTCCACTAGGACCTAACAGTGTGTAGTTTTGCATTTTAATAGAAGGGAATCCCCAAGGTAAATAATATAAATTAGCATGTATTGTGTTGAATCAGTTAATAAATCGAATCACATTTTAAGTAGATTCAGATAAATGATAAAGATTCTCTACACGTGTTTAATGTAAGTTTTAAGTATACATGAAACACATACACCAGTTTTCAGTTGTGTATAAGGTTACCCGATAGCAAAGAAAAAAAAGACTTCACATTTTGGATTTTATCATACCCAGTCCTTTAATGCCCAGAGAGGTAAATACTGCCAGTACATGGTAATGGCAGCTTACACCAACATCTTTTTAATGTTTATGGCCTGCTTAACTTTGCAAATACATTAGGGATGTGTCTGTATAAGAAACTTACCTGTTAGGCTTAAGTGGCGCAAGCCCCAGCCTTGTCAGGAAAGATGTGCTGCTGAGCCACCCCTCCTGGTGACGCAACAGCATCCTTAGCAACAGGATGAAATGCTCTGTTTCTCCCAGCAGCGGCCGTGTCTGACTAATGGAGTGCCAAGTCATGGACCTTTCAGGTTCTGATCCAGGGATTCGGTTTACTAACTGCTCTGTATTGTGTTTGTCTGTCTTTGTTGTTTGTCCGTCTCTGCACTTAAATAGTGTAGGGACCGTCGACCAGTTGTGGTCTAGCAATCTAGGGCTTCTACTGCAAGTAGATAGGGAAAGCAGGCTGGGCTCTAGCCTTAGAGCTCACTGTCCTTGTCTGTCCCTACTTACAGCCGTAACTGTCTGCCAACAAGCTTGTTGACTGTTTCTAGTAACAACCAGCATTACTGTGAATACAGGCTGTAATAATGTGAAATATCATGTTTTTATGAGGTTACTCAATTTTTATGCAGATTTATTCTGTGTGTAAACACTAAAAGTCATGTAATATAGTGTTTTAGATTATGGTGGCATTTATAATTTAGACTGTGCTTCACATTTCGTTTGCTAAGCTGTGATTGTAATACTCATTGGTGTGTAAACAGTAAGGCCTGATATTGATAGTTGAGACCTTCATAAAAATCATCTTTATTGACAACATGATCTGTAAATGTTGCAACCATGACACTCTTTTCCATCAGTTACAAGGACATCTATCAGCTCATAACCAGCAGTTGTCAGTGATTTTAAAAGCTATCATAGAATCTCTACTTTGATATGCACTATTGGGGCAATTGGACATCATACAGTGTGGAGGTCTCCCATTCTCCCATGAACCAATACATAGAGCTCCAGAGGACCCAGCCCATAAATGACATGGCTATTTAGTTATATGGATGGCATTTAATGCTAATTTTCCCCAGTGTTGACTACAGGAAAATGGCTGAGTGAACATACCAGCTGACATCCAGTTATTCTCTATCCACAAAGAGTACCCCGTGGAGCTCCCTTGAAATGGACAGAGCGGCTGGACTGAAAAGTGCACCTTGTCTCTATTAATTTCTATGGGAGCGCTGGAGATAACCAAGACTAGCTGCTCCTTCCATTTCAGGGAGCGCCACAGGGTAAAGGGCCCCAATTCTCGCGATCGGTGGGAGTCCCATCGGTAGGACCCCAACTGATCTAATTTGATCTGGATAGGTGATACCCACTTAAGCCTGTTTTGTAGGCCCAACGCACATATTGCAGCTTTAGGGCTCATTCACACGACCGTAAGGGCTCTGTGCACATGCTGCGGACCGCGAATAGAGGTCAGTATTGCACAGGCACGGGCCGTGTGAATCCCGTATTGCGGTGCCATCCACACAAAATACTGCAAAAGATAGGACATGTCTTATCTTTTGCGGTGCAGAAGCAAAGACCCAAAAGCCCACAGAGGCGCTTCATAGTGTTTCTGTAGGCTTCCGATCTGTGCCTCTGCTCCACAAAAGGTAGGATATGTCCTGACTTTGGTCGTATCTTGCGGATCATGGACTCATTCAAGTCAATGGGTCTGCATCCGCAGCACAGAGTGCACACAGCCAGTGCCCATATATTGCAGAGTAGACCCACTGTTTGTGGTCCGCAATACGGGCACGGAGCCTTTATGTTCGAGTGCATGAGCCCTTAGTCAATATTTAACATCAGTTTTTTAAGCCAAAACCAAGACTAGATCCCAAACACAGAGAAATATTTATAGGTTTTTTGTTCTTTGCAACCATTGCTGATTTTGGCTTTAAAAACAGATGCAAAATGCTGGCCAACTCTGCAATGTGTGCTTGAGTCCTGGAGTGAAACATGTAACAGTGCCTGCATAGACAAGAGTGTGGCTTCCTGTTGTAAAAGCAGACTTTACAAGGATCTGGGGTATCTCTTGTCACTTGCAGTAGGAACCTCAAACTTAATGGGTCTTGTCACTGCCACTCTCTTTGTGAGCCACATCTGCCTAATTTTCCATCTATATATACTCCTCCAGTATCTCCCTGCTGGGACAGACTTGTCCCCAGGATTTCTCCAACCTGTTAAAGTGTAGTAACTCAGAGCTGACCGATACCAGATGTTGCTCAGTGGACATAACGTAATTCTGAGACAGCGTGTAAACCAGGGCTTGACAAATTTCCTTGGAATCTAGGAGCCAGCTAAAAAAGTTAGGAGCCAGGCGGAGCCGCGTCATAAAGCTCCCAATAGATGCCCCCATAGTGCTCCCCCACTTCTCTATAGAGCCCCCCAATAATGCATGCCAGTACATAGGGCCCCCAGTAGATGCCCCCATAGTGTTCCTACCCCTGTTTTCCATAGTGCCCCCCATAATGTGCGAGTATATAGGGCCCCCCATAATGCTTCCCCTTTTCAATAGGTTATATGACACGTCAGATGCTGCCAGCATCTAAGTGATCGCCACTTGCGGCCGCCATGACATGTGGAAACCCTTACAAGGATTACAGGGTCCGGAGGGAGGGCAGAGGGGTCCGGAGGGGAGGGCAGAGGGGTCCGGAGGGGAGGGCAGAGGGTCCGGAGGAGAGGGCAGAGGGTCGGAGGAGAGGGCAGAGGGGTCCGGAGGAGGGCAGAGGGTCCGGAGGAGAGGGCAGAGGGTCCGGAGGAGAGGGCAGAGGGTCCGGAGGAGAGGCAGAGGGGTCCGGAGGAGGGCAGAGGGTCCGGAGGGAGGCAGAGGGGTCCGGAGGGAGGGCAGAGGGTCCGAGGGGAGGGCAGAGGGTCCGGAGGGGGGCAGAGGGTCCGGAGGGAGGGCAGAGGGTCCGGAGGGGAGGGCAGAGGGGTCCGGAGGAGGGCAGAAGGGTCCGGAGGGGAGGCAGAGGGTCCGGAGGAGGGCAGAGGGGTCCGAGGGGGGCAGAGGGGTCCGGAGGAGGGCAGAGGGTCCGTCTTGTCAATCTCTTTCCCCCTTGTCATTCACTTTCTCCCCCCTTGTCATTCACTTTCTCCCCTCCCCTTGTCATTCACTTTCTCCCCCCTTGTCATTCACTTCCCCCTGTCATTCACTTTCTCCCCCTCCCCTTGTCATTCACTTTCTCCCCTCCCCTTGTCATTCACTTTCTCCCCCCTTGTCATTCACTTTCTCCCCCTCCCCTTGTCATTCACTTTCTCCCCCTGTCATTCACTTTCTCCCCCTCCCCTTGTCATTCACTTTCTCCCCCCTTGTCATTCACTTTCTCCCCCCCTTGTCATTCACTTTCTCCCCCCTTGTCATTCACTTTCTCCCCCCTTGTCATTCACTTTCTCTCCCCCTTGTCATTCACTTTCTCCCCCCCTTGTCATTCACTTTCTCTCCCCCTTGTCATTCACTTTCTCCCCCTTGTCATTCACTTTCTCCCCCTTGTCATTCACTTTCTCTCCCCCTTGTCATTCACTTTCTCCCCGCCCCCTTGTCATTCACTTTCTCCCCCCTTGTCATTCACTTTCTCTCCCCCTTGTCATTCACCTTCTCCCCCTTGTCATTCACCTGGCCGAGCTTTGTATAGTCCGCGCCAGCCCGGGCAGTGCTGCAGCCGCCTGAGGCTCTATACAGAGCGCTCGGGCGGCTGCAGCATGAAGGGGGCCGGCGCTCCTAGTCCGCGCCGGACCCTGCGCCCGGGCACCTGACAGAACGGGCTGACAAATACCCAGGCGCCAGGACCAAATTCCTGGTCGCCATGGCGACCTGGCGCCTGGGATTTGTCGAGCCCTGGTGTAAACATTACAGACTAGGAGGACAGTGACAAAGCTCAAGACATAATTATAAACCGTAAAATGTCTTCTTGCACTCTTTAAAACTATTGGTGTAATTTGTGCTGTATCTCTTAAAAGAGTTGGCCACTTTCCGTCTACAGTTGATCAGTGTGTTTGTAAGATATGACACTTATTAATAATATAGCCTTTGTTGATATTCTGAGTCTTTTTTTATATTTCATACCGTATGCCCCTTGTGGGGCAAAACCTTTTTTGCTGTTTACATGTAGATCCTGTCCATAAAATGGCCAGACAAATCACTAAGTATCCTTCAAATACACTGCACCTACCATCTGCACTTGCACTGTTGGCAGGAAACTGAGTGATGTGTCTGGTGACACGACCCTCAATCAGCAGCCATTTTATGGACAGGACCTCTATGTGGACAGCACAAAAGATTTACTCAACAAGGAGACGTGGCTTATAAAATATTGCAAACAGCACATAATATCAACAAAGGCTATATTAGTAATGCCGTCTGAGTGCCATATAGTCATCTTACATTTACATTGGTCAACACCTTTAATATAATGTACATACAAGATTTAAAGCCGATGTGCACTATAAACATTTATGTAAGAGATCATGAAAAGTCAGCCAGTTGGTATGCTGCTCTACAATTGCATCTTAAAGATGTGGCCTATCAGATTCAGATGTAAGCCTTTTGTAAATATAAGCTGGTCTGGCCTGGTAGCTATGGGTCCATTTCCTTAAGCCTCCAGCGTTTAACCAGCAGAAACCACGTTAGGTCATACACTTCCTTTGCAGCAGCCGTAAATAAGTGTGCTGTATCTGAAAGAGCTATTCTTTTTGAGTTGCTCTACCCTGTGAATCATAGAGAGGAGTTTTGAGGAATATATACAGTTTTCAGCCTAAATTAGTACACCCCCTTTGAAAAGTAAGAATTTAGTCAACATCTCACTGAACACAATTTCCCAGATTTTGACAAGACTGAGTTTTATAGGATATTTAATCCATAGTTTAATCCCTAACATGAAAGTAAGATTAATAAACTCAACTCAAATTAGTTGATGCAAAAATGAATACACCCCACATCAAAAACTACTACATCTAGTATTTTGTAAGACCGCCATGATTTTTTAGGACAGCACCAAGTGTTCTAGGCATGGATAGAACAATTTGGCGACATATTGCAACATCTGTCTTTTTTCCATTCTTCAAGAACGACCTCTTTTAGAGAATGGATGCTGGATGGAGAATGATGCTCAACTTGTCTGGGTTCAGATCAGGAGACATACTTGGCCCCTGAATCACTTTCACACTGTTCTTCAGAAATTCAACAGTGGCCTTAGATGTGTGTTTGAAAAAGTGCACGACAACCAAGGGCATGGAGTGATGGTAGCATCTTCTCTTTCAATATAGAGAAATATACTGTACCTTTTAATTATTGATGCCAGTAATCAAATGCAGATCCCCGACACCAACAGCGCTCATTTAGCCCCAAGGGCACTGTCACCACCATGTTTCACTGTAGACACCATGCATTTTTCTTTGTACTCCTCACCTTTTGAAGCTTAGTTCCAAAAACATTTATCTTGGTCTCATCACTCCACAGTATAGAGTCCCAGTAGTCTTCATCTTTTTCAGCATGGATCCTGACAATTTATCTTTTTTTATGCATAGGCTTTAGGAGAGGCTTCCTTTGTGGACAACACCCATGCATGCCGTTCCTCTGCAGTGTATGCCGTATTGTGTCACGGTAAACACTCACCCAAGTTTGGCTTTCCACTTCTTTAGCTAACTGCAGTGAACTTGCATGCCGATTTTCTTCAACCTTTCCCATCAGAAGATGCTCCTATTTAGATGTTAACTTCCGTAGACGGCCTGGACGTCTCTGAGTGAAAATTGCAGTTCCAATTTTTTATTTTTTTTTTGTATCAGTTTTGCTACAGTATTGACTGATAAGTCAATACTGCTTGTGGCAGGGCTTCGTAGGAACATAGTATAATCCCCATAGACTCCAATACTAATGCCTTGGAGTCTAAGGGTATGTTCAGACGACGACAATTGTCGCTCGACAAAAAGTCGCACTATTGTCGCGCGACAATTTTTATAATGGGAGTCTATGGTGTCGCAGTGCGACATGTGACATGTTGCGACTGCGACACGACAGTCGGCAAAAATCCATCCGGGATGGATTTTTTGCGACTGTTGTGTCGCAGTCGCAACATGTTGCATGTTGCACGTGCGACACCACCATAGACTCCCATTATAAAAATTGTCGCACGACATTAATGTGACATCAATGTCGCGCTACTCGCGCGACAATTGTCGTCGTGTGAACGTAGCCTAAGAAAGAAGCAATTGAATGAATGATTGCTTGTTATAGTTCACTATGGGAACTAATAATAAGTTTAAAAAAAAAGAAAAACATGTTTTTCAAGATTTAAAAAGTATAGAAATTCTAATCACCCCCTTTCACCAAAATAAAAATAAAAATACATAAAGAATAAGAAAATGCACATCATGGGCATTGCTACTTGCGAAAACGCCCATACTATTAAAATATATTCGCCGTTTCTTTGGTTGCTTTACCTTCCACAAAATCATTGAATAATAAGTGATCAAAAAGACTTACACACCCAAAAATGGTATCAATAAAAAGCCCTGCAAAAAATGAGCCATCACTCAGTTCCATACACATAAAATTAAAAAAGTTATGGGGGTCAGAACATGGCAAAAAGTTTTTTTTTTCAGTATTAAAATGCCAGAAAAACTATACATATATTGTAATTATACTGACCAGGAGAATGAATTGTGTTTTTTTATTTTTATAATTTCACCCAATTTTGAATTTTTTTCCTGCTTCCCACTACATTGTATGCAACCGTAAATGGGGCCATTGGAAAGTACAACTTGTCCCGCAAAAAAAACAAGCCCTCATACAGTTATGTGAATGGAAAAATAAAAAAAGTTATGGCTTTGGGAAAACAGGGAGTAAAAAATGAAAGCGAAAAAACTGAAAAATCACCCAGTCATGAAGCGGTTATGTAACTGTCTGCCGGACACCTGCTTAATGAATAAATAGACTCGCCGGTGGTTACATTCTTGCTAATTAGAATTTTGTAGTCTAAGCTTTAGCTTTGCTCCTAAGGCCCCTTGCAGACGAGCGTTTGGGGTGTACTTATTTTTGCAACATGGTCATGAATAAATTTGTTAGAAACATTACATTGTGTGTAAATTTAAAAAATCTTGTTTGCATTCAATGGCCCACATTTTTGGGAGTATTTTGCAGTATGGTATCCCATAGAAAATGTTGATTCTGAAAGGAAATAAAGGTTTTCTGATAAATCTGTTGGGGTGTACTCATTTATGCTGAGCACTGTACAGCTCTACAACTGCACTTAAAATACTCAGAAATAAATATGTAGTAGGGGCATTCTCAGCCGCGCTAAATCTGGATTTCAAGATCTCACTCATATGATGCAATTGCACTCGCTTGTTATCAGGGTAACTTATTCTGGTCATACAGGTATGAAAGCCGTAAGCAGTTATCTCCCCTTACTTCTCTATAAGCATCCTTTCATGGGACGGGGTGCATGTTTAGTTATGTAGGGAAGAGATAAGCTGCTACCACACACCTCTCGGGCAAAACAAATGTGTCCGGTGTGTTGTAATTCGCAATATTGAGCCTATACACATTCGATCTGAAAGTCTTTTCAGCTGTGCATATCTAAAGAGGTTGCTTTCTGTGACAGATTCTTAGAGGGAGATTTATCAAACTGGTATAAAGTAGAACTGGACCCCCGTAAGGATACGAGATGTATGTAACCAACAGGGGATTTTACCTTTAAACAGTATATGGGCTCATGCACATGAACGCATTTTCTTTCTGTGTCCGTTACGTTTTTTTTGCGGACTCATATGCGGAACCATTCATTTCAATGGGTCCGCAAAAAAACGGAAGGTACTCCGTGTGCATTCCGTTTCCGTATGTCCGTTTTTCCGTTCCGCAAAAAAATACAGCCTGTCCTATTTTTTTCTAGTTTGCGGACAAGGATTGGCATTATTACAATGGATCCGCAAAAATAATAGATCCGCAAAATAAACTGATGCCATGCGGAACGTCATCCTTTTTTTTGCGGATTCGCAATTTGCCAAATTGCAAAACACATACGGTGCATGTGCATGAGGCCTATCACATATCATCCCTCCCGCCCTGGGGCAATGGCTTCTATATTTCCAGCTTTGTAGCTTTGTATCCTCCTTGTTACCTGGTATGCAGGCACGCCTTGGGTTATCCGACTCTGAGAAATTATGTATATTAGGCAGTGCACCTAGACACACCATTTCAATGTTATACGCTTTGATGAACACCGAGGAGTCTGGGGGCTCTGCCACTGAACCCTTCCGCACCAAACTTACCGTATTTTTCGCTTTATAAGAAGTACTCCCCCCCCCCCCAAAAGTGGGGGGAAAATGGCAGTGCATCTTATAAAACGAACACTGATACTTCGCCAGCCGCTATGTTGCACAGCGCGACCTGCGAAGTATCAGTGTGGAGGGAGGAGGCGGGGACACTGGCGGCGGCGCCCGGTGGAGTGACTCTACTCTAATACACCGGGCCCCGCAGCTGTAAAGTGCATAGGTGCATTCATTTAATGCTTATTCTATCTTAATGTAGACCAAACCCCTGCTGTACTTACTATCTACTGTAACTAGGTATGGCATGCAAACTCGCGGCCCGGCACCTCAGGTGCCTCATGAGTTCTTTGACTAGACTTTTGAAAGGAGCTGTGAAAAATGAAAGGTGGAATCAGATTGGTTGCTATAGGCAGGTTTCCTTTACCCCGATTTTGAAAAATCTCCCCCTGGATCTTTTTATGGCATCCTTCTCTTTTTTTCATAAAAAATAACGCAGTAAATAACAGTTATATATAAGTGAAAGGGTATTAAGAATTTCCCATTCACAGCATCCATTCCACTTCAACGGGAAATCCACAAAATACAAATGTATATAAAAGTGTATAAACTGACCAGTACAGATATAGCACCGCACAGTATAGCACAGATAAATTAAAAATAATGCCTTATTCACACAGCCAGTGTTTGGTCAGGGATTTCCATTAGTGATTTTGCGCCAAAACCAGGTCTAAACACAGAACAGGTGCAGATCTTTCCCATATACCTTTTGTCTGTGGAGGCTCCAAGCCTGGTTTTGGCTCACAATCACTGATGGCAATCACTGACCAAACACTGACATGTGGATAAGGCATTGGTCTGATACTTTGTGCAGCAGTACAGTATGTGATGTATGAGGCTGGGCAGCTGCTGCTTGGCAGTCACATCCACAGGACTACACTGCTTTGAGCTGCCAAATACATACAGTTCAATGCAGATTTGACAGAACAGTTTAAGATGGGACAGTCTGACTGCAGGTAGCACAGGCCAGTCAGCAGACTAAAAATGGTTTTCGTCATGTAGTTAGGAATCATATGCAGCCCTGTATTCTACAGGTCTTCAGGTCAAACACAGGAAATCCATGAAATTCTATGTGACTCCTGCATTCTACTAATTTACGGTTCCTACGGCTAAAGGGAGTAATGTCTGATCATCTAGGAAATAATTGCTACTAAGGGTAAAATGATGGACACCATGACAGAAACTCAATGGAACTGCCTGTAGTCAGTGGTGTTCATCATGTGACGGATCTGTCCCTGGCTTGGATTTGTTTTTATTGTGAAGGAAGGAACAGAAAACGGAAAGCCCAATGCAGATGTGAATACACCATTATATAGTTCCGTAAGATATAAAATATATTATGTAGAAAAAAGCATCATACTGTGGGACTGTTAAGCCCCCACCACACTCCAGTGCATTTCATCCACAGGGATATAATATCCAGTGGTAGCAGGGGTCTAGGGTATTAAAAAAATTGACAATCTGGAGATGTGTACTGTACCTTGGCATCAGAAAAAAATGTATTACAATCCAAAAACATGTAACAAGAAAATAACTAACTGCAAAAAGGTGTGATATGCGTGTGATAATTCATTTACTTATTATACAGCCCATGTAGTTCTATTAATGTTAATCAATAGCTTTATTTGGATGGTGGAAGTTATAATGTTTTTACACTTACAGCTGTGACAAATCACAAATATTTTATAATATTGGTCATGACATGGGAATATTTATTTTATAAAACCCCTAAAATGTTATTCGATTATACAACAACCCACATTGAATAAACTCTGGACTTAATTATAGAACATTTGTCAGGGTTTCTCCACAGTCCTTTTATGAGTCCAAATGTTTTACCCCACGTTTTTCCCCAACTTACCTTACATCACCATCCTCCATAAGTTGTCACCCTTTTGAGGGCACCATGCAAAATCAGCAGCAGTGATTTATCCAGGGCTGAATCAGGCTTAGTAGGGGCCCCTGGGGAAGACTTGTTGTGGTGCATCACTAGTAACATTGTAATATAATGTGAGTAAATTATGCTGAGTGTGGATTGTTGGCACATGCCACGATTGATCTGTGCTTTTATATCCCTGATCCTTTGCTTCTTTGCAGGGGTATAACTATAATTCATAGAGCCCTATAGCAAAATAAGATGGGGCCCCCACCATCTAGTTAAAGGTATGTATACTAGCATTATATATGAGAAAACCCGCATTATAGCAGAAAGCCACCATATTGCCATTACCCACAAAAGTTACAGTGTTCTTGCACCTGACTGGGCCCCCCATCCTCTGGGCACCATAGTGAGTTGCTATGGCTTCTATGGCTATAGTTACGCTCCTGCTCCCTGGAAGTAAGCCGTGTCAGGCAGCAGCTTAATCTACAATAGTTAACAAACATGAATCTCTGCCACCGGGTTCCTCAGCAGTAGACATGTGATAGCCCAGCTCCGAACAATGTGTCTTGGTGCTGGGGGTACCTGGAAAGCATTTGAAGGAACTGGAACGAAGAGCCCCCTCTTTGGTGAATGCTCCTGGGCAGTTGCCCCTTTTGCCCTCCCAGTAATTCAACCCTGGATAGATCTAATTGCATGGTGTGCAGTTTTATTTTCTAAAAGTATGCGTGTAAGCCCATAATATTCATTGGTATCTGACCTAAGTCATTAAATATGTTCCATCATTGGAGTAGGAAGAGAGTCACTTGTAATCGCCCCCTCACCAATTTGTGGTCCTCTTAAATTTAAAAATGTTTCCTTGAGGTTACAGCAGAAGGCCACACTAGTCTGTTTGTCTGAGTAGAGCTGTGAATGGGAAACTGGAATCTCAATACATGCTTTAAATAGATTCAGATGAATTCTGCATCCCAGTCTATTTCAGTACCAGCCGAGCCCCCGGTATGAATGCACAGCAAAAGATAGATATGCAGAGTGTTATTTTAAGGCCCTGTCATGAACCTTAGCGTCTGCTTGTTTTTCATACTGTATATGTGGGCAACATATTCAGCTGCTCTTTAACATGTCCCTGGTTCCATTACTAGCATCTCAAACTTTATTAAAATTATGTAAAAGGATTCATTGCAATAGAGGGAGCACAGGCTCAATTACAAATGTCCTGTGACCTAACGTAACCTGTAGAGGACCTCATATACCATCATGTTCAAGTAGTCTGTCGGTGCTGTTTTTAATGTCTGGAGAATCCACGTCAGGGTTTAATGATGAAGTGAATGTCTTCCCTGACTGGATAACCTGTTCTAAAAGGGAGGAATCCATCATTAGTCAGTGATGCCTCATACAATAGATGTAGTGATACAGTTCCCGAGGCAGAAATGTAAAACTTTAAGGAAGCCTGAACAAAACACTCATTACAGGACATTGTTTTGCTGCACTCTGTATTTCAATGCAGTGAAATCACTCTGCAATGTTCTGCCAATTGTTTGGTCGTGTTTCATTTAATGACCCACCCCCACTCCCCAATCTGCTTTATTTGCCAAACACAAGACGGGTTCATCAAAGTCCTCTAAACATTTTCCACCATGGAAAACTTTACTTTCGTTTTATGCTCAGTATTTATTTCCAGCCCAGGGATTCAGTAGATAGTGTCAATGATGTCCAGAGTGAATTCATGTAATTTTGTTTTCAGATGCAGTAGGATCAGGATGTCACTCGAAAGAAAGTTATTTTATGCAAACAGTGCTTAGGGAATATATGTGTTAAAGGGAGGACCTCTGAATAATGAACCTTTGCTTTGTTATGTCTGCCGCCTTGAAAACGCAGAGTAAACTCTCATAGGAAACTTTTTCCCTTGCTCCAAAGGTCATATCTAGCTCTTTGAAGCACATGCATGTTTAATGTATTGAGGTCAACTTTAGATGATGATGTAAGAAAAGTTAAGAAAATGTTCAGAATTTATCAAATGTATGCACACGTGTGTCTTCTAAAGTCTCAAACTGTTTTATATGTCTCAAACAGGCACTGGGCAGTAGTCTTTATAAAAATGCATCTCCTTATGGATCTTTGAACAACATTGTGGATGGGCTGAGTTCTCTAACTGAACACTTCTCAGAAATTTCACTCAACTCAGAGAACAGGAAACCCAGCAAGAGGCCTCCTCCAAACTACTTGTGTCACCTCTGTTTCAACAAAGGTCATTATATTAAGGACTGTCCACAGGTAAGAGATATTTATACATCTCCATTAAAGGATATTATGGTAGATTGTACAGTTTGGATATTTTGGTCAAGAATAGGTTGGTAGCAACAGACTTCTATAATATAATGTGTAAAGTGGACTTACTGACTTTATTTTCACTAGACCTAATACAGACCTAATATAGGTCTTTCTGGAGTATTCCTTTAAGGGTACTTTCACACTTGCGGCAATGCCGCTCTGTCCCCATTGACTATAATGGGGGCGGGGGTTGAGTTACGGCGCAGCACGGCGAGAGGCCGCCGGACTAAAAGTACTGCATGTCCGACTTTTTAGATGCAGTAATCAAGAAGATAGGCGGCACTCACCAATTCGGTAAAAAATCTTCAGCTTTATTCCAAAATACTAGCATAAAAACAGAAGTTTTCGGGGCGGACAACAATCCAATACACACAGAGCTGCAGTGCGGGAGGGGAGGTGAGGTATATATTCAAGTGACGGGTATGATAGCAGTGCCACCCCGCTTTGCAATCTTGGACATGTGACATATCTGATTTTTTAGTCCGGCGGTCTCTCGCCGTTCACTGCCGTGCTGCGCCATAACTATGCCCCCCGCCCTCATTATAGTCAATGGGGACAGAGCGGCGGCATTGGCGAAATAGCGTCAGGACGGATCCGACAGGTTTAACAGCCGTCTTGCCGCAAGTGTGAAAGTACCCTAAAGAGGCCCTGTCACCACAAAATGCAATCGGCAGGCAGCATGTTATGGAGCACAGGAAGCTGGGCAGATTAATAGATAGTTTAGTGGAAAAAGATTCAGTAAAACTTACAATTTAAAAGAGAAGGTATGAAGGCTTTATTGAAGTGATGGAAGCTTGAAAGCTAAATCCACTTTTGGGATTTTTTTGGTTTTAGTTAAGGTCTAATTTGTGCTTTGAACCCACAATATTTGAATGTGGATCATTTACAGTCAGATGTCAACCAACAAATTCTGTTGACCACCAACAAATCACACTTTTTAACACATGTAAACCTTGGATCTATGTCAGAACCATAGTTATTTATGAGTCTACTGAATTATATTTAATCATCTTCAGTGTGAATGTGTCAGTCCACTTCGATTTAAATACTAAATAATAGTAACGTTAGTCTTACAGCTCTCATTCTGGCAGCCTTTCAAAGCTGACTCCCTATGTATTCTGTAAGGATAAATGATATCAATAGGAAGGATATAAAGAGATGAACATGTGATTCTTTGGTTCAACAGGAGGTCCATCCAGAAATATAAGGACATGGAAATAGTGCCTCATGGAACTGTCCAGGCCCAAAAAGAACACATTTTCTGATGAAAAGCAGGCTAATAATTGTAGTAAATGTAATTCACTGGTTTAATGGTGACTTGCAGGAAAAGCAAACATAAAATGACAAGTATGGTAAACAACTCAAAATTAGAAGCTTGTGTTTTCTTCTTCTAAGCATTGTAGTCAAAATGCTGCAATGGGTACTGAAGAAAGAACATTTTCGATTGTAAAATAATGTTAAAAACCTGCATACTCATAAAGCTACTTCCTGGGAGCAATAATAATAATATTAAAATATAGTGCAGACATATTCAGACAGCTTTTTACAGTCATCAGGAGACGTAACCATACAAAATTGCAGATAATGAAAATAATTCATCACAAATACCAACAAACAAGGAGAAAAAAAGAACTTGCCCATAAAAGCAAGAAATTGATTGTTTATCAGTTAAAGCATCACCAAATTTTCAAAAAGCATTTGATAAATTTTGATCTGTGGGGGTTTGACTGCTGAGACCCCACTGATTTCTAGAATGAGGAGAGATGAGCTGCAGGAGATAGGCTTACTAGAAGTTAATGGGCCTGTCTTGATTCCATATAGTGGGGTTCTGAGACCCCCATCATCCTCTAGAATGAGTAGAGATGGGCTCAGTAGAAGTCTATAGGACCATCTAAATTCCGTACTCTGCAGGGAGGAGAGGGAGCACAGTATACGAGTGCTTCTCTCTCCTCGTTCTAGCAATTGTGAAGGTCTCAGCAGACAGACCCCCACTGATCAAAACTCTTAATATATCTCTGACGTATCAAAAGTTTTGGAAACTAAATGACCCATAGTAAGACAGCTAAATGTGCCCCTTCAATCCTAGACTTGTAAACTATAGCAACAAAAAAGGGACATAGAAGCCTGTGCTAACCAGTATTTGTACCGCTGACCATGCCTTAGCCCCCTATGCCTGCTTAGGGCATCAGCTTTAGTAACCATTTTATATCTAAAGTGTTCTGCATAGTTCAGCAGTTTTTACTTAAAAAAATAATGCAGCTTTCCAGATACTTCAAATAAAATCCATATGTTTCCACAACCCCCTCTTTACCTTCCTAAAATAATAGCTCCCCCTCCTTGTATCAGCTGGATTGGGTTACCAAAGTGAAATCAAGAGGAATTCCGGGAACAGCTGTAACT
Organism: Bufotes viridis; assembly: GCA_033119425.1. Taxonomy (NCBI): domain Eukaryota; kingdom Metazoa; phylum Chordata; class Amphibia; order Anura; family Bufonidae; genus Bufotes; species Bufotes viridis. Next base: position 148,343,117 of record CM065594.1, on the reverse strand, counting down.
TTACCCTCCCGTGTGTACATACTCAGAAACTAGCTGCATGCCTGATAGGTTCATGAGCTTTTCATTTGTGCAGAGCTCACATGACAAATTTGCAAGAAACTCTCTGTACTGTAATCTGCATTGGTGAAGAAACGTTCAAGCTGCATCATCTTCTGCTTTCAGGTTCACTTACTGTAACAATACAAATAACTAGGTGCAAAAAGAACTTTGGGGAACAGTTGTCGAATCTGCTGCACCAGTTTTGTGGCGTAGAAGCGATGTCACATGCAACATTTTGTGTACAGTGTTGCACATTTTGTGGGTTTTGGTGATCTGCGCCTTCGCACATCACGTTGAGTGGAGTGAGAAGCTAGGTTTTACCAGAAGATCCCATTTATAAAGTGCAACTTTTTAAAAAAAGTCACAGCCATTTGCAACTCCACCAAGGTAACCCTAAGGCGTACTGTCACTGAAACAGAAGCACATTACTGAACCAACATTACCTACCTATCAACGCAGAATTTATAAAAAAAAAATGGAGCCACATTCATAAATTTGGCACAAGTTAGTCTATCAACTCCAATCTTAAATCTAACATCAGAGACACCTATGATGGTAAATTCTCCCTTTAAATCATGGCTGAGCTGATCTGTAGCCAACTGTAGTACAAGGAGCACTTCTAGTTTTCTTCTGGCCAAAGGGAAAACGTGAAAGAAATCTACATAGATGATTGCAAAGACAACCTTCAAAAGACACTCCAGTGCTTGTCAAATTGGTGTTAAAAATGAAGCTCCCACCTTGGAAGACACTTCAATGAATATACCGTATTAAGAAATTAAAGAAATAAAAATATACTCTCATTGTCAAATTGCTAACTCGCACAATATGAGCATTTGTTAATAACTAAGGCTACTTTCACATCTGCGCTTTCCCTTTCCGCTATTAAGATCCGTTATAGGATCTCAATAGCGGAGGGGGGGGGGGGGGGAGAAAGCTTCCGTTTTGTCCCCATTCATTGTCAATAGGGACAAAACTGAACGAAACGGAATGCACCAAAATGCATTCCGTTCCGTTTAGTCGCGTCTCCATCGTGGCCAGAACAAGCGTTTTTCTGTCCTCAGTGTGGTACGGGGCAAGACGGATCAGTCGTGACACACAATGTAAGCCAATGGTGGCAGATCCGTTTTCTCATACACAATAGAAAACTAATCCATCCCCCAAATGGTTTTAGAGACGGATCCGTCTTGTCTGCATTAAAACAACTGTACTGCTCAGGGCTGGGCAATTAAAATAACTACTGAACTATGGTGGCATCATCTGGTAAGCATTCAGTCACATATAGGTACTATAGATATTTGTAGGTATTTTAATAAACTTGGAACAAAACCCTTGAAAGGGGTTATCTATGTACTGGGTAATAGTTTAATATTGACTTTATTATAAGCAGAGCACTTACTAAGATGCTTACTACTACGCTTTTAAATTCTAAGATGCACCGAACCCCCATTCCGAAACCCCATTCATGTGCCGCTGGAAGTTCTGTCGTTTTTTGTGTTGTGACTGAGGGATGTCATCTCATCATAGATCATATGACCACATAGAACTTGAACAGTGTAAGATTGGCAGCCCCTTGCTGTCACACATTGATTGACATTTTGACACAAATGGATGTTGGAGACGGGGTTCTCTTTAGGCACAGGGCTAGCTTAGTCATAGAACAAGCCACTAGTGTGTATTTCGTTGAAGGGGTTAGGTCCCAACAAGGAGAAAGAGGGGGGCTGTTAGAATTTGTAGTCTACCAATGTCTGCTGAAAGACTAAGCCCCCTTAATACAGGTAGTACAGCAGCAACAGAGCTGTCAGAACGGGAGTATAGAGGTGATACAAAAAAAAACATATATTTTCACAAAAACTGTACAAGGGACCCTAATAAATCATATTTGATTGGATTTTGGAGTACTCCAAACTGCTGCACTGGCACCCTATAATGCTGGGCTGAGTGTCTGTTGTTCAGATAGGGAAGCTTAGTTATTAGTCCCATTGGGATAAGGACTGATGTGAGGGAAGACAATTTATACAGTACCAAAGACTATATATGTTAAAGCTCTATATGTAAAGATAGAAATGCTGGCAGTACCCTGAAACACCAGCGGTGATGTATATAATCACCCAACTCGTGGTACATAAGTTTAGTGAGAAGATGCTTTTTGACTCTAGTTTCTACAGTCAGTGTACAGAGATGAGTAGACCATATAGTATATATTTCTTGGTGATTAGTGTAACAGTAAGAGCCCATTCACATGACTTTTTGGTGCTGTTTTTTTTTACGCAATCCATGCCAAAAACCCCTTCTAAAAAGCCTCCCATTCATTTCACTGGCAGTTAGAACTTATTTTTCCCCCCGCTCTGAAGAAAAACAGCATAACAAATAGAAGCTAGAATGGTTCTGCCATTGAAATGAATGGGAAACTGAAAAAAACCTCACCAAAACCCACACTAAAACCATGCAGAACATCAGCACGGATTACGCATTGAATTTCTCAGCGTGTTTTCAAAATCTGTGATGTGAACATACTCTAAGGGGGTCATTTATCAAACTGGTATAAAGTAGAACTGGCTTAGTTGACCGTAGCAACCAATCATATTCCTCATTTCTGATTGGTTGCTATGGGCAACTAAGCCATTTCTACTTTACACCAGTTTGATAAATGACCCCCTAAGTGTCAACTGGATAGGCATTTAGTAGAATATTCAACATCCATCATGGGTTTTATGATTCCTTGTTCATCTTTTATAGGGGCACATTTATTTCTGTTACACAGTAACATAGTATAGTTGAAAACAAATGTTCATCAAATTCAACAAGTTATCCTTCTCTGTTGATCCAGAAGAAGGCAAACATTACACTGAAAAATTGCTGCCACCTCTTAATATGGTAATCAAAGTAAATCCCAGCATCAATGCCTATCTCCAGTAACCACTTTAAAAAAGGCATCGAGGCCCCCTCTTGAACTCTTTTAACCAAATAGAGACCAGACCATTTACCCCCCTTCCTGACCAGATGCATTTTCAGGTTTTTAGTACAAGCGTCTATGAAACACTTTTTTTCCGTTTTCTTTGATTCATAGGGTCTTTATTTTTGTCATTTTTTAGTATTTTCAGTTTTTTTATACCTAGGAAAAAAGAAAATAGTCTGTTTTTACATTTTTTTTAGCACACAATGCAGCGAAAATACTTTAACAGTTGTTTTGTTACAGGAGAGTATGGGTTATGGTTGCCAGGGATGGAGCTAGAAGCTGCAATGTAGTGTGTAGTGGCCTTTTTTAAAATGTTGTCTTTATTTTTTACTTTACACTTTATGGCCCCATGAGGTCTTACAAGCCTTACTGCACAGCTCATTTGAGTCTGCTAAGACCCAGCAGATCGTGCAGACACCCAGCCCCCAGCAATCACATGATCGCTAGTACTGGAGCACGAAGTGACACTGCCGCTTTCTGAATGAGTGCTGTGTATACAGGGATGGAGAAGGCAAGGATGGTAGAAAAAAACATCCCTAACTTCTTAATGGGGAACCCAGCTGTCGCTGACAGTAGGCTCACCGCTCCCATAGCTGTTCAATGAGCTTGCAGCTGCTTACTCTACAAGGACGTTCAGGAATATTCTTGTAGAGTTATATGATGGCAGTCTGGATGTTTACAGTATAGTGGCGGTTCATCAGTCGGTTGAGGCATCTTTCACACGATCAGAGGCGGGTGTGTTGCGTGAAAATGCGCGATTTTTCCCGCGAGAGTTTAAGCGTTTTAATGCGTTTTACACACGCGTGCGAAAAATCGGCATGTTTGGTACCCAGACCCGAAGCCGGACTTCATCACTGAAGTCCGGTTTCGGGTTGAGTATTCTGTATATTCTATTATTTTTACTTATAACATAGTTATAAAGGAAAATAATAGCATTCTCATTAGAGAATGCAAAGTAAAAAGGGCAATAGAGGGTTAAAAATAATAAAAAAACAAACTCACCTATTCCATTTGATCGCGTAGCTGCCGGTCTCCTGTTCTGTCTTCAGCTGGGCGTGGGGTGAAGGACCTTCAGTGATGTCACTGGGTCACATGGTCCAATCACCTGCTTCCATGATGGAAGCTGATGATTGGACCATGTGACCCAGTGACGTCACTGAAGGTCCTTTATCCCCCTCCTGCTGAAGACAGAACAGAACACTGGCAGCTACGCGATCAAATGGAATAGGTGAGTTTGTTTTTTTATTATTTTTAACCCTCTATTGCCCTTTTTACTTTGCATTCTCTATTGAGAATGCTATTATTTTCCTTTATAACTATGTTATAAGGGAAAATAATAAAGATCGGGTCTCCATCCCGATCGTCTCCTAGCAACCATGCGGTAAAATCGCACCGCATCCGCACTTGCTTGCAGATGCTCGAGATTTTCCCGCAGCCCTATTCACTTTTTATTGGGCCTGCGTTGCGTGAAAAATGCAGAATATAGAAAATGATGCGATTTTCATGCAACACAAAAGTGATGTGGGAAAATCACCGCTCATGTACGCAGCCCCATAGAAATGAATGGGTCTGGATTCAGTGCGGGTGCAATACATTCACCTCACGCATTGCACCCGCGCGGAAATCACGCCTGTGTGAAAGGGGCCTAAGGAATCAGCCACTAAAAGGATATTGTCATCCAAAACATTTATGGCGTACCCATAGGATATGTCATAGATGTCTGATAGATGTGGCTTCCTCCTCTCCGACCTGCTCCTGTTTCTATAATGGGGTTTATTGTCAACAGACTTAAGCCTCTTTCACACTTGCGTTGTCTTTCACACTTGCGTGCACTTCCGTCGCCAGAAATGCCCGCCGGATCCGTCACAACGCAAGACAACTGAAAGCATTTGAAGACTGATCAGTCTTCAAAATGCTTTCAGTGTTACTATGGCAGCCAGGATGCTACTAAAGTCCTGGTTGCCATAGTAAGTAGTGGGGAGCCAGGGGAGCAGATACTTACAGTCCGTGCGGCTCCCGAGGCGCTCCACAATGACGCCAGAGCGCCCCACCTCATTTTTGGAAGGAGACAAATACGCATCATGCTACGGTTTTGTCAACGTCCAAAAAACGTTCACATACTGAACGGAAGACATCCTGATGCATCCTGAACAGATTTCTTTCCATTCAGAATGCATTAGGATAAATCCTGATCAGTATCTTTCCGTCCTAGAGCACCGAGGACGGAACTCTAGGACGGAAAGCAAAAGCACAAGTGTGAAAGAGCCCTAAGGTTCTTTTCACACTGGTGCTATTGCCAGTCTGTAAGAGTTTCCAGTATTTTTTATGACCTGCAGCCTAGTAATAGTGATCAGATATATTGAAGCCTTATCAAACCACTTTGAGACATAAGGTCAGATCTGACATAGCTGTCATAGCTCTGAGTTCTTTAGTATTCTGAAAGCTTTGGACTGAAGTTTTGACCTGTGTCTTTGTGCATGAATACAATTTTACAGTATCCACTGATTTTTATGGACAACTATACATTTATACAATGGAACATGGCATGATTTATTTTGGTATGGTAGGCACATGTAGCATATAGAAAAAGGTCTTGGAACCTCAGTAGTATAGCCACCGTATTATGCCTCCATACATCTCAGAACTTATATGGAGCCTTAATATTTTCTCCTATCCATAAGATGCATACAAGCAATAGAACTAATAGTATTATTCCTTATAAAATTACTATAAGTGGTCCAGGTTCTCATCACAGTTCACCAATCTAGAGCATATTGAGTAATTTTGAGAAGATTGTTCAACATGGCTCAACATTCTGAGGATGGGTGGATGTCTTACTGACAGTCATGGAGGCATCTTCTGGGGTCATCATCCTAGACAGTATAATCTGCAAGTAACACGTGCCAAAGCCTGGAGGTCCAAGTATCGAGCACAATGCCAGCACCCAAGTCTTTATTCTTTATAGAACATATTTACCCCATGACAAATCCTGTTTTATAATGTCCTTGCTGCTGTAAAGAATGGCATTCAGGATTATTATAGCCATTAGTATACCATTAATCAAATATAGGTTTTCAGTGTAGGATGTAAGGTAAAGTTGACCATACACAGTACAGTGTCATTATGTGTGTTCTCTAAGACACCCCTCCTGTGGTGAAACCATCTGAGTTTCAGTGAGGGTCCAATATTTATCTTTTTATAATAACTGTAAGGGATTTCATAAATGCAAAGAGGTTTTCAACATCAGAGGGTCTCAACAACTCCTCCATGTGGTGGTATTCTCCTTACATCCAGCATAGATACTGTATACTGACAAGCTAGACAGCCATGACTTCAAAATTGCTTTTTCAGCACAGGACTCAAAGAACTCAGTGTTATGATTTACAGTGACCAGGAAGGCCTTGGCCCGAGTTCTGCCTTAGATTGCCATTTTCTATATCCAGATATAGCATTTGATACATCTTTCCCATCACCCTGAGCAGTGTAGGTCCTGGTGGAAGGAGCAATATCCCACAAGGGCTTATTGTCCTAATGTGTGACTGATTAGCCCTGCTGTTGGCTGAGGAATGCGCGCCACAAAGAAGCTTCTTCATCGGATAGGACTGCACTTCTTCCTAGTCCCGGCTTGCTTTCTTCTGCAAGCACAGAGGCCGTTTGTGTGCATGTTCCATGTCTTTACATCAAAACTCATGTGTTGCTGCTATGTCCAAAGCCAATAAACTGGACTGTTTAGGCGCAATACTGTAGCAAATGTTTTTTACTTATCTTTTTTCCATTTTTCTCTTTCCTTCTGATGATCCTTATGAAAATTCAAAGTAAGCCAGTAATTATATTATTGTATTAAAGTAAGCCAACCAATAGTTGTTATAGAGTCAGTGAAAAGTGTCTATCCCTGCACCAGACTTATCATCCAGCCTGAGCGCGTGAGATAAACCTGGTGCAGGTCTAGACAGCCTGTCTACATTTACACAATCCTTAGGATTAGTAAATCTGAGCAGATGTTACGTGTTGGTCAATAGGAAACGATAAAATGCCTTACAGACATGGAGGGACATTAAAGGGGTTATCCGACCCCTGAAATGCCTCCCCATATGCCAGGGCCCCTCACACACAATGTACTTACCTTGCTTCATGGCACCCACGCTGCTTCTGAAGCCCACCTGGCCACTGTTGCATCTCCCTGTTGCGCAGATGAAAACATCCAGCGTCGGGCGGGGGCAGCCAATGGCAGGCGGGGAGGGGAACGAGCCTCCCTAGTAGAGATGAAATGATTACTCGATTGAATCGAGTAATTCGACACAAAAAAATCCTCAATGTAAATTTTTTGCATCAAGGATTTGTATGTATCATGTGACTACAGAGCGAGAGTGAAGCTCTTGTTATTACTAACCCTTTGTAGTCACCTGCTGGCCTGCACCGTGCTGCACTTTCCTCCTGACACATCGTCAGGACATAGTGCACAAAAGCGTGCCCTATGATGTGACGTCAGGACGACAGTGCAGTGCGCGGAGAAGCAGCTGTGGAGCGGCACCCCTACAGGAGAGGTACGTATCACTGGCGCTGGGGACATGGCTAGAAGAAGGAGATACTGGCACTGGGGGGCAAGCTGGTGGCACTGGGGGGCAAGCTGGTGGCACTGGGGGGCAAGCTGGTGGCACTGGGGGGCAAGCTAGTGGCACTGGGGGGCAAGCTGGTGGCACTGGGGGAAAGCTAATGGCACTGGGGGGGACAGCTGATGGCACTGGGGGGGGCAGCTGATGGCACTAACGGGGCAGCTGATAGCACTGGGGGGGGGAAGCTGGTGGTACTGAGAGGGCAGCTGGTGGTATTGGGGGGGGGGCTGGTGGAAAGGGAGGGCAGCTGATGGCACAGGGGGGTGCTGATGAGTTTTTAAAAAGAAACGCTTTTTGAATTAGTTTTTTGTTATCAGAGTACTCGATTAATCAATAGAATACTTGATTACAAAGATAGTCTATAGCTGCAGCCCTACTCCCTAGCGTCACCTGCGATGCTAGGAAGGCTAGTTCCCGTCATTGGCTGCCCCCTTCCCCGACATGCATTCAGTAGGTTAGCAAGTAGTGAATAAGTGTAAGGAAGAATTGTTTGGGAGTAGGATTCTGAGTATGAGTGGATTGGCCATAGACCCTACAGGAAAACTTCCCGGTGGGCCGATGACCAGGGGGCCCTTAATCCTTTCTCTTCGCCATTAGCAAGGTACATAAAGATCTGATGCTCTCAGCCTGCTGACACCCTGGTTGTTTTTTTAAAATACCACTCGTACTCCCCACTGTGGCAGTTTTGCTGTTTTTTCCTATGCTCCTCCCAGAAAGAATTAATAAAAGTTAATCAGTAAGTTATGCGTTACCCAAAATGACACCATTAAAAACTAAAACTTGCCCCACAAAAAACAAGCCCTCATACAGCTATATAGATGGGAAATAAAAAGACTGATGGCTCTTGTAAAGCGACAATGAAAAAATGAAAAAAATCGATTAGTCAGCAAGGCCCAAAACAGGCTGGTCACTAAGAGGTTAAAGAGACCAGCTGTGTATGGAGACTTATTAGAAGTGCTCCATGGGATGGAGAGTTATAGGCCATGAAAATAATATGCAAAGAGGTATCTCCTAGGGAAAGATAACCATCTCACTAGCGCCACCTTAGATTTTGATGCAGGTGGAGCCACTGCCACAGGGTGACGCTAACAAGAAGGATAGGAGATAACTCTTTGCATACAGAATTGCTGCATATTTTATTCAAGAGCAATAAAAATGTTTGCAAATATGTACATACCCTTTATGAAAACATAGCTACAGTATTTCAAAGGCAACGAGGAGACCTCACGTAGTGTCAGTCTACAAAGATCAGTGTAGACACGTGTATGCAGTTACATCATAGGCCTAGCTTGAGCTCCACCTTGATACCTCTTTAGCAGGAATGGCAAGAAACCGAGTAACTGAATTGCCATTGAAACAGGTTAATTCGAGGCTCAGACGAAAATATAAAACTTCAAGTTTTAATGTTTTCCCTAAGTAACTCAAGTATTAAACATGAGAGGAAAATGCACAATTAACTTTTCTAACTCGATTATAATTGCTAATTAGAAAACTAAGTTCTGTAAGTAACATATGTATGGCTCAGGCCTCTGGGGAATCATCTACACTTTGGATGCTAACATTCCTTGTAGATGCCTTATAGATTCCTGGTTATGGGCAATGTGTAACTGCTGGTTTAAAGCAGGGGTCTCATTACTGGGGGCAAAATGATTGTTTTCTCTGATTTCATATCTGTAACAAACACACACAAAATGATCCTGCAATCTGTATGCAAACGGACAGCATTTGTAGACGGATCTGGATGCGGATCCGTCTCACAAATGCATTACAATAACGGATCCATCTCTCTGGTTGTCATCCAGAATTTTTTTTTCACATTTTTAAAGGTCTGCTTACGCAGACTGGAAGAACGGATCCGTCAATGCGGTATTTTTAATACCGGATCCGGCACTAATGCATTTCAATGTAAATTAATGCCGGATCCGGCATTCCGGCAAGTGTTCTGGAATTTTGGACGGAGATAATACCGCAGCATGCTGCGGTATATTTTCCGTCCAAAAAACGTGCAGTGACTGAACTGAAGACTTCCTGATGCATCCTGAACGGATTTCTCTCCATTCAGAATGCATTAGGATAAAACTGATCAGTTCTTTTCCGGTATTGAGCCCCTAGGACGGAACTCTATGCTGGAAAAGAATAACGCTAGTGTGAAAGTACCCTAACATTTGCAAAACGTCAAAGCTGCCTCCAAGCCAAAATCTTAGAGACTGTTGCATGAGAAATCTTTTTTTTCTATGTGCACAAGGTCCAAATGGCCAACCAGAGTACCTGAGGATTCAAAGTATGGCCAGACTCAAACACAATAATGTGCCCAAAAAGTCCAGCAGAAGTGATTTTTCTGGGTTGATCTAGGAAAATCTATTAATTAACATTTCTTATATGCTGGTTTCTAAAAGCACAGTGTTTCATACAAGTGAGTATGAAGATGGAAATTACATAATCGGTACCTCTTAAACGGTACACTGTTAACGCTAGTTTGGGGAGGAGTCCAAGCTGACAGATTCCCTTTAATTTACAGTCTATACAATACAACCTAATATGTATGCCTAAAAAATAGAGAAAGATTTATTACATTTATTAGTTCCTATTACTTACCCAGGTGCTGATGTGTGGAGGGCGGTCTCTGGCTGTACTGATGCTGCGGTCATGTGTTCTGTCACATGACCGCTGTGTCGGCCCTGCCACGCCCCTAGTTTTCACAGGTCCTTACACTGTTGATGGACCTTTTTCTTTTATGGTTCAGAAATCCTGGTCAGACACATATAACATGTTTTCCTTGGGTTAGTATATATACATTGGGCTATAACTGGACATTATAATTGAATTTGGAACTTATCTGGCTACATTGTGCACTGATTTATTTATATATTCCAGCATTGATGGTGGGCGTGATTAGCATGATCGCAGTGCTAGTTTTCATTGATCTTGGAACATCTCCCGCCCCCCACAGGGCCTTGTATGTTTCATACCTCTTACCTTTACTTGCTGGACTCCTCTCACCCCTGTAATTATGTTTTACACCTGGGAGGACGGCATATAGGAGGAGTAGTGTCATATGTTTCCTGTCTCCGGAAGAAACCAGTTATCTGGCGAAACGGCGTTGGGAGGAGGCGGCTAAGGGATCTGCATGCTACTTATGGGTATACTTACTGACTATTTCCACACTTTGCTTATTATTTTCTGCTGTTACTTTGTTTCCTTAAGCTTGGTGTGGTTCCGGTACTAATTTTGGTGGCCATTTAAAAAAAGGAGTTGTCTCATCACCAGACAGATCTTTTTGTATGATGACAAAGAGGCCCCCAAGACCCTCCGCAAACTGCTGATTTTGCTGGGTAGGAAGTTGCTGGCTGCTTAAAGGGGTTGTCGGGGTTCAGAGCTGAACCCGGACGTATTCCTTTCTTCACCCAGGAAGCCCCCTGAATTTCATCCTCCAATGCTCTCCCTTGCCCTGCACTGAATCGTGCAGGGCAAGGGCTTTTTCTGCAGATCAGGTGACGTACCGGGTCTCTGCTAGGCAAAAGGGGATATATCCGGGTTCTGAACCTGGACAACCCATTTAAAGGGCATCTGTCAGCAGCCTTGTACCTATGAAACTGGCTGACCTGTTACATGTATGCTTGGCAGCCGACGGTATCTATGTTGGTCTCATGTTCATATAAGTGCACACTTCAGTTATTTGGTCAGTCATTTCATCAGTTATTGTGAGCCAAAATCAGGTGTGGGTCAAAAACACAGAACAGGAGGAAATCTTTATATTATGTCTTATCTCTGTGTAGGCTTCACTACAGGTTTTGGCTCACAATAATTGATCAAAATAACTGACCAAATAACTGAAGTGTGAACTTGGCTTTACTGAGAAAAACGAAGTTTTAATATACAGCATGTAAATGAGCATCTAGGAGCTACAGGGGTGTTGCTTTTACACCTAGAGGCTCATGCTGCGGTTTTGTCAACGTCTAAAAAACGTTACAATACTGAACTCAAGACATCCTGATGCATCCTGAACGGATTTCTCTCCATTCAGAATGCATGGGGATAATCCTGATCCGTTTATTTCCAGCGTAGAGACCCGCCGACGGATCTCTACGCCGGAAAGTAAAAACGCAAGTGTGAAAGCACCCTTACAGATACTTTCTCTGCTTGTTAGGGTGCCTTCACACGCGGCAGATTTTGTGGCAGAAAATTCTGCAGCTGAAAATCAGTTCCATTCACCTTAATGGGGCTTGCAGAAATCCATGTTCTTGTTGCCCCGTTCAAATGAATGGAACTGATTTTCTGCAACAAAATCTGCCATGTGTGAAGACACTCCGGACTTTGGCTTCAAAAACTGCACCTGAATATACCCTAAAATGACCACACAGGTTTCCTGATGCAGTTTTGGAAACCAAAACTAGGAGTAAATAAAAAAAAAAAGGAGAAATCATATCTGTCCTTTATACTTTGTCTCCTCTTCACTCCTGATTTTGACTTCCAATACTGCATTATAAAATCTAACCTAAGGCCTTGTTCACACTTCTTTGAATCGTAGATGAGCGCTGTCTGTGTTCTCCACAAACAGCACATGTAGCCATTGATCTTAACATGTTTGTTCACACATCAATCATGGAAACATGCACTACTTTGGTCCACGATGCGGACCAAACACATCCATTGAAGTCTATGGGTCTGTGAAAAACCAACCGGCTACCGATGGCCTCCTTGTACTATCAGGGATTTTTCATAGACCATAGGTAGGAGATCCTCGTAATTTTCGCCTGAGCAGTGGCCGTGGACCATACACCGAAATGGACACAAAATGTAATTGAGGCCTAAATTGTGACGCAGTCATCAACAAGCATGCATTCACAACATAGTTAAAAAATGTGGCCAGTTGAAAGAGGACCTGTGACCACGAAATGTAATCTGCAGGCAGCATATTATAGAACAGAAGGAGCTGAGCAGATTAATATATAGTTTTGTGGGAAAAGATTCAGTAAATTGTATAATACCACATCCATTTTTAATGTATATTTGTTTACCCAAAGCGCAGCACAGCCGCAATGTGTGGCAGCACCCTGAAGCTCCACAACAGAGACGGTGTAAATAATATATCGGACAACTGCACAAATAACACCTCCCTGTATTATCTGAATGGCCCCTATATTTGTGGTAGTGCCCCAATAATAACCTGCATGGCTGAAATGCATGACATAGCATTCTGTTCATGGACCGGGAAGATTAGGACGAACAATTCGATAGCTTCAGACTAGTTAAAATAATGGCAAAATTAGAAAGTAAATGCGTGAACTCTGGGGATTCTCTTGGACCTTTATGTATCATCTTTGTATTACATGGGCAGCCCACTGAATTCATTGGGGACCGTGCAAAGCAGGGAATTTATTATCTTACAGATTACAGCTAATCACTGAAACCCCGTCATCAGCTCATCATTTTGTTGAACCTCCTAACAAAAAAAGGATTGTTCTAAGTGTTATCCCTTCCTCCCGCCATGAGAGTGTCCCAGTGATTACAGCGTTAGATACTTTATACTGCTGCAGTGCTGGCATTTGCACCAGGGCAGTGAAGCCGTTTGCTCCCGCAGTGTATTCTGTCTTCTGTCAGGCCTCACTTGTCTGCCTTTATCTGATCCCCTCCACTCCCTGCATTTAGGGCTAGGATTAAAGCGTTCATACGGGAACAAGGGAATCGGCCGCCACCTCCATTCCTATGAATACTGATAGCTGAAGGTTTGTAAACTGTTAAATAGGAATGCTGTCTTGTTTAGTCAGAGCTTGGGTTTCCCACTGAGCTATTCAGAAGAACGTAAGAATCTTGCCTATAAACCAATACAAATAAGTGGATCTAGCATTACAGCTACCATGTGATCATCTCTGCGCCAAGAACGCAGAGGGGTACCATGACCACAGCCAGATGTCTGTGACCATCCTGGGCACAGATTTTGAAGTCTAGTCAGAGAGAATAGCCAGATTCATTTGTGGTCAGCTTAAAGTGGTTGTCTCACTTCAGAAAGTTGCATTTATCCTGTAGAGAAAGTTAATACAAGACACTTACAAATGTATTGTGATTGTCCATATTTCTTCCTTTGCTAGCTGGATTCATTTTTCCATCGCATTATACCCTGCTCATTTCCATGGTTATGACCACCCTCCAATCCAGCGGTGGTCGTGCTTGCACATTATAGAAAAACGCGTTGGCCTATGTGTGTTCCCATGGTCCTGGCCATTGTAGAGGCCCACACTTTTTCCTGTAGTGTGCAAGCACAGCCACCACTGGTGGATTGTAGGGCGGTAACCATGGAAACGAGCAGTGTATAATGCGATGGAAAAGGAAGCAATATGGATAATAACAATACATTAGTAAGTGTCATGTATTAATTTTCTCTACATGATAAATGCCATTTACTGAAGAGAGACAACCCCTTTAAGCCCTTTTGACAACTGTGCTGTTAACTAAAAGAACACAGTGAAGATAGTTATGTGATGGCAATATGTAATCCTGTCAATCGCTTGTATATAGCAAAGGGTACTTTCACACCTGCGTTGTCAGGATCCAGCAGTCAGTTCCGTCGCCGGAACTGCCTGCCGGATCCGGCAATTTGTATGCAAACTGACAGCATTTGTAGACGGATCCGGATGCGGATCCGTCTCACAAATGCATTGCAATAACCAGGGCTGTGGAGTCGGTAGATAAATACTCCGACTCCGACTCCTCAGATTTTGAAACTTCCGACTCCGACTCCTCGACTCCGACTCCTCTGTATTTAATATGCAAATACGAAGCTGTTCCACCAAGTTCTTCTAATCTTCGTCTAGCACAGAGAGGTAGTTGAGCAGAAGCTGCTGCCTTCTCCTTTGTGTGCTGATCTTCTGCTGAAGATAGAGCAGTGGGAGGATCCAGGAAGGGGCAGGGGAAGGGACATTTATTTTAAAACATGATTTTCCTAGTAGAATCCCATAGTCATGTTTAAAATTTAAGCTAACAATCTGAGTTTACATGTTTTATAGCCTTAGCTGAATGATAGCAGTTTTTCAAATGGTTTACAGCTTCAGTCTTGAACTATTGACTCTCCATTCCCTTCACTTATACAAGTGTCTCCAGTCCTTAATCAGTTATCAGTGAGAGGCTAGGATAACCATGGGTTCCCTGTAACAGCAGACCACAAGACAATGGAAAGTGTAAGTATTGCCGCTCCTTAAAGGGACACTGACAGGCTGATTTTCCAGGTAAAGATATATATATACTGGTATTCATCAGAGAATTAGGAATAAAACTATACTAATGTTACCTCCAGTTAAGCTGTACTTGTGTTTAAAACATTTTAATCTGTATGCAAATTCACTATCTTTGTGCCCAATAGGGCAGCGTCTCCTGCGGCTTTGTGCCCAGCCGCGCCCGAAGTACAGCTTCCCAGCGCTGTTCCCCTCGTTATTATTCACTGCACTGGCCTTTTTTTTCAGGCTAGCCGAACGCTGAATTCCTGCGCAGGCGCACGTGTAGAGTGCTGGCAGCAGCCTCGTCTGGCTATGCTGAGGCTGTGCCAGCTTTCTCTCTTCCTCCTCGCTACCTAGTCCTGTCTAGTGCTGCCAGTACTCTACATGTGCGCCTGCCCCCTTGGGCACAAAGGTAGAGAATTTGCATATTAATTAAAACGTTTTTAAACACAAGTAAACCTCAACTGGGGGTAACAGTCGTCTAGTTGTATTCCTAATCCTCTGATGAATACCAGCAGATATATCTTTAGCCGGTAAATCAGCCTGTCAGTGTCCCTTTAACTGCATAGTAAAGCATATGAAAAGCGTGCTTCTTCACGGTCACTTAAAGTCTTTGTTTAGCGGTAACGTGACGCACTGCATGCATTGGCCTTTATTCTTACAGTAGAGAAGTAATTCATTATAACTTTATCTGAATTGGGACATTTAAACTTGCTTTTTTTTTTATTCCAATTTTTTTTTATTCCAATATAAATCTAGTAGGAGTCATTTTTTGCCGACTCCGACTCCAGGTACCCAAAATTGCCTCCGACTCCGACTCCTCGACTCCGACTCCACAGCCCTGGCAATAACGGATCTGTCTCTCCAGTTGTCATCCGGAAAAACTGATCTCTTATTTATTTTCTTTACATTTTGCGCAGACCGGAAGAACGGATAAGTCAATGCGGTACAATGTAAATTAATGTCGGATCCGGCATTCCGGCAAGTGTTCCATAATTTTGGATGGAGATAATACCTGCTGCGGTATTTTCTCCATCCAAAAAATGTGCAGTGACTGAACTAAAGACATGCTGATGCATCCTGAACAGATTTCTCTCCATTCAGAATGCATTAGGATAAAACGAATCGGTTCTTTTCCGGTATTGAGCCCTGGCGACGGAACTCAACGCCAGAAAAGAATAACGCTAGTGTGAAAGTACCCAAAGTGATTGTTATATATGACCCATGCTTATTTTTCTTCAGTACAATGTGGGTTATCCCTGAGTGCAGAAAACACATGGATACACTAATATCATATTAATTACAATCTCTCGGCAATAAAATAGCATGCAGTATTATAATGCATGCACTCTCCTTTATCAGTCTGTAAAGGAGTGTGTGCTGGTCGTAGGAGGGGGCTTAGCGCATGCACAGAACTCTTCACAGGGAGTCTGCGCAGTCAGACATGAAGAAGCGGAACAGGAGTAGACTGGGCATGTGCAGGAAGCTTTCTCCACTGTCTGCGCATCATTCATTATGGTTTTCCAATTTTGTTGGCTGTCTGTGATTTTGGGATAAGTTGTCCAAAAAAAAAATTCTGGTTGGCAGCCCTGATGGGAGCAAGCAGTAAGTAATGGACAGATGAATGAAATAAGACATCCACTATGTGGCGCGAACAGCACAGACAATGTTTACATCTGGGGATTCGACCTAAAACAAATTACAAAAATAGGAATCAGGAAAATGGTCATTTATAGGACATCTGTCAGCAGATTTGTACCTCTAGGAGCAACGGGGGTGTTAGCGTTACACCTGGAGGCTCTGCTCTCTCTGCAACTGCCGCACCCTCTGAACTTTGATTTATAGGGCCAGGCAGTGTAAACGTCATCATGCCTGCCTGGCACTTTCAAAGTGCAGAGAGTGCAGCAGTTGCAGAGAGAGCAGAGCCTCTAGGTCTAACAGTAACACCCCCATTGCTTCCAGAGGTACAAATATGCTGACCGATTCCCTTTAAACCATCAAAACATTAAATAACATACAGTAAGGACACGTAAAATGTTGAAAAAGTGGTCAATCCTCTTAATTTATGGTTGGGTGTTGCCACGCCACTTTTTAAAGGGATGTGTCTGACAGTGTCCAGTAAGCACTGACTGGGTCAGATGGTGTACAGCCTTGTCAAAACGATCATGCATTTCTAGGAGGATTAATAAAAGAATGGAAAAATGAAGAGTTTTAGGAAAAGTTGTTCCAGAATTGTTTTTAATGTGTAATGAAAGCAATAAAACGGTATAACTAGGTGGATTTGCCATTCACAGGTCTTGGAACGTTAGATGACAACCACCATGGGACTTGTAAGGATGCCTTCACACACGGCAGATCTTGTGGCTGAAAATTCTGCGACCGAAAATAAGTTCCATTCCCCTTAATGGAGCTTGCAGAAATACATGTGCTTGCTGCCCCATTCAAATGAATAGAACAGATTTTCAGTCACAGAATTTTCTGCCACAAGATCTGCTGTGTATGAAGGCGCGCTAATAGATACTGTCTCACCCAGCTTTCCCAAAAGCATATAAAAATGAAGAAATGCTGCATAGAATTGGACAGATGTGCTTAGAAGGGAATACAGGCGCACGTCATAAACAAGCACAGTTAAAGATAACGAATGACGTGAACATTAAAAACCATAAACTTTCTGACCGAATGAGCGTGGGTTTTGGCTGGGAGTTTCCTCTACAAACTACGGCACAGGAGCATGAGGTTGCGTATCTGCTGTGTCGGTTTTCTCTCAGGGAGATTGTTCATCCCCCTGTCTTTTTGTTGTTCGCTCAAGTCTTGGTAAACGCCTATAAACTTTCTCTAGGGTCAGTGGGGAGTAGTACATTTCCTGAACAGGATTTATGTCAACTTGGAGTTGCACCAAGATAAAAAAAAGGATATAAAAAATGCATGAACTTTTACAGTGAGACCCATCCGTCTTGTGTCTGTAGAGTCAGACCGACGCCTATATGAATGTATATGAACGTATAGCCCATTTACAGCTGTGTCTGGCTCACGAGCCCATGTTAGTACATGATACGGAACCAGGCCTGACAGAGTAATGGGTAAGAGTTATGAATAGTCCACCAGGCTACCCTCTTCAGTGTGGCACTGGAGTTGTCCCACCTCACCCAGCTCATTGTTGGCAGGGTGCTACAATGTTCATGTAACAAAATTGTAACACCACACCTCCATATAAAAATATATATATTGTATTGGTATAAATACATAGAAAAAATATCAAAACATAACATGTAAAATGAATAGCAACAATCATAGCATGGGTGAAAGACAAAAACCTAAAAAGAGGCTGAAGGGCCAGCACACAAGGGGCATAATATATTCAAGAAGAGCCACATTACCACTTCCAAACGGCGTAACGGCGTTGGGAGGAGGCGGCTGAAGGATCGACACACAGGCGTGAGTACTTATGCTTATTGAACTTCCACATCTATCACTTCTCTTCTGTCTACTGTTTCGGACTTTGTCTGGGTGATATATTTGTACTTGTAAGTGGTAATGTGGCTCTTCTTGAATATATTATGCCCCTTCTGTGCTGGCCCTTCAGCCTCCTTTTAGGTTTTTGTCTTTCACGTATTCTATGGTTGCTGCTATTCATTTTACATGTTATGTTTTGATATTCTTTCTATGTATTTATACCAATAAAATATACATATATTTTTATATGGAGGTGTGCTGTTCTAATTTTGTTTGGGGCATTGTTTGGATTTTTTGCAGCCCTCCTCAATATTTTGGTCACTACTAACCCGGTAATTAATTTGGTGTAAGTAATAGGTTAGAATCTCCTCATAAACGAATACTAAACTTAAAATCTTGTATGTACGTTTAGTGTACATTTAAACGTGATCTGGATAGATGCATTAGTCTTTAAAAGAATGCATTACTTTTTTTTTCTAACGACCGACTCTTGGGGGGAGGGGGGTCATTGATAATAGCCCCTATGCCATAAACTGGTATAAAAAACAACGTTGTCATTAAATTTAGTCGAAATTGGGATTTTTACGCCGCCCCACCACTTTCTGAAAAGATGGTGTGGCAAGGCAGTTTTCTGGCTAAAAGCTGGTGTAGTCAGACACACAGACTGCAGGTGGATAAGCTTAAAGAGGACCTTTCTCCACTCCTGACATGCCCATTTTAATAGCTACATGCATTCCCCATGTAATAACAATTCTGGAGCATCTATTCTTATGGCTCTATGTTGTGCCATTCCTCTGTTATTTCTACTAGAAGTTATGAATGAACTGCTATGAGCCTTCAGTAAAGGTACAGAGGGGAGGTAATCAGGTGGGGGCGTGTACCTGCACAGACTCACTATCCAATCAGTGCTGCCATTTTCAGTCTGTGCAGGTACACCCCCCCCCCCCCCAACTGGTTACCTCCCCTCTGTACCCTTACTAAAGGCTAATAGCATTTAATTCATAACTTCTAGTAGAAATAATAAAGGAACTGCACAACATGGAGCCATAAGAATAGATGCTCCAGAATTGTTATTACATGGGGAATGCATGAAGCTATTAAAACAGACATGTCAGGAGCGGTGAAAGGTCCTCTTTAAAGGGAGTCTGTCAGCACAGTATGCCATTATACACTGCTTACATAGTCCTGTAGCATAACAGTACATGAGTCAAGTAGTTTGTTGTGTTCATATGTAAATGAGGGTTTGCAATTGCCCAGGGGCGGCTTTCGGGCTGTAAGTGCCTTCTTTCGTTACCCAGTGTACTGGACGAAACCCCGCCGGCGCATGCGCACTGCATGGAGCGATGCTGCTGCCCACAATGGTCATCACACTGCGCAGGTGCCGGCGGGATTTCATCCAGTACACTGGATGATGCATGAGGCTTACATGGCGGGCCAAGCAAGAGGCTGGGAAGGGGTTATGTGAAAAGAAGGCACTTACAGCCCGAACGCCGCCCCTGGTCTGGTGTCCTTACTCCCGGATAGCAACAGAGCACCACCATAGAGCAGCTGGACTCAGGCCACTGTGGTCTGTGGGACCATCCATGCTGCTGAAATGTTTTTGTGCTCTTCCCCAGATCTATGTCTCAATACAACCTGCGTCAGGCGTTTACAGACAATTGCCTTCATGGGTTGCTATTGCTATGACATGCACAGTCAGCAGTGGTACTTTACATATGCAGATACAGTATGTCAACTTTGTCTGTCAAAGTTGTAATTATACCGTATAGCATTTTTTTCAGCAATTTCTGCAAATATTAGTAAATGTAAAACAAACAATGTGTAAAAATCTGGTCAAATGCCTGCCACTTGGTGGCTTTTCAGCTTGGTTGTATTAGGGGAGAGCTGTAATCTATGACTGCAGCCAATGGCACAATATGAGAAGGGATGAGCGAATCGACTTTGGATAAAACATCCGAAGTCGATTTGCATAAAACTTTGTTGAATACTGAATACAGTATTAGAATGTATTCACTCCTATGAGCCGAAGTTATCACGAGACTTCGGATAACAACTCCATAAATTGATTTCTACTGTAAAAAAACATTTCCCCAACTCGGGTTCGGTTCCAAGGTACCTTGGAGGATAAAATATACAAATAAGAACAATAACCTTTCAGCACAAGAATTAGAGCCATAAAACAACTACAGACACAAGAAAATATAACCATCTGGCCAGCTGACAAAGGGGGGGCTATTGTGATTTTAGAGACAGAGTACTACAATCGGGAATGTAGAAGACAACTATTAGATTAGACTACATACAGAAAACTTAAAGGAGACCCCACCAAAGAATTTAGTGAGACATTATTGAAAAATTGCAAAAAAGGATTAGAGAGGAAAATTTTATTAGAACCGGAAGCCTAATTTATACTAAACACACAAAAAAGATTATCTGTACTCTATTGTTTACCTAAAATACACAAAAATCAAGAAAATCCACCAGGATGTCCAATTATTTCCGGCATTGGATCATTAACTTCGAATTTATCTCAGTATATAGACAGGTTGCTCCAACCCATTGTGAAAAACACGACATCTTGTATAAAGGATACAACGCAGATTATAGAAATTATTGAGATATTAAATTATGAATTTCATTGGATCATAGCTACTCTAGATGTCAATTCATTTTATACCATAATTAATCATGATCAGGGAATAATAGCAAAGGAACAACTTGAAAAAAGTCATCACTTTCACCCAGAACAAATAGATTATCTGGCGCAGGCAATACAATACATCTTGACCCACAATTATTTTTACTTTGAGTCTGAGTATTTCCTCCAGATAAAATGTACTGCCATGGGCACCAGGTTCGCCCCCAGTTATGCCAATTTATTTATGGCCCAATGGGAAGATCATAAAATTCCCAGACTGGGGACGGACCTGGTGCTATGACATAGAAATATTGATGACATCATCTTTAGATAGCAAAAAAGTGAGACAGAACTTCATACATTCCTATAAATCAATAAAACTCAATACATTTATATTTCTCATCAAATATAAGTAGATCTCAAATAGAATTTTTAGAATTACAGATTAGGGTGAATAAGGATAAATTAATCTGCAGCACTTATCATAAACCTATTGCAAAAAACAGTTATATTTTATATTCCAGTTGCCACCTGCCAAGATTGCTTCTTAACATACCTACAGGCCAGTTTTGGCGTATCAAACGCAATTATACGAGCTGTTTGAGAATGAGGCTAAAATAATAAGAGAACAATTTGATGCAAAGAATTATCCAGAATATGCAGTTGAGACATCTCTAACAAAAGTGAGGGACCTAGATAGACAATCTTTTTTTTTACAATGGAAACAAATCAAACTGATATAAATAAGCAAAAAGGAGATATTTTACATATCATATTACCATTTAATGCACAAAACAAAAAAATAGAACAAATTATAAGGCGACATTGGCACCACATTTTAAGAGATAAGACTATAGGTCCCTTAGTCACTGCCCCACAGATAATATATACCAAGGCCCCAAATTTGGGATTAAAAGTTGCCTCTTTTATTAAACCATATTACAAAAAAGAAAAAAAGAAAGAATACTATATAAATGGATGGCTCAATTTGAAATGCTTCTATATATGCGATAAATGCTTCAACTTGTAAAATTACTACATTTTCAAAGAAAACAGAAAAAGTGAGTGCTACAAAGAACTCCTTTACGCATGAAATAAAGGAATTTCATATATTAAATTATGTCATATAATGTCCCTGCCAAAAACAATATATTGGGAGAACAAAAAGGACACTTAAGAAAGGGATATCAGAACATATAACCAATAAAAAAATGGATATGAAAAAATTCTCTATCGAAACATTTAAAACAATTTCATAATCAAGATCCTACAGGTTTAACCAATGCAGTGCTTGAGAAGGTGGAGGAACATTGGAGGGAGGAAACCACATCATCAGAATGTCACGCTTGGAATCAAGATATATTTTTGACTATACACTCTTACCTGATGGCCTTAATGCTGAATTAGAATTATTTGGGTTCCTGTAGAATACAGAGTGGGTGCCCTTCACTGACGAGAGATCGGAGTCAGGCTGTGTTACCAGCACTCCGATCTCTCCTTGGCGGGAGGCCCCAATCCTCTACATCTAGCAATTATGTTCCTACAGAGAAGAAAGACAAACACATTGGGAGGAATAAAATAAAAATAAAATTAATCTTAGTAAAAAGCAATATAAATACAACTATAAGGACATCATTCAAAACTAAAGAAAATAATCCATTACTTCTATTTGTCTCCACATTCTTATTATATTTTTTATTATCTTTTATCAGTTGTATTTTTTTATTTTTATTTTTTAATGTCTTTATAGACACTTTTAAGTCATTCGAATAATCTGAAACATCTGAAAGTAAATAATCAGAACAAGATGCACTTTTTGTTCTAAAAAAATAAAACAGAAGTGACTAGTGTAAAAATCAATTTTGGGTTTTGTATTAACCCACAACAGGACTATAAATAGGGGTGGGGGGGGTCTAAATGCAGGTAACCACTGAGGAAGAAGTCAGCTAAGACTTCGAAACGCGTCTGGTTCCGCTCTATACCTGCGACCCCTAAGTACCAACATTGATTGATTTATATATCTTTTGGGAAGTGCTTCCTACTGCATTTGAATTGCATCTACACCTGGTTGATAATCCACTCAAGGTCCTGACTGCCATATATCATACAATTACCTGATTGTCTGGCCACCAATTGTGCAGTACTGGTAAATGGTGTTGCTTTGTAAAAGAAGAGATACATTGTTGCTATTTGATTGTATTATATACACAGCTGAACACATTTAACTTACTCAGCAGATCAGAGGGTTTATAAACACCTTAGGCTACGTTCACACGACGACAATTGTCGTGCGACAAAAAGTCGCACTATTGTCGCGCGACAATTTTTATAATGGGAGTCTATGGTGTCGCAGTGCGACATGCGACATGCTGCGACTGCGACATGACAGTCGGCAAAAATCCATCCGGGATGGATTTTTTGCGACTGTTGTGTCGCAGTCGCAACATGTTGCATGTTGCACGTGCGACACCACCATAGACTCCCATTATAAAAATTGTCGCGCGACATTAATGTGACATCAATGTCGCGCTACAAATGTTGCAGTGTAGTGGTTCCTGTCGTAGTGTGAACGTAGCCTTATAGTTGCAGGATATTAATTGACTTTCCAACTGTTGTCATTTTCCTTGGTATTATGTGCACTATTTCTCGTGGATATTATGCGCACTATTAATTACGCTATCGATCAATATGAAAAGAAAGATTGTGACTTACAAGGTTGATTTGCACAAATTATAAGGTATATAATTTATTGACCTTAATTATACTGCAAGTAACCCTTTAGGAAAGAGGACATTACTGCAAAATGAGCATACTATGAAGCAAGCAACTATACCAATGTGCATTTTTAGATGTGATACTATGTACCATATCTATATATTATTGATATTATTTTATGTGCTGCATGTTGTGACGGTATTTGCACGACTATATGGATGCCACTTATTAATAATAACTCATTAAGCACCTGACATACATGTAGTTGTCAATATTACCGTCAAATTTTTTTATTGTTCCTGTCTTGATCTCTTTTGTTCTGTTGGGTTTTATTTTGGGGGATTATTTGGGGTTTTTATTTATTAAATCATGTATTTTGAGACATTATTCTAAGTTTGACAGAAATAAACGTGGCCTAAATGGGTGGGACTGCTCCAAACCCCAAACACTGTGGCGTGTTTCTAACTGGTGGGGCAGTTCCTCCGCATGTGGTTCGCAGCGAACGGCTATCCCCAGCAAAAATTGCATACAATGGAGGATACCGGCGCGAACCCACAAGCACCACAGAAACATCCTACACAAAATAAACCATGTGCGGATGAAAATATATAAACACATAACTCACAGAAAAAAGATGCACCACATGGATAAGCAACTGACAACACTGGCTAATCCCTTTTTTTTTTTTCTGTGAGTTATGTGATTATTCTAAGTTTGGTCTCAGATGTGGAGTGCCTGTCATTGATTATTACATAATGTATTTTTCTTAATGTGAATGAAGTCACACTTTAGCAGTTACGGTTACATGTATGAGCAGCTTCAGATGTTCTTCATATGTAGGGTTTGCGGACAGTAACTTTCTGGTTAGCATATCAATGGCATTACTTTAGATACGCTTTTAATAACTAGTCTGAGTTTTCTCTATATGTGGACTTAGCTCAGTGTTATCGCAAGTCTTTGGCAAATCCCAGAGGTTTGGCTCTCGCTGTCTGGAGCATCTGGAAACAATCATTATAAACAATGGATCACCCCCAACCCCACCCCAAAAAAAAAAAACACACTCTTGTGAGACAGTACAGGCAGAACATGAGAACTCCTAGCCTCCCGTGGACACCATGTGGTCTGTTCCTTCAAACTAACAAACCTGTGTGCCTTCCTTTCTCTGCTGTTTTACTTGGCACAGACATAACCCTTTCTCCAATAGTATGCAGCTGTCCTTACATTGCTCATTAAGCCTCGTCCAGTAGTGCCTCATGTATGGCAGATATATAGATATATATTATTGGAAAAGGTCTCTTTACATCTGAACATATTATTGGCAGACAGATGTTGCTCTGCTTACACCATTGTTAGCACAGGAAACTCCATTTAAAGAGGACCTTTCATCTGGAAATGCACATTAAAATACATATATCCACTTACATGGCGGCCCCCGGTGGTGCTGTTTGAGCTTTTCATTTTCCAAAATGTGCTCCCGTTTGTCCGCAGTGGCCCCCGCAACAATTCGCGCCTCATATGCAAATGAGCCATTCGGCTCAACTGGGCGGTCCTGCAAAAGTTCTCCTGGGCGTGGCTTTCTTCTCCCTGGCACTGAGCGCATCCAATTAGCGCGCCCCGCTCTCAGCCAGGGAGAAAAAGCTCGAGTTCTCGCGAGATTCTTGAGAACTCGAGCGATTTCACACAGCCTGAGCCGGGCACCATCTTGGAGTCCTCTGGGGAATCTAAGATGGCGCCTGGCTTAGACTGTGTGAAATCGCTCGAGTTCTCAAGAATCTCGCGAGAACTCGAGCTTTTTCTCCCTGGCTGAGAGCGGGGCGCGCTAATTGGATGCGCTCCGTACCAGTGCTAAGAGAGCCACGTTGAGCCGAATGGCTCATTTGCATATGAGGAACGAATTGTTGCGGGGGCCACTGCGGACAAACAGGGGCATATTTTGGAAAATGAAAAGCTGAAACAGCACCACCGGGGACCAAGTGGATATATGTATTTTAATGTGCATTTTCAGATGAAAGGTCCTCTTTAAGGTTACAACCATATCGAGCCATAGCAGGCTTCAATTCATTAATTAATTAAGACCGCATTGTTTGTTGGGCTTCATTGTTAAAGGGGTTCTCCAGGAATTAAAAAAATTACTAATAATTACTAATAAATATATTCACAAATCTCTTTCTTACTTCGAAAGGCTTGTTTTGTCAGAGGAGCAATTATTAGGAGAAATAAAATGGCCGCAGTTCTATTAGTACACACAGAACCTGTCCTAATCACACAGGAGGACAAGTTACTTTACCACAATGAGCCATAGTGCTTCCTCATCCTCCTCTCTGCTCTGCTTGTCAGGAATCATGATCCTGAATACAGGTAAATCTCTGTGCGAATGGAGATGATGCGGAGACATGAGAGGAGGTGGGGATGTGGCTAATGAGCAGCAGCACTTGTTTATAGTCTCCATTATCACAGTCTGTCCTGTCCGTCCTCTCTCTACTTCATGTCCCCTCAGGAACTAAATTCTCTAGAGATTCAGCTAAAGTTCTTATCATCTGTATTCAGGATCATAACCCCTGACAGGTAGAGCAGAGAGGAGGATGAGGCAGCTCTTTACCTCAGTGTTGTAAAGTAACTTGTCCTCATGCGTGATCAGGACAGGTTTTGTGTGAACTAATACGACGGCGGCCATTATGTTTCCCCTGATTGCTCATCAGACAAAACGAGCCATTTAACTAACGAAAGGTATTTTGGAATATATTTATTATAAAGTAATATTTAAGTACTTTCATTTTCTTAATTCTCGGAGAACCCCTTTAATGGCCACTATACCACACGGCCTTTAACAATGAAAACTGACTAAACAGTGTCATCCTAATTAGTTTATTGGTGCCTTATACAGCCATGTGGTACTTGGCCACAATACGGCAGCATCACAACCGCAGCACAGGCATACCATGTGGTCACACCCTAAAAGACTTAAAGGGGTATTCCGGTAAAGTAACTTAACCTCTTAAGGACGAAGGGCGTACATGTACGCCCTTCATCCGCACTTTAAAGATGGCGCCCGCTCCCGCACGGAGCGGGCGCATGAGCTGCGGGTAAACGCTTGATTCATCAAGCTGACACCCGCAGCTCATGTCCGTGACCGGCAGCAATGCTGATTGCGGACATTTAACCCCTCAGATGCCGCGGTCAATCCTGACCACGGCATCTGATTCAGCATAAAACCGAAAGTTTCACTTTCGGTTTGTGCTCCGGCTCCCCCTGATGGCCACAAGGGGGGCTGGGCATCATGTAGTAGCCTAGGTCTCTGTGAATGAAACCTAGGTTACTACATAGTATTCCTATGGAGCCTATGAATGTAATAGGCTCCATAGGAAATATGCGATTTTTTCCTATGGGAACTATAAGAAAGTGGTAAAAAAAAAAAAAAAAAAAGTTTAAAAAATAAAAAAAAATATAAAAATTCAAATCACCCCCCTTTACCCAAAATGAAAATAAAATAAATAAAAAAAATAAAAAAATTACACATAATGGGTGTCGCAATGTGCTGACAGCCCATACTATAATAATATTAAAAATATTCACCATACGGTAAACATAAAAAACGGAAAAAAAGCGTCCAAAGGGCTAATTCGCCATTTTTGGACGCTTCATTTCCTAAAAAAATGAATAAAAAGTGATCAAAACATCATACGCACCCCATAATGGTATCAATAGAAAAGTTCAGATTGCCCCGCAAAAAATGAGCCCCTACACTGCTCCGTGCACGCATAATTACAAAAAAGTTATAGGGGTCAAAACATGGCGACAAAAAAATAAAATAAAAAAATCCCAATTTAAATTTTTTTTTCACTATCAAAACGCAAGAAATACTATACATATTAGGTATTGCCGGATTCGTACTGACCTGAAGAATAAAATTAACCAGTCAGTTTTATCGCAAATCGAACGTTGTAATTTAAAAACCCGTAAAACTGTGGTGAAATTGCTTTTTTTTTGCAATTTCACCCCATTTGGAATTTTTTTCCCGTTTCCCACTACATCACATGCAAAAATAAATGGTAGCGTTAAAAAGTACAATTTGTCCCGCAAAAAACAAGCCGTCATATGGCTATGTGAGCGGAAATATAAAAATGTTATGGCTTTTGGAAGGCAGGGAGCGCAAAACAAAAACGCAAAAATCCCAAAACACCCGGTCCTTAAGGGGTTAATTTTTGAAAAAAATGCATTATGGCTACAAGCTGTGACCCAACCAGAACCCATACCTATACATATATCCAGAGTTTCATTTTACCTTGCAATCAATTTGTCTAGCTTCTGTGTAAGCCTGCAATACACCGAGAGTATGATGGCGCCGCACAAAACTTCAAAGACTAGAATCCCCACAATCCCTAGCTTTTCTGCTGTGAGTGTTGATGTTTATTGATTGGCTGCCTGATATACAGTCCAGTCACGCCCCTCTACTCAGTAATCACCAGCACACTAACACGCCCATTGTTTTACAAGACATTTAGCTAGAGAATTGATAGCAACACACAGAGCATGTTCGACCTAACAGAGGCTCAGAACTACAGGTCGATGCCATGGTCATTTATGAGGAAACACAGAGGGAAGCAGAGAAAGAACACTACTTTTATAACTACTGAACGAAAAAAATGTGCAATTTACATTATATTAGGTAATTATAAATGATGAATTAGTCTAAAACATAAGTTCTATTTATGGTAACCAGAATACCCTTTTAAAGGGGTTGTGTCACTTCAGCAAGTGGTATTTGTCATGTAGAGAAAGTTAATACAAGCCGCTTACTAATGTATTATGATTATCCATATTGCTTCCTTTGCATATTTCCATCACAATTATACACTGCTATACACAGGCTTGCACACTATATAGAAAAAGTGCCAGCCTCTCTGGTGGCCAGTACCGTAGGTGCATGCATAGGGTTGCAGGGTGGTCTTAACCATGAAGACGAACAGTGTGTAATATGATGGAAAAATGAATCAAGGCAGCAAAAGAGGCAAAATGGATAATAACAATATATTAGTAAGTGGCTTGTATTAACTTTCTCTACATAATAAATCCCACTTACTGAAGTGAGACAACCCCTTTAACTTTCTCTACATTATAAATGCTATTTGCTGAAGTGAGACAACCCCTTTAACACTAAATAATAAATATGAAAAACATTACTGAATACACTTTGAGCAATTTCATCAAGAGATCTTCAGGCTTTAATACCTTGGATCACAATAAAAGTCAGGAACCCTGGTTATAACTATAGCCATCACAGCCATAGCACTCACTAAGGGCCCAGAGGTTGAGGGGCCTAATCAGGTGTAAAATAATTTTAAACTTTTGTGGGTAATAACAATATGTTGGCTTTTTTGCTATAATGGTGACATATGGTGCTATTATTTTTAACCCCTTTCAGATGTGAGGTAGAGAACCCCTTTAAGTGACATTACCTTGTGTAAACAATTTCTTGTACATCATTGTGATTTAACAACTTTGTTAGGTTTCATAAATAATTTTGCATACTCCGGCCAGCACAAGCTGCCAAAGAATGAGCCCTAGGAGACTCTTCTCAACCTACACTTGTCCCTGTCGGTCTTAGGACGCTTCCTCTCTAACCTTTGCTGTGTTTCCCTGAAGGCTCCACAGGCTGTGTGTGGGATGAAATGGTTTATTTAGTTTTTTTGGCTATAACAAGCACAGAAGAGGAAGAGCATGATATCTCCTGAGTCATAACGCTGTGTTTATTTGAAAGGAACTGAGCTGATGAGTGTAACACAGGAGATAAATCCAGAATATTTTTCCATAATTAACAAAGCGGGAACTAATAATATTAGTTTTCACTTTGCAATTCACAGGCAGCCTAAAATCTGCAAGACAATGCTGTGTATGTGTGTAGTTTACACAGTAGACAGTAGAAGGCCTATGCGCAGGATCAGTATATGGAAGCACTAACCATAGACCATTGCATTCTTGGTTTCTTAACAATCCCTCACCGGTGTGCCGCTCCACTAACATTTTTGACACATGGATGGGAATGACCTCTACGTTGGCTCTCATAGACAGTATGGAGCACTATTGTTTTTGGTTAAGTAGCAGTGCAGCTGCATTGGTTGCACATATGGCTAGGGCTGCAGTAAACGATTATGTTAGTAATTGAGTATTCTACCGATTATTTTTTACGATTAATCAAGTATTCTAATAAGAAAAAATGAATTAATAGACTGTTTTCCTTTATAAAAACTTATCAGGCCCCCTGCCATCAGTCCCCAACACTGTTCATTCTCCCCTGTGCGATCAGCCCAAGTGTATCAGTTTCCCCCAGTGCCATTAGCTCCACTATCCCCTAGTGCCATCAGCTCCACTATCCCCTAGTGCCATCAGCCCCACTATCCCCCAGTGCCATCAGCCCCACTATCCCCCCGTGCCATCAGCTCCACTATCCCCCAGTGCCATCAGCTCCACTATCCCCCAGTGCCATCAGCTCCACTATCCCCCAGTGCCATCAGCTCCACTATCCCCCAGTGCCATCAGCTCCACTATCCCCCAGTGCCATCAGCCCCACTATCCCCCAGTGCCATCAGCTCCACTATCCCCTAGTGCCATCAGCTCCACTATCCCCTAGTGCCATCAGCTCCACTATCCCCCAGTGCCATCAGCTCCACTATCCCCCAGTGCCATCAGCTCCCCCCGTGCCTTCAGCTCCTTTTCCCCAGTGCCATCAGCTCCACTATCCCCGAGTGCCATCAGCTCCACTATCCCCCAGTGCCATCAGCTCCCCCCGTGCCTTCAGCTCCTTTTCCCCAGTGCCATCAGCTCCACTATCCCCCAGTGCCATCAGCTCCCCCCTCCCTGTGCCATCAGCTCCATTCCCCCAGTGCCTGCAGCTCACGCTTCACGCTTCTTTTACTGGTAAAAGGTGAATTCCCCTGCATAACGGAAACGGGAAGGATCCATTTTGCAGCCCATAGACTTTTATTTTGATGGAATGAATAACGGAATGGCTCTAAAGGCATTCAGTTATGCATTCCGTCATGGAATTGCATTATGGTCCGTGGTAACGGAATCCATAACGCAATTCACCTTTTACCAGTAACGAAGCGTGAACGAATTTCATAGCCTGAAATTCGCTTATCTCTAGACATATTATTTATGCTACTAGGGCTGGGCGATTATCACACTATAATGAAAGACAATGTAGTATAATGTCTCCCGAAACTGCCTGCCGGATCCTGAAATCAGTATGCAAACAGGTATCTTTTTTTTTTTTACCAATCCGGATCCATTAGACTTTTGTATTGAAATACTGTCTCTCTGGTATCATCTGGAAAAACGGATCCGGTATTTCATTTTTTCAAAATTAGAAAGAACTGCGCATGCGCAGACCGTATTTCAATGGAAATGAATGCCGGATCCGGCAAGTGCGGTATTGTTCCGAGATTTCGTCCGGTCAAATACAGTACAAGAGACGGAACAGAAGACATCCTCATTCATACTGAATGGATTGCTTTTCATTTAGAATGCATTGGGACAAAACTGATTTGTTTCCGGTATTGAGATCCTTTACTGGACTTCAATACCAGAAAAGAATAACGCTATTGAGAAAGTACCCTAAGACAGTCGCCCAAAAAATAAAAAATACCATGGCTTTCAGAATATGGAGACACTAAAATATCTTTTTTTTCAAAAATACTTTATTATGTAAAACTGAAAACAACCCCCAAAAAATTAGTTATATTTGGTATTGTGTCCGTAACAACCTGCTCTATAAAAATACCACATGATCTAACCTGCGCTCATCTCATATCCTGAATATGAGCTGAGCGCTGCAATTGGCCAGCGCTCCAGCCCTGGGAGAAGGAGACGCCCAGGGCAGAAGAAGAAGTCTCCGCCCCAGGCAAAATTACAGCAGCAGGAGCGCCGGTACCGGGGGCTACAGAGGACGAACGGAGCGGCACCCAGGGATACAAGTAAGTGCAGGGACATCCCTGGGTGCCGCTCTCCATGTAAATAGCTTTAACTCATAAACTGTGGACCAGTGAAAGGTCCTCTTTAAGCCTCACAAAGTGACTTCAGACCTGAACTGGTCCTTAAAAAGTGGGTTTTGGAAATTTTCTGAAAAATTTCAAGATTTGCTTCTAAATTTCTAAGCCTGCTAACGTCCCAAAAAGAAAATGTCATTTACAAAATTATCCAAAAACATGAAGTAGATATATGTGAAATGTAAAGTAATAACTATTTTAGGAGGTATCACTATCTGTTTTAAAAGCAGAGAAATTACAATTTTGAAAATTGCAACTTTTTTGTAAATTTGGTATTTTTTTATAAATAAAAATGAAATATTTTGACTCAAATTTACCACTGTCATGTACAATATGTGATGAGAAAACAATCTCAGAATGGCTTGGATAAGTAAAAACATTTTAGTTACCACATAAAGTGACACATTCAGATTTGCAAAAAATGGCCTGTCATTGGTGAAAAAAGGTGAAAAATGGCAGGGTTCTGAAGGGGTTAAAGTTCAGCAGAGGATTACTATTTACGCAGTTTACTAACACGGGGCTGGACTAGCTCCAGGGGCTAGGCTGCAAATGCGTTAAACTGTTGGAGTCTAATTTCATCCTGTATAATGAAATGTAAAACAGTTTTGTAATATAAGATATAATTTCTTCACATTTTTCAAGCTCTCTGCCTGCTGTCATTTAACCCATTCAGGACTTTTACAGTGTTGTGTCGTACAAATGACAAACATTTTTCTGACAGTATGAATATGGTGACATATTTTATATAGTTGATATGTTCTACTGCTTTCACATAATAAAACATGTTTTTAACTAGTTCAAGACCAGACCATTTAACCCATTCCTACACATGTTCCTTTTTTAGTACATGTGGCTTTGAAAGTACTTTTTTATTATTATATTTTGCTTGTGATACATAGCGCTTTATTTTTATGTATTTTTTTTATATTAGTAGTTTTTTTTTTTTTTTATTATACCCAGGAAAAATAGTCTTTAAATATGTACCATTTTTTTCTAATATATTTTTAAATTGTGTCCCCTTCCTGTTATGGTTGCTTTGAAATTGGGTCACCAGGGGGATTTAAGATGTGCTAGTGGTGACGTTTTTCTGACGTCTGTAACTGTAAATGGGCTCTCTGCACCTGTCCTGCTGCCACCTCTACCTCCACTGGGGATTTTGCAAATTTTCTTACTTACAAAGAATGGAGAGGTCTGTAATTTTTATCGTAGGTACACGTCAACTGTGATAGACAGAATGTAAAGAAAAAATCCAGAAAATCACATTATATGATTTTTTAATAATTTGCATTTTACTACATGAAATACCGTATTTTTCGCTTTATAAGATGCACATTTTTCCCCCCAAAAGTGGGGGGGGGGGAGGCAGTGCGTCTTATAAAACGAATACTGATACTTCGCCGGCCACTATGCTGCGCTTCGCGGCCTGCGGAGTATCAGTATGGAGGGGGGAGGCGGGGACACTAGTGGCAGGGCCGGCAGCTGTGTAGGGAATAAATGTAGAGTTATTATAGGTTATCCTTTTGGAGCCCAAAGCCCTGCTGTACTTACTATCTATCCCCGTACGGCGGCATGCAGACTCGTGGGCAGGCGGCAGCTTAACATCACTCCCTCTGTCATACGCCGCCTGCCCCGCCTCCCTGCTTCATTCATAAAGTGGATGACACTTATGGGGGATCTCTGTGGATGACACTTATGGGGGATCTCTGTGGATGACCCTTATGGGGGATCTCTGTGGATTACACTTATGGGGGATCTCTGTGGATGACACATATAGCATATATGTGTCATCCACAGAGATCCCCCATAATAGTGTCATTCACAGAGATCCCCCATAGTAGTGTCATCCACAGAGATCCCCTATAGTAGTGTCATCCACAGAGATCCCCTATAGTAGTGTCATCCACAGAGATCCCCCATAAAAGTGTCATCCACAGAGATCCCCCATAAAAGTGTCATCCACAGAGATCCCCCATAAAAGTGTCATCCACAGAGATCCCCCATAAAAGTGTCATCCACAGAGATCCCCCATAATAGTGTCATCCACAGAGATCCCCCATAATAGTGTCATCCACGAAGATCCGCCATAATAGTGTCATCCACAGATCCAAAAGCACACCTTTTGGTTTAAATTTTTTTTTTTCTAATTTCCCTCCTCAAAAACCTAGGTGCATCTTATAATCAGGTGCGTCTTATAAAGTGAAAAATACGGTAAGTATTTGATCACCTACCAACCATCAAATCTAGCTCTCACAGACCTGTTAGTTTTTCTATAAGAAGCCCTCCTACTCTGCACTCATTACCTGTATTAATTGCACCTGTTTGAACTCGTGACCTGTATAAAACTCACATGTCCACACAATCAATCACACTTCAACTTCTCCACCATGGCCAAGACCAAAGAGCTGTCTAAGGACACCAGGGACAAAATTGTAGACCTGCACAAGCCTGGGATGGACTACAGGACAATAGGCAAGCAGCTTGGTTAGAAGACAACAACTGTTGGCACAATTATTACAAAATGGAAGAAACACAAAATGGCTGTCAATCTTCTTTAGTCTGGGCCTCCATCCAAAGATCTCGACTTGTAGGGTAAGGATGATTCTGAGAAAGGTCAGGAATTAGCCCAGAACTACATGGGAGGACCTGGTCAATGACCTGAAGAGAGCTGGGACCACAGTCTCAAAGATTACTGTTAGTAAAACACTATACCGTCATGGATTAAAATCCTGCAGAACACACAAGGTCCCCCTGCTCACGCCAGCAAATGTCCAGGCCCGTTTGAAGTTTGTCAGTGACCATCTAGATGATCCAAAGGAGGCATGGGAGAAGGTCATGTGGTCAGATGAGACCAAAATAGAACTTTTTGTTATCAACTCCACTTGCTGTGTTTGGAGAAAGAAGGAGGAGTACAACCCCAAAAACTGCGTCCCAATCATGAAGCTTGGGGGTGGAATCATCATACTTTGTGGGTGCTTTTCTGCAAAGGCGACAGGATGACTGCACCGTAGTGAAGGGAAGATGGATGGGGCCATGTATCGCGAGATTTTGGTCAACAACCTCCTTCCATCAGTAAGAGCATTGAAGATGGGTCGTGTCTGGGTCTTCCAGCGTGACAATGACCCGAAATACACAGCCAGGGCAACTTAGGAGTGGCTCCGTAAGAAACATTTCAAGGTCCTGGAGTGGCCTAGCCAGTATCCAGACCTGAACCCAATCGAAAATCTTTGGAGGGAACTGAAACTCAATGTACCCCAGCGACAGCCCCGAAACCTGAAAGATCTGGAGAAGATCTGTATGGAGGAGTGGGCCAAAAACCCTGCTGCAGTGTGTGCAAACTTGGTCAAGAACTACAGGAAACGTCTGACTTCTGTAATTGCAAACAAAGGTTTCTGTATCAAATATTAAGTTCTGTTTTTCTATGGTATCAGATACTATAACATGCAATAAAATGAAAATTTATTTTTACAATGTAATTTTATGGATTTTTTTTTATGATTCTATCTCACAGTTGAAGTGTACCTGCGATAAAAATTAAAGACCTACTTTCTTTTTAGGTGGGAAAATTTAAAATAAAAAATCAAATATCTATTTCCCCACTATATATTGGTCTGGTACACTATCAATCCAATTCAGTATTAGTAATGGACACACACCAGGGCTGTCCCCTAGCCTCCATTATTTCTGGTATATTAATAGAACCCTTTGCCTAAGCCATTCATTCATGTACGGAAATAACAGATTTACGTATAGGATGTGCTGAGCACTGCTTTGGTTTATTTACAGACGATGTGATATACCGTATTTTTCCCTTTATAAGACACCCTTTTTTTCCCCAAAAAGTGGGGAGAAAATGGCAGTAAATCTTATAAAGCGAATGCTGCCAATTTTACTCTGGTACCACTGATACAGCCCAGCCTGCGATGTATCAGTGGGGAGGGAGGAGGGGCTGGAGGCTGGCAACACTCGCGGCGGGGCCCGCTTCAGTCACTGTACTCTAATACACCGGGCCCCGCGCAAAGCAGTAAAATGTAGTTATGTAATGCTTATTCTTTATTAAAGTAGCGCAATCCTCAGCATTATTACTTACTATCTAACTACGGTAGCAGGCAGGCCAGACGAGCTCCTCCCACTTTATTAATGAACCTGGCGAAGCTGGTGCGTGACGCAGCGAGTGATGTTATGCTGCCGACCTGCTACCGTAGTTAGACAGTAAGTACTAATGCAGAGGACCCTTCATGGGTCCAAACATTGTAAACGATCAGAATATGTAGCGCCGTTCGCCTGCTGTGGCCCCCGGTGTAGTCTCCCGCTCTGTATGCTAATTGCTAGCATCGAAACATGGAGGAAGTGGCTAACCTTTTTCTCAATGGGCGTCTCCTTCTCCCTGGCTGTGAGCTGTCCAATCAAATCGTAGAGCCAAGGAGAAGGAATGCTCATTGAGAAAAAGGGCAGTCTCCTCCTCCCTGTTCCGATGCTAGCAATTAGCTACAGAGTGGGAGAATATACCAGAGGCCACAGCGGTCGAACGGAGCGGCGTCCAGGAATAATAGTAAGTGCAATGAGGTCCCTGGGTGCTGCGTTATATATCCTGATAGTTAGTTTACAATGTTTGGACCCATGAAAGGTCCTCTTTAATAAAGAATAAGCATTACATAACTACATTTTACTGCTTGCGCAGGGCCCGGTGTATTGGGGGGGGTCACTATTTACACAGGGACACTGTTATGGGGAGGGGAGGAATCTGTGGATGACACATATATATCATAAGATTCTATATATGTCATCCATAGATCCCCCCCATAACAGTGTCATCCACAGATCCCCATAACAATGTCATCCACATATGCCCCCATAACAGTGCGTCATCCACAGATCCCCGATAAGTGTCATCCACAGATCCCCCAGTGCGTTATAAACAGATCCCCCATAATAGTGTCATCCTAGACCACCATTAGTTCAAAACCCACCAAAAGCACACCTTTTGGTGAAAATCCTTTTTTTCTTATTTTCCTTCTCAAAAACCTAGGTGCGTCTTATCATCTTATCATCAGGTGCGAAAAAACGATAAAGCGAAAAAATACGGTAATGTCTAACCAATTCTGCAGTGTCTCTTATGCAACTATACCATATTTTAGAGGACTTTGGAACAATATCCTATTAGAGAATTAAAGCTATTAAGTCCTTAATTTTAAATATGGACCTACCCCCAAATATTCAGTCCTGCTTGCAAACTTTGTTCTCTTACAAATGGTCTGACAGAGCTATTCCATGTCTAGGGATCACTCTTTCTTTTCCCCTAACCAAATTACCTTCAAGTATCTGTAGTTGTTAGATAGCCACTATTTTAAGAATATAAATGGTTATTCAACTTTACCAATTTCATGATTGGATGTATGTGGGCAGCCAAAATGATGTTACTTACCAAGATATATTACTTTCACAGCTTGACTATTACTTTTCCTAATTTGACGCTTAAACATTTGCAGATTATAATCCCTGGAACAGTCAGAGAGTACATGTACCCTCCAGAAAACCTTATTTCCTATATTCATAAGGGGGTTTGGGATGCTCCTGCATAGATAATTGCTAACACCTTGCCTTTTCTGACCAGTTACAAAGCTGGTGGTTGAATAGCCACTTCAAACATTGGGCTAAAATAAAATCTTATCTCAGGTCTACAGAATCTATCATCTCCATTGTTGCCTTTAACAATTACCAGGATCATGTCCATTTTTGCTTGGAAGAGGCTATTTGTTTCTTGCAACCTTATCTCCTTTAGAGTAGCTAATCTTCTTCTAAGGCCTTATGCACTTGACTGTATTTTAGGTCAACATCCTATACATATATTGTTCTGCGGCCCTGCTAAAAAGATAGAACATGTCCTATTCTTGTCCATTTTGCGGACAAGAATAGGACATTTCTACAAGAGGTGGAAAAAATGTCGGCATGCACACAGCCGAGATCCATGTTTTGCAGACCGCAGAACAGATA
This sequence comes from Bufotes viridis, assembly GCA_033119425.1. Classification (NCBI taxonomy): domain Eukaryota; kingdom Metazoa; phylum Chordata; class Amphibia; order Anura; family Bufonidae; genus Bufotes; species Bufotes viridis. The sequence continues at coordinate 148,305,456 of CM065594.1, read as the reverse complement.
CGGTTGTGTGCATAAGGTCTAAGGATTATACAACTCCATATTTCTAAAGTAAATTTTAACCATAATTTCTACAATTATTTACAGTTGAGACATTTCCTGACCTCTTTACATAATAAACCATCTTTACCTAGTACCTAACCACCTTTACCTAAGCATATTTCTGATTTTTTTTACTGATGACCTGTCCCCTGGATAGGTCATGAGTATCTGATCAGTGAGCATCCGCAGCCTTCTCGCAGCTTACCAAGCACAGCCCCGTACCTTATATTGCGGCTGTGCTTGGTATCTCGCTCAGCCCCATTAATTTGAATGGGGCTGAGCTGCTCCTAGGCCACATTAATTTGAATGGGGCTGAGCTGCTCCTAGACCACGTGACACATGAACGTGTCATCACTCGGTCTAGGATAAGCAGAGAGAATGTTGTGCTGCACACAGGAGCCCTGCTGCCTTCTCAAACAGCTGATCGGTGGGAGTCCCCCGCCGATTAGATACTGATGACCTATCTTGAGGATAGCTCATTAGTATAAAAATCTGAGAAGACCCCTTTAAATCCCCCTAGCTCTGCAATTCAGAATTGAATGGGAAGCTGACCTTAATATTCGTTCTGAACAATGAGTGGGCATCTACTTTTTTAGTATTAAAACCTCCCACTGCATTACCCATTTGCAATCCTCTAGAAGATTAATGTATAGATGGTATCTTACCAGTGTACCCCCAGTATTCTGCTATATGCTGCCTTTTCTACATTGATATATATTTGGTGAACATGTGACCCGATTAAACCCTTATGGGCTCAATTATTCCTTTGTATTGAATATTTTATTTCGATTTTTACTGGTGCCCTCATGTAGCTTTATTATCCCTTGGTATTGGCGACATGCTCCTCTCATACCTCACCGTTTTAGCTCATAATTTAATTGCTGTGTCCCCAATGCACGGATACTGGGCGTGTGAATCCTATATTGTGCCAAGGACCCATTCACTTGAAAATTACTTGTGTTCCTGTAACATCTGAAATTAGGGCTAGGATTCATCAATTATGTTATGGAACACTTGGTAACTTCACATGTAGGTACCCTTGACTCTTTTACCATGGGTTCACACCTGAGCGTTTCTGAGACGTGCGTTTTTGTCGCGCGTATTACAGCGCGTTTTTGCAAATAGGAAACGCGCAGCATACGCGCATTTGTGACTCTGGAGACCAATTGAAAAAGGCATATCTACACTTTAACGCGTGTTAAACATGCGTTTTACGCGCGTTCCCATTGACTTCTATGGGTGCAAACGCGCGACAAAACGCCCCAAAGAAGCTCAAGAACTTCTTTGAGCGTAGGGCGTTTTAAAGCGCGTTCAAACGCGCTGTAAAACGCTCAGGTGAGAACCATGCCCATAGGGAAACATGAGTTTTCTCCTGTTGAGCGTTTTACAGCGCGTTCGAACGCTCTGTAAAACGCGCAAGTGTGAACTGAGGGTTAAGTGAATTTGGGCAAGTATCTGGACTTTACAGGTCTCTATTGCACTCTCTCTAGCATTAACCTACTTGTCTTAATAGAGCAGCACTCTATTGCTACATATTACTAAAGCATACTACTCCTATTATCTTAAATGGTTTATCCCATGACTAATGTAAAAAATGAAAATCATATATCTTATAGTGCTTTCTAACTAAGCTAGAACCAGCACAGGGGGCGTGTCCATGCTCTCCCTATCACAGCTCAGGAGGCAGTTGAAGGATGAAACTGAGCATGTGCGACCATCTCAGTGAGCAGGACAAAGAAATAAAATATTGTTGGCCCTGTTGACTATTGCCACTTTTACTATTCCACTTTCTCCTTTTTCATACACTGACAACTTTTGCTGCATATGCAGTTTACTCTGGTATTACTTTTAAGTGGTCGTCTCACTTCAGCAATTGGCATTTATCATGTAGAGAATGTAAATACAAGGCACTTACTAGTGCACTGTGATTGTCCATATTGCCTTCTTTGCTGGCTTGATTTATTTTTCCCATCACATTATACACTGCTTTTTTTTCCAGAGGTTATGACCTCCCTGCAATCAGCAGTGCTGGTCTTGCTTGCACACTGGAAAAGTCGCCGGCCTCTCTGGTGGCCAGGACTGCGGGAGTGCACATAGGCCGGCATTTTTTGCCCACTTGGCCAGATTCACTTAACCTCTTTAGGACACAGGGCGTACAGGTACACCCTGATGTCCTGGTACTTAAGGGCATACCTGTACGCCCTGTGTATTTCCGATCACCGCTGCGCAGCGGGTTGTGATCAGAACCCGGTGCCTGCTCAAATCATTCAGCAGGCACCTGGGGCCAATGCGCCAGGGGGTCCTGTGACCCCCGTGTAGGCGATCGCAGAAAACCGCAGGTCAATTTTATTTTATTTTTTAAATTTTTAACCCCCCCCCCTCTTACTGATTGGCTGGCAGGCTGTGCAGGGGGGGTTGCGGGCGGCGCTGATGTGTGGCGAGGGCGTTGCGGGAGGCGGGCGGGATCGCGATCCCGCACCCCGCCTCCTCTGTAACATCGTTGGTGGCTAGTGGTTCTATCAGAGTGTCAGCACATTGCTGACACTCTGATAGAAACGGCTGGCATCTGTGCTTGTTCAGATGCCAGCCGTTTAATCCCTTCCATATCGCGGTCTGTACGGACCGCTGTATGGAAGGGGTTAGCAGGGAGGGAGCTCCCTCCCTCTCCCATCAGAGGGCTGCTGTGCCTTTGCAGCCCCCCGACAGGATGGGATCTCAGAGGGAGGGAGCTCCCCTCCCTCCCCATCACCCGCTGCTGTGTTCTGGCAGCGGGTGATGGTTGCCATGTCAGCAGGACGCTTTCAGAGGCATCCTGCTTGCCATGGTAATATAACTCTGATTAGACTTCTGCTAAAGGCAGAAGTCTGACCAGACTACTGAAAAGTTAAAAATACAGTACACTATATAGTGTACTGTATTATATAGACATCAGACTCACTGGATCTTCAAGAACCAAGTGGGTCTGGGTCCCAAAAAATTTAAAAAAGTGAAAAATAAAATAAAAAAAACACTGAATAAAAATAAAATACACTACACATATTAGGTATCGCCGCGTCCATAAAAACCTGCTCTATAAAAATATCACATGATCTGACCCTTCAGATGAACACACTATAAAAATAAAAAAAAATGGTGTAAAAAAAAGCAATTTTTTTGTCACCTTACATCACAAAAACTGTAATACCAAGCGATCAAAAAGGCGTATGCCTCCCAAAATAGTATCAATCAAACTGCCATCTCATCCTACAAAAAATTAGCCCCTACATAGGACAATCGCCCCAAAAAATAAAAAAAATATGGCTCTGAGACTATGCAGACATTAAAACATGATTTTTTTTTCTAAAATGCTGTTATTGTGTTAAAGTAAAATAAATAAAAAAAGTATACATAAAACCTCCTCTATAAAAATATCCCATGATCTAACCCCTCAGGTAAATACCGTAAAAAATAAATAAATAAAAACAGTATAAAAAAAATTCACAAAAAGTGAAATAGCAAGCGATCAAAAATTGATATGAACCCCAAAATAGTGCCAATTAATCCGTCATCTCATCCCGCAAAAAATGATACCCTACGTAGGACAATAGCCCCAAAAAAATATATATATGACTCTCAGACTATGGAGACATTAAAACATGATTTTTTTCAAAAATTATATTATTGTGTAAAACTTGTGTAATATAGAGGAACCAAAAATCATATTTACCCTAAAATAGTACCAGCAAAACTGACACCTTATCCTGTAGTTTCCAAAATGGGGTCACCTTTTTGGAGTTTCTATTCTAGGGTTGCATCAGGGGGGCTTCAAATGGGACATGGTGTCTAAAAACCAGTCCAGTAAAATCTGCCTTCCAAAAACCATATGGCGTTCCTTTCCTTCTGAGACCTGCCGTTTGGCCATACAGTAGTTTACGACCACAAATGAGGCGTTTTTGCAAACTCCAGAATCAGGGCAATGAATATTGTTTGGTTTAGCTGTTAACTTTTGCTTTGTCGCTGGAAAAAATGGATTGAAATGGAAAATTTGCCCAAAAAAAAAAATCGAAAAACTGAAATTTTATCTCCATTTGCCATTAACTCTTGTGGAATACCTAAAGGGTTAACAACGTTTGTAAAATCAATTTTAAATACCTTGAGGGGTGTAGTTTCTAGAATGGGGTCATTTTGGGTGGTTTCTATTATGTAAGCCTCACAAAGTGACTTCAAACCTGAACTGGTCCTTAAAAAGTGAGTTTTTGAACATTTCTAAAAATGTTTAAGATTTGCTTCTAAACTTCTAAGGCTTGTAACGTCCCCAAAAAATAAAATTGCATTTCCAAAATGATCCATACATGAAGTAGACATATGGGAAATGTAAATTAATAACTTTTTTTGGCGGTATTACTATTTATTATAGAAATAGAAACTTGGAAAATTGCTAATTTTTCTAAATTTTTGGTAAATTTTGTATTTTTTTTAAAAATAAAAATACATTTTTTTGACTCCATTTTACTAGTGTCATGAAGAACAATATGTGATAAAAAAAACAATCTCAGAATGGCCAGGATAAGTAAAAGCGTTTTAAAGTTATCACCACATAAAGTGACACTGGCCGTGTCCTTAAGGGGTTAAAAGAGTCAAGGGCACCTAAATGTGAAGCTATAAAGTGTTCAATCACACAATAATGAGACAACCTGTTTAATGGAGGTATTACAGTTAGTAATCTTTTGTAGTTAGTACTCTATTGGTTCCTATGCCTCCCCTCACTATTCAATACTATTGAATCCTGACACTCCCAACATTAATTAACACTGGGGTCGTCATAGAACTAATTGAAGGAAAGACTGGGCACTCTGATGGATGTCTGGTTGATTGTTTATTAACAATATCAAATATTAGAACCACACAAAAAGACTAATAAATGTTTGGGTTAAGAAGCAATAAAATACCTAAACTTGCAATATAAAATACATATAAAACTGATTGACAGATGACAGCGTCACCACCCCCTTCAGGAGGGACTGAGGGAGGTGACAGCGTCACCAAATCAGGGACCAATAGTACGTGAGCTACAGTAATAATAACACATATAGCAGCATCAAAAATTTGAAAAAAACGATAAGACAATGTTCCTTAGTATGCCTTTTCGCTTGACTCTTTGGAGTATATATGAATAATCGAATCCTCAAATTTCATGTGTTTGACAATAACTCTGCAGAGGTACAACGATCGTTTCAGCGGCGTCCCGCTGGAAATGTGGTGCACCAACTATAAGTCTCAATTTTGTAATAATGCCGGCTCAAACACGGAGCGATCTTACCCGCTTACTCCATGACTTGTTCCTTTTTCGGATGAATTATTCCAGTCACGTCCACGCTGGTGATGCTTGTGCACGCTAGCTTCTAGGTCTATCGCACGCTCTGTTTTCGATTCACCTCTCGCGCGGTCTCTGGGACTTTCGGGTTGGTCTAGGAAAGGTTCGGGGTCGTCAGATTGTTATGTAACCTGCCATTGGCCATAAGGAGAGCTTGGCTTCTTGGTAGGGTCTATGGCCTGTCCACTCCTGTGTCCTGGTCATGTGATGGACACAGAGGTGCAGGACTGACTAAAGTATAAAAAAAATATATTCAAAAATAATACCAAATTAGTTATAAGCCTTTATTTATTGAGAACTACCTTGCCCAAGTACAGAGGCTATCCAAATTTTTTGGCTTACAAGCCACTTTAACTACTTCCTGACATTTGCTGTATATGTGGGTGCCCACCATTTTATTCAGGAGACACTTGCCTCCGGTGTCCTCCTGTCACAGACATTTAACCCTTCAGATGGCATTAATAGTGACCACGGCATAAAAGTGGTAATTTACCAGGAGCAGGCTGTTCCTGTGACTGAATGCCCACACTTCCCCTCAAAGAGATTACAGGAGCCATTCGGTTGCCATAGTAAAGGGGACATAAGCCTATATTGAAAGCATGGAAGGTGCAGCAGTGCTTCTCAGAGCTCTCTGCACCTTCAGCTTGCGATGCTCGCCGCGGGAATCCAAGATGGCGCCGGCTCAGGATGGATGAAATCGCTCCAGTTCTCGCGAATCTCGCGAGAACTGGAGCTTCTTCTCCCTGGCTAAGAGGTGAGCGCACTGATTGGATGCGGTTCGTGCCAGGGAGAATAAAGACACGCCCGGGAGAACTTTCGCAGGCCCGCCCAGTTGAGCCAAATGGCTCATTAGCATGGAAGGCGGGAAATATTGCGGGGGGCACCGTGGACAAACGGGGCACATAGTGAAAAAAGATCAACTGAATAAGCACCACCGGGGGGCGCCAAGTAAGGGTATATCTTTATTTCAACTTGCATTTTCAGGTGAAAGGTCCTCTTTTAAAATTACTGCAGTGGGAAGGTCTTAAAATAAGACAGGTGGTTGTGTCACAAAAAAAAAAATCTATTAGAAATATGATCGAGTCATATAGCTTTAGCTAACCAAACCTTTGATATGGTTTGATATGGACCTTATTGCAAAGTTCCAGTAGTACTATCATATTCCTGGTGCCACTAGGCATAATACTGTTGGAGAGCTACTACCAGCTGGAGAGCTGCATGGAGAAGGCACAATAGCAACGCATGGCTTTTCATTGTTTCACTGTCTGTTGCTCTATGTCAGATGTATCTACAACAATTGTTTTGTATATTGGATTACCCATATAAAATGTACATTGGATTACTCATATGAAAATAGTAATAATGAAGCAATCATTTGATTTCTCATGAAAACTATGGAGCAGGTCTCACTGCATCTGGAAAATGATGACTCGCACATAGTGGTATTTCAGCAGGAGGTGTAGGCCTCAGCTTGCTGTTGCAGCTTTGCATGCTGTGGGCCTCTCTGGTCATTCCCATGAGATAGTGGCTGGCTTTTATTTGCTGTGTTCTATGGCTTGCGTGCGTGTGTATTACAAGCTGTCATTCTACAATTCTCCACCCTAGACTCTCTTACCACTTCATATACTACATCAGTATTGTTCTTGTTGGGCTGAATTGGAGGAGATGCATGTGTAGATTGAAACCATTGGCCTAGTCCGTATGGTTTATGTACTCTTCTGCCCTCAGTTTTTTTTTTTGGATGAGATCGTTTCTGCAAGCACATGGTTTTCTGCAAATCCCAAGATTTGCAGAAATCTTTGCAAGAAATCTTCATAGTTCATATAGTTCATATTTAATTTTATCATCAGATTTTTTTTTACCACATGAACTAGTTCTTGCAGAATTCTATATTTAAGTTTCCCTTTACTGAGTTTAAAGTGTACCTATACTTTCAGATAGCTTTTCAGAATAATCTGCCGTGTGTATACATGAGTGATGGCAATATATTTGACCATTACCATATATGACTTGTATCTATCATTTTTAGAAGCTTTCGCCTACACACACCACAGATATAATTATCAGTTGTCTCTGAGCTGGTGGGTGGACGCTAGCTGCTCATCATTTTTGCCCATAGAATACACATATGCATAGTTACTCTTTCTTACTCACTCAGAATCACTCAGAACCAACATATAGAGATATACTCAGCAGTAGTGATGTGAATAAAGCAGTTGGGGTGAGACAAAAGACTTATTATTAGGTGCTGAATCTGCTGATTTATTCCTGTGTTGTGCCTCTGGTTCTCTCAGAATTTCCTCTACCCCCTCTCTCTCCATAGACTTTTATGGGATGTCATCTGATCCCTCACTCGGTAAACAGCCTGTGTTGGTCTCTCAAAACAGATTTCTTATACATTTCAGAGAGAAAGTTAGATCTATTATAGCACAGAATTTTAGCTTTCAAATGATACCAGGCCTTACTTAACCCTTTCCCGCCCAGCGCCCAGTACGGCGCAGCGGAGTGTGACTTGCTGCCCAGTGCCGTACTATTACGGCGCGCTGATCGGGCGGGTGCAGGAGCCGGACCCCTGCTGTATGCGCCAGCATATGTGTAAACACCGATGCCGGTGCATTAACCGCGGCACGTGCGATGTCCATGCAGGGATCGGAACAGCCATCGGGTCCCCGAGCTGCTGTGATGGGGACCTGATGGCAGGTAAGGGAGCACAAAGTTGAAGTCCCAGAGAGGGACAAAAAAATGAAGTGAAAAAAAAGTTAAAAAAATAAAGTTTTACAAAAAAAGTGTCCTTTTCCCAAAATAAAGTTAAAAAAATTTTTACAAAAAAAGGGAAAAAAAGAAAAGTAAACATATTAGGCATCTCCGCGTCTGTATTGACCGGCTTTATAAAAATATCACATGACCTAACCCCTCAGGTAAACACCGTAAAAAATAAAAAAATAAAAACAGTGCCAAAAAAGCAATTTTTTGTCACCTTACATCACAAAAATTGCAACTCCAAGCGATCAAAAAGGCGTATGCCCCCCAAAATAGTACCAATCAGTTACCTCATCCCGCAAAAAATGAGACCCTACCTAAGACAATCTGTCAAAAAATAAAAAAGCTATCACTTAGACAATGGAGACGCTAAAATATTATATTTTTTTTATATATCACATGACCTAACCCCTCAGGTCAACACCGTAAAAAAAAAAAAAAATAGCCATTTTTTGTCACCTTACATCACAAAAATTGCAACTCCAAGCAATCAAAAAGTCATATGCACCCTAATATAGTACCATTCAAACCGTCATCTCATATCGAAAAAAATGAGCCCCTACATAAGACAGTCGCTCAAAATTTAAAAAAATATGGCTTTCAGAATATTGAGACACAAAAAAATAATTTTATTCAAAAATGCTTTATTATCTAAAACTGAAACCATCAAAAAGTTGTCATATTTGGTATTGTCACGTCCGTAACAACCTGCTCTATAAAAATACCACATGATCTAACCTGTCCGATGAACACTGTAAATAACAAAAAATAAAAACGGTGCCAAAATAGCTATTTTTTGTTACCTTGCCTCACAAAAAGTGTAATATAGAGCAACCAAAAATCATATGTACCCTAAAATAGTAGGGCTGTGGAGTCGGAGTCGAGGAGTCGGAGGCAATTTTGGGTACCTGGAGTCGGAGTCGGCAAAAAATGGACCGACTCCGACTCCTACTAGATTTAAATTGGAATAAAAAAAAATTGGAATAAAAAAAAAGCAGGTTTAAATGTCCCAATTCAGATAAAGTTATAATTAATTACTTCTCTACTGTAAGAATAAAGGCCAATGCATGCAGTGCGTCACGTTACCGCTAAACAAAGACGTTAAGTGACCGTGAAGAAGCATGCTTTTCATATGCTTCACTATGCAGTTAAAGGGACACTGACAGGCTGATTTACCGGCTAAAGATATATCTGCTGGTATTCATCAGAGGATTAGGAATACAACTAGACGACTATTACCCCCAGTTGAGGTTTACTTGTGTTTAAAAACGTTTTAATCAATATGCAAATTCTCTACCTTTGTGCCCAAGGGGGCAGGCGCACATGTAGAGTACTGGCAGCACTAGACAGGACTTGGTAGCGAGGAGGAAGAGAGAAAGCTGGCACAGCCTCAGCATAGCCAGACGAGGCTGCTGCCAGCACTCTACACGTGCGCCTGCGCAGGAATTCAGCGTTCGGCTAGCCTGAAAAAAAGGCCAGTGCAGTGAATAATAACGAGGGAACAGCGCTGGGAAGCTGTACTCGGGCGCGGCTGGGCACAAAGCCGCAGGAGACGCTGCCCCATTGGGCACAAAGATAGTGAATTTGCATACAGATTAAAATGTTTTTTAAACACAAGTACAGCTTAACTGGGGGTAACATTAGTATAGTTTTATTCCTAATTCTCTGATGAATACCAGTATATATATATCTTTAGCTGGAAAATCAGCCTGTCAGTATCCCTTTAAGGAGCAGCAATACTTACACTTTCCATCGTCTTGTGGTCTGCTGTTACAGGGAACCCATGGTTATCCTAGCCTCTCACTGATAACTGATTAAGGACTGGAGACACTTGTATAAGTGATGGGAATGGATAGTCAATAGTTCAAGACTGAAGCTGTAAACCATTGGAAAAACTGCTATCATTCAGCTAAGGCTATAAAACATGTAAACTCAGATTGTTAGCTTAAATTTTAAACATGACTATGGGATTCTACTAGGAAAATCATGTTTTAAAATAAATGCCCCTTCCCCTGCCCCGTCCTGGATCCTCCCACTGCTCTATCTTCAGCAGAAGATCAGCACACAAAGGAGAAGGCAGCAGCTTCTGCTCAACTACCTCTCTGTGCTAGAGGAGATTAGAAGAACTTGGTGGAACAGCTTCGTATTTGCATATTAAATACAGAGGAGTCGGAGTCGAGGAGTCGGAGTCGGAAGTTTCAAAATCTGAGGAGTCGGAGTCGGACAATTTATCTACCGACTCCACAGCCCTGAAAAAAACTGACACCTTATCCCATAGTTTCCAAAATGGGGTCTTTTTTTGGAGTTTCTACTCTAGGGGTGCATCAGGGGTCTTCAAATGTGACATGGCAACTTAAAATTATCCCAGTGAAATCTGCCTTCCAAAAACCATATGGCGTTCCTTTCCTTATGATCCCTGCTGTGTGTCCGTACAGCAGTTTACGACCACATATGGGGTGTTTCTGTAAACTACAGAATCAGGGCAATAAATATTGAGATTTTTTTGCCTGTTAACCCTTGCTTTGTTAGCGGGGAAAAAAATAGATTGAAATGGAAAATCTGCCAAAAAAGTGAAATTCTGAAATTTCATCTTCATTTTTTATTATTTCTTGTGGAACACCTAAAGGGTTAACAAAGTTAGTAAAATCAGTTTTGAATACCTTGACGGGTGTAGTTTCTAAAATTGGGTCATTTTAGGGTGGTTTCTTTTAGGCAAGCCTCACAAAGTGACTTCAGACCTGAACTGGTCCTTAAAAAGCGGGTTTTGGAAATTTTCTGAAAAATTTCAAGATTTGCTTCCAGACTTCTAAGCCTTCTAACATCCCCAAAAAATAAAATGGCATTCACAAAATGATCCAAATATGAAGTAGACATATGGGGAATGTAAAGTAATAACTATTTTGGAGTTAGTATTATCTGTAAAAGTAGAGAAATAGAAATAGAAATTTGCTAATTTTTCCAAATTTTTGGTAAATTTGGTATTTTTTGTCTAAATAAAAAAAAAATTTGACTAAATTTTACCACTGTCATGAAGTACAATATGAGACAAAAAAATATATCTCAGAATGGCCTCGATAAGAAAAAGCGTTTTAAAGTTATTACCACATAAAGTAACATCTCGGATTTGCAAAAAATGTCGAAAGCTGAAAACTAGCCCGGGGTAGAAAGGGTTAAAGTGCGGCATTTGTTTGAGCAGCATGAAATGTTTTACTTCCTGGTTCCTTGTCTGTGTCCGGAAGGAAGCTCTGATATCCGGAAGAAAATCACAGCCTGCTACTGTCATCGCCCCTCCTGTACAGCCTCCAGTGACTCCAAAGAAATGGGAATACGAGAACATTTCTTTTGGTTATCTCCCCATTGCCAGTTATTGTAGATATGTGCTCTGTCATATTTCGAGGTTATTTTTCCTGCTAGAGAGGTGAGAAGTTGCAGATCTAGTCACTCCCTACATCTTATTTGACAGTTATGTGATTTGAATGTACATGGTATTTGCATGTACTGTAGATGTAACTCTGAACGCTGCGCGTCGATTTTTTATGTTTTGAAGGTGTTAGGTGCAACTTTAGCTACAAATCTGGATTTGAATGCATTTTTCACAATGGGTTATACTTTGCATAATGCATCCAATAATGTGAAGTGCTAGGTGGCATTTTCACAATATGCCAGGTGTCTGCTTTAAGAAAATATATATGATATGATTTGATTTTACAAGAAGATCAGCAAAGCTTTACTTATCAGTCAAAATACTGCTGCAAAAGTGATACAAAAATTAAAAAAAAATAGAACTGCAACCTTCTCAGAGAGCCTTCCGGGCCATCCAGGGAAGTTAACTTCCAAACGGGAGCATCTTCTGATGAGAAAGGTTGAAGAAAATCACCATGCAAGTTCACTGCAGTTAGCTAAATAATTACTGAGTGTTCCCTGTGACACAATATGGCATACTGTGAAGAGGAATGGCATGAGTGGGTGTCGCCCATGAAGGAAGCCTCTCCTAAAACCCAGGCACAAAAAAGCCCCCCTACAGTTTGCCAGGGTCCATGCTGATAAAGATGACTACTGGGATTCTCAAATTTTTTTGGGGACTGATGGCTTCAAAACTGTGGCGTTGCAAAAATGAGGAGTACAAAGAAAAATGCATGGTGTCCACAGTGAAACACGGTGGCGACAGTGTCCTTACGTGGGGCTGCATGAGCGCTGCTGGTGTTTGGGATCTGCATTTCATTGATTGTATCATAAATTCAAAGTACTGCCCTATATTGAAAGAGAAGATGCTACCATCACTACGTGGTTGTCGTGATTCAGTAGCTAAGTATGTCTCAAACAAATACTTATGGGGAATCACTCTGCATCCAGCATCCAGGCTATAAAAAAGGTCGTTCTTGAAGAATGTAAAAATGTAGATGTTGCAATATGTCCCCAATCCATGCCTAGAAGACATGGAGGTCATACAAAATACTAGATATAGTAGTAACTAATTTGAGTAAAATGGAAGATTTTGAAAGTTTCTAAGTTATATTATTATCCTTACTTTCATGTTATAGGTTAAAAAATGTTCTATGGGAAATTTTACTTGTGTTCAGTGAGTTATTGATTAAAATCTTACTTTTCAGGGTGTACTACTTTATGCTGAGCACTGTATCTATAAGAAACAAAGGAAACAACAGTTAGAAGTTTACTATACAGAATGGTAGAATTGCTGACACTGAGACAGCTGACAGTATATTAAAACCGGCATTGGGTTAAAAGAATGAATATTCCGCAATATCACCTCTTTATCCACGCGAGATGTACTATATAAATACTTTGTTTTTACGTTGCTTTTAGAATTATGCAGTTTCCATAGATTTTGTTCCATTCCAACAGCCAAATTTTGCTCTGATCAATGTTTAGACATTTAATTGGACAAATGAAAACTTCCAACCAAATCTGCATAAGTAAAAGCCATGGTATTGTCATTTTGCTCACTTCCTTCGGTGTCATTTTGCCTGAGGCTGCTGCCACATGTTGCAACTGTGCTGCGTTTTTGGTGTAGCAAAAAAAAAAAAAAGCACCAAAGCTTTTCCTTCCAGCAAGAGAAAACACACAGCAGTCTTAAGTTACAGCCACGACATGTGGCACCATCCTTAAGGTTCATTTACACATACCGATAATTGTGCCAATTTACAGAGATTAATTTATGTACAAACGATCAGTTTGTAACATTAGTTTGTATTAAAGGACCTTTAGGCTTCGCTTCAGAGCTGCAGTGGAAGGAATCTTTGTAAACCCCAGCGGAAATAATGTGGTCTGTCTATGTAACACAAGTTTTCCTGGAGATTCAACTAAGCTTTTAAGATTTTTAACCTTTTTAGAAAATATGAAAAGACTATTCTTACATATTTGAAAATGACTACAAAAGAATATGTCTATGGAGAATATAGATATACAAGTATACAAAATACATTTACCAAACAAAGATTTTTAATACAAAAATAAAAAGGTACAGTATGTACACGTTTAAAGAGGACCTGCCAGCTCTCCTGACATGCCTTAGTAAATACTTGCATTCCCCATGAAATAAACCATGTTTTTTTTTTTATTCTGCCCTGTGCTTATTCCTGCTGAAAGTGTATGAATGAATTGAGAACTTATCAATGACTTCCTACCCAGTCTAGGAGAATTAACAGAGGAACAGCATAACCATTAAGCTGATATGGGTCTCCTAGAGTGAGGGTCCTTGACTACGTGGCTGCATCCCTTATTTTAACAGGGAAAGATAGCCTGTTGCCAGTATCCCTGAGTACAGGTCCTACAAACTGTATAGAGAAATAACCCAAGTCCTCCTTTCCCAGGTTGTTAACAAGAAGGGGGCTCTGCACCTACTCAATATTATTTCTTTAGTACTACAGAGTTCGTGACCACTCAAAACTGTATCCCTCCCCTGTAGACTCACATTTTTCTATTTCAGAGTAAAATATATTAATACAATAGTGCCAATTTCAGCAGGGTGGATTTGATTTAACTCAAACTGATTTAAATCACTAGTCAGTAAGGCTTGATTTAAATCATAGTTTTCTACATAAAGACTAATTCTTGCTGGTATAACTTATAATATGCAAGTAGGTGAAGATTTTTAGAATAACACACACTTTTCATATAACAGAAGCCGATGCCAGCAGTCCGCGCGTGCGCACAGGCTTTGCGCCCGTGCGGACTGCTGGCATCGGCTTCTGTTTGTGAAGTGCGCATGCGCCGGCCTGATGCGCACTTCGCTCAAGCCCGAGCCTGTGCGCACGCGCAGGATCTGAAAGCAGGAGGAGGGGGGCAGAGGGAGAGGAAGAGTCGGGGCAGAGGTGAAGAAGGCGGCGCTGGGCACCGAACGGCCGGGCACCATGGATCCACGGACCTCCCCTTGGGCACCTTAATTCATTGATTGACAGGTTAGTAAAACCTGTTTTTTAGCACAATAAAGCCACAAATAGGGTTTATAAGGCCACCTTAGGGATCCTATTATAACCCTGGACATGAGCATATCTTTAGCTCATAGGGGTTATATGTGGTAACAGAATCCCTTTAAGGTCTTTTTCTCAACTCTGTTCATGTTAGACCATTTTTGCTGTGAAGAAGAGGCATATGATCTCTGTTGAGTCAAATTCAGTTTTGAGAACTGCAAAAGTAAACCAAGCATCTGTGATAATATCTTGTAGGCAGAGAAACTGACCAATAATCTTATGGATTAATGGAATTTATTTACCCAAAAAATTTAACATATACAGCCTTATTCTACATAATTAAAAAACGAATCTTTATTTCATGATGTAATAACCTTTGGATGGTAATATATTTTCCTCAAAAAGCATTGTATATAAAAAAAATCCAATTTAAATTAAAAAGCCAATTTAAATAAAAAAATCAGATTTTTTTGATTTTTTTTTTAAAAAAATCATCGATTTTTATCCACCCTGAATTTCAGTGTGAAGTGATACTAACACACAAACTCATTAAATATGCAAAACTCCAAAATTAATGATTAATGTCCAGTTGTGTGTATAATTTCTGTGTAACAAAGTTGTCACCTGGCCAGTACTGGTCAGCTGTCCATCTAAATGCATGAGAACTAGGATAAAGGAGGACTTGCCCTGAAACACTCCTACCACTATGTAGGGCCCTGCCTGCAGCAGAACAGCTGCCCCAGTAAGGGCAATCCCACTTAGGAAACTAAACTAGTTCACCCCAAGTGGTCCCTGCTGGTGGGTTGGAATTCTAGGTTACATCGACAAGGTTATCAGATAGAGTGTTTGTACTAGCCTGGGTCAGAACCAGAGAGAGCAACATTAGTAACTAGAACAGAGACAAGCAGGGAAAACTAAGAGAAATAATCAGCAAGGCAGGAGACAGGAAACAGTCTGTGGTCATACACAGTAGCGAATTCTAGGGAGAAGGCAAAATGGGTAATCTGGTAAATGAGTCAAGTCAATAAACACAAATATACCCAAAAACGCACAGGTAGACAAACCAGGGTAATGAATAGTAACTGGCATTGAGCAAAAAGACCTGAGGATTTATAGTGGTTGTGCAATGTCAGGATGCTTATGATTTATCCTCAGGATAGGTAATCCAAATCAAATTGATGAGGGGCTGCCTCTTGGATCCCCTGCCGATCATCTGGTTGATAAGGCTGTGGTGTCTATCAAAGTTCAGCATGCTTTTCCATAGTTACCTGCATGCCTTCTACATTGTAGCAGAGGTGCAATGTAATTAAACCTTTCTCTCCGATTTAGGTGAACAAGAGATAAAGCTCTAAGTACACTGCACTGCCGCTACAATCTAGACAGCATGCAGGTAACCACTGAAGAGGCTACAGTGCTTTCACGAACGCTGTGGCTTCTTTAACCAGCTGATCAGTGTGGATCCCGAGAGTTGGACCTATACTAATCTGTTATTGATGACCTATCCTATAACTACACAACCCCTTTAAGCACAAATCTAACTGATTGTCTCTCAAGCCACACCCCCTCCTGCCTCTTTGCGTCGTCTCAGGATCCAGAACAAGTGAGTTTGTCACAGCTCTCCATCTACTCCCTCTCCTGCCTCTTTGCCTGGCTTCTGGAGCAGAAACAAGTGGTTGTTGCAATCAGATGACTGTACCAGTATGCAATGGACACA
The DNA here is from genome assembly GCA_033119425.1 of Bufotes viridis. Lineage (NCBI taxonomy): Eukaryota > Metazoa > Chordata > Amphibia > Anura > Bufonidae > Bufotes > Bufotes viridis. Next base: position 148,289,159 of record CM065594.1, on the reverse strand, counting down.
ACTGCTACGGAGCTCTTCTCAGTAAACAATAATTTACAAACCATGATGTAAAACATTGAGCAATCTGAACAATTTCAATAATAAATGGTGTGGATCCCACCAACCATTGATGTTAATAGGGCATTTGTTTGTCGCTGGCCACCTTTAAAGAAGTCTGTTGGTAAGACAGACACTTGTAAATTAGGGTCTCTAACAAACATATCAGGACTTCAATTATGGGAAATGCAATAAAACACATTTAGGGGCATTTATCAATGTATTTATGCCCTATTGTTGCGTTAAAAAATTGCAAATTGTGGGTGCTATATTTGTGCCATAATTTGCAACTTATTTGTGCCATAATTTGCAACAGAGCCTATTGCAGTCCACCAGATTTACTATAACGTACACCAGAAACTGGTCAATTATTTAGCCAGTATATGTGATGCAATAGCAGAACAACATAAAACAAGTATACCTAATCTATAACTAAGTAGATCTCCCTGCAATAGCATTGCTAGCCCCTTATATACAGCTACATTTGATAAATGTAATGTTTAAAGTAAGCACCAGAATAGGTCTCTAGCGTGTCCAAGAGCCGCCACAGGAAAATCTGTTATCTCTTATTGAATAACATCCAGTTTTGGATACTGCTTAAACCCTCAAAATAGTTGGCACATTACTGACTGTTATACCGTAAATGATCCACAAAGAGAAGTGAATAACAATTGTTCTCTACTGTGCTAATTCCTAGTTATTGACTTCTTGTATGTTATGGACATTGAAAGCAGTAAGTCACAAAGTCATCAAAGAAAATAGGACCTGTACCCACAAAGTGCAGTGCAGTCTGCAGAGCAGAAGATGCTGAGCAGATTGATTATAGTTTTTTGGAAAAAGATTCAGTAAAACTTGTAATTTATACATTTCAGCTGTACACAGGGCCTTCTTTTCAGTGACTGACAGCTATCTCTGAGTACACACTTACACAGAGAATGCCATCACTCATAATAACCAAATAGGCCATCTTGCTCTCAGAAAGAACAGAGATTTAAATGTATAAAATTGCAAGTTTTATAGAATTTTTACAACAAAACTGTCCATCTCTAACCGCTATATATGACAGTTATTTTGTCCATTTTGCTCTACGTGGCTTTATTCTACAATTTTAGATGCTTGGCTTTGAAATGGTAGGCATACCTTAATTTTCTATTTTATACTGTTCTCTAGGGATACACCATGCCCTCCATGATGTCTTTTTTTTCCTTTGCGAGCATGCGCTAGCGTCTCTTTCCTAGGCACTCAACTTGAGCCCCTTGAGTGTCACACCCAGCTGCCTACTGCCATTCCTTTTGGCCTGCACACATGCTGCACACATCATGGAGGCGCAACTTCTAGTCTCTCTAGGTAGGCACCTGAATCCTTCTATACACAAGTGGCAAACACAAAGCACAGAATTAGGGTCATTGCGCATGAGCAGATGCCTGTACTGGGAAGTAGTGACTACATTGGACATGGGACAAAAAAAATAAAATAATAATAATAAATCCGCAGCACTCTTCCGTTTGCAATGAAGTCCGGTGTCTTTATTTAGATAGCAGCATACAATTGCGACGTTTCGACTATTCCAGTCTTTCTCAAGCCTTTTTGGACATGGGACATGTCGGTACTTGTATTTTTTTCAGTATATTATGTTATTCCAACCCATTTTGATGACAAACCTGCATTGTACACTATGGGGGTTATTTATTAAGACTGGCATTTTAGATGCCCCATGTGGGATAATAGGGATATTAGAGAAGGTAAGTTGGCACCTTTCACCCTGAACCTCTTACTAAGGGCTCGTTCACACAACCGTATGGTTTTGCATTCCGTTTTTAACTTATCCGTTTTTGGTTTCAGTAGTGTTTCCGTTCCGTTTCTGTATGGTTTCAGTTTGTGACCCATTTTTTGCGGATCGCAAACGGAGCATATAATAATGTTTTAACAGTAAGTACATTGAAAAATTGGGCTGGGCATAAAATTTTCAATAGATGCTTCCGCAAAAATGGAACGGATACGGAAGACATACGGATGCATTCCGTTTTTTTACAGCCCGATTGACTTAAATGGAGCCACGGAACGTGATTTGCGGGCAATAATAGGACATGACTCAAAATGTAGCGGAACGGAAATACGGAAACGGAATGTATATGGAGTACATTCCGTTTTTTTTTGTGGACCCATTGAAATAAATGCTTCCATATACAGACGGTATACTTAACGCAAAAAACAGCCCGTATATAGAATGCAAAAAACGTTCATGTGAACGAGCCCTAACACAAAAGGCTGTCAACCCTCTGAGGTCATTTTTCTGAAAATCAACTGTTCGTCAGTGGAGAAAGCTGAATTTACATGCAGGGATCTCCTCCACAGTATGGGGACAAGCGATCGCTAATTCCATCACATGTCCCCCTACAGAACCATTGTTTGCCAGCAGCAGCATGCTGTTTAGACAGCAAGATATGCTGCCGGCAAATGCTGATTCAGGTGTCCGCACAAACAATTGTATTACCCGATAAAGTCTACTTTTACACCAGCGTAATATTTTCCGGTATTAAGATCTGTCATAGGGTCTCAATACCGAAAAAAAAAAAAGCTTCAGTTTTGTCCCCATTCATTGTCAATAGGGACAAAACATAAATGAAGATAACGGAATGCTCCGAAATGCATTCCGTCCCGTTTGGCTGCATTCTCATACCGGAGAGTAAACTGCAGCATGCTGCGGTTTGCTTTCCGTCATGAGATGCGGAGCAAGGCGGATCCATTTTCTCTGACACACTAGAAAACGGATCCGTCCCCCATTGATTTTCAATAGAGTTCATGACGGATCCGTCTTGGCTATGTTAAAGATAATACAACCCAATCCCGTTCATAACGGATGCAGATGGTTGTATTATCAGTAACGGAAGCGTTTTTGCTGAACCCTGCCGGATCCAGCAAAAACACTAGTGTGGAAGTAGCCTCTCTCGTACATCTGGTAATCGGTGGGACCTTTACACATCCAGATTATTGTTAATGAGCGCTCATTAATAATAATCTGCTTGAACATCGGGCAATGTAAAGGGCCCTTAAGAAATGTGCATGGCTGCTTTACTGCACGTGAACCTACCTCCCCCATAAGGAAAGCAAGTATTGTATAGATCCGTTACAGTTACACCCCCAAAAAAATGCCGAAATTACTGCAGGAGACAGGGGAGGAGTTTTGAAAAATAAATTAAATTAAATTCTGTATGCTGGTGTATGCTAGGCCCACCCTAGGCAATGGACCTTCAGCATCTATTGGCAAATACGGCAATGTATACAGATATAGTGGAGTTGTCCAGTCACTCTGTCAGTGTTATTTAGTCACAGTATGGTGGTGTTATTTAGTCATGGTATTGGTTTTTTAGTAATCGAAAAAGACCAACACTCACGCTTGGTATCTTGAACATATCTTGGTATCTTGCAAAATATTTCTTTATTGCCACATATCTGTGACACATTTCGGCACAACCTGTTTGACAAAGGCACAGGTTATGCCAAAACGCGTCACAGATATGTGGCAATAAAGAAATACTTTGCAAGATACCGATGAGTGCCGGTCCTTTTCGATTACTATTATATGGGACGCCTACCCTAGGACATGTGCACTCGCAGTGCAGACTGATTCAGGTTACGGTATTGTTTTTTTAGTGAGTATACTTTGGCAGAAATTGTCAAAGCTATAAGTATATAATAAAATAAGAACTCACTGGCCAATATTTTTCATGTGGGTTACATTGAGTGGCCCTCCTCCTCAGACTTTTTCAGCTGATTCAAGCATTTTTATATTTCTGGAAGATACATTAGAGGTCAGAAGTATATTAGCACTATTGAAAGTCAAAATGAGGGAGATATGCCAAAACGTATGCAAAGGAAAACTGGAATTGCTGCCCATGGAAACTAATCAGATTCCACATCTCATCTTTCAAAGCCCTTTGGAAATTGAAAGCACCAGTTTTCACACTTCTCCCCCCCTTAGTATGTTTTAGGAATATTCATGTATGTTCTTAATACTCATTGATCATGTTTGCATCATATCATCACAAAACAGGTGTTCTTTAAGTTTATTTTCATGGTTTTTGAAAGAGCCTTAATAAAGAAGTGAAATATGTATCATTGGTATTAAAGTTGTTGTCTCACTTCAACAAATGGCATTTATCATGTACAGAAAATTCAAGGCCCTTACTAATATATTGTGACTGTCTATATTGCTCCCTTTGCTGGCTGGATTCATTTTGGATAGATTTTTTGCGACTGTCGTGTTGCAGTCGTCGTATGTCGCAATGCGACACCATAGCCTATCATTATAAAAATTGTTGCACGACATTGGTGAGACAAAATGTCATGCGGCACATGTCGTCGTGTAGCCCTAGCCTTAAAGGGGCAGGGCACTGTGGAGGTCACTGTTGAGAGGACAGGGGCCACTATTAAAAGGCAGCTACTGTGGAGGTCACTGTTCAAGGGACGGTAACTGTGGAGGTCACTGTTAAAGGGGCTTTCACTGTGGATGTTACTGTTAAGGAGACAGGCCCCTTTGGAGGTCACTGTTAAAGGGGCGGTCACTGTTAAAGGGGCAGGGTACTGTGAGGTCACTGTTAAGGGAGCAGGGTACTGTGGCAGTCAGTGTTAAAGGGACGGGTGCTGTGGAGGTCTCTTAAAGGGGCGGACTGCTGTGAAGGTCAAAGTTAAGGGGATATGCTGCTGTGGAGATCCCATATCAAGGAGGCGGGGACTGTGGGGGGGGGGTCAGTGTTAAGAGGGCAGGGTGCTGTAGAGGTCACTGTTATGTACGATACTGTCAATATCTTTTAACGACACACACAAACATGAAATGAAATAGATGAAATATACCCATGCAAAGCCGTGTCCTTTATTTATATATCAGAGACAGAGAGAGAGAAGTGTACTGATATGAGACGTACAAGGTATAATAGTTCAGTGTGTACAGATCTATGTGGTCAGTTATATGTTATGGTTATTGTGTGAGGTACATGAGGTAATAGTGGTTGCATCTTTCTGCTGTACTATATATATCACAGATAGGGAATGGGGTGCAAATGAAGAGAAAGGAGGACCTCCTCTTACCATGCTGTTGGGGGTTAAAGGACCTGTGATGATACTCTACGCTATTCCTTTACTAGATATACTGGACCTGTCGTGATGATGATGTCATCACAGGTCCTGGCAGATGTTCCTATTTAACCTGGGAACTACCCAATTCTTAATGCAGTTCCTTTACTAGATGTACAGGACCTGTGATGACATCACAGGTCATTTAGCTTTCTCTATCTCTGATGATGGGGTAATATTCTGGAGCTGGACTGTGATGAGTGTAATTAGGGGGTGAGGCCTTTCGTCCACTGCAGGGCCTTTTCCCCCACTGGCTCCAGCTGGTGGTCTGCCCATATTGGAGGTATGCCACTGGTTCAGATGCTAAAATGTAATTGAATAAAATTATAAAATGTAGATCAATTTACTTCAAAGTAAAAAAACTTCAGAAAATGGCACAACGAGACACTAATAAAAGGTAATAAGCACATATTACAGATTAGAAAGCTCAGAACTTTATGTCTCATCAGGGGCACACCTCCGGACCCCATGGGGTTAGCAGAGTGAAGAGGCTGCAGTGCTAATTGGAGACTCCATGCTTCTTCCTCTTGCAAAGCCAATACAGCAACGTCCACACATATGTAGCTGTGTCTAGCAGTGTGTAGTGCAAACACATGGGTATTGCTGTTGCTGTTTTGGGTACTGCAGTTAACATGTGTTCTGCTGATAGTCCCCTACCGATCATATATCGGAACATTCGTCCATCACTTTAAACCCCCAAAAAAACTTCAACTAAATGCCTACAAGGAATATTCAAATCTTAAAAAACAGTGACTGGTAATCTATAACAAACGTGTCACATAAGGTAAGCCATGTTTTAGAGCTGATTGTTAGTGTTCTAAACAAAGACATTCTTGTTTTAATTTCTTTTGCCAGGCTCGTCCAAAAGGTGAAGGTCTGACCCCATACCAAGGCAAAAAAAGATGTTTTGGAGAATATAAATGTCCGAAGTGCAAAAGAAAATGGATGAGTGGGAACTCCTGGGCCAATATGGGTCAAGAGTGTATAAAGTGTCACATCAATGTCTACCCTCACAAGCAGGTTGGTCACAAAGTCATGGGTTATATGGAAATGTTTTGTCTCATCACATTGCTGTGTTCATGACATAGTACAAGAACTAAGAATATGTCTATGTTGGGCTGTCTTCACACCAAATGCTCCAAGGCATAAATGTGCAACCCCTGCTGTCCACTTTTTCCCTTTCCTTAGTTTATTACCCATCCTACCCCCATACGTTTTGCCTCTTAATTAAACTTTACCCTGTGCAGTTACCCCATATTATCTCTGGCTATCTCTATAGTCCTTCTTGTAAATTTTCTACCATAGAACCCAGGTTATTTGCTACAGGATTCCAATCATTACATCATCACCTAAAAATGAGAGCGCTAGAATAAATAACCCAATGTAAGGATAGACATGACAGCTGGTTTGCATTTCCAGTCTTGTGTATTCAGATCCTCTGGAGATGAATAATTAAAGGGAAAACGTTATTTATTAGTGAACTTTGCATCCCAAACTGACTATTAATCCAAAAAATTTTAAACTCTGGAAAAACAAGATATGACCAAGAATGTAGCATTCATTTTGTATAGTAAATTCTAACATAGCACACTCTTAAGAATGTATAGTGCCTATTACTACCTACCTGATTATAAACAAATTCTATATACACATATATATTTCTAAACGAATTTGAGTAGGATACAAAAATAGTAAAATACTAAACAGAACAGTATAACTGCATCATTTCCTTTATGATTTCAGAAGCTATCTGTTTGCAGTCATTAAAGTAGCACTACCACAAAATTTGTATTATCTGACCTGTTAGAAAGGTACATGATGTAAACTGTGGTGAATGTAATATTCTCACCGGTGACTGTATTTGTGAGCTATCCACTCCCTTCTGATACTTAGCTGTGTTATGTGACCAGCACTCTCACTTTCTAAATACCACAGCATCTTATGTGGGGAGAGGAAGCCAGTTTCTCTATGTATTCCTATGTGAGCCTCAATGTCAGTCTTATAGGAATGACTAGAGAAATAACTCCTTCCTGTACTGTGTCAGTTGGAGATCAGAGTCCTGGTCACATGACACAACTGAGAATCAGAAGGGAGGTTATAACTTACAAATATAGTCACCTTCAAATACAGTCAGCTTCTTTAAATAGGAACCTTCAGTCTAATGCATAAAGATCTGTTACGATCATGTTTTGAGACGGCTCAGTAGAGGCAGGGCCGCACTATCAATTAGGCGAGGTGAAGCGATCGCCTTAGACGGCTCGGCACTGGAGATCAGTGAAGGGTGGTGGCAGGGCCGAGGGAAATGAGCCCCTTCATTGTAGATGCACTTATTTATCCATCCTTTTCAATTTTCAACTCAGGCAGCAGAAAGTCTAGGTGCACCCCTGAATAAAGGACTCAGCTCTGATAAATATACTGCAACAAGCTATGACCCTGAGTGTGCATCTCTCGACCATGAGCTATCTTTACCATACATAAACAATAACATTTCAGATTGTATGACTGCAAGCAGAGGTCTTGAAAAAGTGATGAATTGAATTAAGAGAGTAACATTTATTATAATAATAAGCAAGTCATAAGTAAAAATTATTTTATTGGTGAAAACTGTACAATTGAAAACCTTTAGAACCCTGTTGGGCTTAATTCAGCCTGGACCTTCCAGTTTAGCTGTTTGGTGTTGCAGACAGTACCTGATGCACTCTGGTTTACAGCTCACCTACCTGAGACCAACTTTAGTGTCTCTGTCTAAGACACAATCCAGTCTATTTAAAGTGTCCATAGAGAACTAGAATAGAAATGTCAAGGGAGATATATGGTGGTATGCAAAAGTTTGGCTACCCCTGGTCATAATTACTGTGAATAATTAAGCAATTTGACGGTAAAATGATATCCAAAGGGATAAAGTTAAAGATGAAACACACTTTTTAACATTGTAAGCAATACCAATGTATTATTTTGGTTTTGCACAATTTTAGAATGAAAAGAGGAAAGGAGTGTCTGAACTTGCCCGAGGAGATTTGAGCACTCAGTGATAAGTTTGACTGAGGTCTCAGACCTTAAATAGCCTGTTAGCATTAAAGCTTGTTCGCAATCATCGTTAGGAAAGGCCAGGTGATACAAATTTCAAAGCTGTATAAATACCTTGACTCCTCTAACCTTGACCCGCAAACAGCAGCTATTGGTTCTTCTAAGCAGCTGCCTTACACTCTGAAAATGAAAATAGTTGAGCCCACAAAGCAGGAGAAGGCTATAAGAAGATAGCAAATCAAAAAATGTAATTAAGAAATGGCAGTTAACAGGAATAGTGGAGGTCAAGAGAAGGTCTGGACAACCAAGAAAAATTTTAGACAGCTCATAGATTGCTAGAAAGTCAAATCAGAACTCTAGCTTAACTGCTAAAGACCTTCAGGAAGATTTAGTAGACTGTGGAGTTACATTGTACAATTGTACATTGTAGCATAGTTTATAAGGCAGAAAAAAGATACGTCTATCCAGTTCAGCCTTTTATTCTGCAATTTGGTCCAGAGGAAGGCAGTCTAGTATCAGAGAACATGGAGCGCACTGCTATCAGCACGCTCCATGTTTCCTCAGCAGAACAGGGGGGAGGAGGCAGTCTCCCCCCCCCCCCTGGTGCTGCTGCCACCAATGAGGAGGGAGTGGCAGAGGAGGGGGGTGTGGGGGGCTGTGGCAACTGCTCCACCAATGATGATAACTAAACCATTAATACAAAAACAGGAGGCGGGTGGCGGCGGAAGAAGCACATACCCGGCACCCGGCCTCTGTGAAAGGGAGCTGCCACACCTGAGGGGTTAGCTGCTGATGATCGCAGCTCCCTGTCATAGAGGTCGGGTGCCGGCTATGTGTTTCAGCTGCCGGCACCCGCCTCCTGCATTTGTATTAATGATTCAACCCCCATTATTAAACCATTAGTGGCGCAGTGCGCCCCCCAACCCCCCCAGTATTAAATTATTGGTGGCGCAGTGTGCCCCCCAAACGCCCCAGTATTAAATCATTGCTGGCGCAGTGCGCCCCCAACCCCCCCAGGATTAAATCATTGGTGGCACTGGCCACAGGGTCCTCCCCGCCACCTCCTCCTCATTGGTGGTGCAGTGGCAGTTGTGATCGGAGCTCCAGCAGTGTAATCCTGGGGCTCTGATCGGTTACCATGGCAGCCAGAACTCTACTGAAGCCCTGGATGCCATGGCAAGCTCCCTGCTGCTGTGTGTACAAAGCACAGGGCAGCAGGGAGAGTGTAAAGTCCCATTCACCCTAGTAGAGCTTTATTAGGGTAAATAGGACAAGGGATCAAAAGATCCCAGGTTCTAGCCCCTCAGGGGGAAATAGTTATTAAATAAAAAGTAAAAAAAATTTTTTAAATATATTAAAGATAAATCTCCCCTTTCCCAATTTTACATATAAAATATATAAACAATAAATAAAAACATATTAAATATCGCCACGTCCAAAAAGTCCAAACTAGTAAAATATAAAAAAATAACTCCTATTATAACTCTTATAAAAACAATTCAACATTTTAGTCTCCTTGTGCCCCCCAAAAAATAGGATAGGACTGTTCGAATATGGGCCAGACGTTCCATAAAATGCGGAATGTATGCAGCCTCTTTGGTGTTTTTTGCGTGGTATCGAATGGTATAGAGTATCGCAATACATTTTTATGGTATCGAAATCTAATCAAAATTTTGGTATCATGGAAACCCTAATCAAATGTTTTGGAGAAGTCAAGATATAAGACATCCATTGACTCGCCGCAGTCATAGAAACTGATTAAATTAGTTTGGCAGGACCGATCCCTCATGAAGTCGAGCTGATATGACGTTATTCACTTATTTAAATTGATATACTCCAGAATAGAAAACCCTCAAACAGTTTGCCCACAACAGATGTTAAACTTGCTGTCCTATAGTTTCCAAGCTCTGTTTTTGACCCATTTTTGAATAATGGCACGACATTTGCTAAGTTCCAATCCTGTGGAACACTCCCTGTCAGTATAGAGTCCTTAAATATCAGAGTTGTGGTACATTTTTCTACTGTTCAGTGAAATCTCCTATATTATGGCTTTCATAGGAGAGCAATCAGAAGAAAACCTCCTGCGTCCCCACCACAAATCCACCGTTAGAAGTTTTCAATATAACATCTAAACAAGCCTGATGCATTTTGGAATCAAGTCCTGAGTAGTGATGAGCAAAGCGAGCTTCTGATCCTAGATCCGAAGTTGCTTTGGTCAAAACTTCGTTTGAATGCTGTATGGAGATTTGTCTCCGTATAACATTCAAATGTATGGGCTCCGGTGATGCGAAGTGAGTTATTACCGAAGTCTCGCAGGACTTCGGTAAATATCTTTGAGATTTGATTCTTGAAATTTAAAACAATTTAAAAACATGGATCCGAAGTCAGCTTCAGTACCAAGGTACCAGTCGGATCTGACTTCGGATCCAAGTTTAAAAATCGATGGCCAAAGTTGTTCACCGAAGTCTCAGCAAGACTTTTGTGATAACTCACTCCGCCAGAGCCCATACATTTTAATGCTGTACGGAGATGGGTCACTGAACAGCATTAAAACGAAGTTTGGAGCGAATCAACTTCTGATCTAGGATCCAAAGCTCACTTTGGTCAACATTGGTCCTGAGGACCGATGAGGTTAAAATAGAACTCTTTAGCCACAATAAGCAAGAAAAAAATAAATAAACCTACAAAAATGACCTAGTAGGACCACACCTCTACAACAGAGCCAAACCTACAAAGAACTGGTGTGTATCTCCCCCAAAATAAACACAATACAAATAATGTAAAAAAATTAATGTACATTAATATCTTTTTAAAATGACACATATAGAATAAGAGAAAACATATTCCAGTGGTACAGCAAATATAGAGGAGAACACGTGAGAGGGGTATAAAAGTCTTACAAGTACATACAATCAAATAGTTACAATGGAATCTTGAAGAGACAATGTGTAAAATACTGCCAACTCGCTGGGTTTCAACCCCCCCCCCCCAAGAAGAGGTGTGCGAAGGCCCAGCAGCACAATGAGCAAGAGTAAAAACACCTCTCCAACAATTTTGCATGGGAACGGATCAATCATGCTTTTAGGTTTGTGTTTTTCGCTAATTACACGGGGAACATTTCATGGGTAGAGGGAAGAAAGGATCCAATGAAATTCCAGCTAATTCTGGAAGCAAACATATCACCAACTGTAAAAATTCTGAAGTAAACAGGATGTCTTCTACAAATGAATAATGATCCTAAACAAACTTCAAAAGCCGCAATAAACTACCTCAAAAGACGCAAGCTGAAGTTTTTAACATGGCCCTCACAGTCCCCTGGTCTGAACATCATTAAAAATCTGTGGATAGACCTCAAAAGAGCAATGCAGCCCAGGAATCTCACAGAACTGGAAGAATGGATGAAAATCCCTTAAACAAGAATTGAAAGACTCTTGGCTGGCTACAAAAAGTGGTTACAAGCTGTGATACTTGCTAAAGGAGGCGCTACTAGGTGCTAACCATGCAGGGTGCCCAAACTGTAGTTTTGGGCCCTTTTCCTTTTTTGTTATTTAGAAAATGTAAAAGATAAAAATAAAATACAAAGGGAATGTGTCATCTTTATGCCTTTTGGAGACCATTTTATCTACAACTTGCTACTTGTTCACAGTAACAGTAATTTGGACCAGGGTGGCCACTGTATAAATATGTATATAAATATATATCATAAGGGGGAACTTAGGATCTTACTGCTTATGGTTAATACACCGGGGCTCAATTACTAAAGACTGGTTATCCACATACCAATCTATTTTAAAGTAAGATCCAACCATTTTATTAGGAGGCACAAGCCTCTTAATAAATTTGCTGCATTTATCATCCGTACACAAGAAAGTGAATGCCATGCCAGCTAGGAACTAGGAACCCACTTAGATTTAAGTTACAATTTATGCCAGTTTTCTGGTGCAAATTACTGTAAATTTGTCAGACAGCAGTGGAGTCATCACCTTCTGCTACGCTCTTGCAAATTATTTTGCTTAAAGGTATGCTTACACAAAATTTGCAACTTTTCTGTATGCCAGAAAACTGACATACAGCCTTTGTAATTTACCCCCAATACGGGAGCTTAATTTGTTAGTGGCTCTGTGGCAATCACTGACTTCAGTGGTCATGTGCCATATACTACTGAAGCCAGTGATTGGCTGTAGTGTTGCTTGCAGATACAGGTACATAAGTGCTGCAGCCATGAAAATTACATCGCGGCCACAGCAGCAGGGGGGATTGGAGTGATAGTACTGGAAGAGGCAGCAGATGAAATAGGTCAGTGTAAGTTATTATGCTGTCTTTCAGACATATAATGGCGGCATGGAATTTTTCAGAGAAGAGGTGATTTTTAATTAGTGGAGAAATGCTCTTCAGGATTTGGCTATTTACAAGAAACAAACACAAGATACAAATATAATACAAAAGTAACAATGGCCAAAAAGCAGATTTATAGCCTTACATACATTTAAATAGAGTGTAGTAGTGTAATACAAAGTTACAGAGCTTTCTAACATACTTTGCGCTTATTAACAGGAGAGACTTATCATATGGAAGCAAAGAATTGGGCATATTAACCCTTTCATGGTTGGGCGATTTTCCATATTTTTTTTTGTTTGTTTTTTATTCCCATCCCTCCCAAAGCCATAACTTTATTTTTCTGCTCACATAGCTGTATGATGGCTTGTTTTTTGCGAGGCAAGATGCCCTTTATAAATGGCAGTATTTACGGTTGCATACAATGTGGTGGGAAGCTGGAAACAAAATTATAAATGGGATGAAATTGGGAAAAAAACACAATTCCACCACAGTTTTCTAGGTTTTGTTTTTAGAGTGTTCCCTATACCATAAACCTGACCAGCTACTTTCATTCTTAAAGTACAAATCCGGCAATACCACATACATATTTTTTATTTATTTTTTTCATTTTTATACTGAAAAAAAATTAAAACCTTGAAAAAAAAAATTCTTTTCTCTTAATCTCCATATTCTGACCCCTATAACTTTTTTATATTCATGTGTGTGGAGATGTGTAAAGACTCATTTTTGTGTGGCGATCTGTACTTTTAAGTGATACCATTTTTAGGGTGTGTCCAACTATTTGATCATAAACTTAGAAGAGGATTATTTACGGTTAGAGCAGTGAGACTATGAAACACTCTGCCTAAGGAGGTGGCGATGGTAAGTACAGTAAAGGAATTCAAGAGGGGCCTGGATGTATTTCTGGAGTATAATAATATTACATGCTATAGCTACTAGAGATGGGTCGTTGATCCAGGGAGTTAATCTGATTGTCGGTTCTTTTCTCCTAAAGTGAGGAAAATTGGCTGCTACCTCACAGGGTTTTTTTTTTTTTCCCTTCCTCTGGATCAACTTGCAGGATAACAGGCTGAACTGAATGGATAGATGTCTTTTTCCAGCCTTGTAAACTATTTTACTATGTACTGTAACTATGTTAGTTTTTATTAATTTTTTTGTGGGAGGAGAAGCGACCAAAAAATGACGAATTGGCCATTTTGGCTTTTTTTATTTTTTTTCTCTTTTGCCTTTTTCGTATGGTTTACATTTTTTTTATATTTTAATAGTATGGGCATTTTTGCATGCCGGGATACCTATGATGTGTATTTTTTTTTTTTTATGTTTTTTTTTTTTTTTTTTTCATTTTGTGGAAAAGTGGGTGTATTAAATTTGTATATTTTTTCACACAGGAGGACAGGGGCTGCTACTAACACACTCCAGCTCCCCCGAGCCAGAGCACACTTGGAGGTGCGCGCTTCTGTTTCTTCAGTATTTAGATGCCGTTGTCAGAACTGACCATGGCATCTGAAGTGTTAAATATCCGGGATCGGCATTACCACCAGTTACGGATATTTGCTGTAGGAGCCTGCTGTATGAAACGGCTATGGCGCTTGCTTGGTTCAGGTCCAGGCGTCATCTTTAAAGTCCCAGCCACTGATGTACATAGCTGTATGACGGTCGGGAAGAGGTTAAGATCCAACATACTTGCACCTTCCACTGACAACTGCTGTTGGGCGGAGAGTCAGGACATTGCCATACACATGAGATAGTTGGCCACTCCTGCTAGCAAAGTTTCCTGTAATGAGTATAGGCATCTATAGCTTTAGAATGATAGCTGTAAACCCTGATTCATTCAGTAGTAAGGATGGTTTACTCTGCTGGGCGTCCATCTATGTGCATGTAACATATATGTCCATGCTGTATTCTTTATGTTATACAGCATTATCAGCAGCTCACATAGCGTCCAACTGAATTTAGACAGAAATCTAAAGGCAATTGTGATCCACCATGGTGCCCTAGATGAATTGCGTGGCATCTAGGTACAACTGCAGTTTAAAGACCCCCATACACATTACTGTTTGAACCTACCAAGAATGACCGGTTTGGCCGACAGTCTAATGCAGGCTTTCTCATCTCCGGTCCTCGGGACCCACCTACCAGTCATGTTTTCAGGATTTCCTTAGTGTTGAGCAGGTGATATAATTGGTTTCCATGCATCAGGACTTACCACAGGTATTCATTCTGTGGGATATTCTCAAATCCTGACCGGTAGGTGGGTCCCGAGGACTGGAGTTGGGGAACCCCAATGTGTATAGGGAACTTCAGACTCTAATGTATATGGGGAGCTCCAAACTCTCCCCCAATATATGATGTTGGTCGGAGAGAAATATCAGACAAAGTGAATATTTTTACTCTATCCTTTTGCTCTCCCAGGAGATAAGCTGTCCGCTAGCAGCCTTCTCTTTTTTCCTCTTTGACAAATACATGCTTGGCTGAACCGAACATGTATGTGTATGGGGGTTGGGAAGGGAGTTGGGAGAGATAGTTATTGGCTAAATGATTATTCAGCCAACAGCTATTGAATGTGTAAGGCCATCTTAATGCCAAGGGAAAGAGTGGAGGGCTTTGCGGTTTGCTTATGAGGGGGGGACTGCTACAGTGTAACTGCTGTATAAACACTGGAGAGACATTACTATTGCTAGATCTCTGCAATCTTCTAGGGAGTTCTGGGACACAGCTGACAGATTTCTCAAGTACAACTGTAACTTTGTTTTTTACATTTGATTAGAAAATTATCCAAGTTTATATTAAAAACATCTTCTAATATAATCTAGAAAACATGGAGCAGCGTGGACAGTTCATACAAACATAGCATATGCAATGTTTGGGGTAAAGAAAACAACGCCATCAATACATATATATCCCTACGACATACTAATACATAATAATATACATTAGGTAGCTCCATCCGGATGAAAATACAGTTCAGGTTTCATCATAGTTGCACGGAGGTGCTTATGTAAGACAGGGCATCATTAGAAGTTTGGATTCAATTTATTCTGTCTTAAAGGGACTCTTCCATTAAGAAAAAAAAATCTCATATTAACAACCTAGAGCAGTGATGGTGAACCTTTTGGAGAGTAAGTCCCCAAACTGCAACCCTAAACCCACTTATTTATCGTGAAGTTGCAACACGACAATTTAACCTAAATACTACAGTCCAATGCAGTATATCGTCCATGTACTCTATCATTTAGCTATAATAGCCTGCCTACGTTCAGTGCTCTGCCTGTGCTGTTCATAGTGCACCCTGCGCTGATGATTGGCAGGAAAAGCCTAAGGCATATTGGTGTTTGTACCATATTGGTATTGGTATAACCCTGGGTTCAGACCTGAGCGTTCTGGAAACGCGCGTAAAACGTTTTTTACGTGCATTTTTGTCGCGCGTATTTCAGCGTGTTTTTGCATATAGGAAACGCCCCAAAAAAAGCTCAAGTACTTGTTTATGCGTCGGGCGTTTTACAGCGCGTTAAAATGCGATGTAAAACGCTCAAGTGAGAACCAGGGCCATAGGAAAGCATTGGTTTTCATGTGTTGAGCGTTTTACAGCGCGTTTGAACGCGCTGTAAAACGCTCAGGTGTGAACTTAGGGTTAGACTTTTTCCAGGGCACGGGTGCCCACAGAGAGGACTACGAGTGCCACCTCTGGCACTCGTCCCATAGGTTCGCCACAACTGACCTAGAGCAGGCATCTTTACATAGGCAATTGCGGACAAGAAAAGGCATTCTCTATATAGTGCCAGCAATGTGCGGTCCGCAAAATGCGGAATGCACATTGCAGCCATCCGTGTTTTGAGGATCCGTGTTTCCGCAAAACAAACTACGGATGTGTGAATTAGGCCTTATTTGTAAAACTGGTGCTGGATGCTTCAAAGTTATGGAGAGGCCAGCGCCTCCTCATAATTTCATCGGATCCTCTGCCAGCTATGGAACTTTATTATGACCAGCGGTCTTAATAAATGTGCCCCTGAGTTTTAAAAGTACCCTTTTGTCCCTTTAATTCCCGTTCAAGGGTGAAAAAAATAGTTACCAAAGTTTAACGGAAAAGAAACTAAATAACTCATTATCAATAAACACGATAAGCATGAACTGGAGATCTGTGGTTTGGAGTCTCTGTGGGACTCCCTGCATTCCCACCAATGTCAAGTGTTGTATAAAAAGAGAGAATAAAAAATAAGAAAAAGAGAGAACCCATTTAGGAAAAGTATATGAGCTTAGGCTGATTTGGCTTTTATTTGCCATCAGTTGAGTAATATAGATATTGGAGGGCATGTGTTGATATGATAACTTGTAAAAATTGCTGTAAAACTATTTAGGGACTAGGGTTACTGCTTTTAGTCAATGGACCACAAAGCATACCAGTGATATTGAACATCCTGTCCTATCTACAGGCAGCATGTTCTATAGCAGAAGATGCTTAGCAGATTGTATGGGTAGTGGAAAAAGATTCAGTAGAATAACTGCTCACTCTGGATCTTTGGGTGGTCTGATTAACAGCTATCTGTAAGTGTGTATGCTCGTTCAAGGAAGCAGCGAGGCTGCCCACTTGTATCACATGCTGTGAATATGCCATAAAATGTTCAAAGGGGTTGTCCATGTTATTGAAAAAAGAAGTCAGCCAAGGGAGCATTTCTGATTAAATAATAAAAAAACATATACTCACCTATTTTATCCCCCATCACTTTCAGCGCTACACCTCCTATTCTCACCCCTGGGCTTTGTTTGGTTGGCTGCAGCAACGGTGTTCCTCTATATTCCATGTGACTGCTGCCAATCACTGGATTCAGCGGTTATGTGCCATATATTGCTGAAGCCAATGCAGCCATGAAGATGATGTCAAAGCAGATGATTGTCTTCACTGAAAATAGGAAAGCCAGGAACCGCGCTTCAATCCAGAAACCACGTAGAATAGCACAAACTGTAGCGAGGTCTTCAACACTGGAAAGCCACTTTAACGCCACGAAGCCGACCAAACAAATTTCCAAATATGCCCTTGGGCAGAGCAGTTGTGGATGACATTTATGCTGTTTTTATTCTTACCGCTGTGAGTATAATAAAGCCTCAAAGGTTTCAAGCACTGTGGGTTTTGCACTATGTGTTTGTCTTCTTAAGGTGTGCCATATTTGGAAATTTGTTTGGTCAGCTTCGTGGCGTTAAAGTGGCTTTCCAGTGTTGAAGACCTCGCTACAGTTTGTGCTTTTCTACGTGGTTTCCGGATTGAAGCGCGGTTCCTGGCTTTCCTATTTTCAGTGTACCCAAAAGGAGGACGGACCTACTCCAGCCATTTCCAGGACTGCTGCTATAAACTGCAAGTTGCTTACAGACATAAAAAGCTTTTTCTGTGTGACAGATGATTGTCTTGCCTTTTTTTTGTAATATCACAGACAACCCCTTTAAATTGCCAGTACCTCTTTAAGAGGTTCTTTTTAGAAGAACGTGTCTTGTTTGATATATACAAATAGATGGAACAAATAATCTTTACAATTGATTTTTATCAGTAAAACTAAAAGGGGCCTTTGAAAAGATAGAGGTTGCTACTCTGAATGTATCATTAAAAGTCATTTTATCTGACTCTCCCCATGCAGGAACTGCCATGTTTCTTCAGTTATTTTCCAGCTACACCCAACAACCTCACATCTGGTTTGCTAAGCTGCCAGAAACATTATTGGTATGTCATGGCATACTTTAAAGGCCAAAAACATGATGTCACACACGGAGCACTGAAGAGATCTGGGGATAATTTATGGGATGTGTTTTTCAATACAGCCGTTTCAGTGGATTTCTGGTTGGTATATGTACACAGGTAACAGTATAGCATCTGAAGTTCTTTCAAGAGCATTTAGCATGGTCCCATGTGCTCCTCAGCAACACACTGCAAATGCAGTAGGGAGAGCAAGTGAGAGAATTATCCTTTGCAAAAAGAGATCTATGCATTAAATGTGACATTAGAAAACAAAGTATGTGGTAATATAGGTGATAAGTAAAATAGATGCCCACAGCTACCTCAGCCCCCCCGTCCCCCCAATGAATTAACTGTGATTAACCCAGTTTTTGGAAATCTGAGTTCAATTTTACTAGCTACACCCTGGCCTAATTACTGCCAGACCTGTAGAATCACTTAAATAATACCTGTCCGACAACATGAAGTAGGCTTAAAAGATCTCAAAAAGCAACACATCATGCCCCGATCTGAAGAAATTCAAGAACAGATGAGAAAGTAAGTCAGTCTGGAAAAGGTTACAAAGCCATTTTTAAGGCTTTGGGACTCCAGTGAACCACAGTGAGACCTATTATCCACAAATAGAGAAAACATGCAACAGTGGTAAACTTTCCCAGGAGGGCCGCAGGGGTGCGCCTAGCCTTTCTGCTGCCCGGGGTGAAAATTTAAACAGTGCCCCCTCTCCCCCAATCCCTATATCAAATTCTCAACCTAACCCTTTCCCTCCTAAAATGACATATATCACTACAAAACATACAGGGTAATATATCTCCCCATACCTCTTAATCCAGGGATGTCTCCTCTGATGTAGACTTTCTTTTTCCATATCTTCTCCATTCAGACCAGACCATCATGATGATTTTTCACCCATCTCTCCTAAAGACATCTTAGTTTCCTACTTTTCCATCATCCTCCCACTTTCTGGACAAATCATCCTACCACCTCCAATAATGGGCCTGCTGTGCTCCCCAATATTATATGGCAGAAACAGATAAACCCCCTGATAATACTAGTAGCATGTAGATAGTGCCCCTCAATAATTATTGGCACGCAGTTTCCTAAAATATCTGTGCCCAGCAAACGGTGTCCCTGACACCAATAGTGTAAACATAATGTCCCCCAAAAATAACTGTGCCAAGCTGATACTGTGCCAGGGTGCCCCCACGGTAATAGTGCTCTCAAAAGTCCCACCAATAGTAATAATTCTCTGTCAGAACACACTTGGTAGTAATAGTGCTCCTACAGGGCCCCCAACATGTCCCCACTGTGGCCCAGAAGTAATAATGCTCTCATAGTACCCATACTAATAATCGTGTTCCCCGTAGTCCCCCAGTAGTAATAAAACCTAAAACATAATGCACCCCAGTAGTAATAATTCTCCTTATAATGTGACAGTAGAAAAATGCCCCCTTAAAATGACCACAGTACAAAAAATGGTCCCTTATGTGCACCAGTACACAAAATGGCCCCTTATGTGTGCCCGTGTAGAAAATAATGTGCAATAGTATGAACATGCCCCTGTTCTGTGTGCCAGTACATAAAATACCCCCTTTTAGCTCCCCCAGTTGGGCTAATGTGCCCATAGTTCCCCTATATTGTGTGCCAGTATAAATCACCCCTATATAATGCCCCCATAGGGCTCCTCTCCCCCCTTCCCCATAGTGCCCCCATAATGGGCCAATATAAAATGCCCGTATATAGTGCCCCCTGTTAATGCCCCTATAGTGCTCCTCTCCCCCCTTCCTCTTAGTTCCCCCTATAATGTGCCAGTATAAAATGCCCCTATATAGTGCCCCAGTAGATACCGTCAGTGTCCCCCATAATGTGTGCCAGTATAAAACCCCCCTATACAGATCCCCGTAAATGCCCTCATAGTGTCCACAATAATTTGCCAGTATAAAATACCTCTTCTTAGTGCCCACAGTATATGCCCCCATAGTGTGCCTCTCCCCCCTTCATTATAGTGACCCCCATGATGTGCCAGTATAAAATACCCCTTCTTAGTGCCCTCAGTTGATGTCCCTATAGTGCTTCTGTGCTCTCTTCCCTATAGTGCTCCCCATAATGTGCCAGTAAAAATGCTCCTCATTAGTGCCTCTAGATGCCCCCATAATGCTCATCTTCTGCAGTGTGCCAAATAAAAAAAACACATATACTTACCTCCATGCAGCTGTCAGTGAGGCGATACAGACCTCTTGTGGCCTGTGTCCTGCGCAGTGCACTGCCGGCTCAGGCAGCGTAATGATAATAATGTCATTGCACCGCCTGCGCCTAGTGCCTGCAGCCTATCAGAGGAACAGGGAAGGGAGATGCCTCTCCCCTGCCCCGCCCCAACATCCAACTGTCTCTCTGTCCTGAGAACAGTGATACAAATGAATGTAAAGAGATGAGCACTTCCACAATGGAAGCGCTCATATCCCATGGCCCTGTCTCCTCCGCCGCCCCCATTAATCTCCAGGCCGTGCCACCTGAGGCAATCACCTCACCTAATTGGTGCAGCCCTGAATGGCCATCCTAACAAAATTACACCAAGAGCACATCGACAACTCATCCAAGTTACATACAGCAGCTGCTGATATTGGATACTTATTTTTAGCTTTAAGCTGGCAGACGGGGTATTACTAGGGGTATGGTGGTGGGCCCTTACATGATTGTTAGTGGAAGGAAGAGTACATTGACTACTGTGGTGCAAGGAACCTATTGTGGGTGCCAACCAATGTGGATGAGGGCTACTGTGACTTGCGGAGGTCCTGCTGTGACTACTGTGGGGGAGTATCACTGTGTCTACAATAAAATATAGAGGGGGCTGTCATGACTGCTTGGTACAGTGGAGGTGGGTGCTGTAAATAGTGGGATTAAGGCCTTATTCACACATCCGCAATGTAGTCCGCATGTATTCCGCAATTTTGCGGAATACATGCGGACCCATTGACTGTGAATGGGGCCGGGAACGATGCGGAGAGCACACACTGTGCTCTCCGCATCCGATTTTGCGGAGCGCGCCGCCGATTTTCCGGTCCGCGGCTCCGCAAAAAAAATAGAGAATGTCCTATTCTTGTCCGCAATTGCGGACAAGAAGAGGCATTTTCTATGGAGTTCGGGCAATGTGCGGTCCGCAAAAATGCGGAATGCACATTGCCGGTGTGTCCGTGTTTTGCGGATCCGCGGCTCCGTGGATCCGCAAAACACAACGGATGTGTGAATAAGGCCTAACAGTGCACTCTGAACTATATATATATACCGTGTATACTCGAGTATAAGCCGAGTTTTTCAGCACAAAATTTGTGCCGAAAAACACGAACTCGGCTTATACTCGAGTCATACACGTAAAAGGAGAGTGGAGTGGGAGGAGGAGCTGGGGGCGGGCATTTGCGGCGGGGCCGGTGCGCTCACTGCTGACTTACTGATGTCACGTGCCTGCCCAGCCTGCTTTATGAATGAAGCAGGCAGCACAGGCACGTGACGTCAGTCACGCTGCGCTCGCCCCGGCCTGCCTGGAGTATTCAGTGCAGCATGTGAGGAGGTATTTAGGAGCGGTGAAGGGGGGGCTCTGGATGGCACTGTTATGGCATGGGGGGGCTGTGAATGGCACTGTTATGGGATGGGGGTGCTGTGGATGGCATTGTTATGGCATGGGGGGCTGTGAATGGCACTGTTATGGGATGGGGTGCTGTGGATGGCACTGTTATGGCATGGGGGGGCTGTGAATGGCACTGTTATGGGATGGGGGCGCTGTGGATGGCACTGTTATGGCATGGGGGGGCTGTGAAAGGCACTGTTATGGGATGGGGGGCTGTGGATGCCATCCACAGATCCCTCATAACAGTGCCATCCACAGATCCCCCCATAACAGTGTCATCCACAGATCCACCTCGGCTTATACTCGAGTCACTACTTTTCCTAGTTTTTTAGGGTAAAATTAGGGGGGTCGGTTTATACTCGGGTCGGCTTATACTCGAGTATATACGGTATATAATTTATTTTTATTTTTTATTATTATTATTATTTTTATTTTTTTCATTATGTGCAGCAATCAATCATCAACCATGTCTGTGGACCCAGCCCTACAGCATGTCATTTCTAACTGATAGCTATATATTGGAGTCAGTTCCAAGAGTTTTTTTTTTTTTCAGGCTTGGACTAAGCCTACATTTTTCAAGATGTATTCATAATCCATATCATGATTTATTGTATGGGACTTAAGTTCAAATTCTATATAACGCAGCTTCTTTAAAAACCAATAACCAGTTATATACAATAATTACAGTATTCAAGTAAGGGAGGTCTGGGAGAAATATATGCTTTAGGAAGTCCTGCTGTCAACTGCTAAGGACTGAGTTGAAGTTCACCAACAGCTGCTCAGACTACAATGTCCAAACTTGGTATTAGGTTGCAGATGCATTAATTAATCCTTTGTTCCTTTCTCTCATTAACAGCGACCTTTAGAGAAACCTGATGGTCTGGATGTATCGGATCAAAGCAAGGAGCACCCCCAACATCTGTGTGAGAAGTGCAAGGTTCTTGGCTATTACTGCCGTCGTGTCCAGTAAAAAAGCACAAAGATCCTGGAGAGTTGAGGCGTGACAAGGGAAAGACAACAGCGACACAGTGACTAGCGTATACACTAATAATATGCCTTATGAGTATTAGAATGTAACATTCTTCCTGTGTATGTGTACTATTTGTATTTATGAAGTATTAGGGCTGTTTAACTGTTAACACAGTTGTCATTTGCCTCCAGATTTGCCCCATTTTTCTGGGGTTTAAAACTAGGGAACTGGATATTTAATAATGCAATTAAGAAAACTTCTCTATAATGTGACATATCTAGAAGTCTGCAGTTCAAATATCTTTGTCTTCCCTCCGAAATGCAGAAAATATGATCGTATATTCTGTCAATAGGTTGGAATCCATTAAAGGGGTATTCCAGCAATTCCACAGAATAGGGAATAGCTCTTACTAGGATCCCCCACAACCATGAGAATGGCCCAAGAGAGGGGCACTGTACACTAAACAAAGCAGAAGTCGGGCATGTGCACTGTCCATTCATCTTCATGGCACTGCCATAAGAGATAGCTGAGTACAGCGCTAGCCTATTTCTGGCTTGTCCCATAGAGATGAATGGAGCAGCCTTTCGCATGCTCGACTCTACTCCGTTCATTATGGGAGGCCCCCCAGTCAACTAACAGTTATCTCCAATCTGGTCCATAGGGGATAACTTAAATTTACCAGAATACGCCTTTAACATAAAGTGTTTAATTGCTCTAAGGTTAGATTTATACAAAGGGGCCGATTTATTTAGACTGGTGTTAACCAGTTGCTGTGCTGATGTAAGAGGATCCAAAGATATTAAAGATTTTGTCACATCTTGTGATGTGTAGCTGGTGTACATTACAGATGTAAGTACCCCAATTTTCTGGCTTAAATAACGGTTGATTCTCCATCTCCAAACACCCTGCCCTATCCGCCCATACCCCACCCACTATTTGGAAATGTAGCGATTGCAGCATAAACAATCAAAAATTAGCAATTTTGGGGGCAAAGGGGACCTTGCACAAAATTTTCCAACTTTTTTAAGCCAGAAAATTGCCCTAGAAGACTTGATAAATTCCCCCCTTGAGTTTTTGTGGCAGTTTTTTTTAGCTAAACACAACAGTGGTTGCAAAAGAAACAATAAGTATGAGTCCTAAGTTTATTATTTTACTTACCTTCAGCTCCACTCTTGGCTTTGGCTGGAAAAAAACTGCATCACATACTGCATGTTTGAATCTAGTCTAAAACAACTAAATAAATGTTACCATGTCAATGACTGCCCCATTAGAGGTATTAAATGGTCAGCAGACTATTCAATGGTCAGATTTTTTTTTCCATATTACAAAACAGCTTATCTAAGGGGGTGAACAAGTTAATCTTCCTAACACATTTCATCTCTGGGACAGTTACTTATAAAAGACAGATTTTTTTGTTGTAATTTCCTTTGTAATTTTTGGAGAACATTTTTTTATGTTTTGAATTGACTGCAAAAAAAAAATCTGGATGCAGACGGCAGCATTAAGTTACCAATAATAGAACACCTGCTCCTATTTGGGAGGAGTAGGGGACTTTTGTTTACATGTACTTTAGCCTTTTTGCTACTTGAAAAAGTTCAAGATGTCCACAGGAGCAAAAAGGGGTAGAAAAAAACTGGCCTAGACACATGTACGATAGACACACAGCAAATAAGATTATTGTGCTAGAAACAGTGTTACTCAATGTGTCTTTAACTTATTCTTCTGTAGGCCAAAAGCACACATAAAATGATAACTGTGAAAATAGGGGTGTCCATGGATGACATTTTTTTCATATCCCTGAGCTAGTGATTTGCAACAAAAAATATTTATAATTGTTCTTTTAAAGCCACTTTGTAGATTTTGTTTATGTGTTTGTGTATTTTTTATTGTGTTGTACTGGATTCCTCTTAGTTACGAAACCTGGTCCCACATCGGGCAATTCAGATTAAGATCCTGGTTTTATACTGTTCCAGGATGTGACTATTTTATTGCACATTATTTTTCTATATTAACGTACATAGGCTTTTGATCCTATTCTCAAAAGCAGCATCGTCCACATATCAATATAGAATAACTAACGTTTGTAAGGATTTTAAGCTGTGGAAAACTGCCAAACACTGTAAGAGACAGCTCTGCACAATGCATTTTCTACAGGAAAGGGTTGAACTGATTGAGATGTGAAACCTTTAAGTATTTTCACATTACATAACATGATCCATATTCTGCTTCACTGAAAGTGTAGTAATGTGCTGCAGCTATAACAGACTGCACACAGCAGAAGAAACTAGTTCAACATAGATATCAGTTTAATTCGAATTTTTAAGGCTTTGGGGTGTTCGTCTGCAGAAGAGCACTGGGGTCATGTAAAGTTAAAACATTTTTTTATCAAGAATAGTACTTTTCTAAAATTTTTAGCATGGCCCTAGAACGCTTTCATTTTGGACAACTCCTAAATACATTACAGAATATTTTGTGCATAGATTGCAGTTATGATTCTTTTATTAATCACAACAGTTTGAAACCCATCTAATGTATGTATTTGAAAACAGACAGCAAACATAAGGACCACCAGGTTACCACTTTAGGCAGCAATATTATGGTACGGTATAATGCAGTGGGCAGTTTACTTGATACATATTCATTGCTTATATGTTAATGTTAAATTGATCAGAGGCTTGTCCTTCATTAATGTTGAATGAAGGTGGTGGAGATATGCAAGTGCAGGCGGTGATGTGGTCACCACAAATGCCTATATTCTGGGAGGGCTAAAGAATGTTATTGTATGAGAGGAACATAGGCGTAGTTGTATGCATATAGACAAATTGTGGATAAGGACAGATATATTCAGTCCAGTCTTTGAAACATGTGCTCCTTATATAACATAGATCAGAACTAATAAAGAAGTTATACAAACAGTATTGATTTTTATCGATAGCTTCAGTGCCCTATTCTCTAGACCATGTCTTGCCCTTTTATCCACAACCAAATTTTGATTGGCTAAGCTCCCTTTGCATTTTTGTAAATTTGTCATTTCTGTTTTGTCCAGCCCTTAAAGGGGTTATCCAAAACTAAAAATGTCCCCCATATGCCCGGGCCCCTCACACTGAATCTACTTATCTGGCTCCCCGCTCCTGGTCCCCGCACCGCCGCTTCTCCCCGTGCGCGGATGAAAACATCCAGTGTTGGGGGGAGCAGCCAATGGCAGGCAGGGATGGAGAAGAGCCTCCCTAGCATCGCAGGTGACGCTAGGAAGGCTCGTCCCCGTCACCGCCTGCCAATGGCTGCCCCCCCTCCCCTCCCCAACACCAGATGTTTTCATCCGCGCACAGGGAGAAGCAGCTGCGGTGGTGCCAGGTAAGTAGATTCAGTGTGAGGGGCCCGAGCATATAGGGGACATATTTTAGTCTCGGATAACCCCTTTAATATCTATCATAAGTTATCACCGTTTGTTTTGCATTGATTGGAAGTCTGATAATGAACGTCTTCCAGGTAAAGGCCCATTTACAAAAAAGCTATTACTATTTACTAAAAGACTATGACCATCATTGAGATAACTTCATGGCAGAACCATAATTATATGCAGTGTAGCAAAGCTAGAAATATTGTTTAAAAGACAACATAAGAAGTAAGACTCAGTTCACACTTCAGTTATTTGGTAATTTTTTTCCATCAGTTATTTTGAGCCAAAACTTGGTGCGAGTCAAAAACATAGAACAGAAGAAGATCTTTCCAATATACCTTATCTCTGAGTAGGCTTCACTACAGGTTTTGGCTGACAATAACTGATGGAAATAACTGATCAAAATCGGAAGTGTAAAATGTTAAAGGGGTTCTGCAGTTCTTTTAAACTGATGATCTATCCTCTGTATAAATCATCAGCATCTGATTGGCGGGGGTCCAACACCCGAGACCTCCGCTGATCAGCTGTTTGAGAAGGCAGCGGCACTACTCGCTGTTTACCGCAGGCCCAGTCCAGGCCAGTGATACTAGTCGTGACGTCACTGGGCCTGAGGGAAACAGCGAGAAGGCCGCAGCGCTACTGCCAGCGCAGCTGCCTTCTCAAACAGCTGATTGGCGCGGGTCCCTAGTGTCAGACCCTTGCTGATCATCAGTTTAAAAGAACTGCAGAACCACTTTAAAAACTTTAAATAAGTTGCATTACAAAAAAGTCTTGAACTCTATTTCTCCGTTCTTTTTGGGTTAAAAAACACCCTAATGTCTTAGAACTAGTTTAAATTTGTCCATGTTCACCAGTTTTTCCAATTACTATTATTGCTTGTTACACACACAGTAGGTTTTCAAACCAGCTTTATGCTTAAAGAGGTTCTGGAGTTTGTTTAAACTGATGATCTATCCTCTGGATAGATCATCAGCATCTGATCGGCAGGAGTCCGACACCCGGGACCCCCGCCGATCAGCTGTTTGAGAAGGCAGCGGCGCCCAGGCCAGTTTAAACAAACTGCAGAACCCCTTTAACTTCATTCTTCATTATGGCTAACTTGATCATTTCCTCTCAGATTTCCTTCTCACATCTATGAATAAAGTAAAACCACAGTCACAGTAGGGCTATAAGAAACAGTGATATGGTGTCATAATCTATGCCTCCTACTATCTCTTCTCAGTATAGCACCATAGGCCGAATAACCGGAAAAAAAAAAGTTCCTGGCTAATGTATCTTGGTAACAATGGGAAAGACATGGACTAGAGCATTCTAGCACTTCTGCAACAGGTCAGGTGAAGGCATCAGATAACTCTATATAGACAAGTCATAGGCTGCGAGGGTTTGCAAATTGTTGAAGATATGTGAATGTTTACTACATACCTCATTCCAGCTGATCTATTGAGCATGTTATGCTAGGATATGGTCACCAGACCAGTAATCAGATGCACCAGCATGGTGCATATTTGCATAGTAAGAACTTTTTTAATTTATGACTGATCTGGCTACTGTCAAAGGAAGATACTGGCAAGTACTGAATATATGGTTGGGGTTTGCAGAGGACAAGTTTGTTTGAGATGATACTGGGTAAGCCGGTGAAACAGCCCTGCACAGTTTAGCTCAGCTTTACAGTAGAACTACCCTACAATTATTGGTTTGAATATATGTGCACTATAGTTTTGGCACAAAATGTGGTTGCAAAAAATGCAAGCAGTTAACAGTGAGGAATTTTAAAAGATCCATGCTTGATAATCTATGGAACTAGCCAGTTAAAATACTTCTTAGATGCCACCAATTTATCCTTTTCCTGGTGAGAAAATCAGGCTGAGAATTACCCCATGTAATTTTATTTAACAGATTTTTTTGGGTTGAGTTTTTGGGGATATTACCATCTTCTCATAGATTATGGAAATCAGACAAAATCTTACTTATGTTAGATGTTGGTGAGACATCTCATATGACCAGTTTAATTGTTGAAAAAACTTAGCATCATTTTGTGAAATAAAATATTGCATGTATACTATAAAAGGGGTTGTCTCATAAAGATATATGTTTATAACGGTATATTGATGTCATAGAGGGAGGATATCTTGGAACTGAACCCGAGTTCGGGAAATGTTTTTTTGCAGTACAAATTCATTTATGAAGTCATTACCCGAAGTCTCGTGAGACTTCGCAAAGCAATAACTTCGGCTCATCGGAGCCAATACATTCTAATACTGTACGGAGCTCCTGCTCTGTACAGTATTAGAACGAAGTTTTATGCGAATCGACTTCGGATGTTTCATCCGAAGTCGATTCGTTCGTCCCCAGTGATAACTAGTGCTATTAAAGACATGTGGTAGTTGGTTGACCCATTTACAGATTTTACAGGTTCCCAAGGAACTTTAATGTGGTTATTGAAGTTATAAGAAAACTCCCTCAGTGCCTCCAAATTTGATAGAACAATAAATGGACATATACTTTGTTCTCCACCGTTTCCAGTACTGCAGCCCTATCCTCACCTCTGGTTTCTATTTACAGGCTGCTGCGGTGACGTAGCTGAATTCGGCATGTTACCACTGTAGCCAATCACTAGCCCTAGCGGTCTCGATGCATATACTGTACAGCTATGTCACCACTGCAACCTGTAAGCTGGAGATCAGGACCGGAGCTGCAGTGCTGGAAACTGCGGTGGACTAAGTGGTAGTATATGTATCATATTCACTCAGACAACCCATTTAGACTATAGTTTTGTTCCTGCATGGTTAGCCAATAACCATGGTCACGGGACAGATAATATCACTTAATGAATATAGTCAATAATAAAAGACACTAAAGAGAGTCTGTCACTAGTACCTTGACTGTTTAATCAGGGAAAGTTGTTTGATATGTCCTGGTTCCTGCATAGTCATCTCACCTGGCCCTATCAATCAACACAGAGAGGGAGGAGCTAGAGGAGGCAGGCAAGAAAGCAAGGATGCCCAGAGTGGCATGGGCCCGCCCTCAGTGCACTTTACTGCTCACTTAGATCTCTAAGTGAAAGGTATCATCACATTTAGCAGAGCTGGCCCTACAAGGCATTGTGCTGGTTTAACTCAGAATTTTCTTGTGACAGACTCTGTTTAGGGGGATATTGACTGCTGCCAGTCATTATAATGACTTGATTACATCTATAGGATTCTTTATATTTACCAGATGACCATCTTAAGAGATGGTGTACCTCATTGCCATATAATTTCATGTTGTTTTGCTACAGACATAATCCACTGTGACATCTGTTTGGGAAAACTCCACTCTCCTGAGTGGTACTTTCTTTCTTTACATAAGTGCAGGGATGGATTACCAAATGGGTGAAGGCAGTGTATAATGTATATAGATAATTTGAAGATTATCTCATGTGCGCATGTTCATTTCCCATTTTAGTGTGTTTGCATATATTACTATGGTATCTATGAGAGCTGCTGGAGAGCAACAAACAAATCATGGTTTGCTGCAAGGTTTTATTCACACCATTAATCCTTCCTCTTATATTTATACTGCTAAGTATTTGAAAAGACATATCCCATTATTCGGGTTTGTTTTTGTCTGTGTGTATCTTGTATAATATTACAGAAGGGACAATCGTATGTTTCTGTTTAACCAGATTTTCAGCAATTTTGCTTGCAGATTTATATTTATACACAGTATTACTTGGCATAGCATATCTTATCTTTTTTTTTTTAATATGTGTGTATTTTGGACAAAAGAACAGCTTTGTAGATGTTAAATCTTATTTGTAACTAGCTACAGTTAATGTCTGATAAAGGAACAGTTTGCAACGTTTTATTCTGTATATATTTGGGGGCCTATCGGTTTACTAGAACATTTTCACATTTTTTTTTCCCTAAAATATGTTGAAACTTTATAAAGGGCCTTTTTTATTTCTCTATGTGAACACTAATGAAGAATTCTTTTCTTACCTATTTTACGAGTTAAGGATTTATCCTATAGGAAATATTTATGGAAGATTGTGTTCTGTTATTATTTTTATGTCTGTATAAAGTATGTAACCAAATGTCATCGAGATGAACATATTATCTGCAAAAAAATATTATATTAAAGTTGGTACATAATTTCTAAAGAAAGACCTTTACCTTTATGTAAGCAGTATTTTATTGTTGTGTTAATGCATATTATCCTTAATTCTAATAACATATTATCAGAGCAGGCCAAGTGCTTGCTGTCTGTGCTGCCTTTATGCATTGTATTGTATGGAATATATGGAAGCTTTTGAGGATTTGGGTTTTTATTACTAAAAAGGAAATAGCTCTTAAAAGGGAATTTTTGCTTTGGGTTGTTTGCAATGCTAACATGTTACTCTGTAATCACCATGTTCCTTAATATAGGCCATAGGAAAACATTATGAGTATTAAACTATTGCTGATTTTTTTCTGACATTCCATAGTCAGTCCCATCGGACATGTTATGGATTCAAAATTTTTCAGATTTTAACGTAAACTTGTTACATTTGCTCTAATTTAAAACTATATAACATGGAGCACTGATTTAGAATCAGCCATATTTACTAATTACAGAAGTAAGGGTGTACATAGAGCCCCATATCAAAAACAAAATGGAGCCCCTGCTAGTACTGGTTCATGCAGTCACACTGTTTCATCCTGGAACAGGATTAGAGTTTGTTGCCCGTTACCCTTGTGTTACTCTATTACCCATTGTAAAACAAATGTTGGTATGTACTTATGTACTTCTATGGTATGTATACTCTTGGAGAGGGCCTGCACAGAAATCATTAGGGGCACTACCACGTGAGTGATCACTGGATTTTGTAATAATTTGACAATATCATATTGTTATCATATAAAAGAGTATGGTTTTATGTTTATAGTCTTTAAGCATGGAGACACATTGGGAGAGATTTATCAAAACTGATGCAAAGCAAAACTGGCTTAGGCTACTTTCACATTAGCGTTTCAATTCCGCTATTGAGATCCGTCATAGGATCTCAATAGTGGAAGAAAACACTTTACTTTTGTCCCCATTCCTTGTCAATGAGGACAAAACTGAATGCACCAAAATGCATTCTGTTCAGTTTGGTTGCGCGCCCATCGTGGACAGAATAACACTGCAAGCAAGCGTTTTTCTCTCCACGATGTGGAGCGGAGCAAAACAGATCCGTACTGACACACAATGTAAGTCAATGGGGACGGATCAGTTTTCGCTGACACAATAGAAAACGAATCTGTCCCCCATTGACTTTCAATGGTGTTCATGACGGATCAGTCATGGCTATAGAAGACATAATACAACCAGAACCGTTCATGACGGATGCATGCGGGTTGTATTATGGTAACGGAAGCATTTTTGCAGATCCATGATGGATCCGCAAAAAACGCTAATGTGAAAGTTTTTCAGAACTCATTCGCTCCAGTTTTGATAAATCTCCCTCATTGTCTACATAGGAGCTGTAAACACAAAACAGTAGATTTTTAATCAACATTTGCATTGGGGAATTACAAAAAAAAATAATCTTCCATACATGTGCATATGGTACATCTGTGCATATGGTACAACACTAAATAAAAGTACATGAAAAAATGTCCTGAACTATTCCATTCACGTACATTATAGTTGACTGTGGAACCCATTATAAATGCTCCATGTTACATAGTTTAAATAATTTCTTCATCTTGTTCCTGAAGTGCCAAGCTTAAACTGTAAACACTAATAAAAGAACCTGGACAGTCGTGCCAGAGTCTTACCAAGGTGTATAAAAGACACTTAGCTTAGAACTGCCTCTATTTTCAGCAATAAAGCAAGCACTAATGAAAAATTATATTTTAGTATGTTTAACTGAGAATGTAGACAGTAGTACAGTTCTTATATATTCTGACTTTTTGATTGTATTGTTTTATAATGTATAGATTGAATAAACTGTTACTGGGTAACCATATGTAGTGCTAAAGAGGATGGGAGGAGCTCAAGATCCAGTAGCCACAAAGTGTCAATATCTGGATATGGCTCTGTTCCCATATTGGCATTCCGACTTGTGCCTTAAATGCTTTGCCTTCTTTGTAGTGCTCTAGTATTTAACTAATAATTAAATTTTTTCAAAATAAACTGTTTCCCGTGTGTTTGTTTTTGACTTGGTCAATGCATTAAAGATTGCTTCAGAGGAAGAAAATGTGAAGGCCATGCTTTTCAGTACAAATAAACAGGTCGTTTCTGGGGCATTAAACAAAAAATAGGATTTCCTATAGAAAAGCACAGGTGGTACCACATGTAAAACCTACATGTTTCTGTTGCAATAATTTAAAGGAAACTACTACAAAAATGATAGGAATGATTATGCAAAAATGTATAGTACAACCAGACCATGTAATCCTGAACTTATAGTTTCCTACTAATTTCCTGTGAGAATCTAGAGTGTTTTAACCCCTTCACGCATTTGGACGTAACTGTACGTCCAAATTGCAAGTGACTTAGTGCATTTGGACATACAGTCACATCCAATATGCTTACCAGGGTTGTGACACTATAAAGTGTCACAGCCCCAGAGTCTCTGCTCTCCCCAAGATCAGAGACACCTGGAAACCAGCAAGGGACCAATCAGAGTGGTCCCTTGCCTGCAAGCGCTCGGATCGGTTAGTCTCTGCAGGCTAAGCAATCAGAGTGCTTCAGTGATAACATGCCAGTTTCACGCTGGAGATCACAGCCTGAAATCAGCCATGTGCCCCCAGTGCCCCATATGATTTATTGACCCCCCCCCCTCCACTGGGCCCCTGATGATGCCCCCAGATTGTGCCATTGCCCCCCCCCCCCAGATGCCCCCCTCTGCTCCTCTGTGCCCTGCCATCAACAGAAAGTGTCAGCTGTAACTTACAGCTGACACTCTGCTGCTACTGCCGAAATCGGTGCTGATTTTGGCGGTTTAACCCCATAGATGCAGCGGTCAGTAGCCGCCCGCGGCATCCATAGGGTTGAGAGGGAGCTCCCTCTCCCTTCCATCGGGCCGCTGCTGCGATGGCAATGGCCCAATGGTTGCCATGGCAACCGGACACCTTACAAAGGCGTCTGGGCTGTCATGTACCTAAGGCTGACCAGACCCTGAGGGTCTAATCAGCCTTAGGGCTCTTTCACACGAACATGTGCGCCCCGTTCCGTGGCTATTCCATATCACAGATGCGGACCTATTCATTTCAATGGGTCCACAAATCTGGAGATGCTGAACGGAACACTACAGAAGCACTATGTTCGTGTGAAAGAACCCTTAGTGTAAGTTTAGCATTGACTATACCGTGCATTGCAATAGATGACTATTGAAATGCACTGTATAGCCTTCAGGTCTTGATAAAAAAAAAGTGTTAAATAAATTTAAATAGAAATTGGATTTTCTCATATCCGTTCATTTGTCATTAAATTTTTTTTTTTTTTTTTAACTACACATAATTGGCATCATACTATAAAAGTATCATGTTAGTAACCCTGCGCAGTGAAGGCTGTAAAAAAACAATGTAAAAAACAATGACAGAGTTGCTGTTTTTGTCACCTCACCTCCACAAAAATATAGATTCCAAGTGATCAAAAAGTCATATGTACCCCAAAATAATACCAATAAAAACTACAGCTAATCCCGCAAAAAAAGCCCTCACACAACTACATTGGTGAAAAATTAAAGTAATGGACTTTAGTATATGACCATGCAAAATATAATTTTTAACACAAAAGTGATTTTATGCTGAAAAAGTAGTAAAACACAACTATATAAATTTGGTATCGCCATAACCATATCAACCCAGAGAATAAAATTATTATATCTTTACTGCAAGAGGAACTCCATAAAAAATAAAAAAAACACTGACAGAATTTGCTATTTTTACTCACGTCGCCTCCACAAAAATGCTACATGCTACATTGGTGAAAAAATTAAAAGTTATGGACTTACTATATGGTGATACAAATTATTCCTATATTTTAAATACAAAAGTGATTTTATGCTGAAAAAGTAGTAAAACATAAAAAAAACGGAGTAAATTTGGTATCACTATAACCGTATCAACCAACAGAATAAAATTATTTCATATTTATAAAAAATAAAAAACAATGACAGAATTGCCATTTTTACCCACTTAATCTCTACAAAAAAATGTTATAAAAAGTGATTGTATGTACTCAAAAATAATACCAAAGAAACTACAGCCCATCCCACAAAAAACAAGCCCACACACAGCTACATTTCTGAAAAAATAAAAATGTTATGTCCCCTAAAAACAATTTCAGCAAATTACATGTTAGAAAATCCCAATGCCGCTCCTTCCCTTCTAAATTCTCCCATGCCGCCAGCGGTTTCCTGTATTCAGGAAAAAATGCATAACAAATTGTGGGGTGCATTTTATCCTGTTACCCCTTGTGAAAATAAAAAAATTGGGGCTAAAGCAACATTACATTGGAAATAAAAGTTAATTTTTCATTTTTGCAGCCATGTGTTTCTAAATATTATGAAACACTTGTTGGGGCAAAGCATTCACTTCACTCATAGATTTATTCCTTAAGGGGTGTAGTTTCCAAAATGGGGTCACTTTTTGAGGTTTTTTTTCTATGGGTACCCCAGGGTCTCTTCAAATGTGACATAGCACCTGAAAATCATTCCGGCAAAATCTGCCCTGCTAACAATATGGAGCTCCTTTCTATCTGAGCCCTGCGTTGTGCCCATACAGCAGTTTACCACTATATATGTAAACTGCAGCATCAGGGTAATAAAGATTAAGGTTTGTTTGGCTGTTAACCCTTGCCGTGTTACATGGAAAATTGATCAAAATAGGAAAATCTGAACAAAAAAAATTACATTTTAATATTTCCCCTCCATTTTGCTTTAATTCTTGTGGAACACCTAAAGGGTTACCAAAGGTTAAAAAAACTGTTTGGAATCATTTGAGGGGTGTAGTTTCTAAAATGAGGTAATGTATGGGTGGTTTCTACTATGTAAGCCCCACAAAGTGACTTCATAACTGAACTGGACCTTAAAACAGTGGGATTTTCTTAAAAAAATGTAAATTTGCTTCTAAACTTCTAAGCCGCATAACTCCCTGAAAAAATGAAATAGCATTTAAAAAATGATGCAAACATAAAGTAGACATAGGGAGAATGTAAAGTAATAACTATTTTATGAAGTATCACTATCCTTCATAAAAGCAGAGAAGTTCTCATTTTGAAAATAGTAATTTTTTTGAATTGTCTCAAATTTGGGATTTTTTGTGCTTAAAGGTAAAATGTATCAACTAAAATTCACCACTAACGAAGTATGATGTGTCACGAGAAAACAATCTCAGAATGGCTTGGATAAGTAAAAGCGTTCCAAAGTTAATACCAGATAAACTGACACATGTCAGATTTGAAAATTGGGGTTCCGGCATTTGGCCAAAACTGGCTGTTGCTTGAAGGAGTTAATCTGATGGCCTGTAGTGTGGCCTTCATCCCAAACAACCAGGAAACTGCATGTTGAAATATTCTTACATTATATAGGCTATTTATTATAAAGGAAACTTTATGCAATTTCAAGATCAGTTTCTTGCAGTATTTAATCTCTTGACAATAAATATTTCAGAAGCTGTGCTTGAATCATCACTAGAAGATGCTACCTGTAACAGTTGAGGCTGCTTTCACACTAGCGTTTACACGCTTCCGTTACTGATAATACAACCATCTGCATCCTTTATGAACGGATCTGGTTGTATTATCTTTAACATAGGGGCACCTGACAAAGCAGAGGCGAAACGAGGGTCGGGCATTTCATGAGAGGATGTGCACATTTTATATTCATGTTGTTTTATGGATCTTGTGAGTACAATAAATCACGTTATTTCAACTCAGTTGTAGGTATTTCATTATGTTGGGCCATCTCTTCTTTGACTTTTAGGAGATTTGAGCATAGACCTTAGTGGGGACCAAAACTGAGGAATCACATCGATAGATACCTTTTGTCTTCCTCAGTGTGAACTGCACTCAAGTTGAAGCAGTGTGGTATCACTTATAATATTATTTACAGTCACATACTCCTGTATATAGTACTTTGAGTCCTTTAAACATTTTTCCCACAACAGAAGTTTAAACTAACTGAACTGGTCTATAATTACCGGTGAAGGACCTAGATCCTTTTTTGAATTTGGGCACCACATTTGCTTTGCGCCAATCTGTACCAGTACCTAGATAATCTTTAAAAATTATAACCAGGGGCACAGCAATGACTGAACTGAGCTCTTTAAGCACTCTTGGGTGTAATCCATCTGGACCCGGAGCCTTGTTCACATTTACCTTATTTAACTTATCTTGGACCATATCTACAGTTAGACAACTGAGTATATTACTGGATGTACTAACAGCCAAAGCACCATAGATATCAACTCCTTTCTCTTCTTTTGTATATACAGAGCTAAAAAAAAAACATTTAGTAACTCTGCCTTTTCCTTATCTTCAGTGACTACCGCCCGTTTACCATTATTTAGGAAACCTACCTGCTCGGACCTTGGTTTTTTAGTATTTATATATTTAAAGAATTTTTGGGGATTTGTTTTGCTCTCTTTTGCCACCTGCTGTTCATTTTGTATTTTTGCTAATTTTATCTTTTTACAGATTTTATTAAACCCTTTGTAATCTTCAAACGCTACAGCTGACCCCTCAGATTTGTATTTATAAATGCCCTTTTTTGTCTTTTATTGCCCTTTTTACAGTAGCTGTAAGCCATGGGGAGGTTAATTTTAGCTATTTGTACTTGTTACCTAAAGAAATAATTTATTATTTACAGCCCAGTCATGCGAAGAATCCAACCATGTCTCAGCCACACCAACTACATCTATGTGTTCTTCTAGTACCATAGCATCCAGCTCCTCCAGTTTACTAGCTAGATTTCTGGCATTTGTGAAAATACATTTTAAATTACTATTACCTGTAAAGTGAATATCTGGGATTTTTGGGTTACCTTGGTTGATGTTTGTATGTAACAGCTTGTTACCAGCAGTTCTATTTTTCATCGGTGTATAGTTCTGCCCAGTCTTCTCCCTACCTTCCTCACTAACCCCAGCCCCCACTGTCCCCTCCTATATCCCACTCTCTATCTACACTATCTACCCCCTTATTATTATGACCACCACCCTCCCCTCACATCCTAGTTTAAAAGCTCCTCTAGCCATCTAACCATTTTTCCCCCAGGGCAGTTGCACCCTCCCCATTAAGGTGCAGCCCATCCCTACTGTAGAGCATGTAACTGACAGAGAAGTAGGCCCAGTTCTTCATGAACCCAAATCCTTCCTTCCTGCACCAGCTTCTGAGCCACTTATTTAACTCCCCAAGCTCCCGTTGTCTCTCTGGTGACGCTCATGGCACTGGTAGTATTTCTGAAAACACCACCTTGGAGTTCCTGGACTTGAGCTTCTCTCCTAGTTCCCTTAAATCATTTTTAAGGACCTTCCATCTCCCCCTGACTTTGTCATTGGTGCCAATGTGTACCATGACCACCGGGTCTTCCCAAGCCCCACCCAGCAATCTGTCAGTCTGATCCGCAATATGCCCAACCCGAACACCCTGAAAACAACACACTGTTCGGCATTTACAGTCTCGACGACAGATGACCCTGTCTGTCCTCCTAATAATAGAGTCCC
Source organism: Bufotes viridis (assembly GCA_033119425.1). Taxonomy (NCBI): domain Eukaryota; kingdom Metazoa; phylum Chordata; class Amphibia; order Anura; family Bufonidae; genus Bufotes; species Bufotes viridis. The sequence goes on along the minus strand of CM065594.1, from coordinate 148,251,245 downwards.
CTACCACCAGCATCTGTCTCACCTTTGCTGCACTCCTTTTCCCATTCTTCCTGCAGCGGTATAATGAAGGCCTCTAGGTCTGCCATTTTAGCACTCCAGAATGCTAAACTGATATGCATAATACACTACAATACAGAAGCATTGCAATATATTATATAAATGATTGAACAATAGTCAAGGTTACCAAGGAGAACTTGATATCATAACAACGCATGCTATAAAGCAACCATTTTTAAAATCTGTATTTTTTTTATTTATCCTACCTCTCCATAAAGGGATGGCTCTCAGAATTTGGTGATAAAAACAATTGAATATTTTTTAACTATTTCTTAATTCAAACATTTTATTAAAGATTTGCCGTTTTTCACATACAGAATGTTACAATACATATGTCAAACTCCACCCGACGCGATATAACCCATAATGCCATGCGGCCACCCAATCAGCTATATAAGCCTCATCCCGCCCTGTCTGCCATTTTACTGTGAGCTGAGCATAGCGACAGACGGTTAAAAAATATTTTAATTGTAGAATATTTGATAGGGACAATGTAGGGAGATCGTAGGGAGAGTTTTTACATGCTGTAAGGAGAGCATAGGGAGACTGCAGGGACAGTGCATCGTCATTTGCATCTTGTTCATCTGCTGTGCCATTCATACTTAATCTGTTCTGTTACAAGTAGACTTGCCGTGCATCAGGCAGTCTAATATATAGGCGCGTTTACCTAGTTCATCTGCTGCGCTATTTATACTTAATCTGTTGTATTATACATAGACTTAGTGTGCATCAGACTCGTCAACAGGCGGTCTAATATATTGGCACGTTTATGTAGTTTATTGGCCGTGCCATTTATACTAAATGTTTTCTGTTATACATAGACTTACTGTGCATCAGACTCATTGTCAACAGTTTAATATATAGGCACATTTACTTAGTTCATCTGCTGAGCCTTTAATAATTTATCTGTTCTGTTATACATAGACCTAGTGTGCATCAGGCTTATTGTCAACAGGCAGTCTAATATATAGACCTATTTACCTAGTTCATCTGCTGCGCCATTTATACTTAATCTGTTATCTTATACATAGACTTACTGTGCATCAGACTCATTGTCAACAGGCAGTTTAATATATAGGCGTGTTTACCTAGTTTATCTGCTGTGTCATTCATAAATAATCTGTTCAGTTATACATAGACTTCCGGGGTCATTTATTAAGACCGCGTTTTAGACACCGGTCTGAATAACCCCTATATCTGGCGGTGGTTTCGACAGAGTTATGTAGAGGCGCAGGGCTCTACATAACTTCTGCGCATCCAGCACCTGTCCTAATGTAAGCCATCTTGTGCTGTTACTGCCATGCTGTTGCCCCCCCCCCCACCCTGTACTGGGGCCACTATTGTGACTCTTTATGCTGTTGCCACACTCACCAGTCTGTTACAGGGCCACTAGTGTCCCAGTTTGGCCGTGTTAACACCACCATTTATTTTTCCGATCTTCTAATCCGTCAGAAGAATAGAAAAATAACAAAAAAAAAGGTCCTGTCATTTAAGTGTCCATAACGCCTCTATCACATGGTATTTTGCATCAGGGTTTGATCATGATTTGGAAGCCAAGAACAGGAGTGGGTTTAAAACACAGAAGACATGCAAATATTTCCATCACATGTTATCTCTGTTTTGGACCCACTCCTGTTTTTGCCTTACCAATACTGATCAAGTACTGATGCAAAAAAACTGACCAAATACTGCCCATGTGATAGAAGCCATAAAAGTTCTGCAAGCAGGACTTATTTTCTGAATGAAGCCGATTTCAGATGCAAATGGCCAAATTTGCCTACTGCAAATTGAGCATGAGGCCTCTATCACATGGTCAGTATTTTGTATCAGGATTTGATCATGATTTGGAAGCCAAAAACAGGAGTGGGTCTAAAACACAGAAGACATGCAAATATTTGCATCACATTTTATCTCTGTTTTGAACCCACTTCTGTTTTTACCTTACTAAGACTGATCAAATGCTGACCAAATACTGATGGTTTGAAGTCGGATGCTCAAACTACAGGATCTGCTTTTTTCGCCTGTTCTTTTGACAGATTAGAAGAACGGAAAAATAAACAGTGATGTGAACAGAGCCATACTGCTGACACACTCCCCACTGTCATGGGGCCACTACTTAAATCATATCTTCTAACTTTTGAAAAGAGGGACATTATGTGCGGCGAAACGTGCTGCGGCAAATTTTTCTGCACTAAGCCATGCCTCCAACTTCGCCCAAAAATAACAAAAAACCTAATACCACGACATGTCCTGCTTTCTGACAGCCGCTATTCTTTGGCTGTTAAAGAAACGGCCAAGTGACCAGCCTCATAAACTAATAATTGGTTATAAAAATTGCTGTGTGACGACTGTTACCTAAACTGTCCTCACACTGCCATTTTTTGCATCCATGTGCATATAGGTAGTGATGAGCTAACCATGGACCATACGTTATAGTCCGTCATAACGGAATCCATAACGGAATTCTTAGATAACCTGAACTTTGTATGCCAAACTTGAAAACAGAAGTACCTATAGGCTAAATAACATCGCTCCCCTCCTTTCAGTCCCTCCCATCACTATCTATCTATAGATTATTCCCATGTAAATTACGGTACATCGCTATCTAAATACAGCCTCCTCCAATGTACAACCCCATGTAAATAACATTATTCCCTCTCTCCAGCCCCCTCCAACATACATTCCCATGTAGATAACATCACTCTCCTCCCTTCAAAGCTACCGTGCTAAGGAAATAACCACTCTTTCTCTCCAAGCAGGAGAATTACAGCTCCCATCATATCCCCAGCTCTCAACCTCTTACATTGATTTAATCGTAGTATGTTCTCCCCACTGCTAAGCCCCGCCTCTTCATCCACTAAACACATGGCCGTGAAATCATAGCAAGTCCTTGAACTGCTGAGCTCTGCCTACTGACGTCATCCCAGGTCCTTCAGTAACTGCAGACGGAGGAGGACGCTGAGCGAACACGTCCTCCTTATAGCTCCCTCCCGCCACCACCCCCCCGCCTGCGCTCCCTGCTTGCTCACCATTATAATTAGCTGTCTCTGCGTCCTATGGAAGCAAAGACAGCTGAAAGCAGGAAATACCTCCCCCGCCTGGGTCAGCCTCTGAAATCCGGGACTGTCCCGCTGGATACGGGATGGTTGGGAGGTATGCTTAAATCTTGGGCCACTGTACAGTTAAGTCCACGCAGATAAATTGGGGCTGATGCTACATTGACCTGTAAGGCTGAGTTCACACTTCTGTTATTTGGTCAGTTATTTCCTTCACTTATTGTGAGGCAAATTCAGGAGCCAAGCCTACTCTCAGATTAGTTATCATGAATAGATCTGTACCTGTTCTGTGGTTTTGACTTACACCTGCTTTGGGCCAAAAGTAACTGATGAAAATAACTGACCAAATAAGTGAAGTGTGAACTAAGCCTAAGGCTACATTCACACGACCGCAAAAATACGTATGACGTCCTTTTGGCATCTGTATTGCATCCATTTTTTTTTTTTGCAGATCCATTGTAAAACGGACAAGAATAGGACATAATATAGAAAAGCAGGACGCAGCACACTAATAATTGGGTGCAAAATCAGGCCAACACGAACCTTCACCAGGGTTCAATTCAGTAGAAGAAGTAAAAAGCCAGCAGCACTCTGTTGTAGTCAAAGCGTAATCGTGGTTTATTCACCCAGTGTCAAATAGCAGCGACGTTTCAGCCGTTTATTGCGGTCTTTCTCAAGCTATACAGACATGTGTTACAACAGGGATATAAAAAGGGTTGGCAATTCATCACAGCAAATCATCCAATTATCATAAAAACGTCATATTTCATTAAAAGCATATATCATTTAATTGTGTAAGTATCATCAATACACGTGTCATAGTATATTCAAAAATAAAGTGTGAGTGCCTATTGTGAAATACATAGTGCATGGTACAGTGCATCTGCATACCTAATGATTAGTTAAGTGTTCACATATGTTATTTATATACTCTGTTGATTAAAAACAATACAAGCCAGTGTTACATTCACTTATCAGCAGTAATGGAGCATCAGGGTCCCGAGCGCGTCCTCACTCAGTATGTGCGCATGGGCGGGATCTAGGCAATCTCGCGATTTTTCAAACGCAAGGCAAATTCTACATGAACCTAATCCAAGATGGCCAATATCGAAGATCAGTGCATCTGCACATGTCTGGGCATTCACTATCTGTCAAAGGAGTCATGTGATCGCAAGTCACCTGATACCACCATAGAAATAACAACAAAAGAATATATTTCAGGATCACAATCGCGACCAGCGGTCAAGGGGTTCACCGATAGTAGGTGGGGGGAGCGATGCCGCTGTTCATCGCGGCGAAACGCCCCCATCCATCACCTCCTCGCGAGGACCCAAAATACGAAATTATATCACTCACGGGGTCGCAAGGTGTCCCACAGTCAGGATCCGACCTCACAATCAGTCTGGACCCCGTAGTTCAAGGGAGGCAAAGGCGACGGCACGGATTACCATGTCGAACCGTCCAAGCCACCCATGAGGCACCACTACAAACCCCATAAGTAGTAACCAAGACAAAACATAGAAAGTGGTTGCCAGGCTGACTCAAAAAAAACCCGACAACAGTAGTTTAAAGTGATCATCTATGGCAGTAGAAAAAACTCACACTCTGCCATATCTCAAATATGCACTATTATCTTATAAAAACAGAAAAATTAATCTGGCCATCCTTTATTGAAACTTTGTCCCACAGCAAAAGGCGCAGAGTGTGGATCGCTGATACGGGGACCCAGATGTTCCAATCACCACCCAGAATGTCCACCGGAATTCTGGCATGTAAATTCTGGCAAGAGACAGAGAAAGCAACGTTAAAAAATAAATAATATATTATCAAAATGTAGTCAGGATTTATATTACACATGTCCTAAAGACAACTACAGCAGGGGAGGAGAACAACACGAGACCCCGAGGGGGGGGCACCATTAGATTACCCTAAAGTCAATATTGAGGCCAATTGGTTTAAGTGTATTCAGCGTAAAAATCCAAAATAATTCTCGTTTTTCAAGAATGGCTTTCCTGTCGCCACCCTGTCTGCCATCTGTATCTATTCCAGGATGCAAAACCTGAGGTCTTTTTCGGAGTGACCTGCCTCCTTAAAATGTTTCGAGACCGGTAAATCCTTTTTTTCTTTTCTAATGGAATATCTGTGCTGGTTGAATCGTGTTTTTACATCCCACGTGGTCTCTCCCACATACCATAGCCCACATGGGCATGATAGTAGGTCGATCACGTAGGCCGAATCACACGTCAGGTATTGTGTGATCCTGATTGTCTTATTTGTCGCAGGATTATGAAAGAAATTCCCTTTTATCATCATGTTACAATTCACGCAGCTATAGCATGGATAGCATCCGCTGCGTGTTGAGCCACACAGTGACTTCACACTCATTCTATTGCTGCCTCGGATTTAACCAGCCTATGCCCCTGATTTCACCCCCTGCGGTAGGAGAAAAGTGGAGGTGTTCTGAACTCTTCAGCCTGAGGAAAGCTGTTACCAATAATCTTCCAATGTTTTCTGATAACAGAGGCTATGCGCGGACTGTCAGCAGAATACTGTGAAACAAACGGGATACGTGGGGCCTGTTTGGCCTTGTTGTCAGTGTGCTCCTATTCCCATGATGTGTAAAGGGGTCCTACCTTTGAACAGATATCTTGTTAAACATTGTGTAATACAGCCTACCTCTCTCTGTCCACCACTTTTTAGCTGTTGGATTTGTGCTACTAGGAAAAATCACTACAAGTTAGGAATAGCTAGGCTTCCACAATTCTTGCTACACTGAAGAGTCTTCAAGCGTATCCTGGCATGGGATTTTTTCCAGATTAAGGCCTTATTCACACATCAGTGTTTGGTCAGTGTTTTCCATCAGTGCTTTTGAGCCCAAACCAGGTGCAGGTGAGAAACACAGAACAGGAGCAGATATTTCAATTATAATTTATCTCTGTAGGCTTAACTCCTGATTTTGGCTCACACTCACTAATGGAAATCACTGACCTAAAACTGCATGTGTGAATAAGGCCTAAGGATCTAAAAATATTTTGCATTCTATACTTTGCGGTGCCCTAGGCAAAGATCCATTTTGCCGCCCCCCCGCCATGTCACTCACTCATTGACAGACAGACACGCACACACTGACAGACAGACACGCACACACTGACAGACAGACACGCACACACTCACAGACAGACACGCACACACTGACTGACTGACAGACACACACACACTGACTGACTGACAGACACGCACACACTGACTGACTGACAGACACGCACACACTGACTGACTGACAGACACGCACACACTGACTGACTGACAGACACGCACACACTCACTGACACGCACACACTCACTGAACGACACACACTGACAGACATACAATCACTCACTCACTGACAGACAGGCATACACACTCACTGACAGACAGGCATACACACTCACTGACATACACACATACACTCATTCACTCACTGACAGACACACACAGGCAGACACTCACCTTCCTGGAGTCCAGTGTGGTGAAGCTCCTCAGTCCTCCAGCGCGCAGTTTAGTATGCCAGGGCCGGAATGACGTCATATTCCGGCTCCCGGCATCACAGAGGCAGGAGTGGGGAGCTGCTAGAACAGCCTCCCTTGCCGCCCGCCTCCTCTCCTCCGTTAATTTACTGGCAGAGCAGGCACCTGCCATCAGGGTAAGCAGGTGCCTGCTCTGCCATATTTAAGAAGGACCTCCACCTCCTGGACCCCCTGTAATGGTGCTGGGGGTGGCTCAAGAGCCGCTCGCCCAGCGCTGCAGCCCCAGACAGGGGGAGCCCACCAGGAAGCACCCAGCAGGCCGGCGCCCTAGGCGAACGCCTAGTTCGCCTAACGGTAGCGCCGGCCGTGGCGGTGATCCATATAGGGGAGTTATGTAAAATATAGAGAATTTTGGGCCTCAAGACCATTTCCACCAAGTTGGACCCTCGGAGGTAACTTACACCATTTTGTTAACTGCATTCTAAAATTGGAAATAGATTTAGTTTGATAAAATCTTGAGGCAGTGGCGTGCCCGGGGGGGCTTTTGGGTTGGTCGAGGTCTGCCCCGGGTGCCGGCACACAGGGGGGTGCCAGGACAGAAGCAATGAGCACTTCCATCAATAAAGATGGCTTTACCCTTTATAACATGCACTGGTGAATACTTCCAAGTGCTCACTAGTCTGCAGGAGGAGGGGGTGAGAAGCGCTGTGAGCGCTGTACAGTACTTACCCCTCCTCCTGCTTGCTCTTCTTAGAGCCCACGCTGCTGTGTCCTGGCTGCCTGCAGCGTCTGGACGTACAGAGCGCACTCTGACCTGACGCTGCAGGAGGTCAGGTGACTGCAGAGCGGGCCGTGGGAAGAGAACACAGCCAGGAAAGGGAGAGTGGCGACAGGAGAGGCAAGTTACTTTATTGTTTTACAGTCTGATCTGAGGTCTGATATGGAGGTCTAATGGGGGGTCAGGAGGTCTGACTGGGGGGTTCTGGAAGTCTGACTGGGGGGTCTGGAGGACTGACTGGGGGGTCTGGAGATCTTATGGGGGTCTGGAGGTCTGATATGGGGGTCTGGTCTGAGGTCTGATATGTGGGTCTGGTCTGAGGTCTGATATGTGGGTCTGGAGGTCTAATAGGGGTCTGATATGAGGTTTAAAACTGGGGTCTTATATGGGGTCTGACAGAGGGTCTAAAGGGGGTTTGGTCTGAGATTGGGGGATCTCATTTAGGGAAAAGTAGAAAAGTAAGATGTCTGTTAAACTCTGCAGAGATGAGGCATAGCTGAAAGAAGTCACCATGGTGGCACAGAGAGGGCATAACTACTGTGAGAGGGCACAATGTGGGCATAACTACTGTGAGGGGGCACACATCTGTACAGAACTACTGTGAAGTTTGTACAATGAGGGCAATACTACTGTTGGGGGGGTACTATTTTTTTTAAAGTATGGGGGATGCTGGTGCCAGAGAAAGAACCCGCCCCGGGTGCCATACACCCTAGGCACGCCACTGCCTTGAGGCCTTGCCAATATCTGTATCCCTAGATATATAAACATATTTACTTTTGGGATTTGACTGCACAGAAAAGTGGTTCCCTGAGGAATGGCATCTAGCAGCATTAAGGTGGATTTCCCCCCAGTTAATATGGAGCCCAGAGTCCTATTACTATTGTCAGAGATTTTTCTATTTCCTGAAAGAATAAAAGCACATTATCTGCATAGAACACCATGAACTCCTTCAGAGAGCCATTATCTAAATTCTATCAAGTCAGTCGCTTCTTGAAGTAGTATTGCTAAGGGCTCTATGGTAAATTGAATGGATGAGGATAAGGGGCAGCCCTGTCTAGTGCTCCTCTCCAGATGAAAGCCCCTATTTGGCCCCTATTTGTCCTTATCTTTGCTCATAGTGTGTTGTCAGTTGCTGACCGCTGATGTTCCCGTACTGACTGCCGCGGTCCCAGGCTCCATGTTCAGGCGAGCACTGTCCTCCTTGGTCACCTCTGTCATTGTCCGCATCCAGCCTCATTGTAGGGCAGGTACCCGTGATGGTCAGCTGCTGATGTCTCCCAATTCACCACCGCTGTCCTGGGCTCTGTCCTTGCAGATGCCGTCCTCCCCAGATGCCAACACCACGGTTTTCTTCCAGCCCCGGGTGCAGCATACCTTCCAGCCTCTTCCCTGTAGCACATTTGTTTAAAGGCTATGCCCACCTTTGGGGGCAATTTTTTTATTATTATTATTGCATTGTACTTATTTTGAGCTTAAAAATATTTTTTCAATTGATCTTTATTAAAAATATGAAATCCTTTTTTGTGTACATAGCTGAGATGCTGTAGTAGCAGCGCATGGATTTTCTGTCTTTTTTTGTTATTTGGAGAGCAGACGGGCTCCTTATCTCTGCTCTGCTCTGCCATTATAAACTCTCATTATAGCTCAATTCTTATCTTACTGATAGAATATGGCTAAGGCTACTTTCACACTAGCGTTTTTTGCAGATCCGTCATGGATCTGCAAAAACGCTTCCGTTACAATAATACAACCGCATGCATCCATCATGAACGGATCAGGTTGTATTATGTCTTCTATAGCCATGACCGATCTGTCTTGACCACCATTGAAAGTCAATGGGGGACGGATCTCTTTTCTATTGTGCCAGATTGTATCAGAGAAAACGGATTGGCTCTGCTTCTTCAGGCAGCTGTAGGCAGCATTTTGGTGTTCAACTCCAGGGCGGAATGGTGACTGAACGGAGGCAAACTGATGCATTCTGAGCGGATCCTTTTTCATTCGGAATGCATTAGGGCAAAACTGATCCGTTTTGAACCATTTTGAGAGCCCTGAACGGATCTCAAAAACGGAAAGCCAAAATGCTAATGTGAAAGTAGCCTTATATGTTTATGTCCTCTACAGATACTGTTTATGTGACTGATTATTAGATGACAAAGGTTTATTAGATAACAAAGTGAAAGTGAGAGTACCAGTCACACAGTTGGAGGAATAGTTAACCCTTTGTTACAGAATGGCTCAATATTTTTAATAAAGGCCAATTAAATATATGATTTTTTAGCAAAACATGAGTAAAATGCAATCATAAACAAAAATTGGTGTACATAGCCTTTAAGGACTGGCACACCTTACTTCCTGTGATTTAAGGGTTAAGCACATATGACCTGTGCTGACCTTCTGACCAATTCCAGCCTTCTGACACCTATATAAATGGTCGAGCCCTCTTCCCAGGTGCCTGGGCATCAAAGGACCTTGTGTCCTGCTAAAGTTGCTTTTGTACATGCTTGTGTTCTTGAACTCCTGACCCATGCTAGTCTTCTGGATTCCGCTATCTGCCTGATCCTTGCTTGCTCCATCTCGACTTTCCTGTGGCTGACCTGGATTGCCTGACCTGTACCTATGGTGTCTGCCCTGATACATGACATGTACAAATTCGCCTCTGACTCATCCTTTGGTCCTGCACTGTTGCTCCTGGTATTGACTCAGCCTTTCGACTATGTCCGTACCTCTGGTAACTTGCACTGGTACCCCCTAGTCGGCCTTGGCCAGCTGCCTCGTGTGTCAGCCCACCTCCAGAGGTAGCAGCCTTGTGTTCTACACCATCAGTGGTACTGTGAAGAATGAGGGGTTAACTTTAACGATGCCCTTAGAGGAGGTTGGTCACGTGGAACAGTGGGTCCACACTTGCTGGTTTGTGCCACAGTTTTACTGTAGCTGTGAAGTAGGGGCTTAATCCTATTCCTTTCATAACCTCCCAGAGAAATGCCCATTGGATGCTGGCAAAAGCTTTGGCAGCCTCAAGCAACATCCCTGATTTCCTTCCCTCAGTGCTGGACAGATTCGCACACCCAACTCCGTTTAGGCGATATTCCCTTTTCGGATAGATGGCAGCTACTGCAATCACCTTCCAGACACAATACAGGTCTGCTTTCAGACAAGAACACACGAACCCTGGAAGCGGCCGAACAGGAAAGCCCTGGAGACAGCTTACACTCTGGAAATCAACATACAGTCAGTCCCAATAGACTGACATTTCGTTTAGGTCAACTTAGGAGCTCTAGCTTTTATTGGGGGCTGCCTGCCCAGTGTTTATGGAGATTACCCTGGTGGGCCTCCCACAGGGGACCAGAAGGAAGACTACAACACGGATACAGCAGCCAATCTTTATTAGGACAGCTGGAGCACTGGCACTGTCTCCACTCTGCCTTGATACAATCCCCCTACATAGGCAGTATAATCGTGGGCAGGCGAATCTACAATGTCTTCTGTCATAGACATTGAGTCATTCAATTATCTCTCCAGACAAAGAAATGCCAATACACATGGACAATAGGACGGGCATCACTATTCAGCGTGTCCACCATACCACAGTACACAGACATGTAACATATCTAGGTGGCGGTTGGCGCTCAATATCCCAGGAACAGGCGACTCATGACTTTTATGGTTACCGGGGCGCAAAGTACAATGTACAATTTACTACATAAAACATACATTTTATATCACCCAGGTGCTTAGATTGGCTTTGTGTTGAATATTGATTTATGTCAAATTCAATTGCCATGGAGCTAAAGTCACTTATAGTCTTTCATTATGCAGATGAGCTCCATATGAGGAAACCTCTGAATAAAATAAACAGGACAAGCACATGGGGCCCATAATTTTCTTGGGGCAGGAGGAAGCAGCAACGTCTTCAGGCTTACAGGACAGACTAATTACAGGGTCAGACCAAATCTCGATTAAGGAAATATACAATCTAAGTTAATAGACATGTCCTTACCGGGCATAAAACTCACTTGATCAGCATAGATTAGACTTAAAATATACTATATCAATCTATTAGCCAGAACTTTGGCCACTAGCTTAATATTTGTGTACAGCAAGGAGATCGGGCAGTAGAAGTCAGATGTGCCGGGATCCTTGCCAGGCTTATGAAGGAACACTAGAATGGCCTCCCTCATGGACTCCGGTAAATGTCCCTACTCAGTTATGGACTAAAGTGTACTCAACAGTTCCAGTAGTATGAAGTCTTTAAATTGATGATTACAGGATGAGGCAAATTTCTTTTTCATCTACTGGAAGTTAATGTACTTCTGAATGACTGCAAGCCGAAACCAATCATCATGCAATTGAAAATAGTTAACAGTACAGATTTATGAGTATCTGTTACAATGGTGGCCTGTGTCCACCACTGCCCCGCTTCTCCTGGAGGGCAAAGTCACCAAATCACACACCTCTCTCTCCTCGGTAGGAGGCAGGGAACCGCTCACCCACCTAAAGGGGTTTTGCAGTTTGTTTAAACTGATGATCTATCCTCTGGATAGATTATCAGCATCTGATCGGCAGGGGTCCGACACCCGGGACCCCCGCCGATCAGCTGTTTGAGAAGGTAGCGGCGCTCTAGTTGCGCTGCAGCCTTCTCACTGTTTACTGCCGACACAGTGACGTCACGACTTGTATCAACTGGCCTGGGCGCGGCTAAGCTCTGTTCACTTCAATGGACCTTAGCCCCGCCCAGGCCAATTGATACTAGTCGTGACGTCACTGGGCCTGGCGGTAAACAGTGAGTAGGCTGCGGTGCTCCTGGAGCGCCGCTGCCTTCTCAAACAGCTGATCGCGGGGGGTCCCGGGTGTCGGACGCCTGCCGATCAGATGTTGATGATCTATCCAGAGGATGGGTCATCAGTTTAAACAAACTGCAGAAACCCCTTTAATGACTGCAAGCCGAAACTATGAGGAAATGATACACCACCTATATTAAAAATTTTTATGCATTTTCATCATGCAATGGAAAAACGTTGTTTTCTGAAATTGTACAGATTTATGAGTATCTGTTACCCGCTGCCCCGCTTCTTCGGTTGGGCATGGGCACTATGTCACTCACCTTTCTCTCCTTGGGTTGGCAGCTAGGTCCCACTCACCCTCTGCTACATACTAGCAGCAGTCCCAGTCAGCACTGTCTCATTTATCTCCTGCAGGCCTGCACTTCTCAGTCAAGACCTCCTGGCCTTTCACTAGGGCATGAGCAAGATTCACTCAAGTTACCTCCAGGCAATGGCTGGACATTAGTGTGTATTTAAGGTAGCTTCCCTAGGTGCTAAAACTTTAGGTCTCCTAGACTCTAGTAACCAGGAAAGGTGTATTCTCTTTCTGACTACCTGTGCACTGTACTCCAGCCTGACTACTGCCTCCGACTTCTGGCCGCCTGTCCTTAGCCTGTTTCTCAGATTGCCCTCCTGCTGCCTGCCTTGATCTCAAACTTGTCTCATGGATACACTTGTATAATGCCTGCACTGACTTTTGACCATCTCCAGACTACGCATATTGCCTGGTCCTTCGGGGCTTCACACCGGTGTCTGACCCCCTTCAAAAACTGCCACCACACCGGGACTATGTCAAGAGGTAACTGCCTGATGGCTCTTCCACATCAAAGTCCAGAAGGGATAAAGGCTGAATGCAGGAGGACTGACAGAATAATGCCAATTTAATCCTACGCCAAACTGGTTTGTACAGTGGGTCTACATAATAGTATACCTTTTTCTTTTTAGTTAATACGTATAGCATTTTTTTTGTGCACTGTGAAAGGCACCGTGATACTGTTAAGCTCTAAAGAAACCCAGGCATAAAGTAATGCCCAAAACTGTCTCATTGCCCACAAATGCTACTTGCTGCTAGTGATGCAATTTCTAAATCGGGGATATCACATGTCCTGAAGATAAAATGAATAGCAAATGTAATTAGTCCTGTTCTAACAAGCTGGGTGGCAGCCACCACAGAGGCCATTTTAGCCTGTATTCTTACCCAAAATTAAATATAAAGCAATCCAGGGCATTCTAGTTACATTACCTTATATACTTTTTTATTTTTTAACATATACGTTGTCGCTGGAATTTACAACAAGTCCCAAACTAGGGGACTACACCTGCGTGTGTGGACTGGCCATAGACCCCATAGGGAAATTTCCTGGTGGGCCAATGCCATAAGGGCCGCCTGAGCCCTGCTTATGGCTGCCGGCCAAGTAAAAAGCAATCTGATGCTTTCAGCATTAATTAATTCCAGGAGCATCAGGTACTTATGCACTTGGCTGGCGGCTGGAGGTCCCTTCCTAAATTCAACTGTATTGCCATCCTCAGGACAATGATACAATTGAAAACTGTGGTGAGAGTATTTTGTGCCGTACTGTGATATTTGGTTCCACTGGGAGTGTATTAAAGTGGTAATACACTTACAGCCGATGCATTGCAATACAGAAGTATTGTAATGCATTGTACAGGGAATCAGACCCCCAAAAGTTGAAGTCCCAGAGTGGGACAAAAAATAAAGTGAAAAAAATAAAAATAAAGCGTCCTTTTCCCAAAATAAAGTAAAAAAATTTGAAAAAAATCTGTATCGACCGCCTCTATAAAAATATCACATGATCCACAAAAAGTGTAATTACCAAGCGATCAAAAAGTCTTATGTACCCCAAAATGGTACCAATCAAACTGCCATCTGATCCGCAGAAAACAAAACCCTACCTAAGAGAATTGGCCAAACATTTATGAAACTTTTTATTTTCACAGTCAAGTGTTTCCAAATTCCGTTAAACGCTTAGGGGGGTCAAAATGCTTAGTACCCCCCCCCCCGCCCTTCTAATATATTCTTTAAGGGGTGTAGTATCCAAAATGGGGTCACTTTTTGAGAGTTTCCGCTGTAGGGGTAGATCAGGGTTTTCTTCAAATACAAAGTGGTGCCTAAAAGTCATTCTAGCAAAATCTGCCTCCAAATTCCATATGGCGCTGCTTTCCTTCTGACCACTGCCACGTGCCCATAGAGCAGTTTACCGACTCATATGGGGTATTTCTGTAAACTTCAGAATCAGAGTATATTAAGGTTTATTTTGCTGTTAACCCTTGCTGTGTTACAAGAAAAAAAAATTGATCTACCAAAAAAGTTGAATTTTAAAATTAACATCCATTTTCCTTTAATTCTTGTGGAACACCTCAAGGGTTGACAAAGTTTGTAACATCCGTTTTGAATAATTTGAAGGGTGTAGTTTCTAAGATGGGATCATATATGGGTGGTTTCCATTACATACGCCTCTCAAAATCACTTTATAACTGAATTGGTGCTTAAAAAAATGGTTTTGGAAATGTATTTGAAAATTTGAAAAATTGCTTCTAAAATTCAAAGCCTTCTAACGTCCTAAAAAAAATAAAATGACATTTACAAAATTATTGTTTGATAGCTGATTAGTTGATTGATAACTATTTTAGGTATTACTATCTGTCTTAAAAGTAGAGAAATTCAAATTTAGAAAATTGTGAATTCTTCCAAATGTTTGGTAAATGTGGGATTATTTTATAAATGAAAGTAAAATATATTGAATCAAATTTATCACTGTCATATAGTACAATATGTCACGAGAAAACAGCCTGGGATTTAAGATGATAAGTGGCTCGGTAGTGAAAGGGTTAAAGAAAACACAGGCTATATACTTATCATTAAAGACATGGAGGAAGTAGACAAAATAGATTCTGCTTAACACATACACGAAAATATGACTAACTTCATAATTAAGTACAATTAGCACAATTCATGTTTGTTAACCACTTTAATGACTTGGGCTCCTACAACCAGTGTTGAAGAAAGGCAGGGACACAACAAAGTCACTTCAATACGGTTTATTAATTGTTCCAGCCAACTTACAGTTTAGTAATGCCGGACAGCAGCAGGGTCAGGTAGTCAGTCCATAAAAACCGAAATAAGCAATGCAGGCTCGGGTCTCCTTTAGATCCGTCCACGGGCCAGTGTTTGCTTCACACGTGCCTTGCACTTGGTGATCTGTAGCCGATCACTTTAGCAGACCCACCCTGCTTTCTGCTGCTGACTTTTTAAGCATGAGCCACTTATAAAACCCGGAGGAGATCGTGGGGAATAAGCACCTATCCAGCTCTTTGCTTATTCCCAGTAAAAGCCAGACCCGGATAGGCTGATACCAGTTATACTAGGTAGCAATATTTGTGCCCCCTTCACAGTAGATATGTGCCCTCTTATGGTGGATATGCCAAGATATGTGCCCAGTGCCCCCTTCACCGTGGTTATGCCCAGATGTGCCCCCTTCACAGGAAGTGAAAAAACAAAACAAAAAATACTCCTCGCCTCAATCACCTGTCTTCTCCCATGATCTGCGCTCCCCATCAGCAGCAGCAGGATACTGTGACACATCGAACTGCTATGTAGGAGGAGCAGAGGCTGATTCCCAGCCTGCCCGGCTCCTCCTCCTACACAGGTCAGCAGGACGATGTGTGAAGACATTATGCTACTGCTGATGTGGAGCGCTGGCGGCTCAATGGTGGAGCGGGGAGCAAATAGTTCCCTGCTTCAGTGGCGTGCCTATGGTGTTTGACAACCAGGGCAGGTCCTTTCTCTGGCACCACCACCCTAATACTTTAAAAAAAATTGTACCCCCTCACAGTAGTATTGCCCTCATTGTACAACCCTCACAGTAGTTTTGTACAGAAATGGGGAGTAGTTAATAGTTATGCCCACATTGTGCCCTCTCACAGTAGTTATGCCCTCTCTGTGCCCCCTTCACAGTAATAATTCCCATTGTGCCCCCTTCACAGTATTAATCCCCATTGTGCCCCCTTCACAGTAATAATCCCCATTGTGCCCCCTTCATAGTAATAATCCCTATTGTGCCCCCTTCATAATAGAAATCCCAATTGTGCCCCCTTCACAGTAATAATGCCCACTGTGCTCCCTTCATTGTAGTAATGCCCTCTGGCTCTGTGCCCCCTCCAGAGTAGTAATGCCCTCGGTGCTCTCTCTATAGTAGAAATGCCCTCTGTGCCACCTCCATAGTAATAAAGACCCTTGTGCCCCTTCCATAGTAATAAAGTCCTCTGTGCCCCCTCTATAGTAATAAAGACCTCTGTTCCCCCTCCATGGTATCAAAGACCTCTGTGCCCCCTCCATAGTAATAAAGTCCTCTGTCACCCCTCTGTATTAAAAACAAAAAAACACAGTAACTACTCACCTTGTCCCATTCCTGAAGCTCACAGTCCTTTCTTCCCTACAGGCATAGGTCGCTCTGCAGCACTGTATGGGCGGAGCCTATGCAGATTACCGGGCTGCAGGCTCTGCCCACACAGGCCGGCAGCGCGATCCGTGTCTGCAGGCTGAATGGTGGAGCAGAGAGAAGGCTTCCTGCTTCACCATTTAGAGCGTGGCTGGCCTGAAGGAGGGGAGGAGTGCGGGGAGCTGAGTGGTTAGTGACAGGACCGCAGCTCCCTGCACTCCAGCAATGAGCGCTTCCATCTGTATTGATGCAAGCGCTCATTGCTTCTGGCCTCTGGCAGCTGTACTGTGGGCCCCCACAGGAGCTGTGGGCCCCAGCACTTGCCCGGGTATGTTGGGTGCTGGCGCCGGCCTTGGTCTCAGGTGAACCACAGCAAACGACAATATGAATCTCCTCAATAGGTTTCCTGCATCATTCTCTGAGACACATACTTCCTTCATATATGAGGCCTTTCACTGCCTCGCACCATTTAATTTCTTTCACAATGTCTAGTTGCAATTAAGGACGCATTCTCATCTCTGACAGGCTGTTCCAGCAGAGAGCAGCCAGCTGGATTTCGCAGGATCTGGCATTGCCGGATTCTGTAGTTCACTGCCAGATCCCCATTGACCGTAATGAGGACCAGCGGTGATCCGGACACTTTCCGGCATAAATGGAGGGTTTTGGGAGGGACATGCAACAGTTTTTGGTCCAGCCGACAGCCAGCATTTGTGTCGGATCAGGCAGGATAATCAGCTTGCCGCATATGAGAACGTGGCCTGTCACTCCGTAAATTGTTACCCCTTACACATCACAATAAAGAGTTTTCTAATAATAAATCACTTTTGTGATCATATGTTTCACACTGAGGCATGTGTGCAGTTTACGTGCATGTTAGATTCTAGCAGTGCAATTTCCCTGTGATGAGCTCGCAGGAAACGGATTGGAGTGGACTTCCTGCAATTTAAAGTGATACATTAAAAATAAATAGAAGTGAAGCTATATCCACGTAACACATTCAATTCTTACAACGCTGTTAACAATCAGTTTAACAAAACACTAACAAATATTAAGATATATTCTTCTTCTTTGACCACCAGGAGCGCTGGTCCTCCTCATGCTGAAGCCGTCCGAGCACTCTATAGAGAGGCTGCATCACTGCCAGGGCTGGCGCGTCAATGAGGGCGCACCGCCCAGGTGCAGCATGAAGAGAGCTACTGAAAGGAGGTAAGCGCTCTGCGCTCCCTCCTGTCAGTCCCTCTGGTGTAGCATGTCCAAGCTCTGTCCAGGTCCGCGGTACAGAAGCTTTTGTTTCCTGTACCCGGCCAGGAAAGTGCTCACTTAGAGAGAGAAAGAGATTGACAAAGGGGGGGGGGGAAGAGTGACAAGCGAGGGAGGGGGGTAATGAGAGTGACAAGGGAGGGAGGGGGGTGAATGAGAGTGACAAATGAGGGAGGGGGGGAATGAGAGTGACAAGGGAGGGAGGGGGGAATGAGAGTGACAAGGGAGGGAGGGGGAGAATGAGAGGGACAAGGGAGAGGGGGGCGAAGAGAGTGACAAGGGAGGGAGAGAAAATGAGAGTGACAAGGGGGGGATTCATCATCCCTTACACACACAGAAGCACACAATGCATCACTTACACACACTGAAACACAATGCATCTCTTACGCCCCTTACAGATACACACACTGTAACCCTTACATACACAGAAACACACCTTGCAGCCTTTACACATACAAACACAGATTCACACAACGCATTCCGTACACACATTCAGAAACACACAATACATACCTTATACACAAACACAAACTTCTCTCTATCCCTTACACGAAAACACACTGCAATCCACTCCACACACACACTGCATCACCTACACAAACTGGTATCACTGGTACACTACATTCCGTAGGCACACACATTAGATTCTCTACAACAACACATAACACATCCCCTACACATTTCACCCACTGTGAGCAAACTCATGGGTGGAACATGTAGGTGGAGTTATGGGTGGGCCTTATGGGCATACTCATCGTCAGACCCTGGGGCCCAAACCTTGAGCTGTGTAAAGGGCCCCAAAAAATGGAGCTGGTTCCCATTCTCCTAGAACATTGATTTTTGTGATCACAGTTACAAACAGCCTCCAGAGAGCATGTTCTACACCAGACCAGTGGAGCCAGACTGCAGCCAGAGCCCATCATCATCCTATCATCAGTATATTATTCGTGGCACTAGTCTCTAATTTACCTCTGGGGCAGATCATATGGGTGGGGCATTGTGATGTCACATGGGGGGGGGGGGCGGCAAACTTTTCTTTTGCCTAGGGCGGCAAAAATCCTTGCAACAGCCCTGATGGAAGTCAATGGGAAACAACCAGGCACCCACTGGGGAGGGGAGGGTGACTGGTCCATTGGAAAAGGTCAGAAAGTGAGAGAAACACCACCGAAATGGACCGGGAACAGCATGGGGACGATGTCTAGATGCATCTTGGACTCCCAACTCGCTGCTGGGAACCATGTTGTCCAAGTTGTACTCCACTTTTACAGACTGACAAAAACACGTACTCTGTACTCCTTCACCATCTTCCCAAATTCCCCCCCCCCCCCTTTTGACACTAGGCCGAGCATCAGGTTGAGGGTGCTGGCGGGGTGTCATAAAACTGTCCCAGGCCTTGGAGTGTTGCCCTGCGTCTGTTGGAACTGCTATGTGTTCCCCTCATCTCCCCTACTCTGCCGCCAGCATTGCCAGCTGGAAATTTCTGGAGCAATTTTTCCACAAGGGAAATTTTGCTCGTCCTCTCCACCACAGGAATGAGAGATGAGAAGTTATCTTTGTAGCGGGGGGTCGATAAGGGTGAACAACCAGTAATCAGTGTTGGCCAAAATGCGTATACTTGGACAGTGTTGCCCTGCCTTTGTTGGAGCTGCTGTGTGTTCCCCTTGTCTACCGGCGCAACCTGGGGAGAACAATCCCTGACAGGCGAGAACCAGCCTGTCTGATCCGGCCATACGCCGCTGATTTCTGCTCAAAGTTCCATTGGAGGAACCTTGGGTTTCCATGCTTTGGGCCCCGTCCCCTGATGAGTCTGAGGCCCGTCCAGTTACGTATGACGAAACGCGTAGGGACCACATATTGGACGTAATATTGTAATAAGCATGTTGAGATTACACATTTTTCTTACATACCTTGTTCCTGTATCTCTCCCCTGACCCCCTGCCGCTGAGGGCTGTCTAGGGTGCATTTAACAGGTCAAGGTTCCAGTAACAGCGCCGCTCCTTGCGGGGTTAGGACGCTGTTCTAGGTATAGGGTGTTATAGGCCAAGTAGGGGTATCTAGGGCCAGTCCCTCCTTTCACCACAGGAGACCGTGTCAATCTGATACCTCAATACGGGATACCGCTTGACCCCTATTCTATCCCACCTGGTCTTTTTGGCTCTCATGGGCCTCTAGTCGACATTTTTACAGGCGAGATCCGTCTATCTATTAGGACGGTTCTATTCGACCTGTAACCCAGCTGCCTGCTAGTAGCTTTGTTGGGGGTTTTTTATTTTATACTGTACAATAAATGTTAAGTTTTAGAGTGCCCCCCCCCTTTTTCTCATTTCTGTTTACACGCCTTGGGAGCATTACACTGGTCCTCGAGATAGGTTCCGGTGGAGACAATAGCTTTCATTTACATTTGTTCCCCTTGTCTCCCTTCCACGGTTGCCTAAGGAATTACGGACTCTGCCGACCTCGTTGTCAGATGGAAAATTTTAGAGCAATCTCTCAACAAGTACCTTCTGGTATTGCACCTTTCTACTCGTCCTCTCCACCACAGGAATGAGAGATGAGAAGTTCTCTTTGTAGCGGGGGTCGAGAATCCACCCAGTAATCCGTGTTATCTAAAATGCGTATAACCCGAGGGTTGCAGGAAAGGCAGTCTAACATGAAGTCAGCCATGTGTGCCACAGTACCAACAGGCAAGATATTGATGTCGACATCAGGATGACTCTCCATCTCTTCATCCTCCTCTTCTGCCCATCCACGCTGAACAGATGGAAATAAAGTTCCATGGGTACTACCCTCTGTAGCAGAGACAACTGTCTCCAGCTCCTCCTCCTCTTCATGGTCCAATTTGTGCTGAGAAGACGAACTATAGGTGGTCTGGCTATCACCCTGTGTAATATCCTCCCCCATTTCCTCGTCTGCCACATTCAGAGCATCCTCCTTAATTGTGAGCAGCGATCACTTGAGTAGACACAGCAGTGGGATGGTTACGCTGATAATAGCGTTATCGCTACTAACCATCTTTGTGGATTCATCAAAGTTTTTTAAAACCTCACATAGGTCTGACATCAATGCCCACTCCTCGCTTGTGAATAGTGGCAGTTGACTGGAAAGGCGACGACCATGGTGCAGCTGGTATTGCACAACTGCCCTCTGCTGCTCACAAAGCCTGGCCAACATGTAGAACAACAACAGTCAGTGAGCTGGAAGCGGCAGGTGGACGACTTTCGGAAATGGGCACACAAGCGGCGCGCCTTCACTAGTAGCTCTTGCAAATTGGGGTAGATTTTGATAAACCGCTGAACCACTAAGTTTAAGACATGGGCTAGGCATGGAATGTGTGTCAGGTTGCCGAGCTCCAAAGCCGCCACCAAGTTACGGCCATTGTCAGACACAACCATGCCTGGTTGTAGGTTGAGTGGCGAGAGCCACAGCTCGGTGTGGTCCCTTATACCCTGCCATAGCTCTGCGATGGTGTGCTGTTTGTCCCCTAAGCAGATCAGCTTCAGCACGGCCTGTTGACCCTTACCCACAGCAGTGCTACAATGCTTCCAGCTAGCGACTGATGGCTGACTGCTGTTGAAGGTGGAAGTGGAGGAGGAGAAGTTGGGGTTGGAGCCAGTATTATAGCTGCTGGCAGAGACCCTGATGGACGTAGGGCCCGCAATCCTGGGCATGGGTAGCACCCGTGCCATCCCACGGTACGGCTCACTCCCGGCCTCCACAACATTCACCCAGTGTACGGTCAGGGAAATGTAACATCCCTGGCCACCAGCACTTGTCCATGTGTCCGTGGTGAGGTGGGCCTTCCCAGTAAGTGCGTTGGTCAGGACACGAACTATAGGTGGTCTGGCTATCACCCTGTGTAATATCCTCCCCCATTTCCTCGTCTGCCACATTCAGAGCATCCTCCTTAATTGTGAGCAGCGATCACTTGAGTAGACACAGCAGTGGGATGGTTACGCTGATAATAGCGTTATCGCTACTAACCATCTTTGTGGATTCATCAAAGTTTTTTAAAACCTCACATAGGTCTGACATCAATGCCCACTCCTCGCTTGTGAATAGTGGCAGTTGACTGGAAAGGCGACGACCATGGTGCAGCTGGTATTGCACAACTGCCCTCTGCTGCTCACAAAGCCTGGCCAACATGTAGAACAACAACAGTCAGTGAGCTGGAAGCGGCAGGTGGACGACTTTCGGAAATGGGCACACAAGCGGCGCGCCTTCACTAGTAGCTCTTGCAAATTGGGGTAGATTTTGATAAACCGCTGAACCACTAAGTTTAAGACATGGGCTAGGCATGGAATGTGTGTCAGGTTGCCGAGCTCCAAGTAATTTTGAAAGTTGCGCATTTAGTGCTATGGCCTGTGGGTGGGTGGATTTTTGCACTTGCGTTCAAATGCTTGTGTTATCGACCTTTGGACGCTGTGCTGAAACAGGGAAGTGGATGATGTTGCTGACGGTTAATGCGAAGGTCCAGGTGCAGGGCGAGGGGCATCCGGGCCTGTGCCTTCGACAGGGGATTGGCCAGCAGTGCGTAACACAGGGGAAGAGGAGGCAGTGATGTGATCCACAGACCCAGATTGTGGACCCAGGCGTTCAGCTCATTTATTAGGGTGCTTGGATGCCATGTGGCGGATCATGCTGGTGGTGGTGAGGTTGCTAGTGTTCATGCCCCGACTCATTTTGGTACAGCACAGGTTGCAAACTACCACTCTTTTGTCATCTGCACTTTCCTCAAAAAAGTACAATACTGCAGAACACCTACCCCTTGGCAAGGTAGATTTATGCATGGGGGTGCTCGGTGTAACGGTTGCGGGCCTGTTTTGTGTGGGCCGACTTCTCCCTTTTGCAACCCCACTACCTCTTCCAGACTGTTGAGGTGCTGGGGATCCCTCCCCCTCTGTACTGCTGTCCTCGTTCGGCTTTTCGCCCTCCTATGTTGGGTCAGTGACCTCATCGTCCACTTCCTCGCTCTGCTCCTCCTGCTGACTTGACCTAACCACAACCTCAGTGATTGACAACTGTCTCATCATCATCCACCTCGTGAAGAAATGATTGCCGTTGACCACCGTCATCTTCTTGAGACTGTGAAGGCTCAAGAGGTTGGGAATCAGGGCGCAATATCTAAGGTACCTCTTCAAGCGGGCTGGGCCCAGGGCCAAATCTAATAGTGGCACTAGAAAGAGCTCCTCGGACTATCCGAGTGTGGGATCAGAGGATGATCAGAGTGAGGATTCGGTTGACCAGATTCTTGGCTACAGAGACTGGATGAGAGGGTGGTGGCTTAACTGACTGGAAGCATTATCTTCAGCAATCCAACCGTCCAACTGTTCCCACTGGTCCGACTTGGACAGTGTTGTCCTGCGCCGCCCAGCTAAGTTGGACATGAAGCTGGGTACGGTGGATGTTTTTTTTCCCTCTGGTGCACTGGCAGCAGGCACGGTTTCATTGCGCCCAGGGCCACGGCCTCTGCGTGCACCATCAGCATCACACCCACTTCCCCGTCCCTTAGTGCTCGCCTTCTTCATATTAATGGTTTGGTCACAAGATGTGGCGTCAATTTTTTTTTATGTCAAAGAAACCCCCAGAAAATGGACAGTATATTATGGCCAGATGAAAGTAATTTTATATACAGACAATGTTTTCAGATGCCAGACTGTATATGTCCCCAAAAAAAACTGAATATGGATGGTATATTACGCCCAGATTAATGTAATTGGAAATACAGAACCTGTTTTGGGATGACGGACACTATATGTCACAGAAACCCACAGAATATGAACGGTATATTATGGCCAGATTAAAGTTATTTTACATATAGACATTTTTTTCAGATGCCAGGCTGTATATGTCCCAAGATTAATGTAATTTGAAATACAAAAACTGTTTTGGGATGACGGGCACTATATGTCACAGAAACCGACAGAAAATGGACAGTATATTATTGCCAGATTAATGTAATTTTAAATACAGACACTTTTTTGGGATGCCGGACAGTATATGTCACATAAATCTACAGAATATGGACACTGTTAGACCCAGATTAATGGGATTTGCGCTACAGACACTGTTTGCTGATGTAGGACAGTATTTTTACACAAAGCCACACACTATGGTCACTAGATGTGGTCCAGATTATTACAGACACAGTCTGCGGATGATGTATACTATATGTCACTAATAGGTACACAATAAAAATGTCTTGCTGCTGTCAAACACACTCAGTAGTCCTAAAAAGGACTTTGGGTTCTGCAAGAGTTAAATTGATTGCTGCTGTAAAATGCACACACACACACTGTTGTCCTTAAAAGGACATTTGGGCCTTTGCAAATCTTGTTTCTGATAAAATCTGTTAAATTTCGCTCCCTACTACCTGTCTTTCCCTTCCTATGCTCTGCTCTCCCTGTCTACGTCTGAGCCGAACATGCGTCATCGGGTGCTATATAGCACCCGATGACGCGTTGCGGCCAGCCAATCACTGTAATGCCTGCAGCCAACATGGCTACTGGCATTACAGTGAGGACAGTACTTACCTGCACCTTGATTGGCTGCTTACAACCCGCGAAATGTGCGGGGTGGAGACTCGAGCATGGCGCTCGAGCACATGTGGTATTGGCCGAGTACAGCACAGCAATGCTCGAGCAGAACCGGTATTTGGGTATTTGGCCGAGCATGCTCGCTCATTACTACTGTTAATGCATGTGAAACGTACAAGTTTGGGGGAAAGGGTGGAGTGAAGTTTGGTTTGTGGCTTACTGCAGAAGAATCCACTCCTCCACTGCACTACCTCCAGGTGATTCAGTATAAGAACCATTATTTTATCTTTTTCACTGGCCCTTGAAAAATCTAATTCAGAAAATCTGAATAGACGTACAAATAATTTAGATTATCTTCCCTTCCCAGGTTTAGTGCCCCTCTTACCTCATTTCTTCTGCACGTTTGCAGAATTCAACATAGAATATCCAGGCGCATGCGTTTTAGGCTACATTCACACGACTGTATGAATGGCTTCGCATCCGTTCCGTAATTTTGCGGAACGGGTGCGGACCCGTACATTTCAATGGGGCCGCAAAAGATGCGGACAGCACACAGTGTGCTGTCCGCATCCGTAGATCCGATCCGCGGCCCCGCAAAAAAGATAGAGCATGTCCTATACTTGTCCGCGATCGCGGACAAGTATAGGCATTTCTATCATAGGGCCAGCTATATTCACACGGCCGGTATCTGTGTTTTGCGGGTCCGCAATTTGCGGACCGCAAAACCCATACGGTCGTGTGAATGTAGCCTAACACCTACATAAGCTCCTGTTACACTGATGCAGGTTGTTTTGGCTTCTATCAGGTGGTATACTGAACGTATATGGTAGACTGCACTATTCCATACAGAGACATCCAGTAAAAAATATATACCTTGTGTATTGGTGGCTATAAGTGACTCTAAATGTAATTTGGAATATGAATATCTCCTTCTAGCAGCAGGAGTGTTAAAATCGTCACATGTAGACCTATAGAGACTGTACCTCTTGTACAACAGTTGATAATCCAGTCTTTTGACATGATACAAGGTGCTACAAAATTGCCATTGTTTTACATTATTTTAAGCTTGCAATCCATCATAAAAGTTCATGTGATGTTAAAGAGTTTTCTGGGATTTTAACATTGATGACCTATCCTCAGGATAGGTCATCAATATCAGATTGGCAGTGGTC
This sequence comes from Bufotes viridis, assembly GCA_033119425.1. NCBI lineage: Eukaryota > Metazoa > Chordata > Amphibia > Anura > Bufonidae > Bufotes > Bufotes viridis. The sequence continues at coordinate 148,225,602 of CM065594.1, read as the reverse complement.
CAACACCCAACACCCGCAGCTGTTTGGGCTCCTGCAAGCACTACCTTCCCTTCATTGTTCACCTGCTTGCCGTTGACAGGTGTAATTACAAGAAGCTGTCCCATTCACTTCTATGGGACGTTTGTTCCCCTTTACACTTGAATATGGAGGAGCCGTCTCATAACAGTAAATGGGATGGCTTCTTGTAATTACACCTGCTCACTGCTGCGATGTCAATGGCGAGCAGGTAAACAATGAAGGGAAGGCTGGGCTAGCACAACGAATGGCCTTCTGTACAACCAGCTGATTGACGGGGGTGCCAGGTGTCAGACCTCTGGCGATCTGATATTGATGACCTATCTGAGGACCCTACCTAAGGATAGGTCATCAATATTAAAACTTAATTTAAATACTTTTGCATTAAGAAGAATAGAGGTATGTTACAGATAATGGTTGTAAAACCACGGTGGCAACTAATTGGTTTGACTTTGGGCTATTCCTGAGGTTATTGCCCTGGCTGTCCCCTGCTTTTCACCCTTTAACACCTATACAGGTATCTGGTCTTCACTGCAGGAGAGCCACCAGGCCGCTACCTCTTGGAATAGTCCCAGTGTAGTTGGAAGCTGACCCACAGGGCCGGAGACACTGGTGCAATGCACCAGGGATCAGGTAATACACACAGAACCAGGCTGAGGTCAGGCGGGCAGAGTACATGCGAATCTGAGAAAAAGGCCCAGGACCAGGGCAGATGGCACAGGGTCAGGATCCAGGCAACCGACAGAAGAAAAACACAGGCAGTTGAACAGACCAGCCAGTCTAACAGTATAATAGACTTGATACCTTAAAAATATAATTTTTATGGTTAGCCAGTAAAGGTATTACCGCTATAATACTGTTGTAGTTTTAACACAAAAGTATTTAACATCACCGATAGTTAACATCACAAAACCAAGCTATTTTTACTATACATGAAGGGGGTCATTTACAAACAGATATACACCACTTTTTGGCGTATATCTGTCGCAGATTGCGGCGCAAAGGTTATTAACTTTTCCCCACTCACTCCATATCTAAAAAAAGTGGGCGGGTGAACAGGCTTGTCTAATTTATCATTTTCTATGCCCATTTTAGGAATAGAAATGAACTCAATCTATGTCAGCAAGGGAGTTGGCGTAGATTTAGACAGGCGGTGATATGCTGAAGTTATGTAAAGGCCGGCGCCTCTACATAAATACAGCGCATCCCCCATCAACTAAGGCCTCTTTCACACTAGCGTTTTAGCTTTCCGTCCTAGAGATCCGTCCTCGGGTCTCTAGGACGGAAAGCTACTGATCAGGATTATCCCCATGCATCCTGAATGGAGAGAAATCCGTTCAGGATGCATCAGGATGTCTTCCGTTCAGTATGTCAACGTTTTTTGGACGTTGACAAAAGCGCAGCATGCTGCGGATTTGTCTCCGTCCAAAAATCCGGAAGACATGCCCATATAAGTGCATTAATCTGGATCCGGCCTTAAGCTAAACGCCGGATCCGACGTTTAGCTTTTTGTCAATGGTTACTATGGCAGCCAGGACGCTAAAGTCCTGGTTGCCATAGTAAAGAGTAGGGGGAGCGGGGGAGCGGCATACTTACATTCCGTGCGGCTCCCGGGACGCTCCAGGATGACGTCAGGGCGCCCCAGTGCATAGATCACGTGATCGCATGGATCCGTGATCCATGCGCGCGGGGCGCTCTGACGTCATTCAGGAGCGCCCTGGGAGCCGCATGGAATGTAAGTATGCCGCTCCCCCACTCCCCACTGCTACTATGGCAACCAGGACGCTAGTAGCGTCCTGGCTGCCATAGTAACACTGAAAGCATTTTGAAGACTGATCAGTCTTCAAATGCTTTCAGTTCACTTGCGTTGTGCCGGATCTGGCGTGCATTCCGGCGACGGAAGTGCACGCCGGATCTTCACAACGCAAGTGTGAAAGAGGCCTAAAGGGGTCTTAATTAATGACCCCTAAAGTGTCTTTTTAGTAGTCAGAGCTGTTTCTCTGATTCAGAATTGTGAATTTTCTGAACAGCCATTTATTTTAAAAATAAAATTGTGCCTGCCTGTAGCCACCACTAGGATAGTGGTGAACAGCATTCCCTGTGTAAAGACCCCTTTAGACAGCCCGTCACAGCAGGCAATTACTGGAAACAAACCGTTTGTTCCCAATAATTGCCTGCTCCTTACAGGAGGTGAAACCTGCATTTACATGCAGCAATCACCTCCACTGTATGAGGACGAGCAATTGCTAAAGTGATCACTCGTTCCCATACATTTCTGGGTAGCAGATCCCTGTTTACACAGACAGATCTCCTTCCCAGAACTGATGATTTAGGTGACTTAAACAGTGATTCTTTCATCCAATGCACAAACATGGTGGCACCTTTACTTGCTGCAATTATCTTAAACATGCAGTCTAGGAACTCGTAATCCTGATCATTTGATAATTGTTCAGTGTAAAGGGGCAGTAATAGTGGATTTACACATGTCGAGGAGCAGCCAATTATCAGGAAGGATGCATTCCTTCCCGTCAACTGGCTTTTCATTCAGTGGGGGTGAAGCACTGCATTTACCGCTACTGCAATTGTGCTTCCTCATCCAACTGCATTGTCTGCTGCCCAGAAATTATAATTTACTTTTTTGCATGAACGACTGTATCACCTGATGATGAGCGTTTTAATCATTTGACAGATGATCAGCTGAAGCTTTAGATGGGCAGATTGGAATAAGCATTCGCAGGAACGTTTGTCCCTGATAAACTGTCCGACTATTGGGCTGTGTAAACCCGCCATACATCCTACTTGGCTCCTAACCTCAAAAAGAGTAGAGAATTATATGAATAATGAACAAATTACATGTTTCGCTGAATCATTTTCCAAAAATCTTTATATCTATCTACTCCTGTGCTATAACATCCTGCCTGCAAACTACACTGCATTTTTATGGTGACAGGTTTCCGTTACTGCAGACTGTAATAGAATAAACTTAAAGGTATTTTCTAGGACTTAGATATTGATGATCTATCCTCAGGATAGGTTATCAATATCAGCTCGGTGCAGACCCACCAATCGGCTGTTTCTGTCAGCGAAGTGGGAAACAATACAGTGTATGGAGATGGAAGCAGGAATCTCTGTCCTCTGTGTAGTCGCTTGCCAGTGTACTGGAGCTCTACTCCCATACACTGCAGTATGCAGGTGCCAGAAACTACACAGAAACTGGACAGCACCCAACAGCCAACCACAGCCTTCATCTAGGGTTTCCTTTCTTGTGAGAATGTTGATTGGCTGAATACAGTACTGTACAGTAGAGATGGTCTTGCGGTTCGCCCGGCGGTCGCTTCGTGGCGAACTTTGCGCGTTCGCGATTCGCCGAACATGCGAACATATGGCGATGTTCGCCACCGCCATATTCTTTTGCCTTGCGCCAAACTTTGAACCATGACACGTCCATCAGGTGGGACAGGACAGCCAATTGAGACGTTTCAGCACATCGACACACCCCCACCCTATAACAGAACCCGATCTGGCAGCCATTTTACATTCTGTGTTTTGCCAGTTTAGGGAGAGGTTGCTTTGTGGAGCAGCAACAGGCTGTTAGGGACACCAAACGCTAGCTAATAGGGCCAGAAAAGTCCTTTTAGGGACTGGTATAGGTGTGCTATCGATAGGTGTGATAGGTGTGAACAACTAATTGCAACTTGTGTGATATACCTGTTGCCCCCAAAAAAACTGATTGAGGGTTGTGATATACCTATAATATACATTCTAACATAGAAAGTATATAGTGCATTTGTATTGTGCAGCAGTTCTGCTGCAATACCACACCTATATAGAGGGACAAACGCTATTGGAACAATTATTTGCAACAGGTGTGATATACCTGTCGCCCCCCCAAAAAAAAAAAACGATTGAGGGGTGTGATATACCTATAATATACTTTCTAATACAGAAAGTATATAGTGCATTTGTATTGTGCAGCAGTTGTGTGCGGTTCTGCTGCAATACCGCACCTATATAGACGGACAAGCGCTATTGGAACAACTATTTGCAACGGGTGTGATATACCTGTTGCCCCCCAAAAAATAATAATTGAGGGATGTGATATACCTGCTTCCACAAAATACTGATTAAGGGGTTCGATGCTTTCTCAAAATACTGCTTGAGGGGTGCGATATACCTGCTTCCACAAAATACTGATTAAGGGGTTTGATATACCTGCTTCCACCAAATACTGATTAAGGTGTTCGATATACCTGCTTCCACAAAATACTGATTAAGGGGTTCCATATGCCTGTTTCCACCAAATATTGATTGAGGCCTGCGAGATACCTGCTTTTACAAAATACAGATTAATGGGTTCGATATACCTGTTTCCACCAAATATTGATTGAGGCCTGCGATATACCTGCTTTCACAAAATACCGATTAAGGGGTTCGATATACCTGTTTCCACCAAATATTGATTGAGGCCTGTGATATACCTGCTTCCACAAAATACTGATTAAGAGGTTTTTATATACCTGCTTCCTCAAAATACTGCTTGAGGGGTGCGATATACCTGCTTATACAAAATATTGATTAAGGGGTTTGATATACCTGTTTCCACCAAATATTGATTGAGAGCTGCGATATACCTGCTTCCACAAAATACCGATTAAGGGGTTCGATATTCCTGTTTCCTACAAATATTTATTGAGGCCTGCCATATACCAGCTTCCAAAAAATACCAATTAAGGAGTTCGATATACCTGTTTCCTACATGTATTGATTGAGACCGGCAATATACCTACTTCCACAAAATACTGATTAAAAGGGTCGATATACCTGTTTCCACCAAATATTGATTGAGGCCTGCGATATATCTTCTTCCACAAAATACTGATTAAGGGTTTCGATATACCTGCTTCCACAAAATACTGATTGAGGGCTGCGATATACCTGCTTCCTAAAATACTGATTAAGGGGTTTGATATATGTGCTTCCATAAAGTATTGATAGAGGGCTGCGATATACCTGCTTCCACAAAATACTGATTAAGGGGTTTGATATCCTGCTTTCACAAATACTGATTGAGGGCTGCGATATACCTGCTTCCACAAATGCTGCTCTTCCCTAGGGACCTAGGCACAGGGTCATTTTGAAAATGACAGGCAGAGGAAGAGGCACATTATTGGGGGGCACTATGGGGGCTTCTACTGAGGCCATTCCGCAGGGGTCGAGCAGGTGCACCAGGCCGGAGCCTAAGTGGTAAGTTGGAGAAGGTGCATGCGATTACTTCAAAGGGCGCACCAGAGTTGGTTTAGTGGCTCACTAAGCCTTCCGATTCTGCACCCTCCTCCTCCTCTGCATCTGTACCCTCCTCAGTCTCTGCTGTGTGCACCCCCAAATACACCACCACCATAGCCCCTCCACTAGAGTCAGAGGAATTATTTTCCCATCCATTCCCAGACCTTACCGATGCGCAGCCATTCTTGACACCGGATGAGGAAGAGGAGGTAGCAACGGCCGGCACCCAGCGGTCTAACGACAGTACCCAGATCGGACCAAGGAGGGAGGTCCGTGCTGTTGCTGCCGATCTCAAATGTCAGTGGTGGTGAAGGTGATGATGATATGTCGATGGACGTCACGTGGGTGCCCACAAGAGAGGAAGAGGAGGGGAGTTCAGAGGGAGAGACGGAGCAGCAGAGAGGGAGGAAAAGCAGGCAGAGCTCGCAGAGCATCGAAAGGAAAAAGCAGAATGCAAATATATCTGGAGCGTGCCATCCACCATGCACAGTCACTTCTGGCGCTCCCAATACGCCGGCACATGGCTCCGCAGTGTGGGCTTTTTTTTACGTGTCAGCTGCTGACAATAGTGTTGCCATCTGCAGCCTGTGCTGTCAACGCATATGTCGCGGTAAGCCCAACACTCACCAAGGGATGACCACCTTAAGAAGGCACTTGGCCTCCCATCACTGAGCTCAGAGGGAGCAACGCCATCAGAACCCACAAAGCCACACTCCCGGCGCTCCACGTCCTGCCTCTTCTCCTCTCTCCTCCCATTTGTCGTCCACTCCACCTTCCACCTTGCCGTCGTCACGTTCATCTGGCAGAAGGCAGGCAGGTACATAACTTTTACTGCCCACTGGGTGAACCTTCTGACAGCCGTCAAGCATGTAACCCGTGGCTCCCGTTTGGATTTGGTGTTACTCCCAAGGATTGCATGCAGGCCTGCCTCTTCTTCTACATCTCCTACTCCATCCTCCATCTCCTCCTCAGCTGACTCCTTCTTTTCCACTACCGCCTCTTCCGCTCCACCCCCAAGCTTCCCAGAACCTATTCGACGTCCCAGGTAAGACGTTCCACCGCTTCCAATTTAGTGCAAATGGGGGCCTTCATGCTCCAGTGTTTGAAGAGGGACCCCCATATAAAAAGCATAAAGGGCAATGACCAGTACTGGTTGGCAACTTACTTAGACCCCTGATACAAACACATAATGGCAGACATGTTACCAGCATCACAGAGGGCTGGCAGAATGCAGCATTTCCTTGCTGCGAGAGATGCTTCATTCTGCTGTTGCGGGCGCTGGCAGAGGAATTTCCACCCACAGCGAAACAGGTGCGGGTACCAATCCTACCGCACCTGCAAAAAGAGGGCGGCTTGAAGATGTGTTGGTCACTTAGGATATGAGATCATTCTTGCAGCCAACCCATCGACAGCCGCCCTCTGTATTCAGCCTCAGGGAACGCATAGACCGACAGGTGTCTGACTACATCGGGTTAACGGCCGATGTGGACGCTCTGAGAAGTGAGGAACCCTTGGACTACTGGGTGTGCAGGCTTGACCTGTGGCCAGAGCTGGCACAATTTGCCATGGAACTCTTGGATTGTCCCTCGTCGAGTGTCCTGTCTGAAAGGACGTTTAGCGCAGCAGGTGGTATCATGACTGATAAGAGCACGCGCCTAGCTCACGACAGTGTGGATTACCTCACATTTCTAAAAATTAATGAGGCATAGATCTCGGCGCTACCATAGAGGCAAGGGGGGCAATTGCCCCCGGGCCCCAAGTCCTTAGCCGCAAACAACTAACCCTACTATTTACTATTTATTTGTAGTCGGCAGCCGCCGGCCGACTAACAGCGCAGACTCAGTGAAAGCGCCCGGCCTGCGGCCTGAAAGAGTGAGGAGGGGGCGGGGCCCGCAGCCGCTCTGATCTCCGCTGCCTGGTCTGCCTGCAGTGGCTGGAGCGTGTGCAGGCTCGCAGCTGCCGCACAGGCACGTCTTCACATGACGTTGCCACTGATCTGAGGGAGCTCCGCCCCAGAGACTCAGAGAAGAAGGAGCGACGAGCGAAGGCCCAGGAGTCACCGATGCCTGCCTGCCTGTATCACCGATGCCTGTATCCTGTTGGTATAATACCTATAATAGCTAACAAATGGATGGATGGATCCCATGTCTGTCTGCCACTGGTCCATGAGATGGAGTAGGAGAAACCCGGCGGGGGGGTTATGGATCGATTTGCAGCAGCCCACTGGCCCATGGATTGGAGTGGGAGAAATGTGCCATTGGGGGGTGGGGGGTGGGGGGTGGGGGGGGGCCCACAGAAGGAGAGATGGGGAGGGAGGGGAGAAATGTGCCATGAGGGCCATGGGGGGGTGGAGATGTGTTGCTGCCATGTGGCACTGGCACATGGAGGGGAGAAATGTGCCATGGGAGCTGAGGGGGAGAGATGTGCCATGGAGGGGGAGATGTGCTGCTGCCAGCCGACTGTCCCAAGGATTGGAGTGGGAGAAATGTGCCATGGGAGCTGGGTGGGAGAAATGTGCCATGGGGGTGGGAGGAGAGATGTGCTGCTGCCACTGACCCATACAGGGGGAGAAATGTGCCATTCGAGGGGGGGGGGGAGTATGCTGCTATGAACGGGGCGGGCAGAAATAATGTGGCGCGAAGGGGGTGGTGTAAAAAGGAGAAGGTGATGACGTGACATGGATGGAGCTGGGGGGGAGTGACATTGAGGAGGTTAAATGTGACATTGAGGGGGAGAAATGTGACATGGAGGCTGGGGGGCATCATTGGAAGCAGCACTTTTTACTGGCACATTATTGGGGTCATTTCTTACTGGCACATGATTGAGGGGCATCTATGGAGGCACTTCTTACTGGCACTTTATTGGGGCACTTTTTACTGGCACATTATTGGGGGGCACTATGGGGGCTTCTACTGAGGCCACAAAGAAGGGGTATTTTATATGGGGGGCTCTGTGTGGTACTAGTATTATCAGGGGTATTATCTGTTTCTGCAGTGTAGTATTGGGGAGCACAGCGGCACAGTATTGGGGGTAGTAGGATGATTCGTCCAGAAGATGGGGGATGATGGAAAAGTAGTAAACTAAGATTTTTTTTTTGTTGTCAAACTGCAGAGATGGAAAATGGCGACAAAATGGTGGTCTGGTCTGAAAGGAGAAGACAGGGTCAAAGAACATCTCCATTAAAGGAGATGTCACTGGATGTAAGAGGTATGGGGCTCTGTATTTCTATATGCTGCCATGGAGAGGGGGAGAAATAATGTGACGCGAAGGGGGTGATTGATGACGTGACATGGAGGGGGGCCCCTTATTGTTTTTCGCCCCCGGGCCCCATTTCACCTAGAACCGGTCCTGATTGACAGGCCCAGGCATTAGACACAGACTATTGCCTAGCCCCATCCGGCACATGCGCATTACAGCACGGATGATCCACACTGCTGGTCTTAGCAGAGAGTTCAGCCTGAGCTGTGCATGAGCAAATGTTTAATAGCATTGAGCTTGCGCAAGGAGATGGGACCTTCCAATTATATATATTGTGCGTGGCCCTGTCAATGGTCATACGGAGATGTCGACAAGGTGAAGGAGTGGTTTTTGTGTGCACCAAGGGCAGTGGAAATATCCTTGTTGCATAAAGTTTAAAACTGAATTTTATGCATAACATAATTTTAGCATTAGCATTACATAATAACAAAATATACTGTTATTTTATGTTATAAGCTTGGTTCTGGTGCTGCATTCATGGTAAAAGGTTGGTTCTGGTGCTGTATTTATGTACAGAATAAATGTCCTCCAGTATGTGGTAAAGGAGGGCTATGGTGGGGCCATAAAGTTCAAGAACCCGTCACTGACCTCTGCTCTGATGACATGGCCACATACTTCAGAGATAAGATTGACAATATCTGGAGGGAAATAATCCCCAGTACCCAACCAATTTCAATCCTCTCCCTCTCATTAAACTCTCCCCCCTTCAGTCTGTTTTAAATGCTGCAGACAGGCTTATCTATCCACCCGCTATACTGATGCTACTAGTCTGTGCCAGTCACTTCACTGATTGCTTATCCACCACACAATGCAGTTCGAACCTCTCACCCTCACCCACAAAGCTCTCCACAGTGCTGCACCTCCATAATCTCCTCCCTCATTTCCATCTACCACCTTACTAGTGCTCTCCATTATGTTAGTGATCTAAGTTTAAAATCCTTCATAATTTGTACCTCTCACTCCCATCTTTCAAGCTGCACCTACTCTCTGGAATGCTCTGCCCCAGAATATAAGGTCAATTAACAACTTCCCTACCTTCAAATGTGCCTTAAAAACCCATCTTTTCTGGCAGGTTTATCATGCTTCCTAAACTGATTGTTCCGTAGTAACTGCTCCCCTGCAACTCCCCATACATAAATTCGATCTTCTAACAGTCCCACACCCGAAGTAGATCAGTCTGCACCACCGCTTTCAGTACAAAAATTGACTACTATATATCACAATCAACTACCTTTTGTTTCACCCCCACTTAGATTGTAAGCTCTTGCAAGCAGAGCCCTCACTCCTAGTGTTTCAGTTGTATATTAGCCAGTTATACGTTGTGATATCTTTTGTTTTGTACGTGAACCCTCTGAATTGTAAACGCTGCGGAATATAGTGGCACTATATAAATAAATATTATTATTATGACTGTAGTAGACAGCTACATACTCTTGGAACCCTTTTACTATAGCCCTGGAGCTATGATTCAGAAAGAAGGATCTCTAACTGTAATGAACATATGGTATATTAAAAAATTAATCAGTGTAGAATTTTGAATGTGAAAGCAATATGATGATAAAAGGTATCATACAAATATTAAGACAGCACTCCTTAAGTAATGATAATTCATGGTTTTATTTCACTTCATATTATTTCAGCCGAGGTAGGTGGTATATCAGTTGCAATGTTTCGGGCTAATAATCGCCCTTCATCAGGCTGACAAGACATAATTTAAAGAAAAAGGGGGTTCATTTGGCGGAAATACATGATGATAAAAGGTAAAGGTACACTTTAAGAATATGCTACCTTGAGTAATCTATAGAACAACAGAGTATCTCAGAGTATCTCATCAGATTTTATATAGGACTGTGTGAAATTTGAAAATTAAAACACTGACTCCTTTTAAGATTCCAATTCAAACAGAAATTGCATTATTATGACTACAAATCCTGAAAATCTGGAATAACTTTAATATTAGGGAGTACCTGAAACTATCAGCAGTCCACCAATATGATAATATGTGTCAACCAGATTTAATGTGTCAGCTTTAAAATTGTTTGCAAATCAATTAATAGTCTATCAACTACCAAAAATAAATAGAGTGGGGCAGATTTACTAGTTAGACTAAGGTTGAGCAATCTTTTTAAAATTTGCTTTGTATACGATTTGTCGCATTAGTGAAAAAATATGATTCAAATTGAAGTTGCTCTAATTGCCCTCAAAGTTGGTCTACAACACCCTCTAGTCTCCTAGGACTCCGATTTTTTTTTTAGGAAAGTATAAAAATGCCCCCTTATAAAACTTGTGCCAGAACAAAAAATGACCCTTATAATGTGCTCCTGTACAAAACTATGCCCCTCCATGGGACTTTCCTTCCATGGGACTTTCTCCTTGTGGGTCCCCAACAGCTTCAGGGAGAACAGCAAGATGCTTAAGCTTTTCTCCTTCTGCCACCGACTCTTGTTGCATCAGCATAAGTGTCGGTTTTAAGATAAATAAATGTGAGGGGGATGACAATGTATAGGCCACAGTCTTCCATACTGACACATTTTGTGGCCTCCTGAATGGCTTCAGGACATGACAGGTGTTTCTGATGAACTGCCACTGACCTCAAAACAAAATATGTTTCCTGCTGAGGTTGTCTGGACCTGAGAAAATCATTCATGGCTTTACGCTGGACGTACAGACGCTCTAGCATGTGCAAAGTGGAATTCCAGCAAGTTGGAACGTTGTGGATTAAGTGGTGTAATAGCAAACCGTTCTGTCATTGCAAGTCCTAGAGAGCTTTCCTTTCCACATAAGAATGGCTAAAATGCAAGGACAGTCTCCTGGACATTGTCAGCACCGTGCGCAAGCCAGTGTACTTTTATAAAATAACATTTCACAACTCCATGCAGGGAGCATATGTGATCTCACCCGAAAGCAGCACAGCCATGATGTTCCAGCCATTGTCGCTGACCACCTTACCCAGTTGGAGTTGGTGGGGAGACAGCCAGTGGGATGTTTGCAGCATGATGCACTTTAACAAGTGATCAGCTGTGTGGCTACTCTTGCCTAGGGCAATTACATGTGATAGGAAGGAGGGGCAATAGGTGTGACACTCTGTCCTTCTGCTGTAGGGGATGGGAGGATGTCCATATAGGAAGAAGTGGAGGAGGTGGATAAGCAGCTTGTGTGGGAACCAGACCAAGACAAACATGGAGGTGGGTCCTCCAGGCCTTATTGCTGCAGTGCTTTCACACCGCACAAATATTGACCAGAAAGACATGTACTGTCCCTGCCTGTAACAGCTGTCCTAGGTTTTGAACTTGGCGTGCACCTTGCTGCACAACGACAATTGCAAGGAGCAGTTCACATTATCGGCTAGGTATCTTCCAGCAAGGCTGAGCATAGGCCATCAGTTACCTAAAGGCAGCAGACTCTACTAAGTGGTATGACAGAGACTGCATCACCAGCAACTTGGCCATGTGGAAGTTAAAGGCTACGTACACCTTTGGGGCATTTTTTTCAAATTATTGCATTGTATTCATTTTGAAATAAAAATCATTTTTTTCAGTTGGTCTTTATTAAAAAAGTTTGAGCCCCTTTCTCTGTACAGCCTTAAGATTCTCTAGAAGCAGAATTTGTATTTTTACTGTGTTCCATCAGGCAGCTCAGTGGACAGTGGCGGATCCAGAGCCTGGTCTTGGGAGGGGAATTTCCAGATTGTTTTGTGGCGGCAGAAAGAAAATAATATGTTGCTTATAGAACAGACTATTTTATTTAACCTATCGTACAGCTCTAACCTTATTTAAAAACAGTCATATTTGTCTTTCCAAATTACGGATTTTAAAAATTACAAACAAATAGGTGACATTTAACGACATATGAAAACAAACAAAACAGCTCACGATCCGTTTTTGTTGCGCGGGAAAAGGGGTAGGTCCCACTTCACATCAGAACGAAAATCCCAGCAACATTCAGTTTCTCCAATGCTTCTTTATTTGGAATCAAAAATGGGTATACAATAAGCCCCTCATGGGACGCGTTTCGGCTGACTTTAGCCTTCCTCGACCATGTCACCCAAAATTGGCACCTATACAGTTTATACATGCTAGCCTATCAAATCCTAGTGACATCACAGATGAATTAACCAATCCTGGACATTCAATCTATTCAAGGTGTGTTCATTGTTTTCCATGTATCTTTTCTCTCTTATTTCAGTGTTTTTCACTTTTTTCTTTTTTCTTTTTTTCTTTTTTTCTTCATCCCTAACGTGTGATTGATGTCTATAGAGAAAATGTACATAGAATTATGAACACATAGAATGTAAAATCATTATCTGAAAGGTACATCAGAACGCCCTCAATTCATATTCTCTATTCAAGCCTTTTGGATGTAATGTATCCAGTGTATGGATCCAATACGCCTCTTTTTTTCTTAACAGGGTTTTAATATCACCCCCTCTTCTTGGGGGATATATCCGTTCAATCACCTGGTATTTTACAGTAACTGTGAAATGGAGTGTTTATATTGTTTGAAATGTGCTGGGACAGGTAACAAGAGGTTTTCTTTCCGTATAGTCGATTTATGTTTACATATTCGATCTTTTACCGTCTGCATGGTTTCTCCCACATAAAGCAGACCACAAGGGCATTTGATCAGATAAATGACATTACAACTGTCGCAAGTATGATAACCCTTAATCTGAAACTGTTTGCCTGTGTTGGGATGGCATAAGACGGATCCCTTAAGGACATTTGTGCATTGTGCACAATGGAGGCAAGGAAAAGTGCCTGATCTCTGGGGTTTAAATAAACCCTGTGTAGATGTTTTTCTCAGACTTTCAATATCCGCATGCACTAGTTGGTCTCGAACATTCGTACTGCGTTTGTTACACACTAAAGGTGGATTTTGAAATTCCTTTACATGGGGATATGAGCGAGCCAAATAATGCCATTGCTTGCGGATGATGGAATCAAAACGCTGATTAAAAGGGTGATATTTATGCACGAATGCTATACACTCCTGGTTAGATTCCTTTTTCTTGTTAGTCTGAGTGTATGTAATAGTCCTGGCCTCCTCTAATAACTTTTTAGGATATCCTCTCTGGATGAATCTGGATGTCATTTCATCCAGTCTTTTCTGCTGGATCTCAGGATCCATCACCAGTCTTGTGACTCGCATAAATTGCGATTTTGGTATTGCCCGTTTAGTGGCTGGGGGGTGTGAGCTGTCATAGTGGAGAAGACTATTTTTATCACTCGTTTTTCTATAAATATCTATATAGAGGAAACCTCTCTCATGTTTCTTCACCATTGTATCTAAAAAAGCCACTGAGTCCTGACTATAGGTACAAGTAAATTTCAATTCCTCCCATACATTATTGAGATGTTCTATGAAATGGAGGAGGGTCTCGAGTGGCCCCGCCCATACGCAAAACACGTCATCAATAAAGCGTTTAAAAACCAATGCACAATTTCGAAAGTGCTCATGTGTATACACAAATTGTCTCTCAAAGGATGACATATACGTGTTTGCGTAGGGCGGGGCCACATTCGAGCCCATCGCGGTGCCCGCCTCTGTCCAAAGAAATCATCTCCAAACAGAAAATAATTCTCTGTCAGCATCAATCCTAGTGTTTCCAAAAGGAATTTCTGCTGGTCCTCAGTATATTGACTGACTGAGTGCTCAATGGACGTATAAAGGCTCACAACATCCACTGTTACCAGCCAACTGTCTGAGGGAACAGTTCCCAATTCATTAATGGTTTTTAAAAAATGTGCTGTGTCCAGCAGAAAGGAATCCGTGTTTTTAACCAATGGGGTCAATGCTTTTTCAAGCATAATTGCCAGTGGTGAAAATACTGAATTTACTGAGGCCACAATTTACTGAGGCCACAATTCCACTTCCCGGGGGATTTACCAGCGTCTTGTGTACTTTTGGGAGTACATAAAATACTGGAGTCTCCGGGGAGGAATTCACCAGAAATTCTTGCAATTTGTTATCAATAATGCCCCGTTCTGCATAATCATTCACCATAATCCGTATTTTGGTTTTTATGTTAAATACCGGATTATAACTCAATCTCTGATATGTGTCAACGTTTGACAATTGACGTTCAACCTCTCTGGTATATGCACTTTTATCCATTATTACGATAGAACCGCCTTTGTCGGCAGGTTTTATTATTAGGGACTCGTCTTTCATCAAGTACTCTTTTGCTATTCGTTCCGTGTAGGAGATATTTTGTTTAATCCTCAATGTCCCTTTCTTGATGTCATCAAATGTCTTATTTGTGTCTCTCATCACCAGTTCAATAAATGTCTCTACCGGGTGATAGACTTTAGGGGGATTAAAGTTGCTGTTTTTTGTAAACATAAATCGACTATACGGAAAGAAAACCTCTTGTTACCTGTCCCAGCACATTTCAAACAATATAAACACTCCATTTCACAGTTAAAATACCAGGTGATTGAACGGATATATCCCCCAAAAAGAGGGGGTTATATTAAAACCCTGTTAAGAAAAAAAGAGGCGTATTGGATCCATACACTGGATACATTACATCCAAAAGGCTTGAATAGAGAATATGAATTGAGGGCGTTCTGATGTACCTTTCAGATAATGATTTTATATTCTATGTGTTCATAATTCTATGTACATTTTCTCTATAGACATCAATCACACGTTAGGGATGAAGAAAAAAAAAAAAAAGGAAAAGTGAAAAACACTGAAATAAGAGAGAAAAGATACATGGAAAACAATGAACACACCTTGAATAGATTGAATGTCCAGGATTGGTTAATTCATCTGTGATGTCACTAGGATTTGATAGGCTAGCATGTATAAACTGTATAGGTGCCAATTTTGGGTGACATGGTCGAGGAAGGCTAAAGTCAGCCGAAACGCGTCCCATGAGGGGCTTATTGTATACCCATTTTTGATTCCAAATAAAGAAGCATTGGAGAAACTGAATGTTGTCGGGATTTTTGTTCTGATTTAACGACATATAAGGTTATTATTTAACAGTTTTGGAGACATTTTTATCAGAATATTTATCTGTATACTGATTATCTTGGAATTATCGGGGACCACAAATCAGCTTTACATTACTGTATATAATTATTAGACCTAGTAGAAATATAATGTAAGTCTGCTTTTTGGTCCCAGATACTGTAATTCCAAGATCATTTCAATCTAGTATGGAGGGAAAGTTGAGTGAATGACATTTGCCTGTAGGAATCACTCTTCTTACTTTTCCATGTGTAGTAGCCGTCCTGATGCCGGTGCCCTCATCCACCCCCTCCCCACACATCCCAACCACCACATTCCCAAGAACACAGCTGTAGAACTTACACTGTGGCTGGCAGGAGGAGGCTCTGATTAGTGGAGCAGCAGCAATGAGAGAAGCCTGCTGACTGCTCCTCCACCAACCAGCCGCTGATTGGTTATCAGCGTAGGTATTGCAGAAGAGAGGGAGGAGCACTGCTTGTCTCCTTCTCGCTGTGAAGTATTAATGTATCACACTGTGCTCTGCAGGACAGCCTTAGCCGACAGCCCGCACGGGGGTGGGGTGAGGGGGGGGGGCGTCGGGCAATTGACAGCTCCTTATCTCTCCTTATCTCTGTTATCTGACCTCCTAAACATTCATTATGCTCAATTCTTATCTTACTGATAAGAATGCGGCTTAAATAATTGTTTAGAACCTTTTAATAATTTAGATATAAGTTTTATTAGATGACTGGCACAAAGTGAAAGTACACAGCTAGACAGTTAACCCTTTATGACAGGATGGCTGAATATTTTTAATAAAAAACTATTGAATTTTTTTTTGCCAAAAATTTCCCAAAATGAGTAAAATGCAATCATAAAAATATTGCCTCCAAATGTGTACATAGCCTTTAAGCATGAGCATCAGCAGATTGCTGGTCATGTAGAGTTGTTTTCTGGACCCAGATTCCATTACTGATGGCTCATGATGGAGCGGAGTAGGAGGAGGGTTATGTTTTTTTTCACAGACTAACATGCCTTCACTGAAACTCAGGTGTAACAATGCAATATATTTACAGTGTTGATACATCTCTTTTCAGTTAGACACTGTGATTCAGTATGCTTTTCCTAACACAGTTGTCATTTGTGTTAATGATGTGAAATGCGACAGAATTATTGAATGCTTTTTTAACAGAAGGAGCAATGGAGCTGTGACCCAGCAGCGTGGATCAGTTAAGTATGATTCCCACTCGGGCAGAAAAGGTCCACAAGGGTGAACAACCCCTTTAAAGGACCTACACCAGCAGTAATAAGAGCATATACTAATTTATGAATTATCAGACGTGCATGCACCTGGCTCTGTCGTAGCCTGCTCCACTACCTACAGGCCCAAACGCCTGCACTCCGCTCCAATGAGGATCAAGGGCATCAGCAATGCAGCACACAGTCTCTGAGTACTGAGGCAGTGACATAGAGTGCAGCCAGGTACCCTGGTGGCTCTGCTTAGAGAGGAGAATTTAGTGATTTGAAGGAGAGGCCTGCCACCAGGGTGCACTGCCAGTTTCCATTGCCCAGCAATAGGAGTTTTAACTTGATAAGTATCAGTGAGGCTGGCAAGGGGCCGCATGGGACCTATATAGGGATAGTGACTGGCTTAAAGCGAACCTGTCATCAACTTTATGCTTCCCATACTAACGGCAGCATAAAGTAGAGACAGTCAGGTTGATTTCAGCGGTCGGTCATTTAAAAGTTAAAAGTAAGGGTACTTTCACACTTGCGTTGTGAGGATCCGGCAGGCAGTTCAGCCACCAGAACTGCCCGCTGGATCCGGAAGTCCGTGTGCAAACGGAAAGAATTTGTAGACGGATCCGGATGCGGATCCGTCTAACAAACGCATTGATACACTAGATCCGTCTCTCCGGTGTCATCCGGAAAAACGTATCCGGTATTTTTTTTGCATTTTAAAAGGTCTGCGCATGCACAGACCGAAAAAACGGATCTTGGTGCCGGATCTGGCATTAATGCATTTCAATGGTCATCCTGCTGGGACCCTAACTGATCATGAGAACCTGTATCCTACAATTTCCCCTCACAAGGTCTGGCGTGCACATTGCCACTCCATTTATTTCTGTCGGAGTTCCGGATAACAGCGCTCCACTATTTCCGGAGCTTAGATAGAGATGAATAGAGTGGCAGTGCACATGCCCAATCTGCCTCTCCTTTTATTTCAGGATGCTCGGAGGGGTCAGGGTACTCATTTTTGTGACTGGTGAGGGTCCCAGTGGTTGAAGCCCTATTGATCTAATAATAGGGGCCAATCCCAATCCTTATTTAGGCACCATGCCCCCAGCCAGCCCCACTTAAAGTCCAATTGGAAAGTTTAATTGTGCTACTCTCAGTAGGGCTAGTTGGGTGCTTGGAGCCTTAAATGGGGAAGGGGAATGGTAATGTTAGTGGTAATGTTGGTCTTGGCATATAGTGAGGCGTGGTTCTATAAAAAATAGGTGTGTTCACAGCTTAGAGGGGCACAATACTTCCCTTACCCAGGGTACTGGCAACACACACTATGCCACTGGGAATAGGGAGGTGAATAAGCATGCACAGCTCTCTGCGCTCACTGCTATGGTGTGAGCTCAGACACTTCTCTGTTCCCAGAGACGCACAACTGGGCCTTGAAACAAGTGCGGGTCCTAGAGGTTGAACTTGCACCTATTGGACATTCATGACATAGCCTGTGGATATTCCATGAATCTTCTGATAGGAATACCCCTTTAACTGATGAAATTGCTTAATTGTAGTATACTATGAGGGGCTCCTGTGATGGACTGTTCACATGCTCAAACAGCAGAACAGGAAACTAGTAATGGAGTTAGGCCTTTTTGTGGAGGGCAGGGTAGTTATTTTTTCTTTATTGCAATGTTATAGCAAGCCACAGACACATTTAATTGTAGTTACAGAGTATTTGACTCCATAATGTTTGGCTACATTTGGGCTTTTACTAGAGAAAATGATGAGGGAACATAGACTAGCACACATACAGTATAAAGCACTAAACAAGCTTGAAAAAAAAGCAAGCCTGCTCTAATATTTGGAGTTATCCTTCTTTCACAGTCATCATTTCCCCAGTCATATTTCTGTCTCCATGATGCTGTGTATTGCTAGTCTCCGGAACACACCAGGGAGTATTCTGAGAAAGTAAACCTCCACTTGGCAAGGTGTGTGGCCGGGACACTGACCCCTATGCTTCTACTCTGAAAGGCCCTTTATTTCTAATCTGGTGCTTGCCCTTCCTGCAAAACTTTTGTAACAATAACAACCCTTTAACGCTTATTTCGCCAAAAGGGATTTGTCGATGTAAACATTTTGTTAGCTCTCTTTCACTCTTGTTGAATAATGATCCTATTACTTTTATGATCAAAAGTCAAGTTTTTTTAACCCCTTCCTGACTTAGCCATTTTCCATTTTTCCGTTTTCGTATTTTACTCTCTCCCTTCTAGGAGCCATAACTTTTTTATTTTTCTGTTCGCATACACAAATCAGAGCTTGTTTTTTGCAGTACAGGTTGTACTTTCTAATGACACCACTTAATATTCCATATAATGTAGTTGGGAGCTGGAAACAAATTCTAAATAGTAAACTTACTTGTCCACTTTATTTCCTGGGTCAGTACAATTACAGCAATACCAAACTATAGGTTGTCTTATGTTTTAATTCTTTAAAACATTTTTATAATACACCTTTTTATATTTATGTCTATCTATGTCTATGAGTAAGGGCTCATTTTTTGCAGAGCGATCTGTACTTTTTATTGATAATGTTTCGGGGGGGGGGGGTATGTATGAATTCCTGATCACTTTTGATTCCATTTTTTTTTTTTGGGGAGGGGGGTTGAAGCAAACCAAAATTTTCATTTGACTATTTTGATTTTGTTCCATTTTCAAATGCGGTGAAACAAATTTTCTTTTTTTATTGTTTATTGTTATTTGTAAAATATGGAAAAGGCTGTGATTTGAACTGTGATTTGGGTGATTTTTTTTTACTTTTTTCTTAACATTTCTTGGTCACTCTTTGGGCACTTCAACTTGTAATCATTAGATTGTTTATAGCATAGGCTGCAATCAATTACCATTGCAGTGTATGAGAAAATCACTGCATGAAAGTTTACTACGGCAGGCCTGTGAACCTTCAGAAGGTTTCAGGCTGCCATACATAGCAAAAGAATGGACTATTGGATCACCGGGAAGCCTGCACTCCTGGTAAATAACCACTCAGATACCGTGGTCGCAAATTGTGTGGATTTTATCTGTGGAAAAAAGATTGTGCTGTGGAGTTAAAAAATAAATAAATACTTCCTGCAGCAGATCCTGTACTTCTTTATCTTCTTTACCCTGTATATTTAAGTTTTTAATTAGCCTCTATTTTTTAAGTGTTTCTGCTGGGTTTCGGAACTTACAACCATTTACATTAAAGGCATGTGCCTTAACCACTGATGTATACAGTTCAATATTAAACTGCTTCTGAGAAACCCCATAGTAGTTTCTTATGTATTACTTATTCATACACAGCAGAAGTATCATTTTATATTTTTTTTAGTAATTGTAAAAAAAACGTATGGCACAAACAACATTTGGAATTACAAAGAAATATGCGTTTACTAAAACTAAGATTTTTTGATCACTTTTATTTAATTTTCTTGGGAGATAAAGTAATGGAAAACGGCATATCGGCCATTTTTATTTTTTTCTGCTATGCCAGTCACCATATGGGCTTTTATATTTTAATAATATGGGAATTTTCACATGCGATGATGCCCATTATGTTATTTCTTTTTCTTTTTTTTTTTTTTTATTGTTTATTTTTATTTTGGGGAAAGGGGGGTGATTAGAATTTTAATTTTTAATTTTTAAACTTTTTTTTTTGTGAGATCCCCAAGTGGACCGCAACTTGCACTCATTAGATTGCAATTTATACTGAATAATGGAAATTGCTCCATTATTCTGTATAGAAATCACTATATCCCAGCTCAGTGCTGCCATCTAGTGGCCTGAACTGGTATATAGTAATAATGAGTCTGAAAGCCTAGTACAGGCTGAGGCTCATTATTAGAACAGAGTGCTTTCCCGGGGGAAGTGCGCCTGAACAGGAAGCTCATGCTTCCAGTTTTCAAAACTCTCAGATGCTGTGGTGACATTTGACCACAGCAGCTGAGTGGTTAAATGTCCACGCTCAGCATTACTGCAGATTACGGACATTGGCCATGGGTGCTTGCTGAGGTTGCTATGGCTCCCGCTCCACACCATCTTTAAAGACCAGACATGTGCCATACATTTACGATGGATGTCGGGAAGTGGTTAATGGTCACATGACCAAATGTGTATAGGACAGAGCTTTCTTTATGTACTGATTGCTGGAGCTCGTGGAGGAACTTGGCTGCAGTGCAGTCCTGGGGTACATGCTGTATGACGACCAGCTTCGTTGCTGTAGCTTTTTGTGAGGGAGGGGAACTCATTCCTGGCCCCACTTTTGATTTTACCCAGGGCTACATTTTGTCTAAAACCAGCCCTGACTACAATGCAGCATAATGTACTGCTCCAGCAGAAAGAAGAAACACAAAGGGTTCCAGCACTTCACTTCCGTTGCAAGCCAGTAATTTATTGTGGTGGTACATAAGAATTTTTACAAATGGTGGATCTCCATAATTGTTGTGCTCCTGTACAGTTGACGCGTTTTGGACGTCAGTCCTTACTCATAACTGTGAGGGTGCTGATCTGTGTGAGGGGCTTTATGGGTTGTAAATTAGTGGGGGGGGGGGGGCATTTGGTGTATTCTGGGGCCATGAGGCTGCAGATCTGTGGGAGGTGCTTTATGGGTTGTAAATATGTGAGGGAGGGCCAAAATTGACACATTGCAACTGTGTTGTAAGTACATTATTACAAGATTTAGGGCCCCACTTTTGATTTTGCCCAGGGCCACATTTTGTCTGAAACCAGCCCTGATTACAATGCACCATAATGCACTGTTCCAGCAGCACAAAATACTTCCCCAGAAGCTACACCTCTATGGTGACCAGCATCAGCTGCCACATTCTATCCTCCTCCTCCAGTTGTCTCTAATTAGGATGTAGATATGGGCACTGAGGAGTTGAGATGCAGGTCACAGCAGTAAGATAGCTCTTCCAACAACATAATGCCTGTCAGCACTACCAAGCATACAGGAGACTACAGCTCTACAATACTCTTACATTCAGTGACGTTTTCTCTGATGCAAACGTTCTTTCCACATCTTCTCCATTTGGCCCAGAGTTCTATGATAAAACCTTTCAGCTACATTTTTTCTTTGCAGAGTTTGCCAGACAGACATTTTAGATTTCTCACTTTTCAGCAATAATACCCGCCTATTGTACCCTGAGTAATTGTAACACTGGCTGCTGTCCGACGATGTTCCCCTGCTTACCGCTGCAGTTCTGGGCTCCGTGTTCAGCGGTGATCTGCTGCTGGTATTTCCCCATTCACTGCTGCAGTCCTGGGTATTGTCCTTGTAGACATTGTCTGTCCTGGAATCTGCTCCACAGTTTCCTTCCAGCCCTGAGCACAGCATGCTTCCAGCTTGTTCTCTATCACAGGATGAAAAAGTAACTGTCGGCCACTACAGGCCCCAAAAATTAGCCAATAGGCATTCACCTGACAGCAAAGAACTTTGGAATTTGTGGCTGGAGGTACATTAGGCGGTCACAGGATAAAAAAGTAACTGTCGGCCACTACAGGCCCCAAAAATTAGCCAATAGGCATTCACCTGACAGCAAAGAACTTTGGATTCTGTGGCTGGAGGTACATTAGGCGGTCACAGGATAAAAATGTAACTGTCGGCAAGTACAGGCACCAAGAATTAGCCAATAGGCATTCACCTGACAGCAAAGAACTTTGGATTCTGTGGCTGGAGGTACATTAGGTGGTCACAGGATAAAAATGTAACTGTCGGCCACTACAGGCCCCAAGAATTAGCCAATAGGCATTCACCTGACAGCAAAGAACTTTGGATTCTGTGGCTGGAGGTACATTAGGCGGTCACAGGATAAAACTGTAACTGTCGGCCAGTACAGGCACCAAAAATTAGCAAAGAACTTTGGATTCTGTGGCTGGAGGTACATTAGGCGGTCACAGGATAAAAATGTAACTGTCGGCCACTACAGGCCGCAAAAATTAGCCAATAGGCTGACAGGAAAGAACTTTGGATTCTGTGGCTGGAGGTAAATTAGGCGGTCACAGGATAAAAATGTAACTGTTGGCCAGTGCAGGCTCCAAAAATTAGCCAATAGTCATTCACCTGACAGCAAAGAACATTGGATTCTGTGGCTGGAGGTACATTAGGCGGTCACAGGATAAAAATGTAACTGTCGGCCACTACAGGCCCCAAAAATTAGCCAATAGGTATTCACCTGACAGGAAAGAACTTTGGATTCTGTGGCTGGAAATACATTAGGCAGTCACAGGATAAAAATGTAACTGTCGGCCAGTACAGGCCTCAAAAATTAGGCATTCACCTGAAAGAAAAGACCTTTTATGCCGCTGTATATACATAAGGCAAGGACCATTCTTTGTTCTGGGTGGTTGCAGATATGTGTGGGCTGGCATGAGGAAATTAAATTGCACGTGGTCATCACAGGTGTTGAATTCCTCCGAGATCGATGCCTCATTCATTTTTAGAAATGTGAGGTAGTCCACACTGTCGTGAGCTAGACGAGTGCGCTTATCGGTCACGATCCCCTCTGCAGCACTGAAAGTCCTTTCGGACAGGACACTTGACGAGGGGCAAGCCAAGAGTTCCATGGCAAATTGTGCCAGCTCTGGCCACAGGTCAAGCCTGCACACCCAGTAGTCAAGGGGTTCCTCGCTTCTCAGAGCGTCCACATCGGCCGTTAACCCGATGTAGTCTGACACCTGTCGGTCTAGACGTTCCCTGAGGCTGGGGACGGAGGGCGGCTGTCGATGGGTTGGCTGCAAGAAGGATTTCATATCCAAGTAACCAATACATCTTCAACCCGCCCTCTTTCTGCAGGCGGGGTAGGATTGGTACCCTGTTTCGCTGTGGGTGGAAATTCCTCTGCCAGTGCCCGCAACAGCAGAATGAAGCATCTTTCGCAGCAAAGCCTAGAAATGCTGCATTCTGCCAGCCCTCTGTGATGCTGGTAACATGTCTGCCATTTTGTGTTTGTACCGGGGGTCTAAGTACGTTGCCACCGAGTACAGGTCCTTGACCTTTATGCTTTTTGACCTTTTCAAACACTGGAGCATGAAGGCCCCCATTTGAACTAAATTAGAAGCGCCCTGGCTCCTGCTCATCGCCCAGGAGAATTTCAATATCGGTCTCCTCCCCCCAGCCACAGACCACGGATCCCCGTAAAGTTTAAAGCCTGCTCTTCTTGCTCCTCCTCCTCCCCCCAGCCACCATCCTCCTCTGACTCCTCTTCAGACTCCTGCTGACTTGTCTCAGATGGGGTGCCCCCCCCCCCCCCGGAAATTCATTCAGCATTGCAAATTTCTCATCTTCCAGCTCCTGCTCATCGACGGCTTGATCAATGACACGATGTACTGCACACTCCAGAAAGAAGGCGTAAGGTACGATGTCACTGATGGCGACCTGGCTGCGACTGACCAGTTTGGTGATCTCATCAAATGCCGCAGAAGTCTGCATGTGTCGCTCATGAGCAGCCACTGGCGCGGTGAAAAAAAACCAATCTCCCCAGAACTACGCAGAGTTCATACAGGTAGTCGTTAATGGCACGTTTCTGCTGCAGCAGCCTATCAAGCATATACAAGGTGGAGTTAAAGCGCTTCGGGCAGTCACAAATCAGACATCTGACGGGCAAGTGGTGTCGCAGCTGAACGTCAGCAAGGCGAGCCATGACCGTGTAAGATCTTCTAAAATGGACAGAGATTTTCCTGTCCTGATGCAAGACGTCCTGGATAGAGTTGAGCGAACACCTGGATGTTCGGGTTCGAGAAGTTCGGCCGAACTTCCCGAAAATGTTCGGGTTCGGGATCCGAACTCGAACCGAACTTCACCCCGAACCCCATTGAAGTCAATGGGGACCCGAACTTTTGGGCACTAAAAAGGCTGTAAAATAGCTCAGGAAAGGGCTAGAGGGCTGCAAAAGGCAGCAACATGTAGGTAAATCCCCTGCAAACAAATGTGGATAGGGAAATGACTTAAAATAAAATAAATAAAAATTAACCAATATCAATTGGCAACTTGGAGGAGAAGGAGGTGGAATAGGAGGTTGGGGTGGCATCAGGTGGGAATGCTATGGGAGTTGATGTTCTCATCGCAGCCAAAAAGGATTCATGTCTGCCTGCAGTGCCACAGGCCTCATTCACAGACTCAGGGCCATGGCACCCGCAAATTGGAGATCGGTTCCGTAACAGCAACACAGGCCTCAGGTCAACCTTCAATGGAACAGGCCATTATCATTTATGTAGGCCCCTGACACCCAGACAGAGGAGAGGCAATTTGACAGTAAAAAGAGTTTAATGTCTCTCACCCAGACAGCAAGCAATTAAACAAAATATAGGCCACTGACACCCAGACAATGGGGCGATTATTAGACAGTAAAAAGAGTTTAATATCTCCCACCAAGGCAACAAATGATTAAACAACATATAGGCCCCTGACACCCAGACAATGGGGCGGTCATTAGAAAGTAAAAAGTGTTAAGTGTCTGCCACCAAGACAGCAAACAAGTACGTAAAATTTAGGCCACTGACACCCAGACAATGGGGCGGTCATGACAGTAAAAAGAGTTTAATATCTCCCACGAAGACAACAAATGATTAAATGACATATAGGCCCCTGACACCCAGACAATGGGGCGGTCATTAGACAGTAAAAAGTGTTAAATGTCTGCCACCAAGACAGCAAGCAAGTACGTGAAATTTAGGCCCCTGTCACCCAGACAATGGGGCGGTCATTACAGTAAAAAGAGTTTAATATCTCCCACCAAGACAACAAATGATTAACCTCTACACAACCGCCTAACGCATGGATGCGTCCGGCGGGCGGTCGTGTTGTTCTGGCCGCCGCATTCGTGCGTCATCTCGCGAGACGCGAGATTGGCTGTGAACGCGCGTGCGCACGTTCACAGCGGCAAGCAGCTCTGCAGTTACACTGCAGCCTGCCAGCTATAATCAATCACTGGAAGGCTGTAGAAGTAAAACAAATGAAATCAAACAGGTATATCAGACGCTGTTTTGTTAACAGCGTCTGATATACCTGCTTCCTGGTCCTCTGGTGGTCCCATTTGCTGGGATCGACCACCAGAGGACCAGGTAGTTCAGTAAAGTAGGAGACACCAATTCAATATTCCCTACAAAGTAACCAAACTACATATCAAATGTCCAGAAAAACAACCAATCAACAATATGTAGTAACTGTATATTTTATTGAAAACATAATTGAACTATACGCAATAATTCAAAGAATTACTACATTTTATTATACAATAATACATACATAGTGAAAGACCACAAAATATTAAAAATATGTAAAACCACACAAATGTGGTCCGTGGATCTGGGGTCCACTGAACTCAGGTGAAAAAAGTAATATGTGGCTGAGACCAACTCAGTGGTAAGTTATATCGGCATGTTTAAGACAATAATCCACAAGTTATATATCAGTAAATCATTGCCAAAACCTATACCACTGAAGGTTGGAAAACCAGCACCATAATATAATCAAAACATCAATGTTATACACACCTGAGTACAGTCGTCACCAGATCCACAGACCAAACTGTTAAAAAAAGTTTTTATTAATAGCAAAAAAAGTTAAAATGTCAGCAAGAATGAAATGCCACCAAATGAAAGCTCTATTAGTGAGAAGAAAAGGAGGTAAAATTCATTTGGGTGGTAAGTTGTATGACGGAGCAATAAACGGTGAAAGTAGTGTAGTGCAGAATTGGAAAAAGTGGTCTGGTCATTAAGGGTGTTTAAGCTAGGGGGGCTGAGGCAGTTAAACGACATATAGCCCCTGACACCCAAACAATGGGGCGGTCATTAGACAGTAGAAAAGTGTTAAATGTCTGCCACCAAGACAGCAAGCAAGTACGTGAAAGTTAGGCCCCTGACACCCAGACAGAGGAGAGAGGTCCCGTAGCAGCAAAAGAGGCATTATGTCACCCACCAATGGAGAAGGCCACTTTTAGTTATTTAGGCCCCAGCATCCAGACAGAGGAGAGTACGTGAAGGGGTGTGCTCATGTACTGTTCCACCATGTTGGTGAAATGCTGCCTCCTGCTAACACGTTCTGTCTCAGGTGGTGGTGCAGTTAGTTGTGGCGTGGTGACAAAAGTTTTCCACATCTCTGTCATGCTAACCCTGCCCTCAGAAGAGCTGGCCATGACACAGCTGCGTTGGCGACCTCTCGCTCTCGCTCCTCCTCTGCCTTCACCTTGGGCTTCCACTTGTTCCCCTGTGACATTTGGGAATGCTCTCAGTAGCGCGTCTACCAACGTGCGCTTGTACTCATGCATCTTCCAATCACGCTCCAGTGCAGGAAGTAAGGTGGGCACATTGTCTTTGTACCGGGGATCCAGCAGGGTGGCAACCCAGTAGTCCACACACGTTAAAATGTGGGCAACTCTGCTGTCGTTGTGCAGGCAATGCAGCATGTAGTCGCTCATGTGTGCCAGGCTGCCCAGAGGTAAGGACAAGCTGTCCTCTGTGGGAGGCGTATCGTCATCGTCCTCCATTTCTCCCCAGCCATGCACAAGTGATGGGCCTGAGCTGCATTGGGTGCCATCCCGCTGTGAACATGCTTCATCCTCATCCTCCTCCACTTCCTCCTCATCCTCCTCGTCCTCCAGTAGTCGGCCCTGGCTGGCCACATTTGTACCTGGCCTCTGCTATTGCAAAAAACCTCCCTCTGAGCCACTTCTAAGAGACTGGCCTGAAAGTGCTAAAAATGACCCCTCTTCCTCCTCCTCCTCCTCCTGGGGCACCTCTTAAGTGTTTTCTCATGGAGACATAGAAGTGGTATTGTAACGCTGATAACAGCGTCATCGCCACTGGCCATGTTTGTGGAGTACTCGAAACAGCGCAACAGGGCACACAGGTCTCGCATGGAGGCCTAGTCATTGGTGGTGAAGTGGTGCTGTTCCGCAGTGCGGATGACCAGTGCGTGCTGCAGCTGAAACTCCACTATGGCCTGCTGCTGCTCGCACAGTCTCTCCAGCATGTGCAAGGGGGAGTTCCACCTGGTGGGCACGTCGCATATGAGGCGGTGAGCGGGAAGGCCGAAGTTCCGCTGTAGCGCAGACAGGCGAGCAGCGGCAGGATGTGAACGCCGGAAGCGCGCACAGACGGCCCGCACTTTATGCAGCAGCTCTGACATGTCGGGTAGTTGTGAATGAACTTCTGCACCACCAAATTCAGCACATGCGCCAGGCAAGGGATGTGCGTCAAACCGGCTAGTCCCAGAGCTGCGACGAGATTTCGCCCATTATTGCACACCACCAGGCGGGGCTTGAGGCCTGTTGTTCAATGCCCCGCCACAACTCCTGCGCGGTGTGGGGCCTGTCCCCCAAACATATGAGTTTCAGAATGGCCTGCTGACGTTTACCCCGGGCTGTGCTGAAGTTGGTGGTGAAGGTGTGTGGCTGACTGGATGAGCTGGTGGAAGCAGAGGAGGAGGAAGCCGAGTAGGAGGAGGAGGCTACAGGAGGCAAAGAATGATGCCCTGCGATCCTTGCCGGCGGAAGGACGTGCCCCAAAGAACTCTCCGCCTGGGGCCCAGTCGCCACTACATTTACCCAGTGTGCAGTTAGGGAGATATAGCGTCCCTGGCTGTGCTTACTGGTCCACGTATCTGTGGTTAGGTGGACCTTGCCACAGATGGCGTTGCGCAGTGCACACTTGATTTTATCGGATACTTGGTTGTGCAGGGAAGGCACGGCTGTCTTGGAGAAGTAGTGGCGGCTGGGAACAACATACTGTGGGACAGCCATGGACATCAGCTGTTTTAAGCTGTCTGTGGCCACCAGCCTGAATCAGGGCCGGATTAAGAGCATCATGGGTCTGGTGCTCAAGATTTTAATGGGCCTTTTTATAGAAAATTAAAACAACATTAAAATTAAAATGACATATCTATATTAGGTGACCGTGAGCCAATGGTGAGACCTACCACTCTATGAGTTGTTTTCTGGGGAGTTATCTCTGTCACTGAACTGAAGGCTGCTGAACTCGACTCAATCCTGGCAGGCGCAGCACCGCACTTAACTGCAAGCAGAAAGAATTTTAAACATCCTGCGCACAGCAGCTGCCTTTCACTTTACATTTACAGAAGGGGCAGGGCCCAGGGTAGGAGTCTATCCTTTGCCGGACACTATTAACCTTGGCCAGCCACTGCTGGGACACCAGACTTAGGAGATTGCTATTTTGGCAATTGAATTTCACCCGAGAAAATTATCTATCCTTTGCCGGACACTATTAAACTTGGCCAGCCACTTCTGGGAAACCAGATTTAAGGGATTGCTATTTTGGCTATTGAATTTCACCCCAGAAAATTATCTATCCTTTGCCGGACACTATTAAACTTGGCCAGTCGCAGCTGAAACCACTGATTTATGGTATTGCTATTTTGGCAATTGAATTTCACCCCAGAAAAAAATATATCCCTTGCCGGACACTATTAAACTTGGCCAGCCGCAGCTGAAACCACTGATTTACAGTATTGCTATTTTGGCAATTGAATTTCACCCCAGAACAAAGTATATCCTTTGCCGGACACCATTAAACTTGGCCAGCCACTGCTGGGACATCAGATTTAGGGGAATGCTATTTTGGCTATTGAATTTCACCCCATAAAATTATCTATCCCTTGCCGGACACTATTAAACTTGGCCAGCCACAGCTGAAACCACTGATTTACGGTATTGCTATTTTGGCAATTGAATTTCACCCCAGCACAAAATCTATCCTTTGCCGGACACTATTAAACTTGGCCAGCCACTGCTGGGACACCAGATTTAAGGGATTGCTATTTTGGCAATTGAATTTCACCACAGAACAAAATATATCCGCTGCCGGACACTATTAAACTTGGCCAGCCACAGCTGAAACCACTGATTTACGGTATTGCTATTTTGGCAATTGAATTTCACCCCAGAACAAAATATATTCTTTGCCGGACACTATTAAACTTGGCCAGCCACTGCTGGGACACCAGATTTAAGGGATTGCTATTGTGGCAATTGAATTTCACCCCAGAACAAAATATATCCTTTGCTGGACACTATTAAACTTGGCCAGCCACTGCTGGGACACCAGATTTAAGGGATTGCTATTTTGGCAATTGAATTTCACCCCAGAAAATTATCTATCCTTTGACGGACACTATTAAACTTGGCCAGCCACAGCTGAAACCACTGATTTACGGTATTGCTATTTTGGCAATTGAATTTCACCCCAGAAAATTATCCATCCTTTGCCAGACACTATTAAACTTGGCCAGCCACAGCTGAAACCACTGATTAACGGTATTGCTATTTTGGCAATAGAATTTTACCCCAGAAAAAAATATATCCTTTGCCGGACACTATTATACTTGGCCAGCCACTGCTGGGACACCAGATTTAAGGGATTGCTATTTTGGCAATTGAATTTCACCCCAGAAAATTATCTATCCTTTGACGGACACTATTAAACTTGGCCAGCCACAGCTAAAACCACTGATTTACGGTATTGCTATTTTGGCAATTGAATTTCACCCCATAAAAAAATATATCCTTTGCCGGACACTATTAAACTTGGCCAGCCACAGCTGAAACCACTGATTTGCGGTATTGCTATTTTGGCAATTGAATTTAACCCCTGAACAAAATCTATCCTTTGCCGGACACTATTAACCTTGGCCAGCCACTACTGGGACACCAGACTTAGGAGATTGCTATTTTGGCAATTGAATTTCACCCGAGAAAATTATCTATCCTTTGCCGGACACTATTAAACTTGGCCAGCCACAGCTGAAACCACTGATTTACGGTATTGCTATTTTGGCAATAGAATTTCTCCCCAGAAAATTATCTATCCTTTGCCGGACACTATTAAAGTTTGCCAGCCACTGCTGGGACACCAGATTTAAGGGATTGCTATTTTGGCTATTGAATCTCACCCCAGAACAAAATATATCCTTTGCCTGACACTATTTAACTTGGCCAGCCACAGCTGAAACCACTGATTTATGGTATTGCTATTTTGGCAATTGAATTTCACCCCAGAACAAAATATATCCTTTGCCGGACACTATTAAACTTGGCCAGCCACTGCTGGGACACCAGATTTAAGGGATTGCTATTTTGGCAATTGAATTTCACCCCAGAAAATTATCTATCCTTTGACGGACACTATTAAACTTGGCCAGCCACAGCTGAAACCACTGATTTACGTTATGGCTATTTTGGCAATTGAATTTAACCCCAGAAAAAAAATATCTTTTGCCGGACACTATTAAACTTGGCCAGCCACAGCTGAAACCACTGATTTACGGTATTGCTCTTTTGGCAATTGAATTTCACCCCAGAACAAAATCTATCCTTTGCCGGACACTATTAAACTTGGCCAGCCACAGCTGAAACCATTGATTTATGGTATTGCTATTTTGGCAATTGAATTTCCACCACAGAACAAAAATCTATCCTTTGCCGGACACTATTAACCTTGGCCGGCCACTGCTGGGACACCAGATTGAAGGGATTGCTATTTTGGCAATTGAATTTCACCCCAGAAAATTATCTATCCTTTGACGGACACTATTAAACTTGGCCAGCCACAGCTGAAACCACTGATGTACGGTATTGCTATTTTGGCAATTAATTTTCACCCCAGAAAATTATCGATCCTTTGCCGGACACTATTAAACTTGGCCAGCCACAGCTGAAACCACTGATTTACGGTATTGCTATTTTGGCAATTGAATTTCACCCCAGAAAAAATATATCCTTTGCCGGACACTATTAAACTTGGCCAGCCACTGCTGGGACACCAGATTTAAGGGATTGCTATTTTGGCAATTGAATTTCACCCCAGAACAAAATCTATCCTTTCCCGGACACTATTAAACTTGGCCAGCCACAGCTGAAACCACTGATTTATGGTATTGCTATTTTGGCAATTGAATTTCACCCCAGAACAAAATCTATCCTTTGCCGGACACTATTAAACTTGGCCAGCCACTGCTGGGACACCAGATTTAAGGGATTGCTATTTTGGCAATTGAATTTCACCCCAGAAAATTATCTATCCTTTGACGGACACTATTAAACTTGGCCAGCCACAGCTGAAACCACTGATTTACGGTATTGCTATTTTGGCAATTGAATTTCACCCCATAAAAAAATATATCCTTTGCCGGACACTAATAAACTTGGCCAGCCACAGTTGAAACCACTGATTTGCGGTATTGCTATTTTGGCAATTGAATTTCACCCCAGAACAAAATCTATCCTTTGCCGAACACTATTAACCTTGGCCAACCACTGCTGGGACACCAGACTTAGGAGATTGCTATTTTGGCAATTGAATTTCACCCCAGAAAATATATCGATCCTTTGCCGGACACTATTAAACTTGGCCAGCCACAGCTGAAACACTGATTTACGGTATTGCTATTTTGGCAATTGAATTTCTCCCCAGAAAATTATCTATCCTTTGCCAGACACTATTAAACTTGGCTAGCCACTGGTGGGACACCAGATTTAACTGATTGCTATTTTGGCAATTGAATTTCACCCCAGAACAAAATATATCCTTTGCCGGGCACTATTAAACTTGGCCAGCCACAGCTGAAACCACTGATTTATGGTATTGCTATTTTGCAATCGAATTTCACCCCAGAACAAAATCAATCCTTTGCCGGACACTATTAAACTTGGCCAGTCACTTCTGGGACACCAGATTTAGGTGATTGCTATTTTGGCTATTGAATTTTACCCCAGAAAATTATCTATCCTTTGCCGGACACTATTAAACTTGGCCAGCCACAGCTGAAACCACTGATTTACGGTACTGCTATTTTGGCAATTAAATTTCACCCCAGAAAATTATCCATCCTTTGCCAGACACTATTAAACTTGGCCAGCCACAGCTGAAACCACTGATTAACGGTATTGCTATTTTGGCAATAGAATTTCACCCCAGAACAAAATATATCCTTTGCCGGACACTATTATACTTGGCCAGCCACTGCTGGGACACCAGATTTAAGGGATTGCTATTTTGGCTATTGAATTTTAGCCCAGAAAATTATTTATCCTTTGACGGACACTATTAAACTTGGCCAGCCACAGCTGAAACCACTGATTTACGGTATTGCTATTTTGGCAATTGAATTTCACCCCATAAAAAAATATATCCTTTGCCGGACTCTATTAAACTTGGCCAGCCACAGTTGAAACCACCTATTTGCGGTATTGCTATTTTGGCAATTGAATTTCACCCCAGAACAAAATCTATCCTTTGCCGGACACTATTAACCTTGGCCAGCCACTGCTGGGACACCAGACTTAGGAGATTGCTATTTTGGCAATTGAATTTCACCCGAGAAAATTATCTATCCTTTGCCGGACACTATTAAACTTGGCCAGCCACTGCTGGGACACCAGATTTACGGGATTGCTATTTTGGCAATTGAATTTCACCCCAGAAAATTATCTATCCTTTGCCGGACACTATTAAACTTGGCCAGCCACAGCTGAAACCACTGATTTACGGTATTGCTATTTTGGCAATTGAATTTCACCCCAGAACAAAATCTATCCTTTGCCGGACACTATTAAACTTGGCCAGCCACAGCTGAAACCACTGATTTATGGTATTGCTATTTTGGCAATTGAATTTCACCCCAGAACAAAAATCTATCCTTTGCCGGACACTATTAACCTTGGCCGGCCACTGCTGGGACACCAGATTGAAGGGATTGCTATTTTGGCAATTGAATTTCACCCCAGAAAATTATCTATCCTTTGACGGACACTATTAAACTTGGCCAGCCACAGCTGAAACCACTGATTTACGGTATTGCTATTTTGGCAATTGAATTTCACCCCAGAAAAAAATATATCCTTTGCCGGACACTATTAAACTTGGCCAGCCACAGTTGAAACCACTGATTTGCGGTATTGCTATTTTGGCAATTGAATTTCACCCCAGAACAAAATCTATCCTTTGCCGGACACTATTAACCTTGGCCAACCACTGCTGGGACACCAGACTTAGGAGATTGCTATTTTGGCAATTGAATTTCACCCCAGAAAATTATCGATCCTTTGCCGGACACTATTAAACTTGGCCAGCCGCAGCTGAAACCACTGATTAACGGTATTGCTATTTTGACAATAGAATTTCTCCCCAGAAAATTATCTATCCTTTGCCAGACACTATTAAACTTGGCTAGCCACTGGTGGGACACCAGATTTAACTGATTGCTATTTTGGCAATTGAATTTCACCCCAGAACAAAATATATCCTTTGCCGGACACTATTAAACTTGGCCAGCCACAGCTTAAAACCACTGATTTATGGTATTGCTATTTTGCAATTGAATTTCACCCCAGAACAAAATCTATCCTTTGCCGGACACTATTAAACTTGGCCAGCCACAGCTGAAACCACTGATTTACGGTACTGCTATTTTGGCAATTAAATTTCACCCCAGAAAATTATCCATCCTTTGCCGGACACTATTAAACTTGGCTAGCCACAGCTGAAACCACTGATTAACGGTATTGCTATTTTGGCAATAGAATTTTACCCCAGAAAAAATATATTCTTTGCCGGACACTATTAAACTTGGCCAGCCACTGCTGGGACACCAGATTTAAGGGATTGCTATTGTGGCAATTGAATTTCACCCCAGAAAATTATCTATCCTTTGCCGGACACTATTAAACTTGGCCAGCCACTTCTGGGACACCAGATTTAAGGGATTGCTATTTTGGCAATTGAATTTCACCCCAGAAAATTATCTATCCTTTGACGGACACTATTAAACTTGGCCAGCCACAGCTGAAACCACTGATTTACGGTACTGCTATTTTGGCAATTAAATTTCACCCCAGAAAATTATCCATCCTTTGCCGGACACTATTAAACTTGGCCAGCCACAGCTGAAACCACTGATTAACGGTATTGCTATTTTGGCAATAGAATTTTACCCCAGAAAAAAATATATCCTTTGCCGGACACTATTATACTTGGCCAGCCACTGCTGGGACACCAGATTTAAGGGATTGCTATTTTGGCAATTGAATTTCACCCCAGAAAATTATCTATCCTTTGACGGACACTATTAAACTTGGCCAGCCACAGCTGAAACCACTGATTTACGGTATTGCTATTTTGGCAATTGAATTTCACCCCAGAACAAAATATATCCTTTGCCGGACACTATTAAACTTGGCCAGCCACAGCTGAAACCACTGATTTGCGGTATTGCTATTTTGGCAATTGAATTTCACCCCAGAACAAAATCTATCCTTTGCCGGACACTATTAAACTTGGCCAGCCACAGCTGAAACCACTGATTTACGGTACTGCTATTTTGGCAATTAAATTTCACCCCAGAAAATTATCCATCCTTTGCCGGACACTATTAAACTTGGCCAGCCACAGCTGAAACCACTGATTAACGGTATTGCTATTTTGGCAATAGAATTTTACCCCAGAAAAAAATATATCCTTTGACGGACACTATTATACTTGGCCAGCCACTGCTGGGACACTAGATTTAAGGGATTGCTATTTTGGCAATTGAATTTCACCCCAGAAAATTATCTATCCTTTGACGGACACTATTAAACTTGGCCAGCCACAGCTGAAACCACTGATTTACGGTATTGCTATTTTGGCAATTGAATTTAACCCCAGAAAAAAATATATCTTTTGCCGGACATTATTAAACTTGGCCAGCCACAGCTGAAACCACTGATTTACGGTATTGCTATTTTGGCAATTGAATTTCACCCCAGCACAAAATCTATCCTTTGCCGGACACTATTAAACTTGGCCAGCCACAGCTGAAACCACTGATTTATGGTATTGCTATTTTGGCAATTGAATTTCACCCCAGAACAAAATCTATCCTTTGCCGGACACTATTAACCTTGGCCGGCCACTGCTGGGACACCAGATTTAAGGGATTGCTATTTTGGCAATTGAATTTCACCCCAGAAAATTATCTATCCTTTGACGGACACTATTAAACTTGGCCAGCCACAGCTGAAACCACTGATGTACGGTATTGCTATGTTTGCAATTAATTTTCACCCCAGAAAATTATCGATCCTTTGCCGGACACTATTAAACTTGGCCAGCCGCAGCTGAAACCACTGATTAACGGTATTGCTATTTTGACAATAGAATTTCTCCCCAGAAAATTATCTATCCTTTGCCAGACACTATTAAACTTGGCTAGCCACTGGTGGGACACCAGATTTAACGATTGCTATTTTGGCAATTGAATTTCACCCCAGAACAAAATATATCCTTTGCCGGACACTATTTAACTTGGCCAGCCACTTCTGGGACACCAGATTTAGGGGATTGCTATTTTGGCTATTGAATTTTAGCCCAGAAAATTATTTATCCTTTGACGGACACTATTAAACTTGGCCAGCCACTGCTGGGACACCAGATTTAGGGGATTGCTATTTTGGCAATTGAATTTCACCAAAGAAAAAAATCTATCCTTTGCCAGACAGCCGACAGTATTACACTTGGCTAGCCACAGCTGGAACACCAAATTTAGGGGATTGCTATTTTGGTAATTGAATTTAACCCCTCAATAAAATATAGCAATTTCTATCATGAGTTTCTAGGAGTGACAATAAGCACAGCCAAGCCCCTGATGTAGGATATAGCAAAAAAAAAAAAACTAGTATTGATGGATTGATGGACTTGGTGCAGCTTGTGCTAGTGCACCACAAGACACAAAATGGCAGCCGATCACCCCAGAAAAAAGTAAGAGATAATCGCTCTGTGCAGCCTAAAAACAAGTGAGCAATTAACTAGCAGAAGTTGAATGATTCACAGCTGTAGATCGATCACTTCATTAGGTGTTTTTGCTGAGTTTTCCCTGCCTAATCTCACCCTCACAGCAGCTGCATCCTATCCCTACACTAATCAGAGCAGAATGACGTGCGGCGCTACGTGACTCCAGCTTAAATAGAGGCTGGGACACATGCTGCACTTGGCCAATCACAGCCATGCTATTAGTAGGCATGGCTGTGATGGCTTCTTAGGGCAAGAAGTAAAACGCTAGCTGATTGGCTGCTGTTCGGGTCCGTGTCCGTGTCCCGAACACCCCAAAATTCGGTACGAACCCGAACTATACAGTTTGGGTTCGCTCAACTCTAGTCCTGGACCCCTGGGTATTTGGCAACGAATCGCTGCATGACTAAGTTCAGGACGTGTGCGATGCACGGGACGTGTATCATTTTGCCCTGTTTCAGCGAGCTCAGCAGATTGGCACCGTTGTCGCACACCACTTTACCAGCTGTCAAATTGAGCGGGGTCAGCCACTGATCAGCCTGTGACAGCAGAACTGAAAGCAGTGCAGGAAAGGTTTGACTCTTGGCTTCCAGGCACAACAGCCGCAGCACAGCATGGCAACGTCTCACCTGGCACGTCGAATAAGTTCTGGAGCTTTGGGGGTACAGAGGAAGAGGCGGGAGCAGTGGTAAAAGAGGAGCCAGCCGAGGAGGAGACGGAGGATGGAGTAGGAGGAGGCGAAAAAGGGGCAGACCTACATGCAATCCGTGGCGGTAACACCAATCCACATGGGTGCCATGGGTTACATGCTTGACGGCAATCAGAAGGTTCACTCAGTGGGCAGTAAAAGTTATGTACCTTCCCTGGCAGTGTTTGCTAGACCATGTGTCTGTGTTCAGATGTATCTTAGCACCGACACTGTGTTTCGGAGATATATTAACTTGCCGCTGAACGTGTCCATATACAGTCATGTGAAAAAATTAGGACACCCTTTGAAAGCATGTGGTTTTTTGTAACATTTTTAATAAATGGTTATTTCATCTCCGTTTCAACAATACAGAGAGATTAAAGTAATCCAACTAAACAAAGAAAACTGAAGAAAAGTCTTTTCAAGATCTTCTGTAAATGTCATTCTACAAAAATGCCTATTCTAACTGAGGAAAAAGATAGGACACCCTCACATGTATTCCCTCTTAAATTGGCTCAGATCTCACACAGGTATATCACACCAGGTGCACATAATTAGTAGATCGTTACTCTGCATGTTGAATGAGGCTTGCCCTATTTAAACCTCAGACATTTAGTTTGGTGTGCTCCTGACTGTTGAAGTGAGAGTGAGCACCATGGTGAGAGCAAAGAGCTGTCAGAGGACTTCAGAAAAAGATTGTAGCAGCCTATGAGTCTGGGAAGGGATTTAAAAGATCTCAAAGATTTTGAAATCAGCCATTCCACTGTCCGGAAGATAGTCTACAAGTGGAGGGCTTTCAAAACAACTGCCAACATGCCCAGGACTGGTCGCCCAGCAAGTTCACCCCAAGAGCAGACCGCAAGATGCTAAAAGAGGTCTCCAAAAACCCTAAAGTGTCATCTCGAGAACTACAGCAGGCTCTGGCTACTGTTGATGTAGAAGTACATGCCTCTACAATCAGAAAGAGACTGTACAAGTTTAACTTGCATGGGAGGTGTGCAAGGAGGAAACCTTTGCTTTCCAAGAGAAACATCGAGGCCAGACTGACATTTGCCAGAGATAAAGTTGACAAAGACCAGGACTTCTGGAATAATGTTCTTTGGACAGATGAGTCCAAAATTGAATTATTTGGACACAACAGCAGAGGACATGTTTGGCGTAAACCAAACACAGCATTCCAAGAAAAGAACCTCATACCAACTGTGAAGCATGGAGGTGGAAGTGTCATGGTTTGGGGCTGCTTTGCTGCAGCAGGACCTGGTCAGCTCACCATCATAGAATCCACGATGAATTCTACTGTGTATCAGAAGGTGCTTGAAGAACATGTGAGACCATCAGTTAGAAAATTAAAGCTGAAGCGGAACTGGACCATGCAACATGACAATGACCCAAAACATACTAGTAAATCAACCAAAGATTGGCTGAAAAAGAAGAAATGGAGAGTCCTGGAATGGCCAAGTCAAAGTCCAGATTTGAATCCCATTGAGATGCTGTGGGGTGACTTGAAAAGGGCTGTACGTGCCAGAAACCCCTCAAACATCTCACAGCTGAAAAAGTTCTGCATTGAGGAGTGGGGTAAAATTTCCTCAGACCGATGTCGAAGACTGGTAGATGGCTACAAGAACCGTCTCACTGCAGTTATTTCAGCCAAAGGAGGTAACACTCGCTATTAGGGGCAAGGGTGTCCTATCTTTTTCCTCAGTTAGAATAGGCATTTTTGTAGAATGACATTTACAGAAGATCTTGAAAAGACTTTTCTTCAGTTTTCTTTGTTCAGTCGGATTACTTTAATCTCTCTGTATTGTTGAAACGGAGATGAAATAACCATTTATTAAAAATGTTACAAAAAACCACATGCTTTCAAAGGGTGTCCTAATTTTTTCACATGACTGTAGCTCAGGGATGCCCTTCTGGGAGAAGGTGGAGAGGAGGACAAATGGGAGGAGAGAGGAGAAGGAGAAGCAGGACATGGAATGCCGGGAGTGTGGCTTTGTGGGTTCTGACGGCGTTGCTCCCACTGGGCTCGGTGATGGGAGGCCAGGTGCCTTCTTAAGGCGGTCGTCCCTAGGTGAGTGTTGGGCTTACCGTGACTTATGAGTTGACAGCACAGGCTGCAGATGGCAACACTATTATCAGCAGCTGACAAGTTAAAAAAAGACCACACTGCGGAGCCATGTGCCGGTGTCCTTGGATCGCCAGATGTGACCGTGCATGGTGGATGGCTCTCTCCAGATACATTTGCAGTCTGCTTTTTGCCTCCTGTGCACTGTGAGTTCTGCCGACTTCTCCTTCTTCTCCTCCCTCTCTGCTGCTCCATCTCTCCCTCTGAACTTCCCCCCTCTTCCTCTCTTGTGGGCACCCACGTGACATCCATCAACACGTCATCATCGTCACCTTCACCACCACCTACATAAGAGATCCCATGGTAGGAAGCAACAGGCTGATCTGGGTACTGTCGTCAGAACGCTGGGTGGCGGCTGTTGCTAACTCCTCTTCCTGATCTGATGCCAAGAATGGCTGCGCATCGGTAAGGTCTGGGAATTAATGGGAAAATAATAACTCTGACTCGAGTGGAGGGGCTATGGTGGTGGTGGTGTCTTTGGGGGTGCACACAGCATAGAGTGAGTGTGTGCAGATACAGAGGATAAGGAGGGTGCAGAAATGGAAGGCTGAGTGAGCCACTCAACCAACTCTGGTTCGCCCTTTGAAGTTATCGCACTCGCCTTCTCCAACTTCCCACTTAGGTTCCAGCCTGCCCGACCCCTACCACCCCTTCGGAACGGCCTGCCTCTTCCTCTGCCTGTCATTTTCTAAATTACCCTGTGCCTAAGTCCATAGAGAAGAACAGTATTTGTGGAAGAAGGTATATCCCAGGCTTTAATCAGTTGTTAGTTAAAGCAGGTTTATCAAAACCCGCAATCTGTATGTGGACGCAGGTATATGACAAACCTCAATCAATATTTTGTGGAAGCTGATATATGGCAGGCCTCAATCAGTTGTTAGTTGAAGCAGGTATATCACCCTCAAGCAGTAATTTTGTGGATGCAGGTTGTGGGGAGTCGCTCTGGTAGACAGCGGTGCGGGTGCAGTTTAGAGGCAAAACAAGGAGTCCAGATTGTGCATCAAACAGTGTTTTATTCACACTTGCACACCAGAAATGAAAACAGTCTCTTGGTGACAGTTCACACACAACAGAAATCATGTGGCAAAACCAAAAACAGGCCAACACAGGGTCCAGTCACCTTGGGTGGTTTAAGTGCGGGTTCACACCTAGCAGTCGGTTCAGCCGCAGGCGATTCCTCCTTCAGGTTGCAGGGAAACACCACCTTGCTGAGCTCCGTCCTCCAGCACAGAGAACTCCTCAGCCCTGTTAGCAGGCTCCAGGATAATCACACCAGACACAGCTGATGGCTGTGTTTTATACCCAGCCCAAAACTCGGACTGGACCGTGGGAGCAGCCACCCACCCTACTCTTTAGCTGCTCCCAGTAAGAGCCGGCCCGGATCGGCTTTGCAGCCATGCTATTTAAAAGAGTCAAAACAGCACTAGCTGCTGCAGACAAAAACCCGGCTCTCACCTCACCGAGGCCAGCAACCTCGGTGACACGTACCTGCCATCGCATATGACACCTTGCACCTTACCACATACCCCCTTTGTTCAACCCTGAGGGTGAACACACGTAAGGCAGTGGACGCGGGACAGGGCATCTGCGTTGCCCTGCAAGCGGCCTGCCCTGTGTTCCACGGAAAACTTGAAATTTTGAAGAGATAGGAACCACCTGGTGACCCGAGCATTCCTCTCCTTGGCCTGACTCATCCATTTGAGGGGAATGGTCGGTCACCAGGCAGAACCTCCTCCCTAACAGGTAGTAGCGGAGAGATTCGAGTGCCCACTTGATAGCCAGGCACTCCCTCTCCACTATACTATATCTGGACTCGGCGGGACTGAGCTTACGGCTCAGGAAGACAACGGGATGTTCTTCCCGTTGACCTCCTGAGACAGTACCGCACCGAGGCCTACCTCCGAGCGTCGGTCTGTACGACAAACTCCTTGTTGAAGTCGGGTGTCACCAAAACCGGGGACCCACACAGGGCCGACTTCAACGCGGAGAAAGCCTCCTCCGCCTTCTCACTCCAGCTAACCCTCCCAGACTTTCGCCCCTTCAACAGGTCTGTCAATGGCGCTGCTATTGTGGCAAAGTGGGGCACAAACCTCATGTAGTAACCTACAATCCCCAGGAACGACTTTACCTGCCTGGTGGTGACCGGTCGGGGCCAGTTACGAATGGCCTCTACCTTAGTTACCTGAGGTTTGATAACTCCCGCCCAATTACATATCCCAGATATTTTGTCTCCTCTAAC
The DNA here is from genome assembly GCA_033119425.1 of Bufotes viridis. Lineage (NCBI taxonomy): Eukaryota > Metazoa > Chordata > Amphibia > Anura > Bufonidae > Bufotes > Bufotes viridis. Next base: position 148,184,005 of record CM065594.1, on the reverse strand, counting down.
CCTATGGAGCACTTCTTTGGGTTAGCGGTCAGTCCGGCTTTCCTCAGGGCATCCACTACCGCCTGCACCTTGGGTAAATGGCTTTCCCAGTCGGTGCTGTGGATGACTACATCATCTAAGTAGGCCGAGGCGTACCGACGATGTGGTCGCAGCACTATGTCCATTAACCTTTGGAAAGTGGCGGGCGCCATGCAGGCCAAAGGGTAACACCTTGTAGTGATACAGGCCCTGCGGGGTAACAAATGCGGTTTTCCTTAGCCGACTCCGTTAAGGGTACCTGCCAGTACCCTTTAGTGAGGTCCAGCACAGAAAAATAACGGGCTTGTCCTAAACTTTCAACAAGCTCGTCTACTCGGGGCATGGGATACAGCGTCAAACTTGGATACTTCATTTAACTTGCGAAAGTCGTTGCAGAACCGCAACGTCCCATCCGGCTTAGGTATTAGGACTATGGGACTGGCCCACTCACTTTTCGACTCCTCAATGACATCGAGCTTCAACATTAACTGCACTTCCTCCGCGATGGCCCGCCGCCGAGCCTCGGGTACCCGGTATGGTTTTAACGGACCTTGGCCTGAGGCTCAGTGGCGATGTCATGTCGGATGAGAGCGTGCGGCCAGGGAGGTCGAGAACACATCCGTGTTCCGACTGAGAACTCCCTGACTTCCTGAACTTGTTTGGAAGACAGGCTGTCTGCAATTTTTACCGTGGTTACGGCTTCACAGGCCTCGAACTGTGGGGCTGGACCCTTTTCACCTAGAAGCCCTGGCCGGGGCTGGGGTCGTCGGCCGCGTCCTATCTTTCCACGGCTTAAGTAAATTCACGTGGTACACCTGCTCCGGCTTGCGCCGCCTGGCTGGTGTGCTTTGTAATTTACTTCCCCTACTTTCTCGATCACCTCATAGGGGCCCTGCCACCTAGCTAGGAATTTGCTGTCAGGGTGGGTACCAGAACCAAAACCCGATCTCCCGGATTGAAGTCCCGTACCCGAGCCTGACGATTGTACACCCTACTCTGGGCTTGTTGCGCTGCCTCCATATGCTCCCGGACCAAGGGCAACACCCTTTCCATCCGTTCCTGCATCTGGGCGACATACTCAATGACACTTTTGTGGGGACAGGCTGTTGTTCCCATGCTTCCATGGCGATATCCAACAGGCCCCGAGGGTGTCTGCCATAAAGCAGTTCGAAGGGCGAGAACCCAGTAGAGGCCTGGGGCACCTCTCGCACTGCGAACATGAGATAGGGCAGAAGCAGATCCCAGTCCTTCCCATCTCTAGACACCACCCTCTTTAACATATTTTTAGAGTTTGGTTAAACCTCTCCACAAGACCGTCTGTTTGCGGATGGTAAGCGGACGTCCGTAACTGCTTTATACGCAACAATTTACACAGTTCCCTCATTACTTTGGACATAAAAGGGGTCCCTTGGTCTGTCAGAACCTCTTTAGGCAGGCCCACACGGAAAACATCTCCATTAACTCTTTGGCAATGAGCCTAGCTGAGGTATGTCGCAGAGGCACCGCCTCCGGATACCGAGTGGCATAGTCGAGAACTACCAGAATGTGTTGGTGGCCCCTGGCAGAACTTTGGTACAGGCCCAATTAAATCCATAGCGACTCGCTCAAAGCGGTACTTCAATAATTGGCAGAGGTACCAGAGGACTACGGAAATGTGGCTGGGGGCTAGTTATCTGACAGGTTGGACAGGACTTACAATAATCTTCTACCTCCTTGAACACACGGGCCAATAAAACCGCTGCAGTATGCGGTCCTGGGTTTTCTGCCACCCCAGGTGTCCCCAAGAACATGTTGGTGGGCAAGCTCCATGACAAGCTTGCGATACGCTGTGGGCACCACCAACTGTTCAACAGGTTCACCTCGGATTTGGTTCACCCGATACAACATATCCTGCAGAACAATAAATCGTGGGAACATTAATTCAGCCCCTGGTTTCTGGGGTTTACCATCAATTTCAGCACATTCTCCCAGGCCCTGGTGAGGGTTTGGTCCCGGTGTTGGGCGGTCCCAAAATTATCTCCGGAGACGTGGAGGTCTGCCAACTCAGGACCTGGTGGCAAGTCCTCCATGTCTCCCACCATTACACTCAGTGGGGGTGTCTCCCCTCTATCACAGAAGTGGTGGTCACCCCTACCGCAGGCCCCTTCGGACTCGGGCTCCCAGGGCTCTGGCCTCCCACAGGAACCAGGCCACTCTGCTAGGGTTACCCCTGTCTCAGGGCTATTAGTCACTTTCACCTCAGGCCATAGTGACGGAAAACCAGGAAGTCTCTCCCAATTATTAGTTCATACGGTAGTTTGGCGGAGATTGCCACTTCACAAGTCCAGGTGCCGGCCGCCGTGGACAGAGACATTTCAGCAGTGGGATAGTCCTTTAAGTCTCCGTGTATGCACACCACCCCAACTTTCCGGCCCAGTATGCTGGGTGGGCTGTACCAGGGCAGCACTTACCAGGGTTACCAGGCTCCCTGAGTCCAACAGCGCCACTGCCAGGTTATCCCCGACTTGCACCTGGCACAGATGGCGACTGTCCATTGTCTCGGGGATGCCGGTCGCACACAGTCTCCGGGCATACATGGAAGCCCGGTGCCCATAATTAGTCTCCATGGGTTCCCCCACTGTGGACAGTTGGCCCTTATGTGTCCAGGCTCCCGACACTGCCAGCAGACCACTGGGGACGGATCTGCAAGAGGTACCTCCCGGGCGGGTTTGGCCGGCCGCCGGGACTGGGGTGGAGATTTGCGGGGTTTGACTGGCCCCCTCCCAAAAGAACCCCCTGCAGGTTTCTGGTGGCCTCATATCGTTCCACCAGGTCGACCATCTCAAGGGCATTGGTGGGGATACCTGGCCGATCCAGTGTTGAAGGGGGTAAGGCAAGGCCCTCCAAAACATGTCAGCCAGCAGCCGGTCCAGCATAGCAGTCGGACTCAGAACCTCAGGCTGCAGCCATTTTTGCAACCTGTGCAGCAACTCATAGTACTGCGGCCTGGCGGGTTCAGCCACGTTAAAGTCCCACTGGTGGACACGCTGAGCCCGGACCAACACATTTACCCCCAGTCTGGCCAGGATCTCCCCCTTCACCATGGAATAATCAGCAGCCTGGTCGTCTGCCAAATCAAAAAAACTTGCTGGGGTCCAGACGCCAGGAGCGGAGCGACGACCTCTGCCCACTGTTCTCGGGGTAATTTCTCCCTCACGGCCACCTTCTCGAACACCGCCAGATAGGTCTCAACATCATCCGAGGGGTCATCTTAGGGATCGCGGCACGTACAGCTTTCCGGGCATCGTGGACGCGGTGGGGCGCTCCTGCCGCTTGCAACGCCATCACGTGCTGTAGCAGTAGCTGGTTGGTCTCCCGCTGCTGCACGATTAGCCTCTATGAGGGCTTTCACAGCCGCCTCCATTTTGTCGGGGATCACAGGCTGCAACTTTGCCGCCTTAATATAGGACATTCACTTTTGCTCAGCAAAAACAAAGTTCGGCATTCACGCCAGCCTCACTGCGCATGCACGCATCCTCCACCAAATGTGGGGAGTCGCTCTGGTAGACAGCGGTGCGGGTGCAGTTTAGAGGCAAAACAAGGAGTCCAGATTGTGCATCAAACAGAGTTTTATTCACACTTGCACACCAGAAATGAAAACAGTCTCTTGGTGACAGTTCACACACAACAGAAATCATGTGGCAAAACCAAAAACAGGCCAACACAGGGTCCAGTCACCTTGGGTGGTTTAAGTGCGGGTTCACACCTAGCAGTCGGTTCAGCCGCAGGCGATTCCTCCTTCAGGTTGCAGGGAAACACCACCTTGCTGAGCTCCGTCCTCCAGCACAGAGAACTCCTCAGCCCTGTTAGCAGGCTCCAGGATAATCACACCAGACACAGCTGATGGCTGTGTTTTATACCCAGCCCAAAACTCGGACTGGACCGTGGGGAGCAGCCACCCACCCTACTCTTTAGCTGCTCCCAGTAAGAGCCGGCCCGGATCGGCTTTGCAGCCATGCTATTTAAAAGAGTCAAAACAGCACTAGCTGCTGCAGACAAAAACCCGGCTCTCACCTCACCGAGGCCAGCAACCTCGGTGACACGTACCTGCCATCGCATATGACACCTTGCACCTTACCACAAGGTATATGAAAAACCTCAATCACTATTTTGTGGAAGCTGATACATGGAAGGCCTCAATCAGTTGTTAGTTGAAGCAGGTATATCACCCTCAAGCAGTAATTTTGTGGATGCAGGTATATGAAAAACCTCAATCACTATTTTGTGGAAGCTGATACATGGAAGGCCTCAATTAGTTGTTAGTTAAAGCAGGTATATCACCCTCAAGCAGTAATTTTGTGGACGCAGGTTTAGAAAAACCTCAATCACTATTTTGTGGAAGCTGATACATGGAAGTCCTCAATCAGTTGTTAGTTGAAGCAGGTATATCACCCTCAAGCAGTAATTTTTGGACGCAGGAATATGAAAAACCTGAATCACTATTTTGTGGAAGCTGATATAAGGCAGGCCTCAATCAGTTGTTAGCTGAAGCAGGTATTTCACTCTCAAGCAGTAGATTTGTGGACGCAGGGATATGAAAAACCTAAATCGCTATTTTGTGGAAGCTGATATATGGCAGGTCTCAATCAGTTGTTAGTAAAAGCAGGTATATCAAAACCCGCAATCTGTATTTTGTGGATGCAGGTATATGAAAAACCTCTATCACTATTATGTGGAAGCTGAAATATAGCAGGCCTCAATCAGTTGTTAGTTGAAGCAGGTATATCACCCTTAAGCAGTAATTTTGTGGACGCAGGTATATGAAAAACCTCAATCACTATTTTGTGGAAGCTGACGGATCGCAGCCCTCAAGCAGTATTTTCTGGAAGCATACAAATGCACTATAATATACTTTCTATGTTAGAAAGTATATTATAAGTATATCACACCCTTCTGTGTATCACACCTATCAATAGCACAACGTTACCAGTCCTTAAAAGGACTTTTGTGGCCCTTTTAGCTAGCGTTTGGTATCCCGAAGTACCTAACAGCCAGTCCCTGCTCCAAACTGCAACCTCTACATACACTGGCAAAACACATAATGTAAAATGGCTGCCAGATCGGTTTCTGTTATAGGTTGGGGGTGTGTCCATGTGCTGAAACATCTCAATTGGCTGTCCTGTCCCATCTGATGGATGTGCCATGGGTCAAAATTTGGCGCAATTCAAAAAAATATGGTGCTCGTAAATATCGCCATATGTTCGCATGTTTCAGTGAATTACAAATGCGCAAATTTCACAGCGAAATGACCGCCGGGCGAACCGCAAGGCCATCTCTAGTCAGCTCCTGTCCATTGTATCTATGGCACATAGGGCTGCCATAAAGCAATTCTTTAAAGAAACACTCCCACACAGTGCTTCTTTACATGCTTTCTAAATTCGGTTAAGAACAGCTAAGACAAGATGGCAGCCCCCATAATCATGTCCAAGAAATAAAATAAAAATCACAAAACAAAAACAGGTTAGGAAAAAAAGATATGTGTTTCAGTGACATATTTCCTTTAAACAACAGACATAAGTACGCTAGAACTCATAACTAAGGCCTATTTCACACTTCCATTTGTAGTTCTAGCAGGCTGTTCTAGCAGAAAAAAGTCTGTCGGAGCTTTCTGGATCCAGCCATTGCCCAATGTTACTGGAATACCCGCTTGCCCCATCGATTATAATGAGGTCCGGCAGAGATCCAGCCACTACCTGGCAAATATGCCAGGACATGCACCATGTTTTGTTGGCCCAGCATATTTGCCAGGTGCAATTATAGTCAATGGGGCCAAAGCGTGTGTTTGAGGGGGTTCTAGAAAGTGGCTAGGTGTTCAGTCCGGCAGGTCTGGCAATGTAGGGAATCGGCTGGCCAAAAAAATGCTGCATGCATGGGGGTCTAATCTGTGGCATGTGAGCTGATCTTAGGCATGGGCTCTGATCTGAGGCATGGGGGGTCTGATCTGAGGTATGGTGATCTTATCTGAGGTATGGGAGTCTGATCTGAGGTCTAAAAGAGGGGTTCTTATTTATATTGGGTTTCTTATCTGAGGTCTGATTGGGGGTCATTCATATTGGGGTCTGATCTGAGGTCTGATTGAGGGGTCTGATTGGGGCTGTGAGCTGAGGTCTGATTAAAATTGGGGGTCTGATTGCTGGTCTGAGCTGAGGTCTGTTGAAAAATATTTTTTTCTTATCGTCCTCTAAAACCTAGGTGCGTCTTATGGGCCAGTGCGTCTTATAGGGCAAAACATATGAGTAAATATAATAAAAAAAACTGCAAAGTTTATTTCATATATCATAAAAAACATTAATGTCTTAACAAAACAGTAATTCACATGAAAAAGGAGGAACCCATACAGGTGCAAATCATCATAGGAACTATATAAATGACAAATAGTCAATGTAAAAAGTAACAATGTAAAAAGATGGCTATAATGCAGGACGTAAGGGCTGCACAAGATCAAGGCACAGTAACCAATTATACAAGAATATAAAAACACCAGATGCAGTTAATAACTATGTAATTGCATAGCGATACAGACCAAAAAGATGGGACCTCACACCACTGACTCGTGTTTCGCCATGGCTTCTTCCAAGGGGAATTTCCACTTACACTGTTGCTAGTACAGCAGACTTCCTGTAAGTGAGATTATTGTAAGTCAGTTCCAGCAAGAAACCTATACAAAGGTTGCAGGGAAAAATATCCAAAAGACTTCCAGCAGTAAATTATTCCCTTAAAATGTAACTTTTAATCATGTTAAATAATAAACAATGGGGTAAGACAACACCCCAATTGATGCCAAAGAGAGACTCTCAAAAAAGGACAACATATAATCACGCTAATTATGACGCACCAGGTCAAGTAATATCCGTTAAGGACAGTCAAAGTGATATAAATACAATAAACAAGCAAGCTACTGTCCCTAAAGTGGCCCTAAATTAGCCCTTTGCCCGGGGATAGCTCCTGATGGTGGAGGTTCCCCGTCCTCGAACCTGGACTAACAGGCTCTGGTAAGTCCCTTACCTACCGATTCATCTACACACAATAAATTTGTTCACAACAATGATAGGCAAAGGTGTGTCACAGTGGTTGTATCACGGTATTAAATATGCAATGGTAAACTTAAACGTTGGATAATATGCAATGGTAAACTTAAACGTTGGATAGTATTAAAGTTACAAACCAACAGTCAATTACTCTTTGGCATCAATTGGGGTGTTGTCTTACCCTATTTTTTTATTATTTAACATGATTAAAAGTTACATTTTAAGGGAATAATTTACTGCTGGAAGTCTTTGAGATTATTGTAAGACAAAGAAGGAACAAACTTTACTGATAACAAGGGACAATAATTTACCCTCAACGAGATAAAGAAAACTTTTATGCTGTTATATTTTTCCTATGAGATGTTAACTTAGGGTGTGTTTACACGTCCTGATAATCAGGCAGATTATTGGGAATGAACATTCTTCCGAACACTCGTTCCTGACAATCTGCCCGTCTAAAGGTATAGCTGATCATCCAATGAACGAGCGAAGTGTTGGACTATCAGTTGTAACCATTTACTGTGCATCCATTTGTGGTCCCTATTCTAGGGCCAAAACATCAAATGTATGTCCTATTGTTTGACAACTTGTGTTCTGGTCCAATGGTTCTGATCCAGGAACTCAGTGCTCTAATTTAAATCCCCTGCTGGCAATTCACCTTGCAAGTTATAGTGTCTTATACCCTTGCTGTGCTTCTGGTTCTGTTCTGCGTGCGTTTGTTTATATATTTAACAGCAGCTTGCCTTTGACCATTCTCTGTCTAGTAATTCGGTACTGTGTTTCTCATCTGGTTTTGACTTTGGCTTGGCTATTCTGACTATCCTCTGTCTTCTGAATTGGTACTGCATTGTCCATCCGGTTCTGACCCATTTCTGTACGACTCCGTCTCTGTATTGTTTAGTCTGTGTGTGTGTGTGTGTTTGTCTTGCACTTAGCAAGTAACGTTGACCAGATGTGGACTTGCCGCCTAGGGCTTGCACTGCAAGTAGGCAGGGAAAGCGGGCTGGGTTCTAGTTAGGGCTCACTGTTTGTGTATTCCTGCCTACTGTGGTTACAATGTAGTTTTTTTTTCTGCAGCATGTACGTGGATTTCTGCATGTACTATTCAGATAAATAAGATAGTCACAGATACTTCTGTAAGAAATCTAACGTGGGGGTCTAGGAGTTGCAACCTTTTGCCAATTTTTTAATATTTTTTGTAGACATTAAATAATTTAGGCTGTATTCATTCATGTTCTAATTTTACTGTTGTATTTGTCACAGATTTGTTGCAAATTTTGATGCTTTTAATGAGAATCTGTTCACTAGTTATACTGAATATAGCAGCAATGACTATCAGAACATTGTACAAGCATGCTACCTTTATGTTATTTGTCTATTTAGCGAATGTCCAGTAAAAGCACTTCTAATGCTAGGAAAAACGGCTTCCAAGTGCCCAGCTGGTCAGCCTTTGTTTTTCAAAGTTACCAAGTCTTCCTCCCTTTCCTGCTATGTACTCCTCCCCTAAGCTACCAAGGTTTCTTCCCCTGATGTCATGATGATGCAGTGCTTTCTTGCTGTGTGCTCCTCTCCTAAGCTCCCAAGATTTCTTCCCCTCTTCCCTCACGTCATGAAGATGTAGCGCTTCCCTGCTGTGTGCTCCTCCCCTAAGCTCCTGAGATTACCTCCCCTCTTCTCTGACGTTATGATGATGCAGTTCTTCACTTTTGTGTGCTTCTCTCCTAAGCTCCCAAGATTTCCTCCCCTCTGCCCTGACGTCACAATGATGCAGTGCTTTCCTGCTGTGTGCTCCTCCCCTAAGCTCCTGAGATTACCTCCCCTCTTCTCTGACGTTATGATGATGCAGTTCTTCACTTTTGTGTGCTTCTCTCCTAAGCTCCCAAGATTACCTCCCCTCTGCCCTGACGTCACGATGATGTAGTGCTTCCCTGCTGTGTGCTCCTCCCATAAGCTCCTGAGATTTCCTCCCCTGTCCCCTGAGGTCACAATGAGGCAGCGCTTCCCTGCTGTGTGCTCCTCCCCTAAACTCCTGAGATTACCGCCCCTCTTCCCTGACGTCATGATGATGCAGCGCTTTACTTTTGTATGCTCCTCTCCTAAGCTCCCAAGATTTCCTCCCCTCTGCCCTGACGTCACAATGATGCAGTGCTTCCCTGCTGTGTGCTCCTCCCCTAAGCTCCTGAGATTTTCTCCCCTCTCCCCTGAGGTCACAATGAGGCAGCGCTTCCCTGCTGTGTGCTCCTCCCCTAAGCTCCTGAGATTACCTCCCCTCTTCCCTGACTTCATGATGATGCAGCGCCTCACTTTTGTGTGCTCCTCTCCTAAGCTCCCAAGATTTCCTCCACTCTCCCCTGACGTCACGATGATGCAGTGCTTCCCTGCTGTGTGCTCCTCCCACAAGCTCCTGAGATTTCCTCCCCTTTTCCCTGATGTCACGTCACGACTCTGCGGTGCATCCCTGCTGTGTGGTCCCTCCCTAAGCTCCCAAGGCTTCCTCCTCCTATTCACTGGAGCTGCATCCCCCTGACATCTGGGACATTTGCATTAAAAAAATAGGACTATCTCCCCATGTATTCCTATTGAGTTGCACAGTGCAAAGATATTGATGGCCAATCCTCAGGATAGGTTATCAATATCAGAATGGCAGGCTTTCAACTCCCAGCACCCCTCCTCTTTAGATGTTTCAATGGGTAGTGGCACACTCCCGACTGACACTTTCAAATAAAAAATCGTCCTTGTGCCATCTGATTTGCAGCAGCCGCACAGTGTAATTACAACTGCTTGTGTTGAATGAGACGAGCAGTTGTAACTCATTGCACCTCCTCCACAAGCGAGACAACACGCAGGTAAGGGAGAGTTCACATCACCATTATTTTTCCGTTCTTCTAATCCATCAGAACAGAAAAAGAGAGAAAAAAATTGATCTTTTAAAAAACTGATTATGAGCATCAGTTATGCACATTTGGCATCCGTTTGAGCCATTTCCATCTGAGATCCGTTTTTTTAGATGGAAAAAAAAGTACTGCATGCAAATAAGGCTTCATTCACATCATCGCTCAGCCTTTCTGTTCTCCTGCTCCGTTTAGGTGGTAGGGCTGCTTTTAGTAAATGTCCATCATTGTACTCTGCAATTATGTAGTTTATATGGAATATACAGTGCTGCCTGGTGGGCCTTGGTGGAACTGCACTGATTCGATCAGTCGGATGACAAGGATGCCTATGAGTAACTAGGCCTCTACCTAGGCCAGTGGCGTTACATTCATCAGTCACATGGCCAAGCGTAACTCAGTCCTAGTCGTGACTGCACGGCGCTGTGCTTGGGGGCGACAGCACTGGTGGGAGCTCCAGTGAGTGCCACAGCTTAATCAAACAGCTGATTGGTGTGGGTGTTTGGCGTCAGACCCCTGCCAGATTCATATTGATGAGCTGTTCTGAGTATAGGCCATCAATATGAAAATCCCAGAAAGCCCCTTAAAATATCCACAATGTATTAAATATCTCATTTGGATTTAATTGATTGTGGATATTTAATTCTCTTGTACTTGTCAATAAGTTCTAGACCGTTTCTTTGGCAGTACATAGCCTGCTTCTCATAGGTGGGATAAAGGTTGCAATCTATAACTTGTCAGTAGATTCATAGTAGGCTAGCACTACACGGCGACTTTGGTCACAGTGACCAAAAATTATTGTGTAGCATTGCCTGAGTCACAAATGGAAGTTTATGAGGTGGCATTGTGACTGGCAAGTTACCACAATCACAACCCAACTGCAAAGAAAATCCAAAGAATTTTTTAGGATTCTAGGGTCATGGTTGTGAAAACTTCACAGTGATCTTTGGTGGTGCAATACTTGTCAGAGCTAAAGTACCATGTAGCCTAAAGATGAACATGGACAACACAGATCTACTAGTCTTTGTGTTAAGCTGGCCATACATGTAAGATATAAGGCTGGTTTCACTCATTATAGCCACAGTGTATTTTTTTGCTGTGATTTTTCAAAAAACACAGAAAGGTACTACATTTCTGCCATAGTTTTGGAAATCTTTAGCAAAAGCCTATTGCAGCACCAACATATTAACACAGCTTAATTTCCTTGCTGCAGAGAGCCTTTATAGTGGTGTAGAACACTGTGCTTTGCAGTAACACGCATAGGGAGTCTGCTGTGGTAGTGAAATTATACTGTGAGTCAGTATGACATGCAGATGACAGGCGTCGCTCTTAGAATCACTGCACACTTCACTTTTTTGGTCAGTCACGGGGCCAAAACTGACCAAATAACTCAAGTGTAAACTAATCAAATGCTCCCCTAGGCCATGCAGTGATAGGAAGGGCACAATGTTCATCCTTTTGGGCATTTCCTGGTTTTGGGTTTCTCCTGCTTGGTGTAGATGAGTTTTGAAGTGCAAGTCAGGGGTCCCAGTGCTTTATAAAACAAGATGGTACTGTGATACTGCAGATGTTGATGCACACAAGGATGAGGCTAATGTTAGTACAAACAGTTCACTATACTTTACTAAGGCAATTCAACCCCCTACCAACCACCGTCCACCACACACAACTTTTGAAATAGAAGATGCATAATGCTACTGCATATACAGTGGGCTGCCAGCATACTGCACTGAGGACCTGGTTTATAATCATTGCAGCCCAAGCCTAGAAAAGAGTCATGTAATAAGAATAAATGCCAGCAGCCATGTCTTCAATAGATATGCTTGTTTATTCCAATATGTCCCACATCAGTACGCGTTTCGGCGGTGTGCCTTTATCAACAGATAAATCCAACTGATCACATACAAGTATATATAGGCAAATAAGAAGGAAGGGGACCGCCTCACAGGACATCAGCCCACCCCCCACCCAACTGGGTGGTGCTTACAAATCACAAATTACACATAGGTACGTATAAAAAAGAGCAAGAAAAACAAAATATGTTTCTACCTTACTTCTGAAACAAAAGGAAAAGAAAAAAGGGAATACTAATTCAGTCCATTACTTCAGTGTAGAAGCCTAAACAATGGAATAGAGAAATTTAGCACACATATATCCACAGTATGAAACATCATAAATCAATTACTTCATAATCTCTATTGAGGCCTCTAAGGGGCCTCTCCAAAGTATGGATCCAGAATGCCTCCCTGCGCAGTAAAAGCTTCTTGATATCTCCCACTCTGTGTGGTCTTTTAATCTGCTCCAATACTTGGAACCTTAATTGCGCTATGTTGTGTTTGCACTTCTCAAAGTGGAAAAGATGGCTGCCTGAGAAGAGTCATGGTTCTTCAGGAGCTCCTGCTCTCCCCACCCACTTACTGATGATCGCCAGTTCCCCTCTAGGGAAGAAACTAAGGAGAAAACTACCAAGCCTGCCCACGTATTGAAGGTGACAGGGATATTCTAGGAGGTATATTACTTCTGCATGTTCAGATGTTACTTAAACTTTAAATACATTTTAAATAAATTAAAAAATGAGTGGCATATCACACACTAAGAGTGAAAGGAGCAGGATTCCTCAGCAGTGAGTATTTCAGGAGAGGAGTGTGCTGATCTTGTTGAAGATTGTGGACTAAGAGTTACAAGGTGGAAAGAGGGTCCCCAGCAGCACAGAGTATTTCAGGAGTGTGTCGGTTGTGTTGGAAAGGACAGGCAAGATTAATGTCTCTCAAAAAGCTGCTCATCGAGTCAGATACTTCTGGGGGAACCTGCCTGGCATGAACAGGCCTCTAGTAGCTACAGACAATGAGAAGACAAAGCTTCATGATTACTTGGAGGTCGGAAGAGTCGCGAAGTTCATCAAGATTCCAACCATAACTACCAGCCCCTGGTCTCTTCGTCAGGGAAAACATCACGAGCTCCCAGTCACCATAGAAAAAGCTTAGAATCAACGTTGAAAAAAATATGGCATCATAGGTGTGTGAGGACGCCATTACGATAGGACGGATACGTAATCCAAGGCAAATTATATATGTGGGCGACATACAGAATATAACCAGGAAACAGATTGAAGAATGGGGACAATTCGATCAGATAATTGGCAGCAGTCCTTGAAATGACTTATCTATGGTTAACCCACACCAGAAAGGCCTTTATGGGGCAGTGGACAATTGTTTTTTGATTTTCCACGATTACTCAATAAAGTGTTGCCTAAGACAGGAGAGAATCGGGCAGTCTTCTGGTTATTCGAGAACGTGGTTGCGATGGAGAGAGCATTCCAAGAAACTATTTCTCTCCACCTGGAGACGAATCCTGTCAAGATCGATGCAAGTGCGGTATCTGCTGCTCATCGAGTCAGATACTTCTGGGGAACCTCCCTGGCATGAACAGGCCTCTAGTAGCTACAGACAATGAGAAGACAAAGCTTCAAGATTGCTTGGAGCCCGGAAGGAGGACATCTTGTGGTGCACAGAGATGGAGAGGGTCTTCGGATTCCCACCGCACTATACGTAAGTCTGAGAAATGAACTGCTGCTCCCGACAGAAGCTCCTGGGAAGGACATGAAGCGTCCCAGTCATCCGGCATCTATTCGCCCCGCTGAAGGATTATTTTGAAAGTGTGTAGAAGCCACATGGGGCCCCCACACTGCAGAGCCTTTCGTCAATTGTAACAGAAAGATTGTTACAAATGTTTGGATAGTAATCCAACCTTGAAATTTAAGATGGAATTGGAATTGGATTCAATTCTACAGATGGGAGTTGAGGGGAGTGCTTACACCCAAACTCAAGGAGGGCCTGATGGTAGATTATCCTGTGACACCAACTTTATATTTGCTGCCGAAGGTCACCTCCAGGGCGTCCTATTGTCTCGGGGGTTGGCAGTCTGTGTAAATGTGTGAGCAGATATGTGGGGGGGGGGTGAGGATGTGTGTGGACACCCTACCATCCTATGTCAGGGATACATCTGACATTTTGAGGAAACTCAATGGTGTGTCGCTGGAGGATGATATGTGGCTTGTTACCTATGATGTAGAAGCGCTATATACAACGATATGCCATGACCACGGGACCCGAGCTTGTAGGTACTTTTTACAAATGACAGATTTCGATACTGATGTCATTAATTTTGTTATTGAACTATTGGACTTTGTCTTACGACATAATTATTTTGTTTTCAAGGACTGCCTCTTCCTATAGCTCTAGGGAACTGCGATGGGGGCAACTTGTGCGCCCTCTTACGCTAATTTGTTCCTCGGGCTGTGGGAGAGGGAAATAGTCCATGGTTTCATTGAGCATAGCTCGGTGGTCTCGTGGTCACGGTATATCGACGATATATTATTTATTTGGCAGGGTACGGAACAACTGCTTTTGGAATTCCTCCAGCGACTGAATAATAATGCCATGAACATTAAACATACATGGCATTATAGCCAAAAAACAGATTGAGTTCTTGGATATCTTTGTAATTAAGGTGTTAGACGGTCGGGTCTCCACGGACCTCTACAGAAAGCTAACCTCTACAAACACGCTGTTACATGCTAAGTCCTCTCATTATCCACAGACGGTGAAAGCAATCCCAGTTGGACAATTTTTGCGCCTCTGTCGTATCTGCTCGAGTGACCAGCGTTTCGAAATGCAATCAAGGGATCTTTCTCAAAGATTTCAAAATAGGGCTTATAACCAGCGGGACATTAGGAGAGGATATAATCGGGCCTTGGCCACGACTAGAGACTCTCTTTTGGTGAGTAAACCTAAGAATGATAATAAGGGATGCCTTTTTATAACATCTTTTAACTCACAGTGGCGAAAAATACGCCAAATACTTTCTAAATATTGGCCGATACTGTTGTCTGATAGGGATTTACAGGCTTCCCTTTTGGAGTATCCCCAGATTACATGGCGTTGGTCTAAGAATTTGGAAGATCTCTTGACTAGTAGTCATTATGTTCCTCCTTCTCCACCAAGTCCTTTTGGAGGCAGGGGTCCCAGATGGGGTTCCTAGCCATGTAATAATTGTCAGGCTTGTAAATATATGGTGAGAACAACCACATTTGTAGATGCAGATGGTATACATGACTACAATATTGTACATCATATAACATGCAGATCAACATCAGTGATCTACTTGATCACCTGCCCGTGTAATCTTATTTATGTGGGCATGACGACCAGGGAGTTGAGGGTGAGGACCTTGGAGCATGCAAGTAAAATCCTTCAGGCTACCAATATGAAGACGGAAGATCTATCTAAATTGCAACCCATAGCCATACACTTCAGGGAGACAGTTTGGGTTGCAGAGGGGGGGATTACAAAAAACATCTTTTACAATGTGAGACAAAATGAATTGTGTTACTTAAAAGTGAGATCCCAAAAGGGCTGAATGAATTAGTTAGCTTTAAGGCCTTTTTATGAATTAGCGTTTCTTTTAATATTGGTGTGTTCTAACATATTTTTAATATTATTTTTTGTCTTATCTGTTTTATAGTCTTTTTGTTAAGAATTGTGAATTTTAAGTCCACTGGCTATATATGGGAAAGGGAATGAGTTGGGAAGAAGACACATCCACCCGTGATCTATCAAAAGGAGGGGTGAAAATAAAGATTGAATTAATTCTTCTACGCATTAAATATTGATATCAATTTTCGTGTACCACGTATTTTTGTTTGTTTGGCACTATTCTGTATGAATTACGTAAGGCTAACCACTGCTCTGTACACTTTGTGTTCAATAATGTTATGTTTTATATTCATATTTTTTTAGCACATTTGCATTTTGTCTTCATGCGGTTGTTGTCTATGAATGTTTTATTGTCCTATTTGCACTTTACACATTATACATTGTGGCCATAATGTTTATTAATTCATGTACTATGGGTACATCCTAATTATTTTTGTTATTATGGATTTGAGTATATATAAGTGGATATTATAATGTGTCCCCAGCTCATTACTTGATCTTTCCGTGTGCTAATTGCGCATGGGTTTGGTGCGCTGCTTTAGGGCGCCTGATGGGTGTGCCCGGTACCGATCCTGGGTTGATCATTGCTGAGCCTTGTGGTGCGTGGCCAGCATGTGATGTGGTGCGGCGTCTCTTCGCTGCATCACCTCTGGGCTGTTTTTCACCTCGCTGTGGCTTTGTTGTTTGGTCTCCCTGGTGACCGGTGGCGCACCTGTCTGACGTCCCACTCGCATCACCTGACGCATGCGCAAAGTAATTTTACTGACGCGGACTTCATTATTTAAGAAGCACACCTCAGTACTTAATTACCTCCTGACGAAGCCGGTCCTTGGCGAAACGCGCGTCGAGGTGCGCTCTTTCCCCGACGACCTGCTCCCCCCTATCATGGGTAATTGCTATTAAGTTGTATTAATGTGATTGCAGATCGTAACGTGATAAATATGTGTTATATTTGTAACTGTGTGGACACTCTATAACTTGCGGCGGTGCCTGCGGGTGCCCTGGATAGTAACCGCTCTTTTTGAGCGTGTGGGGCTTTGCAATTACATGCACGCTTTATAACTATAGTGCGTCATTTATTGGATACTGTCCACACTTGTTACAAAACGTAGGTCATCATTATACATGTTACTATCTACATGATATTGGGTAGCTTGGTTGTCCAGGCATGACTCCTTGTCTGTATTACACATGATTTGTTGGGGTTTCTTTTCCCTGACCGATCATGAATTGTGCACTGTTATGTTTTGTTTATTATTATCTCAATAAAATCATATTGTTTATATAAAAAAAAATTGGTGTATTTATATAACATAAGGGTTATTATTGATGTGTGGTTGGTTGAAACTGTTATACATTAGACCCTTGTAGACTGTTAGTCTGATATTTAGGAGTTCTTTTTTTTGGTTGTCGCAAATATATAAATGGGCCATACAAAAAATATGGTGAAAAACTGTTCCATGTGAAATGCGCTCAAAAGACTGCCTCCGATTGGAGAGGAAAAAGTTCAGTCCCCGTAAGCGTCAAAGCTTCTTTACTGTAAAAATTGTGAATCTGTGGAATAGACTTCCTTAGGACGTGGTCACAGCAGGAACAGTGGACAGTTTTAAAAAGGGTTTAGATGAATTCTTAGAGGTAAACAACATTAATGCTTATGAAAAAGTGTAGAAATCTGAGTCTCAATTCCTTCTGGGATTCGTGTCCCCACATATCCCTTGGTTGAACCTGATGGACTTTTTTCAAACGTATTAACTGTATTATAACTATGTAACTAATAAGCGTCACAAAAGCCCTTACAACAGATAACTGCACCGCTGAGCGGCAAATATATTTTTTCTTTTTACTCTAATACACCCCACAAAAGGCTTTACATAGTATAGGCTGAAAAAAGACATTTGTCCATCCAGTTCGGCCTGTTATCCTGCAAGTTGATCCAGAGGAAGGCAAAAAAAAAATCCTGTGAGGTAGAAGCCAATTTTCCCCACTTTCCCCAAAAATTCCTTCCCGACTCCAATCAGGTAATCAGAATAACTCCCTGGATCAACGACCCATCTCTAGTAGCTATATCTTGTAATATGATTACAGCTTTACAACAGATAGCTGCACCGCTGAGTGGCAAATATATCTTTTCTTTTTCCACTAATACACGCCACAAAAGTTTAGAACAGATAACTGCACCGCTGAGCAGCAAATATATTTTTTCTTTTTACACTAATACACGCCACAAAAGGCTTCACAACAGATAACTGCACCGCTGAGCGGCAAATATATTTTACTTTTGCCACTAATACACGACAAAAGGGCTGTAATTTTAGCACTTCACCACACAACAGCTAATAAGCCCTTTTTTCCCCTAATGCTTTAGAACATCTAACTGCACCACACAAGGGCAAATAAAACGTATAAATATTTCCTTGTCATAAACCCTGTTAATGCCTGTACCAAACAGCACTTGCACCCTAATAAGAATGGTTTGCTGGAATTACAGAGCTGTATAATGGCAATTTGGATACCAGTCAGTGCAGGAAGGTGTAATAGGATTGTTCCTATTACCCAGGCTGTCACCTCCCTGACTGAACCCTGTTCATCATAAATGTTGTGGAATGATTCCTCCCTATCCTTTCCTTACACCTTTAATAATCTTTCCCTGCACTTGTAAATTGTGTTTTTTAGCATAATGACGTTTTTTCAAACACTCTTCCTAGCGTCTGCAGACTTCTATCCCTGCACTAAGTACACTGGTAAATGGCAGAATCTAAGATGGCTGCTGCTATTTATAGGGCTGTGACATCACAGGGCTGGCTGGCTGCTGATTGGCTGCATGCATGGCATTGTGGGTGATCCCACCTTCCCAGAGTTCCTTGCTCCATGTCCTCACACGTGCAGCAGCCATTTTAGGAAAAAATGCGATTCGTTACAACGAAGCGCGAGGAAATTCGGCTTCGTTGCAAATCACATTTTTCCTGAAATTCAGATCAAATTCCACTTCGCCAGGTTTGATTCTCAAATTGGGGGGAATAAGCTTTCCAATTTCACTGTTATTGTGGTGTTCATATTGTTTAATAGATAAACAATTCTTTTACACCGAAATTCTCAAATTGGGGTAAATAACCTTGTTCTACTGTTAGTGGGGTGTCCACATTGAATAACTTATTTTACATATACATATAGTGTTACAGTATGTCCAACGGACAGTTGCTTGGGCCCTCCAAAAATGTTGGCAAAAATGTTGCTGGAGCAGGCAGAAGTAGTAGCAGAAGAAGGGGGATGGTAGCAGCAGCCACAGGAACAGGCCAGAGCTGCCACTGTCATCCAGTAGTCGTGTTTTGACGACCAAGCCTGCTGTCCTGGAATGGTTGACTCTGTCTTCAATATCATCTCAACTGACCTCAGACCCCACAGCCAGGAGTCAGTGGGTTCTTCTTCCATTCATAGTTGGCATGGCCCAGGAACAAGATGTGCCCTCACTTGTTCTGAACCTGCCTCTTTCCTTTGCTGATCCTTCTGCCAGGCAAGTAATGTATGCTGCAGGCTCTGCTCCACTTTTCAGCGAGGAAGTTATTATTGAGGACATTCAGCCCAGATATGGAGGACAGTCGCCTCATATGTGATGTTTCTATACATTGAAACTCCACCTGCCACATATTGGACCGATTTTATGAGTAGAGGAAGGCTGTGAACAATTTCTTGATGATGCAGGCGGATAGGAGCATTCCCCTGTGTAACTTTGAAGTTAGCCAGTGGCAACTCCCCTTTGAGGAGGCCAGGGCTACGGGATGAATGATTTCATTCCACTCTTTCATGTCCTGGAGCAAATGCTGTCTGGGCAAGGAACAGCAGACGTGGTGTCTACATCTCATGGCTACCTAAGCCCTGTGAGAGCTGAAATGGTGGTGGAGGAGGAGGAGGACATTATCTGCCCAAGCAACAGGTGACAGGAGTGGAACAGAAGAAGCTGGAGGGTGATGAGGAAGACCAGGCAGATGACCCTGACAGACCATGGCAGTATTCAGTGGAGATGGAGGCAGGATGTCCCTACCATTCCTTTGTGCAAATGGCAAGGTGCATGCGGAGTTGCTTGCATAGTGACAGCCGCATTATCACCATTTGGCAGAGGGATGACTATTGGCTCTCCACGATGTTAGACCCCAGCTACAGGGTCTTTTTTCCACCTTCTGAGAGGGATGATAAACTCAACTACTATTGACACATCCTATGTAGTCGGTTGGTTGCTGCCTATGTGCGCCATCGCCCATCCTCTTGAAGGTCTGACCGGGGGGACCCTCTGTGCTCACTCTCCACTGCCATGACTGCTGGAGGAAGAGGGGGTCAGGAGCAGCACCAGCTCCATCATCAGCAACTTAAGTCTCGAGTCTCTGATGTGCTTGTTTTTTCATCAGCCAACTGCAGAAACCAGTCGGCAGCATCAGGACATGGAGCAGAACCTGAACCAGCAGCTGTTGGCATACTTGGCATGCACCCTGTCACCCCACATCCAAGATCCCCTTGACTACAGGGCAGCCAAACTTGAATTGAGGCCGCAACTGGCCAAGTTTGCCTTGGACAAGCTTTCCTGCCCAGCTAGTAGTGTGGCATCAGAGCAGGTGTTTAGTGCGGAGGGGGACATAGTTACCCCAAAGAGAATTCGCCTTTTAACACAAAATGTTGAGAGATTAGTGTAGTGCCCTTGAGCAGGGAGTACTTTGACATTTGGACATTTGTGGGCATTTGCCTATATCCCCTATGCAAAGTTTAAACTTCTTACTTTATTTCTCTTGAAAGGGTTAACTTATACTGTTAAATACTGTGTACCTGCATTTTATATGTTATGATATCTATCATGTTCATTATCACTGTATTTACATGGCTCTGTGGAAAGGGTTAATGAATACTGAGAGACTGTTAGGGCTTTGATTGAGAAGCTGGTAATTTTCCACAGCTGCCATAGGGTTCAAAGAATACTATGTTTTGGAGGAAAAAAAAACTAAGACTTGTTTACCACCATGTTTTGGAGGGAAACACTCCAAACTTGTTTACCACCATTTTTTGGAGGGAAAAAACCCAGACTTGTTTACCACCCTGTTTTGGAGGGGAAACCCCAGACTTGTTTACCACCAAAAGCAGACAGCCTGACCTTTTAAATATCTGGTTTTAGCTATGTTGTTGTCTGGAAACTTGTCTTTGCCTGGAAAACTTGCTGTGTCATTGCCATTGAGTATCATTGAAGCTTTAATGTAAGTCTATACCAGAGGGAGCTGAAACAATGGATCTGTTTGTGCTGAGTTTCTCCACTCCACACCTCGCACTAGAAGGTTCTAGTCTAGCAAAAAACTGTGTATAAGGAGAGCAGTCAGAGTCCTTAGTGTGCTCCAGTTACGAAAGAGTGCTTGGAAGAGGAGACTCTGCCATCCATACTACTGAGTGACCAGAAGAAGATTTTGAGACGGGGATACGCTGCCACAGACCCTGGATCACCAGCCTTGGACCAGAGTACCAGCCTTCTGAAGATAAAAAGGGACAGCTAGCTCAGGCCTTACCTCAGCATCAAACCCTTCTTCTGCCAGGGAGGAGACTGGAGAAGCCAGCCCAATGCCTCGCCTGTATTGTTTTGTACCAGAATTCCTCCAGTAAAGAAGCACCCTTGTTTACTGCAGACACTGACTCTCTAAACTTATTTCCCATTGGGATACACCATGCCTTACCTTCCTTTCCGGAGAGCAGCAACACGTAGTGACACTTCGATGGTGTCCGGGGCTTTTCTTCTGACCGATAAGAAGAAGGGAAAAATAAAGAGTGATGTCAACACAAAATTACTGCTGTCACCCTCCCCAATCTATAACTGGGCTACTACATTTATCAGTGGCTAACAAAATAGGTTATCTATCAATCTATGTGGAAGCAGCAGACGGTGTAAAATGAGACAGCTCTTTTTCACTTTAGTAGAACCAGTGCCTAACAGAACAGGTTATCGAGCAATTTATGTGGACACCCTACAAACAGTGAAATGAGACAGCTCTTTCCCATTTTAGTAGAATCAGTGTCTAACAGAACAGGTTAACTAGCAATTTATGTGGAAACAGCAGATGGTGTAAAATAAGACAGCTCTTTCACTCTGTAGTAGAATATTTGGCCACTTTACGGTTAAGTACATTATACCTGAGGCTAACATTGACTTGTAAGATTGAGTTCATACTTCAGTTATTTGGTCAGTAAATTCCAGCAGTTACTGTATGGTGAGCCAAAGTCAGGAGCCAATCCTACTCTCAAATAAGGTATCATAAAAAGATCTGCACCTGTTCTGTGTTTTTGACCATAAACCAAATAAGTACAGTGTGAACTGAGCCTAATAGTGATGCAGAGTCATTTTACAGCTACCAGAAGTGATTCAAAAGCATTTGTTTGCACTTAAAAGAACCATTTTTTTTTCTCTCAACTACTTCATTGGCACTGCCTCCATGTCCTTCTTTTTTTCCCACTAAAGAGTTATTGGGACACAAGTCTTGCAGGGGCAGACAGTGTTTTTTTTTGTTTTTACTGAAGACTGCTGTATGCTTTTCTTTGGTTTAACTAGCGGTTATCTAGGACTTTTGCTGGCCTGCACGCCAATGCACATATCCATATACTGTATGAGACCTGCCTGTCATACTGATGCACAGTAACTGTTTCACTAGCAGAAAGGACTAACTATGTATGTTGCTGCAATGCACAGTGTTATACACCGAGATACAGTCTCCCTGCAGGACGGGATACAGCAGATTTAACGCGCTTCGTGACAAACTAATTAGGAAAGAAGCAAATTTTTTAAAACTTTGCTCATCTCTGTCAATAATAAAGTGTGGGCGTTTCTGTTACCTCTGCACCCACTATAGCTATGCCCACCCTGTTTGGCAACAAATCAGTTGGGGGGCAATAGTATGTTCATTTTATCTCAGCTGTCTTTTAGGGTTTAAGACAGACTTGACCTAAAACACTTCATTCCAGTTAATCCACACAGGTATCTGATTAGATTAACTGGAATATTATATTTCAGATATTTCTTTTTAATTTTGTGACTCACCAAGGGCGTTTCCTTGTACATCTAACAGAGTTATAAGAAGCACACAGTGAGTCTTGCCTGAAAGGATTTCCACAGTAAATAAAGGCTGGTAAATGTTTCTGTTCTTTATAAGAACCCGGCCTAAGAAGCACGTGTAATGACTCCTGGGAAATCAGTGCATGACATAAGAGAGCTAAGATTTCTAAAAATCTTGAAAGCTTGCACTGGGGACCCAGGTTATTCAAGATTTAAATTTCTCACTCAGTAATCATTTTAAGATGTGCTCAGTCTGAATAGTTAAAATCTTAAAGAAAGTAGTTGTTCCTTACAAATCACCAATTTTGTAGATCCTTCTATTGACAAAGTGAAGACAACCTATAAATTGACGATTTCAAATGTGTTGCATATAGTCAAGCAAAGTATCATGCTGAAACTGCTGAGTAATTAGAAACCTCATAGAATACATAGACAGTATGTGTTTTCATTGTTCTTGTCATCATCAGTGCTGGGTCTGCCACATAACTAAGTCAAACGATTACAGACTCCATTGACTATATAAAGATTCCTTTCCGGTGTCCATCATTTTCTGGACAAAATAGTCCAGCATACAGGATGTTTTTATTCAATATTTTTGATAGAATCTGCATCAGAAGCCCCTAAAGCACATGTAAACACACCTTTAGTTAATAACGATAGAAGTTTTCTTTTGTGGAGTACTACTTTATACTGAAAAACTCCAAAGTCTGAACCATCAAATGAACCCAGAAGAAGTACTAACAGCAACAAAATATATCCATATTAGCCAGGCCCATGTGAGTTTTAAATGAATATTATGTCACTTACAGAGAAATCTTGGCCCACCATCTGGTCCAAATGTAGTCATTGTGCCCATGTCATAGATGTGAACGAGAGTAATGGTGAGCAAGCTATGTTATTTGTAGTTCAATGTGATGGACTATTTCTGGAGTGTTCCAGGTGAGTTACAGAATCAGAGAAATTGATCATTATTCAAAAGCCTCTTTATATAAATTAAATGATGGTAATCAAATTGTCAGACACTACCTGTAAAATGCTTCCATAACATTGATGGTAGTCCTCAGTGGTGCAATGAGCACTAAGAACCAGAAGCACATGAAAAAAAGTACTGGATGTTTGTGCTTTTAAAGAAATTAGAGATGGAAAACTGTCAGACCTTGAAGTAGTCTTCCTTTTTGTCTAGGGCAAATGAGGAAACCAGGGATAATGAACAACTGTAATCACAAAAATCAAGATATTGTGCATAAATAATTAGATTTAAAGAGGATCTGCCACCACTCAAGACATGTCTGTTATATTAACCCTTTTAGGACCTTGCTATTTTCCATTTTTTACTCCCTGACTTCCCGGAGCCATAACTTTTTATTTCTCAGTTCACAGGAGACTTCCCAGCTGTGGCTAGCCAAGTGTAATACTGTCTGCTGTCTGGCAAAGGATAGATTTTTTTCTGTGGTGAAATTCAATTGCCAAAATAGCAATCCCCTAAATCTAGTGTCCCAGCAGTGGCTGGCAAAGTTTAATAGTGTCTGGCAAAGGATATATTTTGTTCTGGGGTGAAATTTAATAGCCAAAATGGAACACGGACCGTGTGATACCAGACTGGCACCCTGCTTAGTGCAGGAGCGCATGGCTTCATTCGTTCCTATGACGCCGTGCGGTTCCTGCTGCCGCCACAGTACAGTAATGCACTCGTAAAGATCATAGGAGTATATTACTGTGCAGCGGCGGCAACAGGAAGCACACGGCGTCATAGCAACGAATGACACCGTGCGCTCCTGCACTAAGCAGGGTGCCAGTCCGGTATCACACGGTCCGTTTTCCAAGGACGTGTAAATGCAGCCTAAATCTGGTGTCCCAGCAGTGGCTGGCCAAGTATAATAGTGTCCGTCATAGGATATATCATTTTATGCGGTGAAATTCAGTTGCAAAAATAGAAATAACGTAAATCTCGTGTTCCAGCTGTGACTGGACAAGTTTAATAGTGTCCGGCAAAGGATTTATTATTTTCTGGGGCAAAATTCACTTGCCAAAATAGAAATACAGTAAATCTGGTGTTCCAGCTGTGACTGAACAAGTTTAATAGTGTCCGGCAAAGGATATATTTTGTTTTGGGGTGCAATTCAATTGCCATAATAGCAATACCATAAATCCGTGGTTTTAGCTGTGGCTGGCCAAGTTTAATAGTGTCCGTCACAGGATAGATTTTGTTCTGGGGTGAAATTTAATTGCCAAAATAGAAATACCCTGAATCTGGTGTCCCAACAGTGGCTGGCCAAGTTTAATAGTGTCCGTCAAAGGATTTATTATTTTCTGAGGTGAAATTCAGTTGCAAAAATAGAAATATCAGTAAATCTGTTGTTCCAGCTGTTGCAGACTTAGTTTAAATCTGTCCGTAAAAGGGTATATTTTTTTCTGGGGTGAAATTTAATTGCCAAAATAGCCATACCCTGAATCTGGTGTTCCAGCTGTTGCAGGCCAGTTTAAATCTGTCCGTAAAAGGGTATATTTATTTCTGGGGTGAAATTTTATTGCCAAAATAGCAATACCCTGATTCTGATGTTCCAGCTGTGACTGGACAAGTTTAATAGTATCCGTCAAAGGATAGATTTTGTTCTGGGGTGAAATTTAATTGCCAAAATAGCAATAGCCTGAATCTGGTGTTTCAGCTGTGACTGGACAATTTCCCTAGTGTCCGTCAAAGGATATATTATTTTCTGGGGTGAAAGTCAGTAGCAAAAATAGAAATACAGTAAATCTGGTGTTCCAGCTGAGGCTGGACAAGTTTAATAGTGTCCGGCAAAGGATATATTTTTTCTGGGGTGAAATTCAATTGCCAAAATAGCAATACCATAAATCAGTGGTTTCAGCTGTGGCTTGCCAAGTTTAATAGTGTATGGCAAAGGATATATTTTTTTCTGGGGTATAATTCAATAGCCAAAATAGCAATACCGTAAATCTGGTGTCCCAGCAGTGGCTGGCCTAGTTTAATAGTGTCCGTCAAAGGATTTATTATTTTCTGCAGTAAAATTCAGTTGCCAAACTAGAAATACAGTAAATCTGGTGTTCCAGCTGTGACTGGACAAGTTTAATTTTATCCGTCAAAGGATAGATTTTGTTCAGGGGGAAATTGACTTGCCAATATAGCAATACCCTGAATCTGGTGTCCTAGCTGTTGCAGGCCAAGTGTTAATCTGTCCGTAAAAGGGTATATTACACTCTAGGTGTATATACAAGTGCTGAGAGGGTCATCCCCAATAACCACAAGCTACCATGCATCTCCAAGTGTATTTCTGTCCGTTAAAGGGTATATTACACAAAGTGTTAAAATACAATTGCTGAAGGCATAATCCTACATATTTTTTCACACGCTACTGTGCATCTCCAAGTGTAAATATGTCCAAAAAAGAATACCTTTCATCCAGGGCCTAAATACTAGGCCTACAATTGATATTCCCCTAAATCAGTGGTTACTGCTGTGCCTGGATTAGTGTAATACAGTACATAAATAGGCAGATAGTGTTAGGTGCCTGTAAAAAAAAGGCCTGAATTTGAAATCAATACATTGGGCCAAATATTTTTTTTCTTATTGTGGTGCTTGGTGAACGGTAACAATGAGGAAAACATCTAGTAAGGGACACGGACGCGGTCGTGGTGGTGTTAGTGGACCCTCTGGTGCTGGGAGAGGACGTGGCCATTCTGCCACAGCCACACGTCCTAGTGAACCAACTACCTCAGGTTCCAGTACCCGCCAGAATTTACTGCGATATTTGGTGGGGCCCTATGCTGTTCTAAGGATGGTAAGGCCTGAGCAGGTACAGGTCAATTGGGTGGCTGACAGTGGATCCAGCACGTTCACATTATCTCCCACCCAGTCTTCTGCAGAAAGCGCACAGGTGGTGCCTGAAAACCAAGCCCATCAGTCTGTCACATCACCCTCATGCATATCAGGGAAACTGTCAGAGCCTCAAGTTATGCAGCAGTCTCTTATGCTGTTTGAAGACTCTGCTGGCAGGGTTTCCCAAGGGAATCCACCTAGCCCTTCTCCAGTGGTGGAAGACATAGAATGCACTGATGCACAACCACTTATGTTTCCTGATGATGAGGACATGGGAATACCACCTCATCGGAGTCCGCACGTCTCTGATGATGACTAAAAACCGAGCCAACTGCGTAGCAAAAGAGGGAGCAGGGGGCAAAAGCAGAACAGCCGCCGCCAAGAGAGTTCGCCTGCTACTGGCCACCGCCACCAGGGACCAAGCACCCCAAAGGCAGCTTCAAGTAATTCCCTGGCATGGCACTTCTTCAAACAATGTGCTGACGACAAGACCCGAGTGGTTTGCACGCTGTGCCATCAGAGCCTAAAGGGAGGCATTACCGTTCTGAACCTTAGCACAACCTGAATGACCAGGCATCTACATGCAAAGCATGAACTGCAGTGGAGTAAACACCTTAAAAACAAGGAACTCACTCAGGCTCCCCCTGCTCCCTCTTCTGCTGCTGCCTCGGCCTCTTCCTCCGCCTCGGGAGGAATGTTGGCACCTGCCGCCTACCAAACAGAGGATGTGCCACCGACACCACCACCTGCGTCACCAAGCATCTCCACCATGTCACACGGCAGCGTTCAGCTCTCCATCTCACAAACCTTGGAGAGAAAGCGTAAATTCCCACCTAGCCACCCTCGAGCCGTGGGCCTGAATGCCAGCATTTCTAAACTACTAGCCTTTGAAATGCTGGCATTCAGGCTGGTGGACACAGACAGCTTCAAAAAGCTGATGGCGATGGCTGTCCCACAGTATGTTGTTCCCAGCCGCCACTACTTCTCCAAGACAGCGGTGCCTTCCTTGCACAACCAAGTATCCGATAAAATCAAGTGTGCACTGCGCAACTCCATCTGTGGCAAGGTCCACCTAACCACAGATACGTGGACCAGTAACTGCACACTGGGTAAATGTAGTGGCAGCTCGGCCCCAGGCCGAGAGTTCTGTGGCGCACGTCCTTCCGCCGCCAAGGATCGCAGGGCATCATTCTTTGCCTCCTGTAGCCTCCTCCTCCTACTCGGCTTCCTCCACCTCTGCTTCCACCTGCTCATCCAGTCAGCCACACACCTTCACCACCAACTTCAGCACAGCCCGGGGTAAAGGTCAGCAGGCCATTCTGAAACTCAAAGCCTGGCCTGGTTGTGTGCGATAATGGGCGAAATCTCGTCGCAGCTCTGGGACTAGCCGGTTTGACGCACATCCCTTGCCTGGCGCATGTGCTGAATTTGGTGGTGCAGAAGTTCATTCACAACTACCACGACATGTCAGAGCTGCTGCATAAAGTGCGGGCCGTCTGTGCGCACTTCCGGTGTTCACATCCTGCCGCTGCTCGCCTGTCTGAGCTACAGCGTAACTTCGGCCTTCCCGCTCACCGCCTCATATGCGACGTGCCCACCAGGTGGAACTCCACCTTGCACATGATGGAGAGACTGTGCGAGCAGCAGCAGGCCATAGTGGAGTTTCAGCTGCAGCACCCACGGGTCAGTCGCACTGCGGAACAGCACCACTTCACCACCAATGACTGGGCCTCCATGCGAGACCTGTGTGCCCTGTTGCGCTGTTTCGAGTACTCAACCAACATGGTCAATGACGCCGTTATCAGCGTTACAATACCACTTCTATGTCTCCTTGAGAAAACACTTAGGGCGATGATGGAAGAGGAGGTGGCCCAGGAGGAGGAGGAAGAGGAGGATGAGGGGTCATTTTTAGCACTTTCAGGCCAGTCTGTTAGAAGTTCCTCAGAGGGAGGTTTTTTGCAACAGCAGAGGCCAGGTACAAATGTGGCCAGCCAGGGCCCACTACTGGAGGACAAGGAGGATGAGGAGGAGGTGGAGGAGGATGAAGCAGGGTCACAGCGGGGTGGCACCCAACACAGCTCAGGTCCATCACTGGTGCGTGGCTGGGGGGATACGGAGGAAGATGACAATACGCCTGCCACAGAGGACAGCTTGTCCTTACCTCTGGGCAGCCTGGCACACATGAGCGACTACATGCTGCAGTGCCTGCGCAACGACAGCAGAGTTGCCCACATTTTAACGTGTGCGGACTACTGTGTTGCCACCCTGCTGGATCCACGTTGGTAGATGCGCTCCTTAGAGCATTCCCAAATGTCACAGTGGAACAAGTGGAAGGCGAAGGCAGAGGAGGAGCAAGAGGTCACCAAAGCAGCTGTGTCACGGCCAGCTCCTCTGAGGGCAGGGTTAGCATGGCAGAAATGCACCACCACCTGATACAGAACATGTTAGCAGGAGGCAGCATTTCACTAACATGGTGGAACAGTACATGTGCACACCCCTCCACGTACTGACTGATGGTTTGGCCCCACTCAACTTCTGGGTCTCCAAATTGTCCACATGGCCAGAGCTAGCCTTGAAGGTGCTGGCCTGCCCGGCGGCCAGCGTTTTGTCTGAATGTGTATTCAGCACGGCAGGTGGCGTCATTACTGACAAACGCATCCGCCTGTCTACAGCCAACGCGCACAAGCTGACGTTCATAAAAATGAACCAGGCATGGATCCCACAGGACCTGTCCATCCCTTGTGCAGAATAGACATTTATAACTGCCTCCCCCTCAACCATATATTCTTGTACTCCGGGGCACTTCTTTATTAAATCCTCTTTTTTTAATTTTTCCATTATATTGCGGTGCAACCAAAAGTTGAATGAACCTCTCCTCCGTCTAGGTGCCAGGGGCCTAATTATCTAAAAGCGGCCTTCTCCATTGGTGGGTGACATGACGCCTGATTCTCTGCTATGCGAACTCTTTCCTCTGTCTGGATGCTGCGGCCTAAATAAATTAAAGTGGCCCTCTCCATTGGTGGGTGACTTGAAGCCTGATTCTCTGCTATGGGACCTCTCTCCAATTGATATTGCTTAATTTTTATTTATTTTATTTTAATTAATTTCCCTATCTACATTTGTTTGTAGGGAATTTACCTACATTTTGCTGCCTTTTGCAGCCCTCTAGCCCTTTCCTGGACTATTTTACAGCCTTTTTAGTGCCCAAAAGTTCGGGTCCCTATTGACTTCAATGGGGTTCGGGATAAAGTTCGGGTCGAGTTCGGATCCCGAACATTTTCGGGAAGTTCGGCCGAACTTCTCGAACCCGAACATCCAGGTGTTCGCTTAACTCTAGTTCTTATGAAGCCCTGTCTGAACTATTGCTGTGACAGCCTCAGATCCGAAGCTACCGAATGTTTGGACCCCTAAATCAGAATGCTCCCAGGGGATGCCATGGTCACAATTATTAAATGTCTGTGAATAAATTAATAACTGGGGGTTACCAGTTGGGGGGTGTAGCCTTATACACTCTTACACTGTCCAACCAGTGCTGCTAGTGTAAGACTGCATAAGGACACACCCCTTTGACACGGATAATGGTATAACACCCAGTTGCCAATTGATTCAGAAATATTCAGGAGGAAGTATCCAGGAGCGACATAATGCAGAGCTATGAGAAAAGATGTTCCAGAGTTGCTAATTCATGGGGAATACAATTTTTTATTAAAATAGACATGTCAGGAGAGGTGACAAGCTCTCTTCAATTGTAATCTATTGGTATGGCATTTACCTATCTGCTATATGGAACATTTTTTGCACCTCTATGATGAGTGCATACTACTGAGCTATTTGATGCTTCGAGTTCAGGTTGTAAGATCTGCAATTAAGCTGGGATTGAATGAGTATACAGACCTCACTAATTCCCCACCACTCTCTGCTCCCTTGTCTCTTTTAATAAGCAGGAAACGACTTGTGATCAGCTGAGCATAATTTCCTGTGTCATGTGTGCCCAAAAAGAGAATATGCTTTTTTTTATCCCATTGTGAGCCGGTTTAAAATGATTTTTTTAGGTGTTTTTAATTAGCCTTAGTCAGTCAGTGGTTTATAAATTTCTACTACCTCTCAATTGGATTTCCTGGGAGGCATGAATGGGTGAGGTCTTTGCACCTGTTCACATGGTGCAGTACTGCGTGGCGGCCATTGGTGCCTGTGTTCTGTGCTGATGTGGTGGTCGGACCCAGGGCCATGGTGGTCTCGCCGCACAGTGGGGGTACTGTGTGGTGTCTGGGTCCTGCCCTCCGCAGGTGCAGTGCTGTGGTGTCCGTGGACGCGGCGCAGTGCTGTGCCATAGTTAGAGTAGTTTCCCACTTGATAGAGGAAACCTTGTCGTGGTAAGTGGGCCTATGCGCTTTGATCAAACTGTATACCAATGCCACATGTTATGCATAGCATATTTTGACATGAATTATGAATTGTGCTGAGAAGCCTGTTTAAATATGGTGAGAAACTGTTGTTATATCAAAAGCATAGTGTTTGAGGATGTGCGACCCAGATTCACTCTCTCACATGTTTATAAATTATTAGCTGTACAGGCCCCTTAAGGAACTGTATTGAATATATTTAAAAAAAAAATATCTACAAATTATACCTTGTGTGTAACTATATTTTATGTAAGTAGCATTGCATGACAAGACACGTTCTACACATTTTCACTTGTGTAATCAAGAGTTGAGGTTTCCTTAGAGCAACCTCTAGTGGACAACAATATGTACTTGAACAGCTATATATGTAAGAACTAAGGGAAGATTAATTATGAAGGGCATTTTTAAAGTCAGTTTTGCA
The DNA here is from genome assembly GCA_033119425.1 of Bufotes viridis. Classification (NCBI taxonomy): domain Eukaryota; kingdom Metazoa; phylum Chordata; class Amphibia; order Anura; family Bufonidae; genus Bufotes; species Bufotes viridis. Next base: position 148,152,806 of record CM065594.1, on the reverse strand, counting down.
TTACCATAATATGTGCCAAATTTATCAAATGTCACATGAGGTTTTATAACTTTGCTGCATCTGTAAAGGGGTATTCGGGATATATCAAATTACCCAGTAGCCACAGGATCTGACCCCCATGATCGTGAGAACAAGCGCCCCGTGAAATAAACGTAGCAACTGGGGAGGCAAGCTCCATGACACACCATTCATTAATTCTTTATAGGACTGTTGGAAATAGCCGAGTACAGCGTTGGCTATTTCTGCAAGTCCCAAATAGAATAAATGGAGTAGCAATGTGCAGACTTGCAGAGTCACTCAACTACCAGATGGCGAAGGCTAAAATCCTCAGCATAAACTAACATGCTACAAATGTAAAATCCAAAACACAGGTCTAATTGTAATTATACATACTGATTGTGGAGGTGCCACTGAAATAAGTCTGCATGAGGTATAAATAATGTGGGTTTGTGTGCAGCAAATTGGTAGCACTGTTAGATACTAGCAAAGAGGATGAGGAAATCTCATTCGCTACTAATGCAGCATGTGGAGTCATGCTGAAGGTTTTACACACGACTTTCAACCTCTGACATGCAATTGTTAAAAAACCACAATGGACTGCGACCCAGACAGAGATGCCGCTGAAAAACCCAGATCATTTTTGCGGCAGTGGTTTTCCTCCCTCCTGCAGGCCATTTATTAGAACACATGCACATTTTGTAGCGGATTCTCTGCACCAAAATACACATTGTGTGGATGCACCTAAAGAATTTACATTTACCGTAATTCTAATTTTTGTGCAAGGGAAAAACTGGATTCCCAGTGAAATCAATGCAGCGTGGGTTGTGGGTGGATTTCACATGGATATAGTCATGGAATGCACACCAAACTCTGCATGAAAATTTTCAAGTCTGAACAAAACCTTAGGTCTTATTCAGATGAATGTTAAAACTTAACTGTTTTCCCATTAAACACACATGAATGATGGCGTCTTGCAGACACATTGACTTGAGTGAATGCGTGTGCCGGAAAATCAGAGCTGGATGTGTATGCTGAGATTTTCCATACATTGAACACTCATGTGGATTGACTCATTGAGGGGAATTTATCATGAAGGGCATCCCGGATTTGCTCCGGATGCGTCCTGGGTGCATTGCGGGAAACCCACGCGAGTGCGCACGCAATTTCAGTCAATTTTGACTGTGATTGCGTTGTTCAGTATTTTCCGCGCGAGTGCAATGCATTTTGCACACGCGTGATAAAAAACTGAATGTGGTACCCAGATCCGAACCCGGACTTCTTCACTGAAGTTCGGGTTTGGTTTAGGTGTTGTGTAGATTTTATTATTTTTCCTTATAACATGGTTATAAAGGGAAATAATAGCATTCTTAATACAGAATGCTTACTAAAATGTGAATTGAGGGGTTAAAAATTAAAAAAAAATTACTCACCTCATCCACTTTGTCTTCTTTCTTCTTCGAGGACCTGCCAAAGGACCTTTGATGAAGGATATTCTATCTTCATTTAGCAGGACATCTTCAAAGGTCCTTCGGCAGGTCTTGCGCGATCAAGTGGATGAGGTGAGTTAATTTTTATTTTTTTTAACCCCTCAATCCACATTTTAGTAAGTATTCTGTATTAAGAATGCTATTATTTTCCTCTATAACCATGTTATAAGGAAAATAATACAATAAATTGACTTTAATCAATTTACTAACATCATCTCCTTAGCAACCATGCTGATTTTCAAGCAGCCCTATTCATTTCTATAGGGCCTATGTTGCATGAAAAACACAGAATATAGAACGTGCTGTGATTTTCACGCAACGCACAAGTGATGCATGAAAATCACCACTTATCTGCACAGCCCCATTGAAGTGAATGGGTCAGGATTCAGTGCAGGTGCAATGCGTTCACGTCACGCACTGCACCCGTGCAGAATACTCGCCTGTGTGAAAGGGGCCTAAACCTAAGGCCTCATGCACACATAGTAACATAGTATATAAAACCGAAAAAAGACATTTCTCCATCCAGTTCGGCCTGTTTCCTACAAGTTGATCCAGAGGAAGGCAAAAAAAGGTATATAGGAAACCAGCTCTCCTGCTATTTTCGGAACAGCTAAATACGCTGTAGTGCACGGATCATTCAAGCAGAGACTTGTACGGCATCATGAATCAGGAAAAGAAATCCAGCACTGGAGTCACCAATTGAAAAAGCCAAAATTACCTTTATTTCGTTGCATTAAAATACAAGCGACAGCTCTGCCTTGACACATGGAAACACTCCTGGTCTACGCGTTTCAGACACACCTGTCCTTAATCATGACCACGTCATCACTTCTACTAGCAAGGGCATTTAAACTCTGCTGCACCAATCATTTTCCTTCAGCATTGAGGATATTAACCCTCACCTGGTGTTCAAACACACCCTGCTAGAAGTTGATTCAATGTCATTAAGTTACATATGTTGCATTAAAATGTTCCACATTAGGATCGGGAGTACCTAATCCTTACCCAACAGTAATACGTGTTCAGGTAACTTCATTCTCCCACATTAAGTATATATTCTGAGTTCCACCTTGCTGTTTCTTCATCAGAAAAAACCGCAAGGTGTGAACCCATGTGTAACACAAAATCCAAAGAAACCTGCTTATGGCACACCCTGATGTTATAAGTTGTGGAAAAACTTATGCTAGACTGTTCCTTATCAATAATAGTGCATGAACTCTCTTTTATAATTCAAACCTTTGGGATATCTTGTTTTGAGATTATAAATCCAAAAGGCTTCTCTCTGCAGCACTTTTTTCTTGATGTCCCCTCCCCTTTGAGATGGAAGGATCCTTTCTATGCCATACACTCGAAAATTACATGCATCTCGATTATGTATGGAGATAAAATGTTTTGCTGCACCTGACACATTCATATAAGAAGGATTATTTATATAATACAAATGCTCCAAAATTCTTTTCTTTAACTTTCTTGTGGTACTTCCTACATAGAGCAAATCTGTGGTGGGATTATGTTACATTAACCAAATATATGGAAAAAGAGATGATACCTCGGGGTCTAAGATTAAAAAAAATCCCGACTACAGTTTTTAATCAAACTTTTGTGGAGTCCTGGAATGACATATTAAGCAACTGCTCCTTGAAATTGATGGCACTAATAGTCCAATATGAGGAGGAAAAGATGTCTGCTTTGCAAACAGAAATTGAGGAAACCAAATCATATATAAAAAAATACTCCACGTTATCGGATTACGAGCAGAACCTACAAAGAATCGACACATGTATACAACAATGTGAGGAGGAAATTATGAAAGTGAAACATAACAAATTTCAAAGAGACTTTGATATCTTTGATTAATTTGAAGGTTTTGCAAAGTGAAGGTACTGGTGTGGATAATAGCGAAACACGAAATGGTGATAATTTTATCACGCGCAATCCACACTATTACCCAATCAATTCACGTACATCTGGTATGGAGATCTTTCAGAATGTTGTGGAAAAACGTTTGCTAGAATTGCATAAAAACAAAGGGAAAATAAAAAGCAGCAGAAACATTACTAAAGCACAGGGAGAAGCTATCAAGTCACTAAGAGAGAATGACAATGTCATCATCAGAATGGCAGATAAAGGAGGTGCAGTGGTAATTCTAAATAGAGATGACTACAGAATAGAGATGTTGAAAATACTTGCTGATGCCTCCACATATATGAAATTGGCCAGTAACCCCTTGACTGAGTTTCAGGATATCCTAGCAATTATAATGAATAAAGGACTTGGTCTAGGGTTATTTAGTCAACAACAATATAATTATATTAACAGGGAGACACCAGCAAGTCCTATAATACATGCTTTGCCCAAGATACACAAAGGGCTTAATCCACCACCACTGCGCCCCATTGTATCTGGCATAGGTTTCCTCAATGAAAGATTGGGTGAATTGCTTGATAGTATTCTGCAACCATTAGTGAAAAGAGTTCCAGGCTTTTTGAAGGACATGGGTGAGGTACTGAGGGCTTTTTACAGCAAAAAATGGGAAGCCAGATTCACATGGCTATCGACAGATGTCGTTTCTCTGTATTCCTTCCCGACTCCAATCAGGCAATCAGAATAACTCCCTGGATCAATGACCTATCTCTAGTAGCTATAGCCTGTAATATTATTACACTCCAGAAATAAATCCAGTCCCCTCTTGAATTCCTTTATTGTACTCACTATCACCACCTCCTCAGGCAGAGAGTTCCATAGTCTCACTGCTCTTGCCGTGAAGAATCCTTTTCTATGTTTGTGTACAAACCTTCTTTCCTCCAGACGCAGAGGATGTCCCCTCGTCACAGTCACAGTCCTGGGGATAAATAGATGATTGGACAGATCTCTGTACTGACCACTGATATATTTATACATAGTTATTAGATCTCCCTTCAGTTGTCTTTTTTCGAAAGTGAATAACCCTAATTTTGATAACCTTTCAGGGTACTGTAGTTGCCCCATTCCAGTTATTACTTTAGTTACCCTACTCTGAACCCTCTCCAGCTCTGCTATGTCTGCTTTGTTCACAGGAGCCCAGAACTCCCAGTACACAGTACGCCATGTGTGGTCTGACTAGTGATTTGTAAAGTGGTAGGCCTATGTTCTCATCACGGGCATCTATGCCCCTTTTGATGCAACCCATTATCTTATTGGCCTTGGCAGTAGCTGCCTGACACAGTTTTTTTCAGCTTAATTTGCTGTTTATTAAGATTCCTAGATCCTTTTCCATGTCAGTGTTACTGAGTGTTTTAACCTTTAACCACTACAGGACCGCTTAACGCACGGATGCGTCCGGCGGGCGGTCCTGTAGTTCTGGGTTGACGCATCGGCGCGTCATCTCGCGAGACTTCCTTTGAACGCGCGCGCCCGTTCACAGTGCCGCGCGTCTCAGGAGTTGTACTACAGCCTGCCAGAGATGATCAATCGCTGGCAGGCTGTAGATGCGAAATAAATCGCATCAAAGAGGTATATCAGACGCTGTTTTGTTAACAGTGTCTGATATACCTGCTACCTGGTCCTCTGGTGGTCCCATTTGCTGGGATCGACCACCAGAGGACCAGGTAGCTATGTAAAGTTGCACCAAACACTACACTAACCCCCCCCCCCCACTTATTAACCCCTTGTTAACCCCTTGATCACCCCATCTAGATTCCCTGATCACCCCCCTGTCACTGATCACCCCCCTGTCATTGATCACACCCCTTGTAAGGCTCCATTCAGACGTCCATATGTGTTTTGCGGATCCGCGGATCAGTGAATCTGATCCACGGATCTGCAGATCCTCAAAACACGGACACCGGCAATGTGCTTTCCGCATTTTGCAGATCCGCACATTGCCAGAACTATATAGAAAATGCCTTTTCTTGTCCGCAATTGCGGACAAGAATAGGACATGTTCTATATTTTTGCAGAACGGAAGTGCACACCCGGAAGCGCGGATCCGTAATTCCGGATCCGAGCGGGACAAAGTCTGTCCCCATAGAAATGAATGGGTCCGCAATTCCGTTCCGCAAACAGAATTGCGGACGTGTGAATGGGGCATAAGGGTCCCTTATCAGCGCCAGTTAGTTAGCTACTTGTTAGGTAGTTAGTGCCCAGCCCACCACACCGCAGTCACTGATTTTGGCAGAGATTTTTTTATCCACGATGATCGATGCGAATGAAAAAATTTGTGCCGTTCGTTTTTTTTTTTTCAGCCCAGAGGCTGAACAGAAAAAAAAAATCTCATTACCCGTATGCTCAATATAAGGATAATCGCAGAAACTCCTAATGCTGGCCATACGTGTAATGATTGCGGAGACCCTCAAATGCCAGGGCAGTACAAAAACCTCACATATTCCGTGAGGGGTATGGTGAGTTCATGTAAAATTTTATTTTTTGTCACAAGTTAGTGGAATATGAGACTTTGTAAAAAAAAATATATATATATATCAATTTCCGCTAACTTGTGCCAACATTTTTTTTTTCTGTGAACTCGCCATGCCCCTCACAGAATACCTTGGGGTGTCTTCTTTCCAAAATGGGGTCACTTGTGGGGTATTTATACTGTCCTGGAATTTTAGCGGTCCTAAAGCGTGAGAATCCAAATGCGTAAAAATGCCCTGTGAAATCCTAAAGGTACTCATGGGAATTTGGGCCCCTTTGCGTATCTTGGCTGCAAAAAAGTGGCACACATGTGGTATTGCCGTATTCAGGAGAAGTAGGGCAATGAGTTTTGGGGTGTATTTTTATATATACCTATACTTTGTGTGAGAAATATCTCTGTAAAAAACAACTTTTTAATTTTTTTTATACAAAGTTGTCAATTTACAGAGATATTTCTCTCACCCAACATGGGTATATGTAAAAATACCCCCCAAAACACATTGCCCTACTTCTCCTGAGTACGGCGATACCACATGTGTGACACTTTTTTGCAGCCTGGTGCACAAAGGGGCCAAAATTCCAATGAGTACCTTTAGGTTTTACATGGCTGCTCACAATTTAGCCCCACCCAAAATGCCAGAACAGTACAAACACCCCATAAATGACCCCATTTTGGAAAGAAGACACCCCAAGGTATTCGCTGAGGGGCATATTCAGTCCATGAAAAATTTTGTCAAAAGTTAGCGGAAAGGGAGACTTTGTGAGAAAAATCAATAAAAAATCAATTTCCACTAACTTGTGCCAAAAAAAAAATATTCTATGAACTCGCTATGCCCCTCACGGAATACCTTGGGGTGTCTTCTTTCCAAAATGGGGTCACATGTGGGGTATTTATACTGCCCTGGCATTTTAGGGGTCCTAAAGCGTGAGAAGAAAAATGCGTAAAAATGCCCTCCTAAAAGGTAATCATTGGAATTTGGGGCCCTTTGCGCACCCAGGCTGTATGGTATTTATACTGCCCTGGCATTTTAGGGGCCCTAAAGCGTGAGAATCCAAATGTGTAAAAATGCCCTGTGAAATCCTAAAGGTACTCATTGGTTTTAGGGCCCCTTTGCGCATTTTGGCTGCAAAAAAGTGTCACTCATGTGGTATCGCCGTACTCAGGAGAAGTAGGGCAATGTGTTTTGGGGTGTATTTTTACATATACCCATGCTGGGTGAGAGAAATATCTCTGTAAATTTAAAAGTTGTCGTTTACAGCGATATTTCTCACACAAAGTATGGGTATATGTAAAATACACCCCAAAACACATTGCCCTACTTCTCCTGAGTACGGCGATACCACATGAGTGACACTTTTGCAGCCAAGATGCAAAGGGCCCTAAAACCAATGAGTACCTTTAGGATTTCACAGGGCATTTTACACATTTGATTCTCACGCTTTAGAGCCCTAAAATGCCAGGGCAGTATAAATACCCCACAAGTGACCCCATTTTGGAAAGAAGACACCCCAAGGTATTCCGTGAGGGGCATGTCGAGTTCACAGAATTATTTTTTTTTGGCACAAGTTAGCGGAAATTGATATTTTTTTTTTTTCATTTTTTTTTTACAAAATCTCATATTCCACTAACTTGTGACAAAAAATAAAATTTTACATGAACTCACCATACCCCTCATGGAATACCTTGGGGTGTCTTCTTTCTAAAATGGGGTCACATGTGGGGTATTTATACTGTCCTGGCATTTTAGGGGCCCCTAAAGCGTGAAAAGAAGTCTTTGTGTGAGAAATATCTCTGCAAACGACAACTTTTTAATTTTTTTTCATACAAAGTTGACAATTTACAGAGATATTTCTCTCACCCAACATGTGTATATTTAAAAATACACCCCAAAACATATTGCCCTACTTCTTCTGAGTACGGCGATACCACATGAGTACTACTTTTTTGCAGCCTGGGTGGCAAAGGGGCCCAAATTCCAACTAGTACCTTTAGGTTTTACATGGCTGCTCACAATTTAGCCCTGCCCAAAATGCCAGAACAGTAAACACACCCCACAAATGACCCCATTTCGGAAAGTAGACACCCCAAGGTATTCACTGAGGGGCATAGTGAGTCCGTCTGAGATTTATTTTTTTTGCCAGAAGTTAGCAGAAATGGAAACTTTATTATTTTTTTTTCCTCAGAAAGTGTCATTTTCCGCTAACTTGTGAAAAAAAATTAAATTATACATGAACTCAGCATGCTCCTCCGCGAATACTTTGGGGTGTCTTCTTTCTAAAATGGTGTCATTTGGGGGGTATTTATACTATCCTGGCATTCTAGCACCTGAAGTAACATGACAGGTGCTCAGAAAGTCAGAGCTGCTTCAAAATGCGGAAATTCACTTTTTTGCACCATAGTTTGTAAATGCTATAACTTTTACCCAAACCAATAAATATAAACTTATTGGATTTTTTTTTATCAAAGACATGTAGAACAATAAATTTAGAGACAAATTTATATAGAAATGTAGTTTTTTTTCAAAAAATTTACAACAGAAAGTGAAAAATGTCATTTTTTTGCAAAAATGTCGTTAAATTTTTATTAATAGCAAAAAAAGTAAAAATGTCAGCAGCAATGAAATACCACCAAATGAAAGCTCTATTAGTGAGAAGAAAAGGAGGTAAAATTCATTTGGGTGGTAAGTTGCATGACGGAGCAATAAACGGTGAAAGTAGCGTAGTGCAGAATTGTAAAAAGTGGCCTGGTCATTAAGGGTGTTTAAGCTAGGGGGGCTAAAGTGGTTAATATGTACGGGTGACTTACATTTTTCCTTCCCATGTGCATAACTTTACATTTGTCAGTGTTAAAGCTCATCTTCCATTTCTCTGCCCAAGCCTCCAATCTATCCAGATCCCTCTGTAGCAGAAAACTGTCCTCTTCAGTGTTAATTACTTTACACAGTTTAGTGTCATCTGCAAAAATAGATATTTTACTGAGCAAGCCTTCTACAAGATCATTAATAAATATATTGAAGAGAATAGGGCCCAATACTGACCCCTGAGGTACCCCACTAGTGACAGTGACCAAATCTGAGTATCTACCGTTAATAACCACCCTCTGTTTTCTGTCACTTACCCACATACAGACATTTTCTCCCAGTCCGAGCATCCTCATTTTATATACTAACCTTTTATGAGGTACAGTGTCAAATGCTTTGGAGAAGTCCAGATATACGACATCCATTGATTCGCCGCTGTCAAGTCTAGAACTTACCTCCTCATAGAAGCCGATTAAATTTGTTTGGCATGATCCCTCATGAAGCCATGCTGATATGGCGTTATTTGCTTATTTTCATTGAGACACTCCAAAATAGCATCTCTTAGAAACCCTTCAAACAGTTTACCAACAACAGATGTTAAACTTACCGGCCTATAATTTCCAGGCTATGTTTTCTGACCCTTTTTGAATATTGGCACCACATTTGCTATGCGCCAATCCTATGGAACATTCCCTGTCAGTATAGAGTCCGTAAATATCAGAAATAAATGTCTGGCTATGACATCACTTAATTCCCTTAGTATACGGGGGTGTATGCCATCCGGTCCTGGCGATTTGTCCATTTTAATTTTTTTAATTCGCTGTTGTACTTCTTCCTGGGTTCTATTTATCGACATTGGTTTCTTATTGTTTCTTAGCGTTTTATTCCTATAAGGTAAGTACCTCTCACAATTAGATGTTACAATGCTTTTAAAAATCTCCCATTTTGTGGTTGTATTTTTATATTTGAGGACTTTGTCCCAGTTAGTTAGGCCTATGGCCTCGCTTAGTTGGCTAAATTTAGCTTTTTTGAAGTTTGGTATTTTTGTTCCTCCCTTTAGAAACTCTCGTTTGAAGGATGGTCACTATTTCCTAGGTGTCCCCCAATCTGCACATCTGTTGTTCTATTAGGTCTATTGGTTAATACTAAGTCCAGTATGGCCGTCCCTCTAGTGGGGTCCTGAACCAGTTGGGAAAGGCAATTGTCTTTGGCTATTGCCAAGAACCGGTTTCCTTTATGGGATGTACAGATTTCAGTTTCCCAGTCTATTTCTGGGTAGTTGAAGTCCCCCATAATGACGACTTCATTATGATTTGCCGCCTCGTATATCTCCTTTAGTAATAGATTTTCTGTGGACTGTAGTATATTAGGTGGTTTATAATACACTCCTATTAGTAATTTATTATTGTTTTTTGCTCCATGTATTTCTACCCACAGTGACTCCACATGTTCATGTCCCTCACAGATGTATTCTCGAATTACGGGATTTAGACAGGACTTCACATAGAGGCAGACCCCCTCCACCTCTCCAGTTTTGACAATCCTTTCTAAACAGATTGTAACCTTTTATATTAACTGCCCAGTCTAAGCTATCATCCAGCCATGTCTCAGTTATTCCCACTATGTCATAGTCCTCCCAACACATCACTAATTCCAGTTCACCAGTCTTGTTAGTCAGGCTTCTGGCATTAGTATACATACATTTGAGAGGTTTGTGTGTATTTTTTACCCGACATCTTTCATTCTGAGCTGTCCCCCCTTCCATTCCTCCCCCAGTCACACTACCTCGCCCCTGGTCTCTATTTGCACTATCTTCCCCTCCTATAATGTAATTACCCCCCCCCCCAGTCCCTAGTTTAAACAGTGCTCCAACCTTCTAGCCATCCTTCTCTCCAACACAGCTGCCCCTTCCCCATTGAGGTGCAGCCCGTCCCTACAATAGAGCCTGTAGCCGACAGAGAAGTCGACCCAGTTCTCCAGGAACCCGAACCCCTCCTTCCTACACCAGTTCTTGAGGCACTTGTTAACCTCCCTAATCTCCCGCTGCCTTTCTTGTGTGGCTCGTGGTACAGGCAGTATTTCAGAAAATACTACTTTTGAGGTCCTTGCCCTAAGCTTTTGACCTAAATCCCTGAAATAATTTTTAAGGACTCTCCACCTTCCTTTAACTTTGTCATTGGTTCCGATATGGACCATGACCGCTGGGTCTTCTCCAGCCCCTCCCAGTAATCTGTCAACCCGATCCGCGATGTGTCGAACACTAGCGCCGGGAAGACAGCACACTGTTCATCGATCACCATCTTTGTGACAGATCGCCCTAACTGCTCCCCTAATAATGGAGTCTCCCACTACCAGCACCTGTCCGGCCTGCCCTGCTCTCCTGGTCCCCTGCTTACTGGAGCTGACATTCCCCTGACTGGCAGAGGAAGTGTCCGGCTGCAGCGGTGCCGTCCCTGAACTGTCATCCACCTCATCTGCCAACTGTGCAAACTTGTTGGGGTGTGTCAGATCAGGGCTAGCCTCCCTGGCACTGTTCCCTCTACCCCGCTTTCTAACTGTTATCCACATAACTACCTCACTCTCAGCCTCCTCGCTACCACCCTCCCTCACATCTACCCCATAGAGTGCTTGCTCAGTCCTAAAATATGACATTTTGTGCCAAAAATTGCCTCAGGCCCCTTTCACACGAGTGTGACTGATTAGGTCCGGATGCGTTAAGTGAAACTCACATCATTTTGCAAGCAAGTTCAGTCAGTTTTGTCTGCAATTGCGTTCAGTTGTTTTTTCTGCGTGGGTGCAATGAGTTTTGAGGCGTTTTTCACACGCGTGATAAAAAACTGAAGGTTTACAAACAACATCTCCTAGCAACCATCAGTGAAAAACGCATTGCATCTGCACTTGCTACTGAATGCAATGCGTTTTTCACTGAAGCCCTATTCACTTCTATTGGCCCAGGGCTGCGTAAAAAACACAGAATATAAAACATGATGCGTTTTTCACACAATGCAGAACTGATGCGTGGAAAAAAAACACTCATGTACACAGACCCATTGAAATGAATGGGTCAGGATTCAGTGCGGGCGCTATGTGTTCACGTCAATCATTGCGCGGAAAACTCGCTTGTGTGAAAAGGGCCTCACAGTTCTGGTGTATAATCCTGCTGCAAGCGAAGCAAACCAATATCTAGTACAAAGTTAGAGAAGTATCTAGCTGTGCACCAGATTTATCATCCAGCCTGAGTCACTGATAAATTTGGTGTATGTCTAGACAGCCCAAGTTTACACCATCTACTGTATAGGATTAGTAAATCTTCTCCCATGTCCCCTTTGTTTTTAGAGTGGTGTCACGCACAGCAATATGGGGTTTGTGCCCAACTCTTTGTATTTTGTAAGCCAGGAAACTTGCAGACAGCATTGCTAATTTGTCCCTAGAGAGCATGAAACCACTCTAAGGGCTCATACACTTGGCCATTGCTGTATCCACAAATTGCAGCTCCGCAAAACATGGATACTGGCTGTGTATGTTCTGCATTTTGTAGAGCTGCCCTATCCATAAAATGGACAAGAATTGGATCTGTTCTATTTTTTTGGGTGGCCGCGGAGGGGGCATACAGATGCGGACAGCACACCATGTTCTGTCCACATCTTTTGGGGTCTCATTGAAGTGAATGAGTCCGCATCCTGCCTGCAAAAAAAAAATTAAAAAAAATGCATTAGTGTGCATGAGCCCTAAAAAGTTATTTCCACCTTCTAACATTTCGGTATCTTGTTTGGATATGCCACTAACTGGCGTCCTCCTATCTCCGGCTGTATATATTCACCTCCAGGCAGGACCCTTCCGGCTGTTTCCTCGAACTGCACACCCTTTCCCAGGCCGTAGGCCCAGGTTTCCCTGTCTTCACCAGGCTCAGGGGCCTGAACTCCAACTGAACTCAAACTGAACTGAAACTGAACTGAACTGAACCTGAACTCCCTCCTCCCCTCACTAAGCCTTTTATATCTATGCTAGTGGTCCCTCTAGTGGCCAACTCTCTCACTACACCCCTACCGGCCTGCAGTGATCAGGAGGCATGACAATTTACATTTATATATATATATACACAATAACAGTTAAATAACATGTTCCCTTCCCGTACCACTTTCCTAAATAACGGATGCTCCCTCTTTAACCCTCCCATACATCAATTACACCTCTTACATTGCCCGCCGTTTAACTTGAGCAAGTCCCAGTGCTCCCTAGCTTTACCTATCCGTATCCTGTGAATAAAAAGTTAGCAGGCACATATACGCATATACCCAACAACGCATAACATCTGCTCTGAACTTTTCACATCCGGATCCACTGGCAAGGGATAAAGTTCAATGACAGGGGCGCCGTCCTCTTCTCACAGGAAACAGGTCTGGAACAAGGCGTTGTCCTGACACAGCGTACGCCAGGATAGTCCTTTATACATACAACAGTCCTCATATTATATAAATATAAATATAAAACACAGAGGTCCACATCTGAAAGTCCATCTCTGGGCACCTTTACCTTAAAACAGTTGCAAACACTGTATGTCAGCAGCATTTATCTAAAACAATGCAGAGTTCTAACAATACCAGGGGCATGTTATCCTGGCAAACTCTGCGGTCCCTATAAAACGCTGACATACGCAGATCCCTGTCAACCTGAAAGGGGGGTTAAAACAGGGAAATAAAGTGCAACTAGCACAACTGGGACATCACAACAGGATCCGGCAATTAAACAGCAGGTCAGGCTGGGAGCAGTGGTACTCCTGGGGCAGTTCCTCAACAACGCTGCCACCGGCCGCTGATTTTCTCAGCACAGATCAATGGTCCTGGCAGATAGCTTCCACCAGCCTGACAAACACATGGCTCCTGTTACGCAACAAGTTTAGACACATTCCGTCTTTCACAAGTACGTGTCGTACTCCTCCGGCTCGCTATCTGAGGAGTCATCCTTGATGACAAACAGCAACTGCTCTGGTAGAGCCGGCCACAGTTGGAACCCGTCAGCAGTGACAATTTTCAAAGGCCGCCACGGTATTGCCCGGGCCTCCTCAACGGACCTGGGGAAAGGCCTCAACCGGGTCTCATCACTGTGGGGGACCCTCTCCACCCAGTATACTTGCTGCCAGTGGGCTGGTGTCGCCATCTTACCCTTAGCAGGTATCTCCGGCACCGCGAGAACTTTCACCTCCTCAGCAACAGTTACCGTCGCTGCAGCTGCAGGCCTCAGCACGTCGCAGGACTCCGCTGCCACCTCCATCCAGACGGCACCCGGGGTTGTTCCATGGACCATCTCCGGTTCTTTCAAAGGAACTCGGGGGCTGGCCGGCCTCTCTCGGTGTCGCTGTCCCTCCGCAGGGTTGTCCGGACCGGATAGGGGGAAGGGCCGGTTCCTCTCATCCTCCTCCCATCCCTCCGGTAGGCCTCTGGGCCGACTAATCGCAATAGCATAGGCTCCACGGGGACCCTCAGCAGGCATGAATCCCACAGTCTCTCCCACCTCCAGATTGTGCAGATGGCCCGGCAAATATGACCTTTTCACAGACTGGCGATTTACATAAAAGTCCCTTCGGGTCTGTAGATCCTTAATAAACCCGTAGCCCCTCTCTACATCGAACTCCAGGACCACTCCAATCCGCCGCTCCATGGGCTGGGTCCTGCTGGCCGGGAAATCATACTGGAATTTGGCCATCTCTTCTTCTTTCTTCTTCCTATCAACGGTCCAGGCCACGACTACCGAACGCAGCTCCTCCATAAGAGCCGGCCACGCGGGGTGACGTTCATATTGATAGTCTCTCGGGCCCTGGCACCGGATCGGAACGGCCCACTCCACTCCCCAGCAAGAGGAGCACCAGGTGGGACATCTCCCCACTCCACATCCGCCAGGTCGGGTAGGCCCTCCATGAAGTCCTCAATATCACGGAGCTCCGCCATCTTCTCTCGCTCTGCTCTCTCCACACGCAGGCACAGAAGAACACGCCCCCAGACAGATCCGCCCCCTAGGTACTCCGCAATAGGGCCGGCAGGATCTTCACAGGATTTCACTTCACTGGACAGGCACATTATACAGTCCCCTCCTCCTCCCTGGAGGAATTTGGCGGCAAAATTTCGCGCCTCAGCAGTTAGTGATGGCGCAGACAGAATTCCTTCAGCGCCGGCGGCCATCTTGGAAACACTTTTCTTCAATTCACTGACAGCAAGCCGCTCCACCACAGTACACCAATCACTCTGTAACGATCTAGTTCTTCACCCAGGCCAGCGCTACTCCTCACAGCACTTCTGGGGCACTTTAGATACACTTCCTTTGCCCAACATTAAATAAAAGTCACAGTCACTACTCACACTGGGCAGAATGGTCCAAGGCACGGAGTTCACGTTTCCCTGCACCACAGAAACGCGTGGATCCTGCCAACTACGCCAAGTTGTAAGCTACCTGGGGGTCAGGGGGGACCAAGGCATGCTGGGTGTTGTGGTGCAGTGCGTCACCCACCTGAGAGGTATGCTATCGATGGAATTACGGATCCCTTCCGTCCTCTGATCAAGATGGTGGTGTCAGTGTTTAGCAGCTGTAGTGAAGTTCCTCTGTTAGTGGGAATAACTGAGTCCCAGACGGTTCAGGTAAATTGTCAATGTCTTTACTTAAGGGTTGCAAACGTTCCACAACATCAGGCAGATCCCTCTGCCGGCCACACACTTCAACAGGGTACAATCACCTTTTTGTCACAGCAGACCTTTCCAGTAAGCATTACACCAACGGGCCATCACTGCAGGACATGGATAATATATCTCTTGATCCCTGCGCCCTTCCTGTGTTTCTCCTCACTCTGGCTCTGCTCTCTCTGATCCAGTGATTCTTTCCTTCCCTGTTCTGTTCCTTAGTTTCTCAGCCCGGCCTAAGGGTATTATTCCACTTGGCCCTAGGAACTGGCGTCCTCCTATCTCCGGCTGTATATATTCACCTCCAGGCAGGACCCTTCCGGCTGTTTCCTCGAACTGCACACCCTTTCCCAGGCCGTAGGCCCAGGTTTCCCTGTCTTCACCAGGCTCAGGGGCCTGAACTCCAACTGAACTCAAACTGAACTGAAACTGAACTGAAACTGAACCGAACCTGAACTCCCTCCTCCCCTCACTAAGCCTTTTATATCTATGCTAGGGGTCCCTCTAGTGGCCAAATCTCTCACTACACCCCTACCGACCTGCAGTGATCAGGAGGCATGACAATTTACATTTATATATATATATATACAACAATAACAGTTAAATAACATGTTCCCTTCCCGTACCACTTTCCTAAATAACGGACGCTCCCTCTTTAACCCTCCCATACATCAATTACACCTCTTACAGATATACACACAAGTCTAAGAGCCCATACAGAGATAGCGGTCAGTCGCTGATAATGCCTCCCTCCTGTACCAATGGGTATTTACAGTGCTGCAGATATAAATGTAAAAATTGCAAGTTTTACTGAATCTTTTCCCACAAAAATATATATCAATCTGCTCAGCTTCTTCTGCTCTATAACATGGTGCCTGCAGGTTGCATTGGTTTTTTTGGTGACAGGTCCTCTAAAGGGGTTTTCCCAGAGATTAAACTTATGTTCCATTAAACATGCCCTAGCCATACTAACATATATCCAATATGGTTGTATTACCTATTCTGCTCTGTTTGCTCACTTTACAAACCAGTCATGTGACCTGGTTTGTCGTCATCAGATGTCAGCATTGAGGGGCTGCCTCTGTATCCCAGCTTCCCCTAAGCAGCCGGTGCTCCCCAGCAGCATTATGTACTATCACATATTGCACTGCTGGGTGGTGTTGGAGCGGTGCTGGCTGAGAAACAACTGTGCTCTCCTCCAATGGGGGGGGGGGGGAAGCATGTGACCAGTCGACGTGATGTCAGCATGACAAACCAGGTCACATGACTGGTTTGTAAAGTGAATTTTACAGATCGTCAAACATTATCAATACCCGTAGATCAGGCATGTCCAAACTGCGGCCCTCCAGCTGTTGCAAAACTACAACTTCCAGCTTGCCTTAATAGCTGTAGGCTATCCAAGCATGCTGGGAGATGTAGGTTTGCAACAGCTGGAGGGCCGCAGTTTGGACATGCCTGCCGTAGATGGAGCACCAGGTGAGGTCATGTGAGGAGTCACATGACCGGATCTGTATCAAGTGGCAGACGGTGGGAATAATAAAGCACCGAACACAGCGGACCAGCGCTCTGTATCATAGATGCCAGGAGGCTTTAGGAGGAGACGCAGGACATTTACTTATATATCTAACTACAGGTACCCTCACTAATACGCAGTGTTATTTCATTGTTGGAGCCATCTGTACTTTAGCCCCAATTGGACATTGCACAGATGGCTACAATATAAATACACTGGGCTTTGTATCTTATAGCAACTTTTTTCATTTTGATCTAGATTACTGCGTCCCTTATAGTCAGCTATCTAATATGTACCGGGCTTCAGCACATTTGTTCCAATTACATTCTCCTGATATACTACTGAAGGACTATCCAGCCTTATAATACATACCAGGCTCTGGCACTTATGTGCCAGTCTTAACTTGCTAATACATTATTGAAGGAATGACTTGGATCGGCCAGTCTCCCTCGTGCGCTTTGACATATGTCACACCTTTAATCATCAATTTTGGGAGTCACATTTTTGGAGATTTGTAGGGGAAAGTGTTGCTTATGCTTTTGTGTTTTACATCACACTACAGGTGGCTGTAATTGTCATCTACATTGAGACATCTGGTGTGATAACAATGTCCATGCTTTTCCTCGGTGACACGCAAGTAGACAACAATTTGTCTAAAAAAATTATACCATAAAGCCGGTGGGGATATCAGATATTTTAATGTCTTTTTGTAGATATTAAGGGATTGCTTTGATCCTGGTCTTGTGAATTTTGTCCCCGGATGAACCAGACTATAGCAAGGGTGAAACGCGTCGGGATGTTGATGTCATTAACCTAGATTACGTCATTTTTGTGGTTGATGTAATGAGAAGGTTTTGTTGTATTTGAATATTGGTGACTTGTATCTACAGTTGTGGCCAAAAGTTTTGAGAATTACATAAATATTGGAAATTGGAAAAGTTGCTGCTTAAGTTTTTATAATAGCAATTTGCATATATTCCAGAATGTTATCAAGAGTGATCAGATGAATTGCAGTCCTTCTTTGCCATGAAAATTAACTTAATCCCCAAAAAACCTTTCCACTGAATTTCATTGCCGTCATTAAAGGACCTGCTGAGATCATTTCAGTAATCGTCTTGTTAACTCAGGTGAGAATGTTGACGAGCACAAGGCTGGAGATCATTAGGTCAGGCTGATTGGGTTAAAATGGCAGACTTGACATGTTAAAAAGAGGGTGATGCTTGAAATCATTGTTCTTCCATTGTTAACCATGGTGACCTGCAAAGAAACACTTGCAGCCATCATTGCGTTGCATAAAAATGGCTTCACAGTCAAGGATATTGTGGCTACTAAGATTGCACTTCAATCAACAATTTATAGGATCATCAAGAACTTCAAGGAAAGAGGTTCAATTCTTGTTAAGAAGGCTTCAGGGCGTCCAAGAAAGTTCAGCAAGTGCCAGGATCGTCTCCTAAAGAGGATTCAGCTGTGGGATCAGAGTGCCAACAGTGCAGAGCTTGCTTAGGAATGGCAGCAGGCAGGTGTGAGCGCATCTGCACGCACAGTGAGGCGGAGACTTTTGGAAGATGGCCTGGTGTCAAGAAGGGCAGCAAAGAAGCCACTTCTCTCCCAAAAAAACATCAGCGACAGATTGATCTTCTGCAGAAAGTATGGTGAATGGACTGCTTGAGGACTGGGGCAAAGTCATATTCTCCGATGAAGCCCTTTTCCGATTGTTTGGGGCATCTGGAAAAAGGCTTGTCCGGTGTCATGCCAACAGTAACGCATCCTGAGACCATTCATGTGTGTGGTTGCTTCTCATCCAAGGGAGTGGGCTCACTCACAATTTTGCCCCAAAACACAGCCATGAATAAAAAAATGGTACCAAAACACCCTCCAACAGCAACTTCTTCCAACAACAGTTTGTTGAAGAACAATGCATTTTCCAGCATGATGGAGCACCGTGCCATAAGGCAAACGTGATAACTAAGTGGCTCGGGGACCAAGACGTTGACATTTTGGGTCCATGGCCTTGAAATTCCCCAGATCTTTATCCCATTGAGAACTTGTGGTCAATCCTCAAGAGGCGCTAATTCTGACAAACTCCAAGAAGTGATTATGAAAGAATGGGTTGCTATCAGTCAGGAATTATCCCAGAAGATGATTGAGAGTATGCCCAGTCGAATTGCAGATGTCCTGAAAAAGAAGGGCCAACACTGCAAATACTGACTCATGTCATGTAATAGTCGATAAAAGCCTTTGAAACATATGAAGTGCGTGTAATTATATTTCACTACATCACAGAAACAACTGAAACAAAGATCTAAAAGCAGTTTAGCAGCAAACTTTGTGAAAACTAATATTTGTGTCATTCTCAAAACTTTTGGCCATCATTTATTATTTTTTGGCGATTTGTTTTCTGATTTCTGTTTTTTCTATATCTTAATTGCTTGTCACCATTGTAATGACTACTGTGTAGGACAGCATACATTAGCTGCCAGGTAAATCCCGATTCAGGGTCATCCTAGGGTGGTCAGGAGGTTCCCGATACGGGATCACCCCTATCGGGGCGGCCATTCCATCTATAGGCAGGGCATAAATAGCAACAGGGTCAGCTTTAGGGCTAGAGCCCATAGCTAGATATTGGGCCGAGCATCTGCCTTCCTAAGCCCGATTAATGGAGTACTAAACTCACTGGCTATTTACTTATTTTTTTCCCCATCATTTTTTTGTTTGTTCTATTTTCGGTTACTTTTGATTTTATAAGATGTATTAAAAGCTATGTTTTAGGGGTGGTAGTCTGAATTTTGGTTTGTAAAGTGAGAAAACGGAGCAGAATAGGTAATACAACCATATTTGATATGTGTTAGTATGCCCAGGGCATGTTTAATGGAACATGAACGTTTAATCCCAGAAAACCCCTTCAACTCGTTTTGTGTGGATGCCACAATAGTCTACCAAAGCGACACAATTGTTAACCAACATTTGAATAGAATTAAACTGTAATCCAGTTTTTGCAACATTAGAATTTGATAACTCCCACATTTATACCGTTTCCTTCTCTAAGACACAGATAGTTTCACATTTAATCCACAAGACTGTTTTATTAAAATAAAGTTTAATGTGTTTTTTTTTAAACAAGCAAAATTCTTTTATCCAAAATTACAAAACATATTGCTTACAAAAAAAATAAGTGAATTTGGGAAGACTGAGGTTGTTAATGTACAAATCCTATAAAACAATAAATAGATTTTTTCTTTCCAAGTCAGTGTACAAAACATGGCTAGAATTTACAGATCATCCCACCGTAATGTATTAGCTCACAGAGGACCGCCTAAAGCTACAGGGTAACTAGTGTCACAATATTGAAGCCTTGCTTTACTGTACCCTCCCCCACATCTACAACAGATAGATGTCATCTCATGCTAGTGATCAGGACACACTTCATACAACCTGGGCAGAATGGCTCTGTTATTGGTAGCTGGCATAATGCATATGTGGGGAATCCCCACCACTGGAATATTTATCTCACATCAGATACTGGACCCCAAGCAGACATTAGGGGAAATTTACCAATAAATGGTTGGAGGTGATGTGCACCATGTAACAGCAGATATTCCCTCCCTCTTTTTACACTTAAAAAAAATAAATAAACGGGGGCATCAGATATGGTCATCACAGTGTCACAGGTAAGATAGGTCTGCCCTAAAATGCCAGTTTAAAATCTGTTGTATAGTGGGATGACACTTCTAAAATGCTATACTAGCAATATTAAGTACCAGAAAAACCATGTCGGAGCTAGTGCAATATATTCCAGCAGGATTAGTGAAAGTACCATATATTACTTTTGGGGCCATGCAAACAGTGTAGTCAT
The DNA here is from genome assembly GCA_033119425.1 of Bufotes viridis. Lineage (NCBI taxonomy): Eukaryota > Metazoa > Chordata > Amphibia > Anura > Bufonidae > Bufotes > Bufotes viridis. The sequence continues at coordinate 148,132,092 of CM065594.1, read as the reverse complement.
TTAAGCAGTGCCTTATGAGAAACATCAGTATAACGATCACATTATAGAGATGAAAAGTATGATGTAACAGAAATGTAAGTGGCATGTGGGCATTGACATACCCGACACCAACCTGAACCATTAACAGTAATATTAAGATTTAAGGTGTAGATTATATTTTATGAAATTAAGCAATTCACAGATTAAATCAGTCAAGGATTAATTCCAAACACGTCCAGTGATTTTAAGAGACTTTGTTCTTTAGAACAGGCTCAAGTAAACTTCACATTCTTAATCTTACCCAGCAACGTTGTCAATAAAATTTAGCACATCATGGGCTCAGTGAAGTGGCGCATCATCAGGTTTTTAGTTTTACAGTTATCTTATTTACCATTATAAATACACTACACATTGCAAGTAAAGCAGTTTAAGAAGAGTCCAAAAATTCACAGTTATCAAGTGATCTATGTAAAAGGTGGTCTTCAATCAAGTTCTCCGCAGTCCGATATAACAATTTTTTTGGTAGGACGTCCAGTCTTGCTGCCAAGAGCTTCCATTTTCTTTACAACCTCAAAGCCATCTTTAACATGTCCAAAAACCACGTGTTTTCCATCCAGCCTAGAAGGACAAACATTTATGTACTGAAAAGTATTATACAACAGTTCCAATATAATATAAGACTGCTTTGTCCATATTCTAACAACTGTAACTTATTTTTACTGCTGAAGGCGCTGTGTGAGGGCTCAATATTGCAGCGTGAGCTATATATATTTTTTTATTGCATTTTGAGAGACATTGAATCCTTGATCACTTATTAAGTTTTTTGGGGGGGGCGATAAGGTAAACAAAAAAAACTAATAAGAACTATTCTACCATTGGGTATTTTTTTTCTTTTTTTAATATTGCTCATCATGCGGATTTAATACTGGGGTATTTTAAAAGATTGGGTTGTTGAGGATGCAACATTACTAACAATGAAGTACTATTACAGCACTCTGTGACAATAGTATGTCACAGAACATTAAGGAGTTTATGAATATGCTACATTTTATTTGTACTTTAGATTAAAACTAGGGTAAAAAAAAAAAAAAAACACTATTGCAATATTTGCCACACAATTATCTGCATATTTCAAAAAATTATTTAAAATGGGTAACGATAGAGCTTCTTACAGCTTTTCTAGTATGCCTTATTGTATAAATGTTGCCAATTTACCACTGTCAGCACTGATTGCTGGCAGTCCCACTGCTCTGCCAGGTATATTCCTGGTTAGTCAGTAAACTAAATGGGAGAGCCAGGGCTGCCAGCAATCAGACAGGTAGGTACTGTTAGCAAAATTAGGCAAGTACAGCACATGCTGAAGACCAATTCTCCTTAGCAGCACTTAATGTTGTTAAGGGTGCCTATTAAACACTTTTTTAAATAAAATTACACAAAATTCCCTAATAAGGTATATGGTACTTCAAAAAGTTATTAAAAAGCACTGTCCAACACATAAGAGTTAGGCCTCTTGCACACAACCGTATGGCTTTTTCAGTATTTTGTGGTCCGTTTTTCACTGATCCGTTGTTCCGTTTTTTGTTTCAGTAGTGCTTCTGTTTGGATCACAAACGGAAGCATGGCATATACAGTAATTACATTGAAAAATTGGGCTGGTCAGAAATTTTCAATAGATGGTTCCGCAAAAAATGGAACAGATACAGAAGACATATGGATGCATTCTGTATATCTGTTCCATTTTTTTACAGCCCCTTTGACTTGAATGGAGCCACGGAACGCGATTTGCGGGTAATAAGAGGACATGTTCTATCTTTGAACGGAAAAACGGAAACTGAAATGCATACAGAGTACATTTCATGTTTATTTTTTTGAAGACCCACTGAAATGAATGGCTCCGTATACGGACTGGAAAAACATTGTCTGCAAGAGGCCTCACATTAAAATGACCCATCTAGAAAATTATACTCACCATTCGGTTTTTGTAGTGCATATAAAAAATTGAGAACCATTGGTGTTTGGCCCTGCATTTGCCATTGAGAGGATACCTGTAAAGAGGGGGGAACCACTTAATGCACCATGAAATCTCTATATGCAAGCCAAGCATAAACCATCAATAAAAATGTGCAACAATTCCCATGCTGATATTTATATATATTTTTGCCATGCTGAGATGGCGTTTTGAAAGTCAAAAGTTTCTAAAAAGCCTAACATGTCACTTAGGCTCATCATTTTACTATATATGAAACTTAAATACTATTTTTTGTAAAAATAAAGTTTGCTTTAGACCTGCAAATACAGTACTATACCAGCATTGTAAAACTCTGACAGTTTTTAAATTTATAAAGTAGCAATAATGTGTTTGTGCCCTACACAAGAGGCTATGACAACTCCACAAGTCAATGGTGTCACCATAGCGTTGTCAATGAAATTTGTGGACATACATTGTACTCGTCATAACAAGGTGCCATGAGTAACAGCTCATCTAACTAGTAGAGGGTTGTCCTCTACTCAGAACATCCCTCGCTCCATAGCTTAGTGTGCCCTAATATATGAAAGTTCTGTCTAAACCAAAACAATCCCACTCAGCACAAACTGTAGAATTGGTCAGTATGTAATAAGGAACCTGCTTGTAGACAAACTACTATTTAATTTCAGCAGCAAGTTGTGGGTTTTAGTACTCTTACTGGGTTAAAGTAGAAAATAGACAAAAGTAAGAGCAAAAAACTAAATATTATACTAAAAGTCATGGCATGGGTCATACTTTGGTCCATATACTGTATGTAGCCCTCTGGATAAACTCATGGATTGCCTCTTACCTGGTCCTGTGTGTTTCAGAATGAAGTTCTCATCGGGAAAACGGCTTCCATAAATCGATTTGCCACCAGTGCCATTATGATTAGTGAAATCTCCACCCTGTATAGAAACAGCACACATTTTTTACTTTTATGACAAATCTAGATCTCATTTGCAAGCACCAACAGTTATCTGTTCTCTCATTACTGTATGAAAGAACAGAGATATTTACAATGCTACATATAACATTTCTGGAACCTGTAGGCAAATAAACATAAATTAATAAGACAAAAACAAGATAAAAAAAAAAAAAAAAGTTATATATATTTCATTAAAAAAAATTCTGTTATAGATTTCCATTGCAAGCGAAAGTCTGCCGACCCACAAGGATTATTAGAGCATCATAAAGAGGAAATCAACTACAAACAATATTTCTTTTTAATAGGAAAAAAAAAAGCTTAGAACTAAGAAGTGGTGGTCCTTCTGTGTGCGTCCAGGTTAGTGCGCTTGTGCCGCAAAAGGTAGGACATGTCCTATATTTTGGCAGCAACATGCAAATTGTGGACCCATGGAAGTTAATGGGTGCGCACCGCGATACAAGGTGCATGTGGCCAGTGTCAGTGTTCTGCGGATGGTTATACTTGTGATATTCCAGGAATGTTAGTATGGCATCACCTCCTTTTTGTGCCCACACATGCTCAGGATTGCCCTCATCTCTGCTCTTTTTGGTACATTGTCGATTCATGGTGTAGTGAGCAGCTGCAATATTTCGGCTTCTCAGAGGAGATGTTGAGCTAGTGCAATTACAGTAACTATGTTTCACTCTAATCACTTGCTTAAAATGTCCACTGAGAAACAGTGAGATGCTACAGCTTCAGAAGCAGCACCTGACCATACCAGAGATCTTCTCTGTACACAAGGGAGGAGAAACTAAGCAAGACTGAGGGGTTAGACAAAGGCAGGTGGAATTGTTAATATGCTATAGCAGCCTAAGAAATAGCAGGAAGCCTGTCAAAATCCCATGGACTGCAATAGTATTCTAGTGGATCCAGTTGAAAGCTACAGCAGAGCAGAGCACCTTTGGCTTCCAGCCCCGCCACTTGCTCTGATAAGCAAAGACTGCTTTAGGCCTACGGCTTACTAGAGATCCAAAGTGAGGCCTACAGTGGATGAGATCTCACAAGGGCAAGAGCACACAGAAGTCATCAGGTGGAATGACGACATCACTGCATTGCACCAGACACTTTATAGCAGCTGGGAGAAAACCACTCATCATGGAAACAAGCCTAGGTCAGTTTCACATTGGTTTTTAATTTTGCATTGGTACAAAGGAGGCATATACATTAAGGCTCGAAAGGGGGACATTACTGTACTAAAGGGCACCAAGTGGAATGTTCCTATTGTATGAGGTCACAAACAGGGACATTACTGTTCAAAAAGCGTGAAAGGTCTTTGCAATACACTGTGTAGACTTGAGGCTGGAAGAAATTTAATATTTATGGTGGTCTGGGCCGGTTGAAGAAGTGTACAAATTACCACTGTGGCAGATGAACTTTTATTATAGTGGTCTCTATTTGGTATCAGTGTGAACTTATTCAGTCATTTTGTAGTGACAATTTTTGCTCATGGTGTGGTGCCATTTTCCCACTGGTGATATTGCCAGTAATATTATTCTCGGTTTACAGGGTTTTATTCACTAACAGTATGGTGATGACATGTACTTGTCTAGTGGCATTATTTGTTAGCTGCACAACTGTATTATTTAGAGTTGTGTTATATATAGGAAGGTGGGGGGGGGGACGTAGCTTTATAGACCCTAGCAATGCTCTGGGTGTCATGGGGAAGAGCAGGGCAGCGCCAATATTTGCCCTGGGGCTCATAGTTACACCACTGACCATACATTACACTGCACCAACATTTGATGTGAAACAAACCTGCTTTACTAAATAAGGAAGTCTAAAGGAAATAAGACAGATTACATACCTGACACATAAAGCTGGGTATTACCCTGTGAAAAGTGGACCCTTTATATCCATAACCCTTCTCACCAGTGCACAATAACCGGAAGTTTTCTAGAGATTAAAAAAGGAAAGATTTTTTTATTCAGTTTTAAGAACAAAACTACATATAAAGCTCAGCCATCATAGACTATTCATTTCACGGAATCCTCTTTATGGAATCTGCCCATACCCCTGTGAACGCTGCCCATTAGGGTCCATTCACACGTCCGCAAAATGGGTCCACATCCATTCTGCAATTTTGCGGAACGGGTGCAGACACATTCATTTTCAATTGGGCTGGAATGGATGCATACAGCACACTATGTGCTGTCTGCATCCGCACAAAAATAGCGGCCAAGAATAGGCATTTTCTATTATAGTGCGGATCCGCAAAACACTTACGGACGTGTGAATGGAGCCTTAGAGAATTTTTTTAAACTGTTACATGCTGGGATTTTTGAACAATTTTAAATATTTTAAATATTTCAGTGGTCCCTCAAGTTACAATATTAATTGGTTCCAGAATGACCACTAAATTGAAACCGGTGTAACTTTATTCCATAACTCTATGGAAAACATGTAATTGTTTCCAAAGCCCTAAAATATAATCCTATAATAAAAGAAAATTAAAATTGAACAAAAATAAGTAGATAACCATATGCTGGAAGTTGTAAGTCACTTCCTATGATGACGACAAGAGTGTCTTCAGGGTGCTGTGCATCACACAGTACCAGAAAAATAAAATGGAGCCACCCTCCTCAGAGGGCAGTAGAGTACGTATAGTACTGTGAACAGGAGCTGCTAAACAGCCAAAACAGGTGTTTCACCAGAGAAATGGCCATGTTGATTGCTTGGATGAGGCATTGTATGTTGAGACTAGTTGCAACTAACAATAACCCAGGAAAGACCATTGTATGTTGAAAATATTGTATCATGAGGGACCACTGTAGTTACTTTTCTTTGCCCTCTATAGAGCAATACATGGAAATCTCTTGCCAATCACTTTAAAGGGGTTCTGCAGTTTGTTTGTTTTTACTGATAATCTACCGACTGGATAGATCAACAGCATTGGATCGCCAGGACCCGGCACCCTCACCAATCAGCATGTTGAGAAGGCAGTGGCGCTGCGTCCTTCTCCCCGTTTCCAACAGGCTCAGTGACGTCACGAATAGCATCACTGGCCTGGGTTTGGCTAAGACACATTCACTTGGCTAAGCCACACCCAGGCCAGTGATACTAGTCGTGATGTCACTGGGCCCGAGGGAAACAGCGAGAATTCTGCGATGCTACTGCCAGCACCGCTGCCTTCTCAAACAGCTGATCGGCGGGGGTCCTGTGTGTCAGACCCCCGCTGATGCCGATGATCTATCCAGAGGAAAGATCAGTTAAAAAATAAAAAATGGGTGTCCTGTTCAGACAACTTATACCCTATCCACAGGATGGTGATAAGTGTCTGATTGCAGGCCCGCCGTAGCAACCCTGCCAATGAGAAGAATGGGGACCCACGTTCCCCAGTTTGAATGTAACAGTGGGCACACGAGCTGCATTCTGCTCTACAGGGCTGTCAGTTAAATGGAGCAGTGGACATACATGTGTTTCTGCCACTCCTCTCAAACACATGGCTGGATTCCCACTGATCAGATACTTATACCCTATGTCGTGGATAGGGGATAAGTTGTCTTAACCTCTTAAGGACGAAGGGCGCATATGTACGCCCTTCGTCCGCACTTTAAAGATGGCGCCCGCCTCCCGCACGGAGCGGGCGCTCGAGCCGCGGGTAAACGCTGATTCATCAAGCTGACACTCGCAGCTATGTCCGCGACCGGCAGCGATGCCGATCGCGACATTTAACCTCAGATGCCGTGGTCAATCCTGACCACGGCATCTGATCGCGCAAAACCGAAAGTTTCACTTGCGTTTGCCCGGCTCCCTGATGGCCACAAGGGGGAGCCGGAGCATGCATGTAGTACCCTAGGTTTCTGTGAATGAAACCTAGGTTACTACACAGTATTCCTATGGAGCCTATGACTGTAATAGGCTCCATAGGAAATATGCGATTTTCTCATATATTCCAATGCTATTGCATTGGAATATATGAGAATAGCAATCTGATGATTGCATCTTATAGTTCCCTATGGGAACTATAAGAAAGTGGTAAAAAAAAAAAAAAAAAAAAAAGTTTAAAAATAAAAATTAAATAAAAAAATATAAAAATTCAAATCACCCCCTTTCCCCAAAATGAAAATAAAATAAATAAAAATAAAAAATTACACATAATGGTGTCGCAATGTGCGAAAACGCCCATACTATAATAATATTAAAAATATTCACCATACGGTAAACATAAAACGAAAGAAAGCGTCCAAATGGCTAATTCGCCATTTTTGGACGCTTCATTTCCTAAAAAAATGAATAAAAAGTGATCAAAACATCATACGCACCCCATAATGGTATCAATTAAAAGTTCAGATTGCCCCGCAAAAATGAGCCCCTACACTGCTCCGCACGCATAATTACAAAAAGTTATAGGGGTCAAAACATGGCGACAAAAAATAAAATAAAAAAATTCCCACTTTTAATTTTTTTTCACTATCAAAACGCAAGAAAACTATACATATTAGGTATTGCCGGATTCGTACTGACCTGAAGAATAAAATTAACCAGTCAGTTTTATCGCAAATCGAACGTTGTAATTTAAAAACCCGTAAAACTGTGGTGAAATTGCTTTTTTTTTGCAATTTCACCCCATTTGGAATTTTTTTCCCGTTTCCCACTACATCACATGCAAAAATAAATGGTAGCGTTAAAAAGTACAACTTGTCCCGCAAAAAATAAGCCGTCATATGGCTATGTGAGCGGAAATATAAAAATGTTATGGCTTTTGGAAGGCAGGAAGCGCAAAACAAAAACGCAAAAATCCCAAAACCCCCGGTCCTTAAGGGGTTAATGGGACAATCCATTCAGAAACCATCTATACGGCACCAACATAGAATGGCTGCAGCCAATCACCAACTTCAGTGTTAGACCCCTGAAGACAGTGACTGGATACAGTTTTTACATGCTATATACTGGTAAGTCGCCATTGCAGTTTATCAACTATCAGTGGCAGGAGGACTGGACAAGTGCTGCAGAGAACAGTGCAGGAAAAAGGAGGTGAGTAGAAGATTTTTAATGATGTAGGATAACCCTTTTAACCACTCCAGGACATCTGCCGTACATATACGGCAGATATCCATACTTTAAAGTTTGTGTGCGCTCAGAAGCCGTTTAACACAGTGAACACCCGATCAGACATTTCACCCCTCAGATGCTGTGGTCAATTGCAACCTCAGTATCTGACTGCTCTTTGCCAAGGTGCACTACAGTCCCGGGGACAGAAGGGCTCTCCTGCACAGTGAATGGGACAATTCAAAATGGCTGTAAAAATGTAGTAAAAGTGTTATGTGGTGTCACTGTAATTGACATGTCAGTTTCACCGCATAGGAAACACTGTAAAAACAAAGCCTATAAAACTATGCTGAATTTTTTTTCCCCAATCCTATACCATTTGGAATTTTTTCCCAGCTTTCTACTATGCAAGATAAAACGGTGTCATTAGAAAGTACAACTTTTTCTGCAGAACACAGGCCCTTGTACAGATTTGTGAATTAAATTTTTTTTTTTTTTTAAATGAATAAATAATAATTGCAGTGTTCTTAAGGGGATAGGGTTTGATTTACTATTAAAAAGAATATAAGTTGCATCACTTAGGACATCCTATAGAATCCCCATTTGGACATCAGAGGAGTTCTCACATAAAATGATCTCTAGCTCTGGAGAATCTATTACACGGCTGGGCATTCATTTAAATTGCAATAGTAAAATTACTACAGTTATCATTGGTCACTCAGCCTTTGCAACCCCCTAATGTAATCATTAAAGTAGATCTAAGGCAGTGTTAAAGGGGTTAGTCCTATCTATACATCCCAATGTGACAGATGGGTGTCAGAACCTGGACCTGTAGTGATCAGCAGATTACTGTAGCAGCGATAAAATTAAAGGCTCTATTATGAGGACACCCTATACATTATAAAAGAAAATTAATTAATTTAAAAAATGCTCGAAATGTTTGGGTTCCTAGACAGTGCACAAACTTTTTATACCATTTTTATGCTGTTTTTTTAAGAACATTGTGGATTAATAAAAGGTATTATTGTTTTCTATCTGGACATTTTTGTGTATATTGTTTTGGGGTTGATGTCTGGATGGTGTAATCTCTTTCCCCCACATTTATATTGGTGTTTAACAACAGAAGCATTTTATTAGTCAGCAGAACAAACTTACCAGCAGTCTTTGGAACCACATCCGCTTTCAACTGCAAAGAGAAAAAAATTAAAAATTAAAGGATAATTGGACAAATGAGTTATTAATGGAAAACTGTGCATTTACCATCTCACAAAATACATTGGGGTCTTTTACTAAATTCTTTTAAAGTTTTTGGCATACATAGTCGCAAGACCCCTATTTGGGACTTTTTAAATACCCACGCGACAATATTTTGTTGCAGGGGCATTTTTACTCTTAGGAGTGGCGGGTGCCAGGACTTCGGCTCTGACAAATTTACTATCTTTTACACCTAAAAATCGGAGTAAGAACTACTCCAGTTAGGGGCTGCAGTAGTTTATACTCCAGGCACATGGACTGTCAGAGGTGCACCTAATCTATGAGGAAGCGCATGCCTGGTCAAACATTCGGCGAATCCTCGGGGGGGTTCAGGTGGGAAACAAAGATGGGTGTAAGGCCTCATGCACACGACCGTTGTTTTGGTCCACGTCAAAACTGCATATGTTGCGGGTCGGGCGTGGACCCATTCACTTCAATGGGGCCGCAAAAGATGGGGACAGCACTCCGTGTGCTATCCGCATCCATTGCTCTGTTCCGTGGACCCGCAAAGAAAAAAAATTAAAAAATAGAACATGTCCTATTCTTGTCCAATTTGTAGACAAGAATAGGCATTTCTACAACGGGCCGCGTTCTGCAATTTCGCGGAGCAGCTTCAGTGTTTTGCGGATCCGCGGTTTGTGGACTGCAAAACACATACGGTCGTGTGCATGAGGCCTAAAAAGCAGGTCTTTGTAAATGACCCCAATGTCCCTTTAGCTGTTGTACAACACATGTGGCTATTTCACTATCAACTGCAAACAGCACACGTGGCTATTTCTGTTCCTGCTTTTCAGCAGATAACACAATGTGTCTGCGTGCCAGAACAGGACTTCCGGTGTAGCACAGTACACAGCAGAGTGTCTGAGTAACCGCCTGGATAAATGACAGCGGAGAACTACTTTAGAGAAGCTCCTGTATTTCCTAGAAGCAAAAGCTGAATGTTGTCACAGTGGAAACAAGGTCCACGATGAAGGTAGATATTAAAAAGGAACTATTCCCAGGTGCAAAGTCTCGTTACAATAATCAAAAATGTGAACACTTACTTTCTTCAAGCCTTGTATGAACAAAGGGATGGATAAGGTACTGTGTATTTGAGGAGCCCCGACCTCTGCATGCAGACCTGTGGCCATCAATGTTAAAGGGGGTTTCTGGTTTCATGATACTGATGATTTCTCGGGATCAATCATCAATATCAGATCAATGGGGGTCTGACTACTCTGGAGGCGGACACCAAAACGCTGCATGCAGTGTTTTCGTGTCAGTCTGATGAAACTGAGCCAAATGGGGACAGATCGGTTTTCTCTAACAATAGAAAACGGATCCATCCTCTATTGACTTTCAATGGTGTTCAAGACGGATCCGCTTTGGCTATGTTAAAGATAACACAAAAGGATCCGTTCGAAACGGATGCATGTGGTTGTATTATCTGAACGGACGCGTTTGTGCAGATACATGACGGATCCGCACCAAACGCGAGTGTGAAAGTAGCCTAAGATCTGAGGAAGGTTCAAAGGCACTCTGCCTTGGAAATGCAGTGCAGGAGAAGGGCTCCCAAGCCAAATCCAAACAAGAAGGCGACTACTGCACTCCGTATAAGATGCAAGTGATAAACGTCTTAGGCTACATGCACACGACAGTTGTTTTTCTCTGCATCTGTTCAGTTTTTTTGTGCGGATAGGATGTGGACCCATTCATTTCAATGGCTCAGCAAAAAAATGCTGATAGATCATCCGTTTGTGTTCAGCATCTGTTGTCCAGGTTTCCCTTCAGCAAAAAAATAAAAAATAGTGCATGTCCTACTTTTTTCACATTTGCGGACAAGGATAGGCATTTATTACAAGGGATTCCGCAGCCGTTTTTTTGGGCGGACGCAAAAAACAACGGAGCCCTTTGTGTGCATGAGCACTAGTCCTCCACGTCGCCAGGTGCAATCTTATCTGGAAAGAAGCTGGCATTTACCTGGAGCACAATAACAATTCAACCACAAGAAACTGATGACTAAGGCCTCATGCACACGACCGTTGTTTGATTCCGTGTCCGTTGCTCCGTTTTTCTGCGGACCCATTGGTTTTCAATGGGTCCGTGGAAACCTCGGCAAATGCACCGTTTGTCCTCCGCGTCCGTGGTCCGTGATTCCAGTCCGTCAAAAAAATATAACCTGTCCTATTTTTGTCCGTGAAAAACGGTTCACGGACCCATTCAAGTCAATGGGTCCGTGAAAAATGCGGATGGCCATCCGTGTGTCATTCGCGTTCCGTGTCCGTTTTTTTTGCGGATCCCTTGGCAGGCACTTGGGAAACATTGTCAGCCTGTCTTTTGGGTCATGTCCGCTAATAAAAACGGAAGACACACGGAAACACAACGGAAGGCAAAAACGGACACGGATCACTGAACAACGGAACCCCTTTTTGCGGACAGCATAAAAAAACGGTCGTGTGCATGAGGCCTAAGGTAGATGATAACCATTTCCTAGGAAAAGCTATAAACAGGTTGGATTACACAAAGCAGAATGTCAATTACACAACAAAATCCTGATTACTGCCCTAAGTGTTCAGTAGAAATTAAACACCTGAATTCTTCAGAACTCGGCATAAGAAAGTCAGGCGTTCACAATTATTGGTGTTATCCGATTTAAAAAAGGCGTTATATGTAAAAGGGCAGAAGTGGCCATCTTTCGGGACCTCAGAAGACTTTGGTCTCTTTAGACATCAGCTGTGAAATCTAGCACTACGTTGTAGTCTTCATCTACAAAATACTACAGTAAATCTAGAGCAGTCCCCACTTCAGAACACTCATTTAAGGGGATGGTCCACATAGTTTCATTAGTCTGTTAACTTACAGTCACTGTGAAACTATGTACAGTCATCACATAGCAGCTATATGAATACAGACAACAACATCCAAGTGACAAATATGTTGTGAAAAAGTTCTTAAAATAATCAACAGAAACTAATATAGCCATTATTACAGCCAACGTCCCTGGATGCTGAAACGCGTACATTGACTCTTAGGGCTCATTCACACGCCTGTGGTTTGGTTTCGCATCCGAGCCATTCACTTCAACGGGGCCGCAAGAGATGCAGACAGCACTTTGTGCACGATTATCTGTTTGAGAAAGGCTCATATTGCGAGCAGAAACGTGTCACAGTTTTGCATTGATGTGACCAATAAAAGCATTGAAATTTCAGAAGAATTAGTGAGTGCCGGTCATTTTCTACAACATATACTGGGACTGCTGCCTCCGACACGCGCACCACGCTTACTGAACAGAGTGCCGGCTGACTACTACCCAGCACTCCGTGTGCTGTCCGCATCCGCTGCTCCGTTCTGTGGCTCGCAAAAATTATAGATCATGCCCTATTCTTGTCCATTTTGCGGACAAGAATAGGCATTTCTATAATTGGCCCTCCAAATTGTGGAAGGCACACGGGCGGCATCCGTGTTTTGTGGATCCGCAATTTGCAGACCGCAAAACACAGCACATGTGTGAACTAGCCCTTACGGGAATATATGCTTTACAATACACACCATAGACTCAGACCTGAGAAAGTAGACAAAGCAATAGAGCAACCCACAAGTCAGACTGGTTAACATATACTGGGAGCACTGGTACTGCTCCGATCAGCAAACAGTACAAATCTGCCAAATACACACTTTAAACTTGGCAGTTAACTTGTGATCAGTTTAAATGGCTGAACCAAGTCTAAGGTCACCTTGTATGTACTCTGGGACAAATGTCACCAACACAGACATGAAGACTGAGACGAACACGGACCATGAGGCAAACACACCGCTAACTAGGAGTATATTACAAACAGAAAAAGGAAGTTAATCCAGTATTTCCATCAGAGATGCTAGATTATCCTGGATTATCAGCCATATCCATATTTCAGTCCGCAGACAACTGATCTGAAAAATACATTTTTGTCACTCTGATTACTTGAAATTACTATTCTTGTCCGCAATACAGACAAGAATAGGACAGGTTCTAGAAATTGCGGAACTGATACGGACACACAGAAATTAACGGGTCCGTGTGCAATCCCCCCAAAAATGCGGATAAGACTCGTTTACAAAATATGCATGAAACCCAAGGGTGCAATCTGTCAAAAAATAAGGTGCACACAGCTGAAATATAGAAGTAGAAGGCCCTGTATTAGATCCACATTTTCTTCATGAAAATACACAGCACCACTGAAGAGAATGGTCTATTGTCTTAGGCAAGTACTACACCAACAGATTATCTGACCAATATCTGTGCAATCAGACCAATAGTTGGTGTGTAACAAAAGATCTGTGTGCCCAATGATTGGTGAGAAGATCCATCATATAAATCAGATGGTGTATCACAGGCCTTTGACAACAAAAACCAATAATATAGGATAGCAGGAGATGACAGCATTAGGACTGATGTGCCACAAGCTGGCCAAGGGCAACAGGTCGGTCACACAGAGGGCAACAGAGAAGATAACCGGTCAATGTCTGCTGCTAACACAAGGTGGCGCTATGAATATGAGTCTCATTACATAAAATGCCCTTCTTCATTGATTTATAGTTACCCGATTTTCAAAATGCAAAATAACCAAAGCAAACACCGGAAGGTGACAAGAGACGCTTACCTCCAAAACAATGCGGCCGAGCGGCTGGTTGTCTGCAACTACATCCATGTACAGCAGCGGGTTCTCTTTCTTCGTGCCCCGGGAACTCCCGTCAGCGCTGCTGCATGCCCTTGTGGTGGACAGAGGCCCGGCGGCCGGCCGGCAGATCCTCAGCAACACTCGGCTAGAAGACGACAGCATGGTGCAAGTAATGTGATCTGTACGAGAATGCCGGGCGGAAGATATATACAGTGTGCACAGCGACACCAGCGGCCAGCCGCGGCACTGCAGAGGACGGAGACTGCTCTGACGGGGAGGTGAAACACATGAACGCAATGTCCTAAGACGTCCTGCAGAATAGTTTCCTGAATGTCGTTTAATTAGCTTAATTAAAACGCACCACAACATTGTTACATCTTGTTTCCTGCTACTCTGAGCTGATGTAGTCATGCCACTTTGCTGTTCAAATCCTATAAAATTCTGAACCAGGCCTCATACATGCCGTGTAAGTGTTTTGTGGTCTGCAAATCGTGGATCCACAAAACACGTATACAGGCTGAGAGCATGTTGCCATTTTTTTTTAACTTCTCTAGTAATTTCCTATCCTTGTCCGCAAAACAGACAAGAAAAAAACAAGTTCTATGTTTGTGGGGCCAAGAAACAGACTTAAGGCTACTTTCACACTAGCGTTTTTTGCGGATCCGTCATGGATCTGCAAAACGCTTCTGTTACAATAAAATAATCGCATGCATCCGTCATGAACGGATCTGGTTGTATTATGTTTTCTATAGCCATGATGGAACCGTCATTGAAAGTCAATGGGGGATGGATCCGTTTTCTATTGTGCCAGAGAAAATGTATCCGTCCCCATTGACTCCGCTTCGTCAGACGGACAGCAAAACGCTGTAGGCAGCTTTTTGGTGTCCGCCTCCAGAGCAGAATAGTGACCGAATGGTGCATTCTGAGCGGATCCTTTTCCATTCAGAATGCATTAATGCAAAACTGATCCGTTTTTGGACCGCTTGTGAGAGCCCTGAATGGATCTCACAAACGGAAAGCCAAAATGCTAGTGTGAAAGTAGCCTTTCGGATGCGGACAGCACATGATGTGTTGTCTGCATGTTTTGCTGTGAGATAATGGGTCCGCATCTAATCCGCAAAAAACACAGATCGGTTGGGACCAAAACTACGGCCGTGTGCATGGGGCCTAAACCTGATCAAGGAGCACCCATTTTGTCACTGGGTCCCTTCACAATTTTTGTTCTTTTATAACATGGTATATGTTAACAAATCAGGCACATCTCTGCCCTGCCCTGTACCAGAAACTGACGTCTACACCAGATACAGGCTGGAGTAGACTTCAGCCACTGGCCTAGCTATAGGGGTCGCAGAGGTCGCAATTGCGACCAGGCCCCTAAGCCAGGAAGCTCACAGGTCCCTTCTTCCAATGGCACACCACCAAATACCGTATCTTTCCCTTTATAAGACTCGGTGCGTCTTATAAAGTGAATACTATTGAGTGCTTCCATTATGGAAGCACTCACTAGTATACAGGAGGCGAAGCACTGTACTCATCCCTCCTCCCTAGTGTTCTCCGCGTCTGCGTTGCTCTGTCCTAACTGCGTACATCGGTATGACGTAGTATGACCTGGCGCTGTATGCAGACAGGTCACAGTGCTGCGCGGGATCAGAGAGGACCAGAGTACGGGGACAGAAGTAGAGACCGCCAGACCTGGATGGGTAAGTGACTTTATTTATTTTGGTAACGAAGAAATCCCAGCACGCAAACTTGCTTTTGAATCAATGCTTCTTGTTTATTATTTTTCCTTCATATGGTTTCTTCGTTACTATTACGTGGAGCTACGCTCCTTCCCGCAGCACCGCATCATCGGCGAGCGCCGGCTGACCTCACTTCCTTTATTTATTTTGGATCTGGTCTGATGGGGGTCTGAGGATCTGATATGGGGGGTTTGAGAATCTGATATTGGGGTCTGATCTGAGGTCTGATATGGGGATCTGATCTGTGAATCTGATATGGCGTTCTGAGCTGGAGGTGTAAAAAGGGTCTGACATAGGGGTCTGGGAAATCTGTTATGGGGGTCTGAGGACCTAATATAGGGGTCTGAACTGAGGTCTGATATGTGGGTCTGATCTGAGTATTTAATATGGGGGGTCTGACATGAATGTCTAAAGGGGGTCTGATATTATGTCTGATATAGGGGGTCTAACATGGAGGTCTGATGGCTTCATCTGAGGTTTGATATGGGGGTCTAAGAATCTGATTTGGGAGTCTGATCTTAGATCTGATATGGGGGTATGATCTGAGTATCTGATATAGGGGTCTGATCTGAGGTCTGATATGGGGGTCTAATCTGAGAATCTGCTATGGGGATCTGCCATGGAGGTCTAAAGGGGATCTGATATGGGGGTCTGAGGATCTGGTATGGGGGTTTGAAGACCTGATATGGGGGTCTAATCTGAGGTCTAATATGGGGGTCTGATCTAAAGATTTGATATGGGGGGTCTGATCTGAGGATTTGATATGGGCGGTCTAGACATGGATGTCTAAAGGGGACAGATCTGAGGTCTAGGGGGTCTCACATGGAGGTCTCATGTGGGCTTCATCTGAGGTTTGATATGGTGGTCTGAGGATCTGATATAGGGGTCTGATATGGGGTCTGATCTGAAAGGTAAGGGAGTATTTTTGTACTGGCACACATTATAAGGTGGCAAATTTTTGTACTGCCACATAGAAGGATTGTAAGGTGGTATTTTTTGTACTGGAGCACATTGTAAGGGAAGTTATAGTAAATGCGGTGGGCAGGGCAAAGCCTTGCCCCATCTGCTAAGTCCCATCCCCTTTCTCTCGCCACCAGCATGCAAGACTTTTTTCCCAATAAAAAAGCGTTCTCCCGAATGGAAACTGAACGGATCTCATTATAGTGAAAGAGGTCTGTTTGGCTCCATTTGTTTCCGGCACTATTTTTGTTCTCCTCCTAACCTCCTTTTATTCTTCAATTCAAATAGCCATATGGGGGCTTGTTTTTTGCAAGACGAGTAATGGCAACATACAATGCACATATACATTTACATACATATATCCAAATAAATGTTAAAGGGGTGGAACTGGGGAAAAAAAACGCAGTTGCCTCTATTCTGCGGGTCACTAACAGAGATGTGCAAATCAATTCTGACCAAACTGGATTAGTTACACATCTCACAAAAATTCTGCTGCCAAAAAAATCCATAGTTTGCTATGCATTTCAGAGGAATCACACAAAACTGCACCAGTGCTAATTTACTGTAAAAACTGGCAGGGAAAATGACAAGATGGAGGATTACATGACCCTGGGAGAAGGCTTGCCCACCCTGATTGGCTCAGAGCCTGACAGTCTGTCAGCCAATCGGGGCAGGATTCTGTCAGGTCCTGTTGCTGAGAATGCCATTCTGTGTGCAGCTTATGACCTGAGAGCATGTGTCTGGCAAAAAGCTACTACGGATACAAGCCACTAATCTAGGTGTGATAGGGGGAGTATACAGAGAGTGTAAAGGGACCAAATCATAAATTTAAAGGGGTTCTCCAGGAAAAAAAAAAATGAAAATACTTAAAGGGCTTCTGTCACCCCCACTGACGAATTTTCACTAGCTGACATTAGCTACTTGCTAATGTCAGCTGAGTTCAAACATATGTTTAATATCTTTTTTTCTGTTTGCAATCTTCTTAAAAACTTACTTTTGTCATATGTAAATTAGCTTCGCTACCAGCAAGTTGGGCGGGTACTTGCTGGTAGCCGCCGCATCTTCATGGCCTTGGAACGCCCCCTCTTCTTTTGATAGACAGGGCCAGCGCGCTCTCCTCCTCTCGCTGGCCCTGTCTGCAGCTGCAATCCCGCGCCTGCGCCGTCTCGGTCTTTAGCCGGCGCAG
Organism: Bufotes viridis; assembly: GCA_033119425.1. Classification (NCBI taxonomy): domain Eukaryota; kingdom Metazoa; phylum Chordata; class Amphibia; order Anura; family Bufonidae; genus Bufotes; species Bufotes viridis. The sequence continues at coordinate 148,114,376 of CM065594.1, read as the reverse complement.
GCGCTCTGAGTGAAGGACGCTCGCTTAGGCGCTCCGTCCTCAGTGCGCCTGCGCCGATGACATCAGCGCTACACCCGGAAGAAAAGACGCCGGCATCGCCTGCTCTTTACCAGGGATGCCGGCGTCTTCTCTTCCGGGTGCTAGAATGCCAGGATAGTATAAATACCCCCCAAATGACACCATTTTAGAAAGAAGACACCCCAAAGTATTCGCGGAGGGGCATGGTGAGTTCATGTATCATTTCATTTTTTTTTACAAGTTAGCGGAAAATGATACCGTCTCAGGAAAAAAAAAATAATAAAGTTTCCATTTCTGCTAACTTCTGGCAAAAAAAAATTAAATCTCCCACGGACTCACTATGCCCCTCAGTGAATACCTTGGGGTGTCTACTTTCCAAAATGGGGTCATTTGTGGGGTGTGTTTACTGTTCTGGCATTTTGGGCAGGGCTAAATTGTGAGCAGCCATGTTAAACCTAAAGGTACTCGTTGGAATTTGGGCCGCTTTGCGCACCCAGGCTGCAAAAAAGTGTCACTCATGTGGTATCGCCGTACTCAGGAGAAGTAGAGCAATGTGTTTTGGTGTGTATTTTTACATTAACCCATGCTGGGTGAGAGAAATATCTCTGTAAATTGTCAACTTTGTACAAAAAAAATTAAAAAGTTGTCATTTACAGAGATATTTCTCTCACCCACCATGGGTATATGTAAAAATACACCCCAAAACACATTGCTCTACTTCTCCTGAGTACGGCGATACCACATGTGTGACACTTTTTTGCAGCCTGGGTGCGCAAAGGGGCCCTAATTCCAATGAGTACCTTTAGGATTTCACAGGGCATTTTTCCGCATTTGGATTCCAGACTTCTTCTCACGCTTTGGGGGCCCCTAAAATGCCAGGGCAGTATAAATACCCCACATGTGACCCCATTTTAGACAGAAGACACCCCAAGGTATTCCGTGAGGGGTATGGTGAGTTCATGTAAAATTTTATTTTTTGTCACACGTTAGTGGACTATGGGACTTTGTAAAAAAATAAAAAATCAATTTCCGCTAACTTGTGCCAAAATTTTATTTTTTCTGTGAACTCGCCATACTCCTCACGGAATACCGAATTTTTTTATTAATATTTTATTTTATTTTTTACAAAGTCTCATATTCCACTAACTTGTGACAAAAAAAATTATAATTCTGTGCCAGGGCAGTATAAATACCCCACAAGTGACCCCATTTTGGACACCCCAAGGTATTCCGTGAGGGGCTTGGCGAGTTCACAGAAAAAAAAATTTTTGGGCACAAGTTAACGGATTTTTTTTTTTTGACCCCATCATGAAAATTTTCATGAATTCACCATACCCCTCAAAGAATACCTTCGGGTGTCTTCTTTCTAAAATGGGGTCACATGTGAGGTGTTTGTACTGCCCTGGCATTTGAGGGTCTCTGCAATCATTACACATATGGCCAGCATTAGGAGTTTCTGCGATTCTCCTTATATTGAGCATATGGGTAATGAGATTTTTTTTTTCCGTTCAGCCTCTGGGCTGAAAAAAAAAAAATGAACGGCACAGATTTCTTCATTCGCATCGATCATCGTGGATGAAACAATCTGTGCCAAAATCAGTGACTGCGGTGCGGTGGGCTGGGCGCTAACTACCTAACAAATAGCTAACTAACTGGCGGTGATAAGGGACCCTTATGCCCCATTCACACATCCGCAATTCTGTTTGCGGAACGGAATTGCGGACCCATTCATTTCTATGGGGACAGACTTTGTCCCGCTCGGATCCGGAATTGCAGATCCGCACTTCCGGGTCTGCACTTCCGTTCCACAAAAATATAGAACATGTCCTATTCTTGTCCGCAATTGCGGACAAGAAAAGGCATTTTCTATATAGTTCTGGCAATGTGCGGATCTGCAAAATGCGGAAAGCACATTGGCGGTGTCCGTGTTTTTAGGGGTTAACTTCTTGCCGACCGCCTCACGCAGGATTGCGTCCTGCGGGCGGTCGGTCTGTTCCTCGTTGACGCGCCCGCGCGTCATCTCGCGAGAGGCGAGATTTCCTGTGAACGCGCCCGCGTGCGCGCGTTCACAGGATCACGTCGGGGAGAAGGTAAGCTACAGCCTGCCAGCGCTGATCGTGCGCTGGCAGGCTGTAGAAGTCAGAGATGGCATATCAGACGCTGTTTTGTTAACAGCGTCTGATATGCTTGCTGATCGTTCCTTTGGTGGTCCCTTTGCTTGGGACCACCAAAGAAACTTTTGTAAGTGCACCAAAACACCACACAGACCCCCCCACCCATCCACCCCACCCCCCACCCCACGTTACTGATTAACCCCTGATTAACCCCCGATCACCCCATGTCACCCCCTGTCACCCCCTGACACTAATTACCCCCTGTAAGACTCATTCAGACGTCCGTATGTGTTTTATGGATCCATGGATCCACGGATCTGCAAAACACGGACACCAGCAATGTGCTTTCCGCATTTTGCGGATCCGCACATTGCCAGAACTATATAGAAAATGCCTTTTCTTGTCCGCACTGCGGACAAGAATAGGACATGCTCTATCTTTTGCGGAGCTGCGGCCGGATGCTTGGGGGCCGAAACCCGGAAGTTTGCGGCCGCAGCTCCGCAAATGCTGATGCGGCGAGCGCATAGTGTGCTCTCCGCATCACCGCCAGCCCCATTCACACTGAATGGGTCGGCATCTATTCCGCAGAATTTTTGCGGACGTGTGAATGGGGCCTTACTACTTTTTTTTGCACATTTTTGGCAGAGATTTATTCATCCACATTGATCGATGCGAATGAAAAAATCTGTGCCGTTTTGTTTTTTTTGCACATTTTTAGCAGAGATTTTTCATCCACATTGATTGATGCGAATGAAAAATCTGTGCCGTTCATTTTTTTCTTTTCAGCCCAGAGGCTGAACGGGAAAAATCTCATTACCCGTATGCTCAATATACGGAGAATCGCAGAAACTCCTAATGCTGGCCATACGTGTAATGATTGCGGAGACCCTCAAATGCCAGGGCAGTATAAATACCCCACATGTGACCCCATTTTAGAAAGAAGACTCCCCAAGGTATTCCGTGAGGGGTATGGGGAGTTCATGTAAAATATTATTTTTTGTCACAAGTTAGTGGAATATGAGACTGTAAAAAAAAAAAAAAAAAAAAAATCAATTTCCGCTAACTTGTGCCAATTTTTTTTTTTTCTGTGAACTCGCCATGCCGCTCACAGATTACCTTGGGGTGTCTTCTTTCCACAATGGGGTCACATGTGGGGTATTTATACTGCCCTGGCATTTTAGGGTTCCTAAAGTGTGAGAATCCAAATGCGTAAAAATGGCCTGTGAAATCCTAAAGGTACACATTGGTTTTAGGGCCCCTTTGCGCATCTTGGCTGCAAAAAAGTGGCACACATGTGGTATCGCCGAACTCAGGAGAAGTAGGGCAATGTGTTTTGGGGTGTATTTTTACATATACCCATACTGTGTGTGAGAAATATCACTGTAAACGACAACTTTTTAAATTTTTTTATTCAAAGTTGTCAATTTACAGAGATATTTCTCTCACCCAGCATGGGTATATGTAAAAATACACCCCAAAACACATTGCCCTACTTCTCCTGAGTACGGCGATACCACATGAGTGACACTTTTTACAGCCTGGGTGCGCAAAGGGGCCCAAATTCCAACGAGTACCTTTAGGATTTACATGGCTGCTCACAATTTAGCCCCGCCCAAAATGCCAGAACAGTACAAACACCCACAAATGACCCCATTTTGGAAAGAAGACACCCCAAGGTATTCGCTGAGGGGCATAGTGAGTCCATGAAAAATTTTACTTTTTGTCAAAAGTTAGCAGAAAGGTAGACTTTATGAGAAAAACAATAAAAAATCAATTTCCGCTAACTTGTGCCAAAAAAATCTTCTATGAACTCGCCATGCCCCTCACAGAATACCTTGGGGTGTCTTCTTTCCAAAATGGGGTCACACGTGGGGTATTTATACTGCCCTGGCATTTTAGGGGCCCTAAAGCGTGAGAAGAAAAATGCGTAAAAATGTCCCTCCTAAAAGGTACTCATTGGTTTTAGGGCCCCTTTGCGCATCTTGGCTGCAAAAAGTGTCACTCATGTGGTATCGCCGTACTCAGGAGAAGTAGGGCAATGTGTTTTGGGGTGTATTTTACATATACCCATACTTTGTGTGAGAAATATCTCTGTAAATTGACAACTTTGAATAAAAATGTAAAAGTTGTCGTTTACAGCAATATTTCTCAAACGCAGCATGGGTATATGTAAAAATACACCCCAAAACACATTGCCCTACTTCTCCTGAGTACGGCGATACCACATGAGTGACACTTTTTGCAGCCAAGATGCGCAAAGGGCCCTAAAACCAATGAGTACCTTTAGGATTTCACAGGCCATTTTTACGCATTTGGATTCTCACGCTTTAGGGGCCCCTAAAATGCCAGGTGAGTATAAATACCCCACATGTGACCCCATTTTGGAAAGAAGACACCCTAAGGTATTCCGTGAGGGGCATGGCGAGTTCACAGAATTTTTATTTTTGGCACAAGTTAGCGGAAATTGATATATTTTTTTATTTTTTATTTTGTTTTTTACAAAGTCTCATATTCCACTAACTTGTGACAAAAATAAAATTTTACATGAACTCACCATACCCCTCACGGAATACCTTGGGGTGTCTTCTTTCTAAAATGGGGTCACATGTGGGGTATTTATACTGCCCTGGCATTTTAGGGGCCCCTAAAGCGTGAGAAGAAGTCTGGAATCCAAATGCGTAAAAATGCCCTGTGAAATCCTAAAGGTACTCATTGGTTTTAGGGCCTTTGCACCAGGCTGCAAAAAGTGGCACACATGTGGTATCGCCGTACTCAGGAGAAGTAGGGCAATGTGCTTTGGGGTGTATTTTTATATATACCTATACTGTGTGTGAAAATATCTCTGTAAACGACAACTTTTAAAAATTTTATACAAAGTTGTCAGTTTACAGAGATATTTCTCTCACCCAACATGGGTATATGTAAAAATACACCCCAAAACACATTGCCCTACTTCTCCTGAGTACGGCGATACCACATAAGTGACACTTTTTTGCAGCCTGGGTGCGCAAAGGGGCCCAAATTCCAACGAGTACCTTTAGGTTTTACATGGCGGCTCACAATTTAGCCCCGCCCAAAATGCCAGAACAGTAAACACACCCCACAAATGACCCCTTCGAAAGTAGACACCCCAAGGTATTCACTGAGGGGCATAGTGAGTCCGTCTGAGATTTCTTTTTTTTGCCAGAAGTTAGCAGAAATTGAAACTTTTTTTTTTTTTTTTTTTTCTCAGAAAGTGTCATTTTCCGCTAACTTGTGAAAAAATGAAATGATACATGAACTCACCATGCCCCTCCGCGAATACTTTGGGGTGTCTTCTTTCTAAAATGGTGTCATTTGGGGGTATTTATACTATCCTGACATTCTAGCACCTGAAGAAACATGACAGGCGCTCAGAAAGTCAGAGCTGCTTCAAAATGCCGAAATTCACTTTTTTGCACCATAGTTTGTAAACGCTATAACTTTTACCCAAACCAATAAATATACACTTATTGGACTTTTTTTATCAAAGACATGTAGAACAATAAATTTAGAGAAAATTTATATAGAAATGTAGTTTTTTTGAAAAATTTTACAACAGAAAGTGAAAATGTCATTTTTTTGCAAAAATATCGTTAAATTTGTATTAATGGCAAAAAGTAAAAATGTCAGCAACAATGAAATACCACCAAATGAAAGCTCTATTAGTGAGAAGAAAAGGAGGTAAAATTCATTTGGGTGGTAAGTTGCATGACGGAACAATAAACGGTGAAAGTAGTGTAGTGCGGAATTGTAAAAAGTGGCCTGGTCATTAAGGGTGTTTAAGCTAGGGGGGCTTAAGTGGTTAATAAGTGACAGGGGGGGGGGGTGTAGTGTGGTGCTACTTTACTGAGCTACCTGGTCCTCTGGTGGTCGATCCCAGCAAATGGAACCACCAGAGGACCAGGTAGCAGCTATATCAGACACTGTTAACAAAACTGCGTCTGATATACATGTTTGATGCTTTTTATTTTACATCTACAGCCTGCCAGCGATTGATCATCGCTGGCAGGCTGCAGTACAACTGCCGAGCTGCGAGCTGCTGTGAACGCGCGCGCCGACGCGTCAAGGAGGAGCATCCCGGCCGCCCGCTGGACGCAGCCCTGCGTTCGGCGGTCGGGATGCGCTTATTCATACCCTTCACAAACTGTCACAGTCTGTAGGAAAATCCAAAGTTCTATACCATAACTATTTCTATATCTATACTGCGCCGCCGCTCTGTATTCGGCACAGGCGCGGTGAGCTGAGGACGCTGGTGCCTGCTGTCCTCAGCTCACCGCGCCTGTGCCGAATACAGAGCGGCAGCGCAGGATTTAGCAGGGAGACAGTGCCGGAGGCAGGAGAGGATCGCTGCCCGGCACTGTCAATCAAAGAAAGAAGGGGCGTGCCAGCAGGTTGCCGCACGGAGCCGCTAGGAGCAGGGCAACGCCCCCCCTGCTCCTAGAGGCTAATTTACATATTATAAAAGGACGTTTTTTAGCCTAAATATACATCGGATTTTTATAAAAAAGACATTATCAAGCTGCTCTGACATTAGCACATAGCTAATGTCAGACAGCTTATAATGTCAAAACTTGATGACAGAAACCCTTTAATGTAAATCACATTGGCTTATATTTCACATCTGCAATAAATAGCACCTCAATCTAATTTCTGGATATAAAAATTAGTAAGGGAGATCAGCAACAGTTGACCACTCTCCACCGTAAACAAACTGCAATCAATGGTTCACTGAGGTGGGAAAGTTTTCATCCGAAACCCCTGAGGAGGGGGATTCCCAAAGGTCCGTTTTTAAGAACTAGGTGAAATCGCTCCACCTTGTAGGATTTTGAGCACGAAGCAGGACAATTATTTTATAGATTTAAACAGAGGGCTATTGGTCCCTTTTGAAAACAGACCATGACCGTAAGGACTATCTATCTGATACTCCCTTGATTACATTTCGCAGGGGTCAAAATATTGGTGACACCTTTGTACATAGCCATTTTGAATCACCAAGAAAAGAGAGCTGGCTTCAAAACCGTGAAAAGGGTAACTTTAAATGTGGGCATTGTAAAGTCTGTCCATTCATCAAGGTTGGTGATGTTTTTAGAGATAGTTCGGGTACAAAAGTATCGGGCCCGAAATTTGGTGAATTGTAATACTAGGGGTGTCGTTTACTTGATGCAGTGTCAATATGGGTCCCTATATGTGGGCAAAACATACAGGGAGCTCAAAACACGAATCTTGGAACATTTAGGGGATATCAGAAATAAACGAGACAACCCAATTGCGAGACATATTCAATCACAACATAATAGTGATTTTGCAGGTATTTACTTCTGTATGATTGAAGTGGTTCGCACTTCTGTCAGGGGAGGAAACATTGATCACTTATTAAAACAGAAGGAATCACGGTGGATTTACCGATTAAATACGGTTCCTTCCACAGGATTAAATGAGAATATTGACTTCACTTGCTTCATATATATTATACATACAAGGGGAGCATTAGGGGGACTCTATACCAGTGTATCCTCTATCTGTATAATAGGGATAGGGTAACTGTTTTTGTCCCACCTCAATATTTACAGGGATATATATATATATATATATATATATATATATAAATCTTCAAAAATGAGGCAGCACTCCAAAGTCTTTTTTTTCCTTTTTCCTGTATGCCCCATCTTTAGTTGGATGTATTTCTATAATTGGTGTGCAGGGTTTATTCCTTGGAATGAAATCTGACCGCTAGGGTATTGAATTATGGTCCAATCACATGTGATGTGACGTCATCACAGGTCCTTAGACTACAGCTAAAGCTTTAAGAGAGAAGAGAGATCACCAACTACGTGATCAAGTGGCTAAGGTAAGTTACTTTTTTTATGTTTAACCCCTTAATCCTCATTCTACAAAGCAGTCTTTATTAAGAATGCTATTATTTTCCCTTATAACCATGTTATAAGGGAAAATAATGAAGATCAGGTCCCGTTGCTTAGCAACCATGCGGGAAAATCGCACTGCATCCGCACTTGCTTGCGGATGCTTGCGATTTTCCCGAAGCCTATTCACTTCTATGGCGCCTGCGTTGCGTGAAAAACGCACAATATAGAGCATGCTGCGATTTTCACGCAACGCAGAAGTGATGCGTGAAAATCACCGCTCATGTACACAGCCCCATTGAAATGAATGGGTCAGGATTCAGTGCGGGTGCAATGCGTTCACATCACGCATTGCACCCGTGCGGAAAACTCGCCCGTGTGAATGCAGCCTAAAACCTTAGGATTTTATCAGGGAAAGCAATTAGGGAGGGACTGGTCACTCAGAGTTGTGTGTTTCATACTGCTGCTGGATAGTGAACAGTTCATTTTGCACTGAAAAATATGCAAGTGAATCATTAAAATCCAGGAACAACCTAATTTTTTTCTGTAAATGGACAGTCAGCCAGCCTTTGTTTTAAACCTCACATTTCTACAATTCATAAGTGTTTTATAGGCTTAATTGCGTATTGCTAGCACCTAGAGCATCAATCATTACTTTCGCTGTAAACGCTGAGCAATTGACCCTTTTTTTTCTTTCCTAAAAGCCACACATGTACTGTATTTAACAACACCATTTATATACCAGTTCGGCCAACACATTCTAACCTTTCAGGATACCTGCAGTTTTAGCGAACATTGTGTGGCAATAACAGTCTTTATATACCAGTTAACCAAAACTCATTATATTGCGTCAAGATACTAGCATTTTAGTGAACATGTTGTGCGGCAATAACAACATGTTAACTGGTAACGCATTGTATTACATCAAGATTCCGGGCGTTATTTGTGAACAAGTTGGGTTGCAATAACAGCATTTATATACTGGTTTCATTCCACATATAGTATTGCCATTGTGAATTGTCAATACCTGTGTGCAGTGTGTTTGTAGAAGGGGAGGGACATTAATTGTACCTCTATCTGTAAATTATAGAAAAAACACTTACAATTTTGCTAGTACCGTTTAATAATCTGTGTACCAAACCTGTGACTTTTCGTTAATAGGCCTCAAAATAAATTGTCTGGTAAACAGAAGAGTGGAAAACAAAAAACCTACATCTCATCATCCAAGAGTCAGAATGTGGGTGGCTGTAGCAGTGCAAAAGGCAGTAGCTGCACCATCCGTACCACATGTCCAGCCCAGGGGCGTAACTACCGGGGAAGCAGGGGAAGCAGCTGCTTCGGGCCCGGGCTTACAGGGGGCCCGGCAAGCACGTGTTGTCCTCACTCCTCTCCTCCCCTGGGTAATCATCAGCACGTGTCCTCACTCCTCTCCCTTCGCTAATTACTCAGTGAATCGCAGTGTACTCTCGACCTTGCCTACTTAAAACTTATTTTTTCTTTCTTTCAGAAAAGCTTGCCCTGGGGATCGAACCTGCGACCATTAGGTTCAAAGGCAAGACACTTAACCACAAAGCCATATGAGCTGATAAGCCAGATAGCTTAAAAAAAATAAGACCTCTAGATGTGGAGAACTTTGATAGTGTATCCATACACATTACAGCTGCACCAGCACATTGTATATGGATGTAGCAGAGCTTGGTGTGTTGGGGCAGCTGTAATGTGTATAGATACACTATCAAAGTTCTCCTTATCTAGAGGTCTTATTTTATTTTTTTTAGCTACCTGGTTATGCAGCTCATATGGTCTTGTGGATAAGTGTCTTGCCTTTCATCCTAATGGTCACAGGTTTGATTCCCTTCACAAGCTTTTCTGAAAGACAGGATTTTTTTTTTTTGTTTGTTTTTTAAATACTGGACTTTTACTTTACTGCCACAGGGGAGGAGGGGCTATTGGCACTATAATATTGGCAAATGGGGTGGGGGGGGAGAGATAGGCACTTCATATTGTCACACACATTAGGGGGCAGGGGGAGAGGATGGCACTATGATATTGGGATGGGGGAAGACAGAGGCACTTGATATTGGCACATTATAGGGGGCACTATGGGGAGAGGAGCACTATGGGGGCATCTGGTGCTATATGGCTGGCTACTGGCACATTATAGGGTGGGTTTATATGGCTGACTACTGGCACATTATAGGGGGGGTTATATGGCTGATTACTGGCACATTATAGGAGGGGTTATATGGCTGACTACTGGCACATTATAGGGGGGTTATATGGCTGGCTACTGGCACATTATAGGGGGGCTGGGGGGGCTATATGGCTGACTACTGGCACATTATATGGGGGCTATATGGCTGGCACATTATAGAGGGGGAGCGAAACGCGCGGGTAGGGGGGGCCCAATACAAAAATTTGCTGTGGGGCCCAGTCATTTCTAGCTACGCCCCTGGTCCAGCCAATAGTAATAGCAGCAGGCCACAGTTCCCCCTTACTTCCTATAGCTACCGCATTATTTTTGAAGACAAAGAGAATGTCATTGTGGACTGGATGTCTCACTCATCCTTTTGATTTCAACAGAATGATGTCAATGTCACCTCTGAGTCTGACACTCTGTCTTGGAGCTAGGGCTCAGTGCATTCCTCCTGCACCTCCTCCTTGCCACACCAGGGAAGCCTTTCGGTTGCATCAAATTTGTCTTCACTGCCCCATTTAGTGTGCTGCCTGCTTTTTTCCTAAGAAAAGGCCACAATACCCCATGTGCTATGGAAGACAAGATAGTTTTCCTGTTGATTTGTGTGAGAATTGAAGAAATAGAAGTGTTTGGACTGCCAAGGGGAAGAGGTTCAGGCAGAGGTGGGGATTCCGTACATGGCACTTGTAGGTGATGGCAGTAAGAACAGTAGTGACGACAGTGGCACTTGGGGTAAATACAGAGCAGGGAATTGGGAGGGGGGCAACGAGCCCACAATAAAAAGTCAGTCTGATAACAGGGTAAAGGAGGGTAAAGACTCTGACGATGACTGTGTATTGGACAGAGCCTGGGAGCTAGATAGGAGTGCGGAGTTGTAGGTGACATCAGAGGAGGAGGGTGGTGGCCACAGTGGCAATAAAGAGCAGAGGCAACATACAGACAAAATTTCCAAAAAGTCTGCTTGACCTGATTTTGTATGGGCCTATATCTTGTGTGTACAATGATAACATAGTATAATGTGATCAATGGTTAGAGCCCACGTTTTCAACTATATTTCAACATTCCAGATGTCAATATTTTATCAGCCTGTAACAGGAGCTGAACCATATACAGCTAGAAATGCTCTGATTCCACTTGTGAGCCAGTGAGACGTTTAAAGATTGTAGTGATAATTTAGGAAGCATACCATGAAATCACTGTGACTATTACAGTTTTACATTTTGTTTCTGATCACTGTACACTCCACATAATGTACATAATGTATGTAACATTGTGTCATAGTCATATTATGCAGATGACACATTGTATACAACATTCTGTCATAGGACATAAGTCATAACATTCAGATATATTGTTAGATTTCTTTACTGTTTGTCATGTTTCATAAATAAACCTGGAACCATAATTTGGAGAGGACCATTTTAACTGGATCAGCTGTTATAGGGCATATGGACAGGGGTTGTCTCCACAAGATACTTGATTTACTTGTTTTGATTCTGAGTTACGTCATGTGTTATAGTCGGGAACTAAATTCAGTCTTCTCTTGACTGCCACTAGGAACAGTCATCAGTTTGTCAACAGACACTCCCCTCATAGTGCTGGGCTTCTGTCATGCAGTGTTCTGTGGCCAACTGAATTCTGGGTGAGTTTGTTTTTGTCACATTAAATGACTGTAAAATGTTTTATGTAAACGCACTTACAGTGCCTTGAAAAAGTATTCATACCCCTTGAACTTTTCCACTATTTTTTCTCGTTACACCCACAAACTTAAAGGGTTTCTGCAGTAATTTCAAACTGATGATCTATCCTCTGGATAGATCATCAGCATCTGATCGGCAGAGGTCCGACACCCGGGACCCCCGCCGATTAGCTGTTTGTGAAGGCAGCGGTACTGGCAGTAGCGCCGCTGCCTTCTCGCTGTTTACCTCAAGCCCAGTGACGTCACGACTAGTATCACTGGCCTGGGCGGTGATAAGCTCCGTTCCCTCGAATGAAACTTAGCCCCACCCAGGCCAGTGATACTAGTCGTAAAGTCACCGGGCCTGCAGTAAACAGCGAGAAGGCCGCGGCGCTACTGCCAGTGCCGCTGCCTTCTCAAACAGCTGATCAGCGGGGGTCCCGGGTGTCGGCCCCTTGATGATCAGATGCTGATGATCTATCCAGACTCTAGGAACAATATATAGGGGGGGCACATTAGGTACCACAGTCAAAAATGGGGGGGCACGTCTCTATCCCCCCTCCCCTTCTCCAAGCACCCTTACTCACATAAAACAAGTAATAATATAGCCTGCAGTGAATGACTGTAAATACTTACAGTTCTGAAGACTCCAGCAGGCTCAGGATCAGTGCTCTGGGCAGCTGGGCTCAGGGCTCAGGGCTGAAAGTGGGCACCGCTCTGCAGTTCAGGAAGGAGACCTAAAAGACACACCTAGGTTTTAGAGGAGGACAATGAGAAAAAAAATATCCACCAATTAGACCCCCAATGTTAATCAGACCTCAGCTGACAGCCCCAATCAGGCCCCCAATATTAATCAGACCTTAGCTGACAGGCCCAATCAGACCATCAATGTTAATAAGACCCCAATCAGACCTCAGCTCAGACCCCAATGTAAATGACCCCCAATCAGTCCTCAGATGAGAGTCCCATGCCTCCTATCACCCCCATTATCAACCCTTTTGTCTCTCATGAGCCCCCATTATGCCTCTCAGCCGAATCAGCCCCCATAATGCCTCTCAGCCCCCAGTCAGCCCCCATTATGCCTTTCAGCCCCCAGTCGGCCCCCATTATGCCTCTCAGCCCCCAGTCAGCCCCCATTATGCCTCAGCCCCCAGTCAGCCCCCATTTTGCCTCTCAGACCCCTGTCAGCACCCATTATGCCTTTCAGCCCCCAGTCAGCACCCATTATGCCTCTCAGCCCCCAGCAGCCCCCATTATGCCTCTCAGCCCCCAGCAGCCCCTATTATGCCTCTCAGCCCCCAGCAGCCCCCATTATGCCTCTCAGCCCCCAGCAGCCCCAATTATGCCTTTCAGCCCCCAGCAGCCCCCATTATGCCTCTCAGCCCCCTATTATGCCTCTCAGCCCCCAGTCAGCCCCCATTATGCCTCTCAGCCCCCAGTCAGCCCCCATTATGCCTCTTAGCCCCCAGTCAGCCCCCATTCTGCCTTTCAGCCCCCAGTCAGCCCCCATTATGCATCTCAGCCCCCAGCAGCCCCCATTATGCCTCTCAGCCCCCAGCAGTCTCATGCCAAAATAAATAAAACACTGACTTAACTCTCCTGCTCCTGGACGCCACCGCTTCGCAATATTCTTCATCCTGCTGTCGGCTGGCGCGCACAGTGTGACATCACAGAGCGACTCACACTGTGCGCAGCCCTGCACAGCCAAGGACTAGGAAGCGGTGAGTACAGATCCTTCACCGCTTTCTGGTCCTGTGGTATTAATCAGCGCTTCCAAAATGGAAGCGCTGATTAGGTAAGTCCTTCACTATGTGAGCCATGCCGCTCGCATAATGAAGGATCGGGACACGGAGCCGGCGGAGCGGAGGCAGTGAGCAGCTGGGCTTAAGCGGGGGGGCATACGGGGGGGGCAAGGAATTACCTAGGGGGCAATTGCCCCCTGGCCCCCCTGTAGCGGCGCCACTTCATCCAGGCCCCTCTTTTTTAGTGAACTCATCGTCACCACCTTCGCAGGCAGAGAGTTCCATAGTCTCACTGCTCTTACCATAAAGAATCCTCTTCTGTGTTTGTGTACGAACATTCTTTCCTCTAGACACAGAGGATGTCTCTTCATCACAGTCCTGGGGATAAATAGATGATGGGAGAGATCTCTCTACTGACCCCTGATATATTTATACATAGTTATTAGGTCTCCTCTCAGTCGTCTTTTTTCTAAACTGAATAACCCTAATTTTGATAATCTTTCTGGGTACTGTAGTCCACCCGTTCCAGTTATTAGTTTAGTTGCCCTCCTCTGAATCCTTCTCATAGAAACTGATAAAATTAGTTTGACTTGACCGATCCCTCATGAAGCCATGCTGATATGACGTTATTCGCCTATTTTCATTGAGGTACTCCAAGATAGCATCTCTTAGAAAACCTTCAAACTGTTTACCCACGACAGCTGTTAAAACTTACTGGCCTATAGTTTCTCTGTTGACTCCTTTTTGAATATTGGCACCACATTTGCTAAGCTCCAATCCTGTGGAACACTCCCAGTCATTATAGAGTCGTTAAAGGGTAACTGTCATATTTTTTTTTTTTATGTAACTGGATTGGTCTGACTAAGTTTACCTTAGTTCCCTAGATAATACCTTTGTATAGGTATTGAATTACCTAGTAATTGCAGCATGTTCTTTCCTCCCCCAGGCATTTTAGTGGTGCGGCTAAAACAGCATTGCTGGGTGTCCTCCGTCTCATATCTTCTATATACAGAAGACAGAGGACCTAGTAGTGGGCAGTCCTGAACGCTGCGCACTCCCGTCGGACCAGGATAGCGTCGATATTGGTGATAAAAATTAGCAATTAGTATATTCGCAATAAAAATTTGCAATTGGTATATTCACGAATCAACACAACTCAGGAGAAAGAGGGTGTGTTTAAGTCTGGAGAAAGCCGATTGGTTGGGGTCAGGCTGCTCGTTCCCAAGATGAGCCGAGTGAATTCTGGGTAGTTAGGGAGGGAGGTCTTAGCCTCAGGATAATGGCATCAGCGGCCATCTTGTGAAGATAGTCAGAAAGAAGTCTTGTGAGGAGCAGTTGCTATAGACGGAATCTTATTAAGCAAGTGGTATGTGAGCACAATAATTAGTGATTATGAATTATCACCACAACAACATATATGAACATTGAATTTTGAGTGAAAAAATGACCGTTATCCTTTAAATTTTAGAAATAAGGGTCTGGCTATGACATTACTTAATTCACTTAGGATACGGGGTGTATGCCATCTGATCCCAGCAATTTGTCTATGTTAATCTTTTTAAGTCGCTGTTGTACTTCTTCCTGGGTCAGACAGGGCACTTTTAAAGGGAAATTTAATTTTACATTCTGCTTTTTATCTGACAGTTTACTTTTCTCAGTGAATACAATGGAGAAAAAAATATTTAATAGCTTTTCTTTCTCATCAATGCTGTCTGCAACTTCCCACTTATCACTCTGTAAAGGGCTGACACCTTCAGATTTATACTTTTTACCATTTATATAATTGAAGAACATTTTAGGGTTAGTTTTACTCTCTTTGGCAATGAATCTCTCTGTCTCTAGTTTGGCTGTTTTTATTTTGTCTTTTACATATTCTATTTTTTTCAATGCTTCCTTGCTACCCTCGTGTTTTAGTGATTTAAAGGGGTTTTACCATCACATACAATGTGGGCATATCGCTAGGATATGCCCCCATTGTCCAATAGGTGCACCTACAACAAGAACGGAGTGGGGAAATGAATGGGGGGTGCAGCGCATGCACAGCCACCATCCATTCATTTCAATCGGGCCGCCGAAAATAGCCGAGCGCTGGCTCAGCTTTTTCTGTCTGCCCCAAAGAAATGAATGTGAGCAGAGGCCGCGCGTGCATGGTGCGCTCCCATTCACTTGTATGGGATCGACGCTTGGTGGTGGACAGACCCCGGGAAACCCAGGGTTCTCCAGCCACAGCTCTCCTTGCTCCGTTCTCCTTGTTTTAGTTTTGTTTCACAGAGTAGGAAGGAATTAAAAAAAAAAAAGTTAAATCTAGGACTACCCTATTAACCTTTTATGAACAGTATGTCTACACCTCTACATTGATAAACAATACCAATAAAACCATTGACAGGTAAAGTGAATAACATGAATTATCTCATAGCAATGGCATCTCCAAAGGGGTAGGGTGTATTAGACAGTAACTGAACAGTCAGTTCTTGATATTGGAACATGAGCAAGTGTGCAGATCTAAGTGACTTTGAGAAGAACCAGATTGTGATGGCTACACAACTGGATAAGACCATCTTCAAAGTCACAAGTCTTGTGGCGTGTTTCTGGTATATGGTGGTTAGTACTTCTCAAAAGTTGTCCAAGTAAGGTCAACTAGTGAACTGATAAAAGCATCATGGGTGCCCAAAGTGCATTTATGTGTGTGGGCAGCAGATCCCATAGAACTACTGTAGCGCAAATTGCTGAAATATTACTGCTGGCCATGATACCGCGCAGGCCAAAATTTACATGCACATACAGTATGTTTAGAAAATTGCCAGAACTGGAAAGACCAAAACTCTGTTTTTAAGGAGAACCTGTCACCAAATAATGAAGAGATATCTGACAGCACCATGTAATAGAGTAAGGGAAGCAAGCTCGGACTGGCCCACCGGGGAGGCGGGGGTTTCCTCGGTAGGCCCCCAGACTCTTGCGCCCGGAGATAAGATGGAGGAGTAAATACCTCTCTTGTTTCTCATGAGAGATAATTATTGTAGCCACTAGGTGGCAGTATCACACAGTGATGCAGCCTCCTACTGGTGTAAATTGTATAGGAGGCCCCGCAGTATCTTCAAAGCTTCCCGGGCTGCTGGTAATGAAGGAGGAGAGAAAATGTCTGGCCATCCTCCTGCCCTCCCTGCTGTCAGAAAACTGTGGTTGCTGGAGAGAAGGACTCCTGTGTGGTACTGGGCTGATTTCTCAGGTGTGTGACAGTAGTGAGCTTTAGGACACTGTAGGGGGGAAATAGGGGATTTGTTTATAGTAGTCTCAGATCTGTGTATGTGTGCTGCTCTCTGCAGAGTTCAGGGTTGTATTGGAGGGACTGCCTTAGGTTCCCCCAATGCCTCTGCTTTAGTTGCACTCCCATTAGCGCCACAGCTCCAGATGCCCCCCAATGCCCCCACTCTAAATGCACCCCTAATATTGCCTCTTCTCCAGTTGCCCTCCTAATACCTCTGCTCCAGGATCACCACTATTACCCTGCCTCAGGTGACCCTAATGCCTCTGCTTTAGGTGCACCCTCATAAATGCCCCAGCTCCAGATGCCCCCACTCTAAATGCACCGCTAATATTGCCTCTTCTCCAGTTACCCCTGCTCGAGGATCCTCACTATTACCCTGCCTCAGGTGACCCTAATGCCTCTGTTTCAGTTATGACCCTCAGTTTGTGCCATTTGCTCACATTGCTCCTCTAACACCTTTGCTTGGGCTTTGTTAAAGGTTATGACCTGCAAAGGGGGTTGGACGTATGACTGAAAAATGCTGCACAGTCGTCACATTCTCCAGTATTGACACGTATGGTTTACATCAGGCATGTCCAAACTCTGGCCCTCCAGGTGTTGCAGAACTACAACTCCCGTCATGCTCTTCTGTAGGTTAATAGCTGTAGGTTGTTCAGGAATGATGGGAGTTGTAGTTTTGCAACATCTGGAGGGCCGGAGTTTGGACATGCCTGGTTTACATGGTGATAGTGATGATATTCCGTATTTACAGGCATCACTGCTGCCATGTAAAGAGATACTGGTGGGGGAGTGGTGGAGGATTTAAAGGAGTTGTCCATGTTTTCAAGTTATCCTCTCCACACCATAGGGCATAACTATATGATTAGTGGGGTCTGATTCTGCGACCCCCACTGATCCCAGGATCCCCCACTGTTCCCCCTTTTTGATGGTGTGGCAGGCCACACATATGCCCTGCTTCTCCATTTATACTCTTTGGGACCACTGGAAATAGCCCACGCTGTACTCTGCTATCTCCAGCGACCCCATAGAGAATGGATGGAGAGGCAGGGCATATGCTCGACCTGCCACTCAATCAAGAAGGGGGATCAGTGGGGGCTCCAACGTTCAGACCCCCACGGATCACTTAGTTATGCCCGATCCTGTAGATAGAGGATAACTAGAAAAGCGGACACAGGTCCTTTAACAGGCGAGCATTTCTATTTTAGTTTGACACATATTTTGGGCCAGATTTTTAATTAACCCTTTAAGGATAGGGAATGTGAAAAGATCCAACAGCTATGACACAACAGCTAATAAGTGTCTGATTGATGGGGGTCTGACTGCTGGGACCCCCATAATCAAGGGAACGTGGTCTTTAGACCCTTGTGTACATAGATTGGTGGTAATGTAATTGATTGTCTCATGACCCCTTTTTTCATGATCAGTGGGTGTTCCAGCAGTCAGACTCCAGCAATCTGATATTTATCACCTATCCTGTAGATAGATAATAGGTCATTATGGTAGGACAACCCTTTTAATTATAATGTAGATTATGTACAATATGAGAAGGTTACGATTTGGTAAATTTCATGCCAGACATTTATACTTAAAAGAGGTTAAAGGGTTTGTCTCACTTCAGTAAATGGCATTTATCATGCTGTTAATACAAGGCACTTACTAATGTATTGTGTTTGTCCATATTGCCTTTTTATCACATTATACACAGCATGTATCTTAGGTTATTACCACTGTGTAATCCAGCAGTGGTGGCCGTACTTACACACTAAAGGGAAATGCTAGAGGTGTTCATAGGCCAACACCTTTACCTATAGTGTGTAAGCACGGCCACCGCTGCTGGATTGCAGAGTGGTCAAAACCATGGATACGTGCTGTGTATAATGTGATGGAAAAGAGTCAATATGGACAATCACAATACATTAGTAAGTGCCTTGTATTAACTTTCTCTTCATGATAAATGCCAATTGCTGAAGTGAGACAACCCCTTTAACCCCTTTAAGTGTGCTACACTTAATAGGTTTAGGCATAAATGTCTTGGTGTGTGCATTGCGTGTTTCCTATGTGTGATTGGTGTGTGCTATATATGACCTATGTATCAGTGGTGTATGTGCAGTATGTGACATATGCATCAGTGGCATGTGAGCCATGGATAAGTTTCTTGTGTGCCATATGTGTCCAATGAGTGATTGGTGTTCGCTGCATGTGTCTTGTTTCTGACTGACTTAAGTGCAGTATATCCATATATGTGTACATTCTGCCACATGTATGTTTGTGCATTTTGCTGTGAATGTCTGCCATCATACTTCATCTTCAATTTTTCTGTTATCACTGTAAGTGCTCATGAACACAACCTTTGGATGTTTTGCAGTCTGAAAATTGCGGATCCGCAAAACATGGATAACGGGTGTGTGTGTATTCCACATTATGCGGAACAGAACAGCCAGCCTCTAATAGAACAGTCGTATCCTTGTCTATAATGCCGACAATAATATGACATGTTATATCATTTTTCGGAACAGCCATGCTGACATACAGACACGGAATGCACACAGAATTTTTGTTTTGTTTTGCTTTTGCAGCCCCATTGAAGTGAAGTGAACGTTAAAGACATGGAAAAGAAATAAGTTAGTGTGCAGGAGTCCTAAGGTGGGCCCCCAGAATCAGTTACACCGGTGGCCCCTAAGTACCCCAGTCCGACACTGAAGAGAAGAGTTTGATATATAGCTTTGTAGGAAAAGATTTAGTAAACCTATATTTTATAAATTCATTTCTTGTTTTTTTCACCTCCCGTGAATCCCAATCGGTAAAGAGGGAGGTGTTATCAGTGATTGATAACATTGTGTGTATAGGTGTGTGTGGTGATAGAGGTATCCAGATATCAAAACTATTTTTAGGAGTAGGCAGCCCCTCCCTTTACATTCCGGTATAGGTTCATAACTTCGTTCATGTGTAATTCGCAAAGCCAAGTCAGGAGATTGTAGCGATAAAATCAATAAATTAAAACCACTTCACGGAGACAACTATCATAAAACCTGAAGATAGTGTGGGGGGCATACACAAACCTTTCACAGACCAGAACCATTAGAGGGGTCACATAAAACCTCTATCTTACTATATAAATCAAAGAAATATGTGGCCTACTCCATATTTGGGCCACGTGCCTCCTCCTGAGAACTCAGGCCATGTATATACGTCTACAGTATCAAAGTCAAATCGATTCCAGCTCAGTAACAGGGAGCAATTAGATAACTCCAACCATCCTGCCATTACCACAGCCATGTTTGGTATACACATATGCTGGGCATTAGGACGGAGTGGATGGAGGTGATATGAAGTTGCTAGGATGCATGCCAAAAATATATTTTAGTACCAAGATTTGGAGGCAGACCTGATGGGCAACAGAGCTTGTAAAAACTGTCATAGAAGGTCATTACCATACTCACTGGCCTCCTCTTAAAGCACAGGTCAGGAGGGTTGTGGGGTAACCTACAGACCCTTTTGTAACACGTGTGCAGGATAGTAAACTGTCATTTCATTGCTTCCCCAGGCAACCAGACTTAACCTTCACATAACATATTAAGTTCTGTTTTTATCCCTTTTATTTTCCAAACTGTTATTTTGCACTATATGTATATGTCTGTATATTTTATGTTGTATTTTCTATGATAACCCCATTGTTTGTACGCAATGCCTTTTTTTTTATATATTAAAACATCACTTTAATAATAGCCTTCTTGTGTTCTAACGATTCCATGACCTTAGAAGAAGCGTTACCTATATTAACATATTAACCTGTGAATGCTAGCCCGCATAGTGAGTTGGAGAATGTATGGGGCATTACTTAATGCAAGGTGTCTCACCAACCTGATATGACGAGTGGTGGCAGCTAAGACTGATTAGTTTATTTTAGGATGACGGAGTGCTGACAGAGGGAGGTCCAGCGTGACCATGCAGGCTTCCATCCTGAATCTAAGTCTGGGATCGTGACAGCGTGCACAGAGAGCTAGCCAGGGCCGGACTGGCCTACCGGGATACCGGGAAAATTCCCGGTAGGCCGGTAGCCCTGACTGCCGCACGGACGGCCGGCGGCTGCAGGCACACTGGGCTCCAGTGGCGACGGAGATGAGCGCTTGCATTGCGCTCATCTCCGTGCGGAGCAGCAGCAGAGGAGGGAGAGGCGTGACCTCTCCCTGTTCCTCTGATAGGCTGCCAGCACTAGGCTGGCAGCCTATCAGAGGCACAGCTCAGCGGCGCGATGACATCATCGCGCCGCCGAGCCGCACAGCTTCGAGACACAGGCCGGAAGAGGCCTGCATCGCATCGCTGGAGGTAAGTATAAGTGTTCTTTTTTTTTTTTCTTGGGGCTACTGGCAGCACTAAAGGGGCTACTGGCAGCACTAAAGGGGCTACTGGCAGCACTAAAGGGGCTACTGGCAGCACTAAAGGGGGCTACTGGCAGCACTAAAGGGGGCTACTGGCAGATAAAGGGGCTACTGGCAGCACTAAAGGGGCTACTGGCAGCACTAAAGGGGCTACTGGCAGCACTAAAGGGGCTACTGGCAGCACTAAAGGGGCTACTGGCAGCACTAAAGGGGGCTACTGGCAGATAAAGGGGCTACTGGCAGATAAAGGGGCTACTGGCAGCACTAAAGGGGCTACTGGCAGCACTAAAGGGGCTACTGGCAGCACTAAAGGGGCTACTGGCAGCACTAAAGGGGCTACTGGCAGATAAAGGGGCTACTGGCAGATAAAAGGGGCTACTGGCAGATAAAGGGGCTACTGCCACTTAAAGCGGGCTACTGCCACTTAAAGGGAGCTACTGCCACTTAAAGGGGCTACTGCCACTTAAAGGGGGCTACTGGCACCAAACGGGGCTACTGGCACATAAAGGGGCTACTGGCACTAAAGGGGCTACTGGCACTAAAGGGGCTACTGGCACATAAAGGGGCTACTGGCACATAAAGGGATGGCTACTGGCACATAAAGGGGCTACTGGCACTAAAGGGGCTACTGGCACTAAAGGGGCTACTGGCACTAAAGGGGACGGCTACTGGCACATAAAGGGGACGGCTACTGGCACATAAAGGGGGCTACTGGCACATAAAGGGAGCTACTGGCACATAAAGGGACGGCTACTGGCACATAAAGGGCGGCTACTGGCACATAAAGGGGCGGCTACTGGCACATAAAGGGGCGGCTACTGGCACATAAAGGGGCGGCTACTGGCACATAAAGGGGCGACTACTGGCACATAAAGGGGACGGCTACTGGTACTAAAGGGGCTACTGGCACATAAAGGGGGCTACTGGCACTAAAGGGGACGGCTACTGGCACACTGTTATGGGGGCACTGTGGATGTCACTGTTATAGGGGGATCTGTGGATGACACTGTTATGGCAGAATCTATGGATGACACTGTTATGGGGAATCTGTGGATGACACTGTTATGGGGAATCTGTGGATGTCACTGTTATGGGGGCGCTGTGGATGTCACTGTTATGGGGGCGCTGTGGATGTCACTGTTATGGGGATCTGTGGATGACATACTGTTATGGGGGTACTTTCACACCTGCGGCATGGCTATCCGACCTATCCGGGCTGTTCACCCTCCTGATCCGCCATGCCGCAAGTACCCGTGCACTGCCGTGCTGCTGCTCTGTCCCCATTGACTATAATAGGGGCAGGTGACGGAGCTATGGCGCAGCACGGCAGAGATCGCCGGACTAAAAAGTACTGCATGTCCGACTTTTTAGTCCGGCGATCTCTGCCATGCTGCACCATAGCTCCGCCCTGCCCTATTATAGTCAATGGGGACAGAGCAGCAGCACGGCAGTGCACGGGTACTGCGGCATGGCGGATCAGGAGAGTGAACAGCCCGGATAGGTCGGATAGCCATGCCGCAGGTGTAAAATACCCCCATAACAGTATGTCATCCACAGATTCCCCATAACAGTGTCATCCATAGATTCCGCCATAACAGTGTCATCCACAGATCCCCCATAAGTGTGTCATCCACAGATCCCCCATAAGTGTGTCATCCACAGATCCCCCATAAGTGTGTCATCCACAGATCCCCATAACAGTGTGTCATCCACAGATCCCCCATAACAGTGTCATCCACAGATCCCCATAACAGTGTGTCATCCACAGATCCCCATAAAAGTGTGTCATCCACAGATCCCCACAACAGTGTGTCATCCACAGATCCCCCATAAAGTGTGTCATCCACAGATCCCCATAGCAGTGTATCATCCACAGATCCCCCATAACAGTGTGTCATCCACAGATCCCCCATAACAGTGTGTCATCCACAGATCCCCATAGCAGTGTGCCTGCCCTGCGCACTGAGGACAGATTGAAAGAGGGGAAGATCCGTGGAAGCAAGCAGAGGACAGCACAGCAGAAGATGGAATAGGTTCTTTTGTAAGTAAATTATTTTATTATAAATGTATCCCTGCATACCGCAATACTCTCGTATTTTGAATTTATATATACTTATTTCGTTTTTTTCAGTTGTATGAATTTAAGTGGGGAAAATTATTAGTGCCCCCATTTTGACTGTGGTATCTTATGTGCCTCCCATATATTGTTCCTAGAGTTGCCACTGCGCAGAGGCCAAGTCACGGCAACGCTAGGGTAAGGCCCGGCCTGTGTGTGTGTATATAATTATATATATATATATATATATATATATATATACACACATACATACACACGCTCGCGGCGTGTGTGTTTGGGGCTGGTATGCAACTTTTTCCGGGGCTGGTATGCAACTTTTTCCGGGGCTGGTTTTTATCCCCAGTCCGGCCCTGGAGCTAGCTGTCAGTCACTGGTAACACCTCCTCCTGTATGGATAGCCCTTCAAAGGAGCTGAAGCAAAGATATAAACGTATAAATTACAGGTTTTACTTAATCTTTTTTCACAAAAATATATGTCAATCTGCTAAACTCCTCCTGCTCTACAACATGATACTTTCAGATTGCATTGCATTTTTTGGTGACATGTCCTCTTTAAGCTGAAAATCTAAAAAACATAGCAACCTACAAAATACAGAATTACACTCCTTCTATATTAAGTAGACCTTCAAAGCCTATATACAGTATTTCCTGAAAGCAGACAACCTGCTGGTTGCCTTAATGGACAGCTGACAGCCATGTCCACCACCAAGTAACTTGTGACAAACAGGAAGTATTTTAAAAAATGCATCAAAACGAACATTTGCACCTAAAACTCACATCCGAGCAGAGGTTTACACATAAAAACAACATAAATGTAATATATTAAGGTGTGCAAATCTAATACATACCACAAGCATATACATCAACAAAAGCTTGTGCTCTTAAAAGCAATGGAACAAAGGCCATGTAATACATGGTTATCATCCATATGTGTTAACAATGCGTACTGTACACAGCAAACTGCTATAAGGTTACAAATATATAAAAATATAACTGTAACGGGGAGCCGGCGGCATGAATCGGCGCTAAGATGATTTTGGCTGGACTTAGGTCACATGACGCTGGCCACGTCATGTGACTCACAGGTCCTGCTATTTAAACAAGTAACCTGCTAACCACAGGTTGCCTATGATTGGTCTCGCTACCCTCACCAGCATATTGTTAGACTTTGTACTTTGTGTGTTTTGACCTCGACCTTGTGACCTCCTTGGATTTGACGTGATCTCTTGGTTTCTGACTTCGGATTGTATTGACCTTGTTTTTGTGTTTTTTCCTGTATACCTGCGTGACCTTCTGGCTTTGACTTTTGCTTCCCTGACTCTGCTCACGGTTTTTCCTCTTATCATCGTTAGGCCCTTGCACGCATTTAAGCTAGGGACTGCCGCCAAGTTGTATGCTGTCAGTTAGGATGGGTCGTGCAAGTAGGTAGGGATAGAGGTGTGGGTGGATTTCAGGGCTGCACTCTTCCCTCCTTTCCATGACAATAACCTACTACATATTAGGCCTCTTTCACACTTGCGTTGTGTGGATCCGGCGTGCACTTCCGTCGCCGGAAAGGCCCACCGGATCCGTCACAACGCAAGACAACTGAAAGCATTTGAAGACTGATCAGTCTTCAAAATGCTTTTAGTGTTACTATGGCAGCCAGGACGCTACTAAAGTCCTAGTTGCCATAGTAAGTGGGGAGCCAGGGGAGCAGATACTTACAGTCCGTGCGGCTCCCGGGGCGCTCCACAATGACGTCAGAGCTCCCTACGCGCGTGGATCATGTGATCCATTCGATCATGTGATTCATGCTCATGGGGCGCTCTGACGTCATTGTGGAATGCCCCGGGACTTGGGAGCCGCACGGACGGTAAGTATGCCTCTCCCCTGCCTCCCCACTACACTTTACCATGGCAGCTGGGACTTTAGCGTCCTGGCTGCCATGGTAACCATTCACAAAAGCTAAACGTCGGATCCAGCGATGCGCCGAAACGAAGTTTAGCTTAATGCCGGATCCAGATTAGTGCACTTCAATGGGCATTAATTCCGGATCCGGTGTTACGGCATGTCTTCCGGATTTTTGGACGGGGACAAATCCGCAGCATGCGCCGAAACGAAGTAAATATGCAGGTGAGGGCTGGGGGAAGGATTTAGACACCGCAGCCCCATCCATGGCCATAACTTACAGACAGTTCTTCTGGTGCTGGGCCCCCGGGCGGCTACTGCTCCTGGCTGGCATTTCGTCAACTGAACTGACTCAGACTCTGGCTGGCAATCTGGCAGAATTTAAATCGCTCACTCCCCACTGCACCAGCTCGAGTCTCTCTCCTTCCCGCCCTGTGTCTCACCTGACCAGACACAGTGCGCTTGCACGGCATGGCACTAGTACGTCCTCTGTCCTGAAGCTGTGAGGCGTGCGCTCAAGTCAGGAGGACAGTAAAGCGCCAGCTGGGGAGGGTAAAGGGGCGGGCCGCACAGTTGAGACCAGTTCAGGAGGAGTGGCAAGGCTGCACTGGGCGGGCCCCGGCGGCCGGGCCCGGCGGTGAGACTACAGAAAAAACAAAACAGGCGCAGGCAGATTGCAGCGGGGCGGGGCCCTGGAGTGCCGGCCACCAGGTACAGAAGCAGTCTGCAGATAAAATACAGTACCCGGCCGGCCGTAGCATACGCCTCTAGTGCACAGTGGGCGGGGCCAGGGGTTCACAGGCGGCCAGGCCCCCTGGAGTGCTGGGCCCAGTTGCAAATGCGACCCCTGTATGTACGCCACTGGCAGGTGCCAAGTCCTGCTGGAAAATTTAGTCACCATCTCCATAAAGCTCGTCTGCAGAAGGAAGCACAAAGTGCTCAAAAATCTTCTGGTAGACGGCTGTGTTGACTCTGGACTTAATGAAGCACAGTGGACCAACACCAGCAGATGACATGGCTCCCCAAATCAACACAGACTGTGGAAACTTCACACTGGACTTCAAGCATCTTGCATTGTGTGCCTCTCCATTCTTCCTTCAGACTCTGGGTCCTTGGTTTCCAAATGAGAAAGTTGCTCTCATCAGAAAAGAGGACTTTGGACCACTGAGCAACAGACCAGTTCTTTTTTTCTTTAGCCCAGATAAGACGCTTCTGATATTGTTTGTTGTTCAGGAGAGGCTAGAAAAGAGGAATACGACATTTGAAGCCCATGTGCAGGATCCGTGTGTGTGTGGTGGCTCTTGATGCACTAACTCCAGCCTCAGTCCACTCCTTGTGAAAGTCCCCAATACTTTTAAATGGCCTTTTCCTGACAATCCACTCCAGGCTGTGGTCATCCCTGCTGCTTGTGCACCTTTTTCTTCCATACTTATCCCTTCCACATAACGTTCTATTATTGTGCTTTGATACAGCACTTTGGGAACATCCAACTTCTTTTGCAATTACCTTTTGAGGCTTTCCCTCCCTATGAAGGGTGCCAATGAGAGTTTTATGCACAACTCTCAGGTCAGCAGTCTATCCCATGGTTGTGATTCCTACTTAACCAGACTGGGAGACAATTTAAAGGCTCATGGACCCTTTGCAGGTGTTATGGATGAATTAGCTAGAGTGTGACACTTTGAGCCTAGAATATTGAACCTTTTCACAATATTCTAATTTTCTGGGATTGTGAATATGGGGTTTTCATATGCTATAAATCATAATCATCCAAATTATAACAAATACAGATGTAGTACAGTTGGCGCACATATCGGCTTTGTGCTAACACGATGCGCCTCTGCAGAAGGGAAGACTCGCAGAGCGATATAAATTGTTACGTTGAGGAAACATGGTTGCAATGTGTAATGTCAACCACCAAGTGGTGCTTGGAGCAATTGGTTAACTTATATACAATTTCTCCTACCTCCGGCAAATCATGACACTGAAGACGGTATAATGAAAAAGCCAGCCAAAACGGTAAACAACAAATGAAAGGTGGGCAATAAAATGGGCAGCAGAAGGGAAAGGATCTGTAGGAAGACATAAAGGGGACAGTATAGAGAGGAATGACGTGCATGAAAAAGGAGGCAGCAAGGGGAGGCTAAGCAAACGCATGGGAAGGGGCAGCGGAAAGGTGGAGAACTGCATGGAATGGGGATAGCAGGGTGAATGTTGGCTATTTGATTAAGTGATATCACAGAAGGGAACGCTAAAATGGATAACTTTATTCGATATACATTAAAAAAGGGAAGGGTCTAACACATAAACGGCCCTCAAGTAACTTGACACAAAGACAAAACATACAAAACGTATATCCCAGGGACTTGAACAAAGTCCTCCTGATGATTCTCCTTGTATGTGAAGAAACGCGTTGAGCACACCCTTATGCCAGTCCTTTGAGCTTAGTTATATCATGTGGCTACAGAGAGACTTCTATGTGCATTCCCTCTGCCAATAGAGGGTTCATATAGCACACCTGGTCTCCACGCTCACCCAGTGAACTGACCTGCTCTCTCCCAATTTACCTGGGGGCCCTGGAGTGAGTGACAGTTGTAGCCTCAGGCAGACAGAGCAAATTTTCTCTGTCTCGCCCATACCTTACAGTGAAGGCACCGCACATGATTGTATTACTGGAGGCGATCGTCCATTTCTCCTATAATTGGGAGATCGATCACCGCTGCAGTAGTGTGCCCCTCTCACTGACACAAGTTTACAGCAGTGTCTCTATCCATACGGGACCTATTTGTTCAAGTCCCTGGGATATACGTTTTGTATGTTTTGTCTTTGTGTCAAGTTACTTGAGGGCCGTTTATGTGTTAGACCCTTCCCTTTTTTAATGTATATCGAATAAAGTTATCCATTTTAGCGTTCCCTTCTGTGATATCCCTTTTCTATGGACGCTATCAACTACTATGCAGGTTCTGTGAATTTTATTTGATTAAGTGGACACAAAAGGGAGATTAGCAGGAACATATACGGAGGGCACAATGAAGAGTATTGGCAGTTTCCTTAAAAAAGGGAAAGGAGGGATGGGGGCTATAATGAACATTAAAAGGAGGCAAAAGGGAGAGGATCGCTGGATAGCGGAGGAGGAGCAGAAAGGAATGGATCAGTGGTTAATGGAGTAGGTGCAGAAGGGAGAGGATCGCTAGTTAATGGAGTAGGTGCAGAAAGGAGAGGATCGCTGGTTAATGGAGAAGGTGCAGAAGGGAGAGGATCACTGGTTCATGGAAAAGGTGCAGAAGGGAGAGAATCACTGGTTCATGGAGAAGGTGCAGAAGGGAGAAGATTAATGGTGAATGGAGTAGGAGCTGAAGAGACAGGATCAATGGTTAATGGAGTAGGTGCAGAAGGGAGTGGATCCCTGGTTAATGGAAAAGGTGCAGAAGGGAGAGGATCACTGGTTCATGGAGAAGGTGCAGAAGGGAGAGGATCACTGGTTAATGGAGTAGGTGCAGAAGGGAGTGGATCCCTGGTTAATGGAGATGGTGCAGAAGGGAGAGGATCACTGGTTCATGGAGAAGGTGTAGAAGGGAAAAGATTCAATGGTTAATGGAGTAGGAGCTGAAGAGACAGGATCAATGGTTAATGGAGTAGGTGCAGAAGGGAGTGGATCCCTGGTTAATGGAGAAGGTGTAGAAGGGAAAAGATTCAATGGTTAATGGAGTAGGACCTGAAGAGACAGGATCAATGGTTAATGGAGTAGGTGCAGAAGGGAGTGGATCCCTGGTTAATGAAAAAGGTGCAGAAGGGAGAGGATCACTGGTTCATGGAAAAGGTGCAGAAGGGAGAGGATCACTGGTAAATGGAGTAGGTGCAGAAGGGAGTGGATCCCTAGTTAATGGAGAAGGTGCAGAAGGGAGAGGATTGAAGGTTAATGGAGTAGGAGCAGAAGGGAGAGGATCGCTGGTTAATGGAGTAGGAGCAGAAGAAAGAAAACGTATTTCCCACACTGTGGGAGTGGATTGTGGGTATTATGTTATTAAACAGTACACCTAAACAGCAACATATTAAAATAATAAATATCTGATAAAATACCCATAACATAATTAAATGAATAATAACGTATGTGGGTAAAATGTTACTATTTGGATGTATCACTCTGAATTAAAAAAAATCCAGACAAAAAGTAAAAACTTTTTTTTCCCTATAAACCCTAAAAGAGTGAAAGATATTTTTTTAGTATACTACTGCCATTTCTGTCCCCATGTCTACAATGTGTGTGTATGATGTGGGTGAAGTAGGAGCAGAAAACAATAGCCTTGAGAGGCTAGCTAGTTAATGGAGTAGAAGCAGAAGGGAGAGGATCAATGGTTAATGGAGAAGTTGCAATAGGGAGAGGATCACTGGTTCATGGAGAAGGACCAGGAGGGAGAGGATTGCTGGTTAACAGAGGAGGTGAAGAAGGGAGAGGATCGCTGGTTAATGGAGTAAGAGCAGAAGGGAGAGGATCAATGGTTAATGTGGTACAGATGTAGTAGAGTTAACATACATGCTTTATGAGACGTGTTATCTCATAATCTCACGCAGGCACAGTGCCGGTGATTGC
The DNA here is from genome assembly GCA_033119425.1 of Bufotes viridis. Taxonomy (NCBI): domain Eukaryota; kingdom Metazoa; phylum Chordata; class Amphibia; order Anura; family Bufonidae; genus Bufotes; species Bufotes viridis. The sequence continues at coordinate 148,084,546 of CM065594.1, read as the reverse complement.
CTGCGCGATCCGATGGCAACTGAGGGCAACAGCGCTCCGAAAACGTCACTGGGCTCGGCGCATGCCCAGTGACACTATTCAGGCTGTTGCCCTCAGTTGCCGTCGGATCGCACAGGCGCAGGCAATCGCCGGCACTGCGCCTGCGCGAGATTTCCAGCAGCCGGCGAGAAGATCGGGGATGTATTTCGGGCAGAGAGCGAATGTAGCCGGGGGGCGGAGCCGTAGCCTCGCCTCTGGGACACGATTTCAGCTGCTGGAGACGTTCTTCAGATTCAAATTTAGGCGGTCTGGGCACATCAGGGGGGCGTTCCTGGGCTCCTTGGAAGAGAAAAAACGCCCCTCTGGGCTCCTTACAGCCTAATTTACATAATGGATAAAGCGGTTTTTAACAGAAAATACAAGACACACGGCAAAAAGAACAACAGTTCTGGATATAAGGTACTTTATTGCCCTAGGCTAAAGGAAAAAAAAAAATTGTAGATAGCCAGGTGACAGATTCCCTTTAAGCAAACACCTTCAATTGCTTTTCAGTGGCTTTTGTTTCAAGATAACAGCGATGAGTTAAGAAATTTGAGTTAAGAGTTTGTGTGTTAACCCTGCTACATCTGTAGGTGCAGAAGGAAGAGGATTGCTGGTTAATGGAGTAGGTGTGTGGGGGAAAGGGGAGCAAAAAACAATAGGCTTGTTAATTAGCTCATTAGCATCCCAATACACCTACAATCCTTTATCACCTCCTACATTATAGAAGATATAAGGACAGCATCAGTGGCAGTATAGTAAAAAGAAAAACTTTAGCTCTGTTTCAGCCTTTAGAGCAAAATGTTACTTATAAATATGTCGGGATATGGTTATCAGGGTAATATATTACTAAACACTAAATATAAACAGCAACATGTTACCTACATAAGGATCAGCAGGGACAGAGAAGTGGGCAGAAATGAGAGGATCACTGGTTAATAGAGTAGGAGCAGAAGAGAGAGAATCAATGGTCAATGGACTAGGTGCAGAAGGGGGAGGATCGCTGGTTAATAAAGTAGGTACAGAAGGGAGAGGATTACTGGCTAATAGAGAAGGTGCAGAAGGGAGAGGATCATTGATTAATGGAGAAGGTGCAGAAGGGAGAGATTTGCTGGTTAATGGAGTAGGTGCAGAAGATGGAGTAGGAGAAGAAGGGAGAAGATCGCTGGTTAATGGAGTAGGAGCAGAAAGGAGAGGATCACTGGTTAATGGAGAAGGTGAAGAAGGGAGAGGATTGCAGGTTAATGGAGAAGGTGCAGAGGGGAGAGGATCACAGGGTAATAGAGAAGGTGCAGAAGGGAGAGGATTGCTGGTCAATGGAGAAGATGCAGAAGGGAGAGGATTGCAGGTTAATGGAGAAGGTGCAGAGGGGAGAGGATCACAGGGTAATAGAGAAGATGCAGAAAGGAGAGGATCACTGGTTAATGGAGTAGGAGAAGAAGGGAGAGGATTGCAGGTTAATGGAGAAGGTGCAGAAGGGAGAGGATCACAGGGTAATGGAGAAGGTGCAGAAGGGAGAGGATTGCAGGTTAATGGAGAAGGTGCAGAAGGGAGAGGATCACAGGGTAATAGAGAAGGTGCAGAAGGGAGAGGATTGCTGGTCAATGGAGAAGATGCAGAAGGGAGAGGATTGCAGGTTAATGGAGAAGGTGCAGAGGGGAGAGGATCACAGGGTAATAGAGAAGGTGCAGAAGGGAGAGGATTGCTGGTCAATGGAGAAGATGCAGAAGGGAGAGGATTGATAGTTATTGGAGTAGGTGCAGAAGCGAGAAAATGTATAGTTAATGGGAGAAAACGTATTTCCCACATTGTGGGAGTGGATTGTGGGTATTATGTTGGGATTTGGTCATCAGTGTGATATTTTATTAAACAGTACACCAAAACAGCAACATATTAAAATAAATATCTGATAAATTAAATATCTGATACAATACCCATAGCATAAATAAATTAATAATACCTTATGTGGGTAAAATGTTACTATTTGGATGTATTACTCTAAATTTAAATAATCCGGATAAATAAATGAATAAATAAATAGAAACTTTTTTCCCCCCTATAAACCCTGAAAGAGCTAAAGATATTCTTCAGTATACTCCTGCCATATTTGTCCCCATGTCCTCTACAATGTGTGTGTACATGGGGGAAGGGGAAGCAAAATACAATAGGCTTGTTAATTAGCTCATTAACAACCCAATACACCTACAATTATTTATCACCTCCTACATTATAGAAGATATAGGGAGTCGGGACAGCATCAGTGGCAATATACTAATGGCATGGCTGTGATTGGCCAGTGCAGCATGTGACCCAGTCTCTATATAAGCTGGAGTCATGTAGCGCCTATTGTCAAGTCAGCTCTTACTAGTGTAGGGATAGGATGCTGCTGCTGTGAGGGAGAGATTAGGAAAAAATATGATATCAGAGCTTGGTGTTAACTCTGCGATCTACATAGATTTTTTTTGTGGGTGCAATGCAACATTTTTGTACCCTGCCCTGAGCCCAGTGACACAGAAAAATACGTTTTAAACCATCTGTTAGTTAGGTGGGCATCGGTGGCCATTTTGTGCAAGTGACAATATTGCCAGGGACAATAATTTGCCAGGGACAATAATTTCATGCTGTTCTTGTAGTTCAGTGGGCGACATATACCAATTTTTTAAGTGTACCTCCACTGCATATGTGCCAGGGAAAAGGAAAATAATATAGGTAATCCATCTGTGAGTTCAGGGACCCAGGGGGTGACATAGTCACATTTCTTTCTGTAAAGTACCCCTATGCTGCATATGTGATAGTGTAATCAATTCAGTAAATCCATCTGTTAGATTCTGGGGGGACAAATACAATTTTTTTGCTAAAAAGTACGTTTGCGACGTGCACTGTATTTCTGAGAGTGAAACATAACGAGTAAATACAACTGGGACATTAGTAGAGGGGATAGATGGCTCAACTTTTCAATAAAAATGATAGAGGTGCAGAAGCTGCTATGTCTGGCTCACCCAGTCAGAAAAAGGATATTTAGTATAGTGGAATAAGCAGGCAGCACTCGTATCTGGGATTTGCTGAGAATATTAATATGTTTATTTATTAAAAAATTATAAAACGTTTAAAATATTTGGATATAAGATCAATCAATAGAAAATAGTGAATGGTGCTGAGAGAGTAGAAAATAGATTGTAAAGAAGAAAATAAGAAGTAAGGTCGAATTCTGAATGTTAGATCTGGTACCAGATGGTGTGTGTTGAAAAAGGTTTTATAAAACATACAGTGTATTCCCGTGAAAAAGTAGATAAAAGTAGCTAGAGTTCTTATTATATAAATTCAGCCACAAGATGATCTCGTAAAAAATGTAGCGCAGTCTCATAAAAAATATGTTGAAAATATATGGCTAGAGTTCTTATTATGTAGGTTCAGCCACAGTGATTCTTCTTTGAACACAATGGTTCTCCCTGTATTGTAGGTTTTGTCACAATAATTCTCCTATAGATTGGTGGTTGGAAATTCCCCTTGTTATATTATGTAGTTTTTTTTTAATTGTAGTATGTCCTGATGTGTGGTCATAGAGTCCGTGGACAAATCAGGCAGTCTGGTAGCTGTGGAGGTGAAAGACGGTGTCCTGAGCCTAGGTGCGGCGTCCCGCACTGTCTCTGGCTCAGGGTTTACTTACCCGTCCGCTGAGATTATTAGCTGTGCGACTGTTCGTAGCGTTCTCCTCGCGGCAGAAGTCAGTCAGCTTCGGCGTCCTCGTGGATCCTACGCGCGGCCCACGCGGCTGTTGCTGGACTTGATAGACGTGCGTGGGTCACGTGGTTAAGCTCCTGCCGGCTGTATAGGTGAAACTGTTTTCTTCTTTACAGGAGCGCTCCGATTAAAGATGATATTTATGTTAAATGGGTCGCCGTGTATTATCAGTGCTATATTGTATTAGTTTATAGTCCAATCCTCCAAACGCGTTTCGGGACCTTGTCCCTTCATCAGTAGCCCATTTTTGGTAAAAAAAAAATCACTTATTTTTTGCCATAAAGTACATTTGCGGCCTGCACTGTATTTATGAGAGTGAAATAAAACTAATAAATACAACTGTGACATTGTTGGTGAAAAAAATCACTTATTTTTTGCCATAAAGTACATCTGCGGCCTGCACTGCATCCCTAAGAGTAAAATATAACAAGTAAATACAACTGTGACATTGTGGGTGAAAAAAATATTTTATTTTTTTTGCCATAAAGTACATTTGCGGCCTGCACTGTATTTATGAGAGTGAAATATAACGAGTAACCAGTAAATACAACTGTGACATTGTTGGTGAAAAAAATCACTTATTTTTTGCCATAAAGTACATTTGCGGCCTGCACTGTATTTCTGAGAGTGAAATATAACCAGTAAATACAACTGTGACATTGTTGGTGAAAAAATCACTTATTTTTTGCCATAAAGTACATTTGCAGCCTGCACTGCATCCCTAAGAGTAAAATATAACAAGTAAATACAACTAGGACATTGTGGGTGAAAAAAATATTTTATTTTTTTTGCCATAAAGTACATTTGCGGCCTGCACTGCATTTCTGAGAGTGAAATATAACGAGTAACCAGTAAATACAACTGGGACATTGTGGGTAAAAAAAAAACTTTTTTTTCCCCATAAAGTACATTTGCGGCCTGCACTGTATTTCTGAGAGTGAAATATAACCAGTAAATACAACTGTAACATTTTTGGTGAAAAAATCACTTATTTTTTGCCATAAAGTACATTTGCGGCCTGCACTGTATTTCTGAGAGTGAAATATAACCAGTAAATACAACTGTGACATTGTGGGTAAAAAAAAAACTTTTTTTCCCCCATAAAGTACATTTGCGGCCTGCACTGTATTTCTGAGAGTGAAATATAACCAGTAAATACAACTGTAACATTTTTGGTGAAAAAATCACTTTTTTTGCCATAAAGTACATTTGCGGCCTGCACCGCATTTCTGAGACTGAAATTTAATCAGTAAATCCAGCTCTTAGATTGTGAGTAAACATTTCTACGGTTATCAGACTAGTCATTCACAAGTGGCTTGGAGGGTGTGTTCCTGCTGCACTGCATACCTAACAGGGAAATATATTCTGCAAATTCGGCAGCGTTTAGATTGTTGGGTGATCTGTACCCCTTTTTTCTTTCACACTACCCCTGCCCTGCATACCTGACTGGGAAATATATTCTGTAAATTTAGCGGCGTTTAGATTGTTGGGTGATCTGTACCCCTTTTTTCTTTCACACTACCCCTGCCCTGCATATCTGACTGGGAAATATATTCAGTAAATTCGGCGGCGTTTAGATTCTTGGGTTATCCGTACCCCTTTTTTCTTTCACACTACCCCTGCCCTGCATACCTGACTAGGAAATATATTCTGTAAATTCGGCAGCGTTTACATTGTTGGGTGCTGTAGTTATATGCTGTAAATTCTCCATGATGTCTCCATGATAAATCTGCAGAGTGGAGGCCCTGTGTGGCTTCTACACACTTTCAAAATAATCCTTCAGCAGGACTAATAGAAGCCCGGATGATGGGGACGCTCCATGACCCCTTTTTTCTTTCAAACTACCCCTGTACTGCATACCTGACTGGGAAATATATTTTGTAAATTTGGCGGCATTTAGATTGTTGGGTGACCTGTACCCCTTTTTTCTTTCACACTACCCCTGCCTTGCATACCTGACTGGGAAATATATATTCAGTAAATTAGGCACCGTTTACATTATTGGGTGATCAGTACCCCTTTTTAATTTCACGTTACCCCTGCCCTTTTTTCTTTCACACTACCTTGAATTGCATACCCGACGGAGAAATATATTCTGCACGTTGGTAGAAGCTCTTCTGATGGCATTCCCACCTGACACCGTGCCCTCAGTGGACGCACAAGACGAAGGCAGAGGAGGAGGAAGAAGTTGCCAATGCGGCTGGGCACTGCCAGCACCTCAGAAGGCAGGGTTAGCATGGCCGAAATGTGGAAAAGCTTTGTCAGCATGCTGATATAAAAAGTCTTAGCAGGAGGCAGCATTTCAGCAATATGGTGGAACGGTATATGTGCACACGCCTACACCTACTGACTGATGGATCCGCCCCATTTAACTTCTTGGTCTCCAAATTGGGCACATGGCCTGAGCTTGCCCTTTATGCCTTGGAGGTGCTGGCCTGCCCTGCAGCCAGTGTGTTGTCTGAACATGTGTTTAGTAGTGTTGAGCGCGAATATTCGAATAGCGAATTTTTTTAGCGAATATCGGCACTTCGCTAATTCGCGAATATTTCGAATATAGCGCTATAAATTCGCTTTTTCGAATATTCGTTTTTTTGATATTTTTTTTTAGTTATATTTTTTTCTTTCCCACTTCCCAAAAGTAGTTCTTACCTGTCCTGAGGATTCCTGGCTTCCTGGCTGCTCTAGTCAGTGCCCGTTGCCGCTTCTGACGACTTCCGTGCTCATGGAGCGTCCCCATCACCATGGGAACGTCTCCATATACTAAAATGTACTGTCGGATTTGAGGAATTAAGTTAAAATCGCAATGCGATTAATTCAAGTTATATTAATCGCATTGCGATTACAACTTAGCACTGCTATCTTACATAGGCTAGAATTAACGAATATGGAATATAGCACTAGCAGTGCTAAGTTGAAATCGCAATGCGATTACTTCAAGTTAAATTAATCGCATTGCGAATTCAACTTAGCACTGCTGCTATTATATTCCATATTCGTTAACTTTGTTCATTCTAGCAAGCTGACCCATTATAAACCCAGCTGTAAGTTGAAATCGCAATGCGATTACTTCAAGTTAAATTAATTGCATTGCGAATTCAACTTAGCACTGCTGCTATTATATTCCATATTCGTTAACTTCGTTCATTCTAGCAAGCTGACCCATTATAAACCCAGCTCTAAGTTGAAATCGCAATGCGATTAATATAACTTGAATTAATCGTATTGCGATTTCAACGTAATTCCTCAAATCCGACAGTACATTTTAGTATATGGAGACGTTCCCATGGTGATGGGGACGCTCCATGAGCAAGGAAGTTTATGGTTGGCTTGGTAGAATTAGCGAATAGCGAATATGACGATTGTATTCGTCATATTCCTCAAAACGAAGATAACAAAGTATTTTACATCTTCGTTTTAGCAACCTATTCGTCAACTTCGCTAATTCTAGCAATCAAATAGGATGGTTGACTATAGAGACAGCTGTGTTAAATTCGCTATGCGATTTATTTATTTTTTTAATAGAATAATTATATTACTTGATATAATTATTATAATTATTCTATTTATTAAAAAAAATATATATATATAATCGCATAGCGAATTAAACACAGTTGTCTCTTGTCAACCTTCCTATTTGATTGCTAGAATTAGCGAAGTTGACGAATAGGTTGCTAAAACGAAGATGTAGAATACTTTGTTATCTTCGTTTTGAGGAATATGACGAATACATTCGTCATATCCGTCATCTTCGCTATAATTCTAGATATGAAACCAATAGGAAAGTAGCCTTAAGTTAAAATCGCAATACGCGATTATTTAAATCGCATATTAATCGTGATAACTAGAATAATGACGAATATTCGATTTCGACGAATATGAAACGAATATTCTTTCGAATATTCGCGAATTTCGTCGAAATCGAATATGGCACCTGCCGCTCATCACTAGTGTTTAGCATGGCAGGGGAAGTTATCACAGACAAGCGCAGCTGCCTGTCCACAATGTGGACAAGCTTACGTTAATTAAAATTAACCAGGCATGGATCCCACAGGACTTGTCTGTACCTTGTGCAAAATAGACATGTATACTGGGCCTCACCCAGCCTTTGTTATACTTCAGCGCACTCTCTTTTTGTTTTTCTATATCTCCCAATGTTTTGGGGTCTACCCATTTTTTTTTAAAAAAAGTTAAAAACAAAAAACAGTGTTGTTGGCGACTACCTCCTCAACCACTGCTTCCACCTACACTGCCACCACCTCCTCAACCTCCTACTCCATATGGACCTCCTCCTCCTCGTTCAAGATAATTATTTTTAATTTTTATGTATTTTATGTTATTTTAGGTCATTTCCTTATCCACATTTGTTTGCAAGGCAATTGTCCAGCTCTTTCCCCAATTTTTCTTCCTTTTGCAGCCCTCTTGCCCTTTCTATTATTTTTTCAGAGCCATTTTAGTGCCCCAAAGTTCGTGTCCCCATTGACTTCAACGGGGTTCGGGGTCACGTTCGGGTCAAGTTCGGGGCTCGAATTTGAACTTTGCGATGATGTTCGGCCAAACCAGGCGAACCCGAACTTCCTGGTGTTCGCTCAACTCTATAAATATCTGATAAAATATCCATAACATAATTTAATGAATTATAACTTATGTGGATAAAATGTTCCTGTTTGGATGTATCACTCTAAAGTTAAAAAATCCAGATAGAAATAGTCTCGTTAATTAGCTCATTAACATTACTAATACTAAAAAATAACCTGAGCTCTGTTTCGGTCTTTAGAGCAAAATGTTACTTATACATTTGTCGGGATATGGTTAAAAATTTTTTTTACTATATAACCACAGATGCTGTCCCTATATCTTCTATAATGTAAGAGATGATAAAGGATTGTAGGTGTATTGGGCTGTTTGCTCCCCCTTCCCCCACATACACACACATTGTAGAGGACATGGGGGCAGATATGGCAGGGTATACCGAAGAATATCTTTAGCTCTTTCATGGTTTATATGGAAAAAAAAGTTTCTATTTATTTACTCATTTATTTATCTGGATTATTTAAATTTAGAGTGATATATACAAACAGTAACATTTTACCCACATAAGTTATTATTCATTTAATTATATTATGGGTATTTTATCAGATATTTAATTTATCAGATATTTATTTTAATATGTTGCTGTTTTGGTGTACTGTTTAATAAAATATCACACTGATGACCAAATCCCAACATAATACCCACAATCCACTCCAACAGTGTGGGAAATATGTTTTCTCCCATTAACCATATATTCTCTCTCTTCTGCACCTACTCCATTAACCAGCAATTCGCTCCCTTCTGCATCTTCTCCATTAACCAGCAATCCACTCCCTTCTGCATCTTCTCCATTAACCAGCAATCCTCTCCCTTCTGCGCCTTCTCTATTAACCAGTAATCCTCTCCCTTTTGCACCATCTCCATTAACCAGTAATCCTCTCCCTTCTGCACCTACTCCATTAACCAGCAATCCACTCCCTTCTGTATCTTCTCCATTAACCAGCAGTCCTCTCCCTTCTGCACCTTCTCTATTAACCAGTAATCCTCTCCCTTCTGCACCTACTCCATTTACCTGCAATCCTCTCCCTTCTTCTCCTACTCCATTTACCTGCAATCCTCTCCCTTCTACACCTTCTCCATTAACCAGGGATCCTCTCCCTTCTGCACCTGCTCCATTAACCAGCAATCTACTCCCTTCTGTATCTTCTCCATTAACCAGCAATCCTCTCCCTTCTGCACCTTCTCTATTAACCAGTGATCCTCTCCCTTCTGCACCTACTCCATTTACCTGCAATCCTCTCCCTTCTTCACCTTCTCCATTAACCAGGGATCCTCTCCCTTCTGCACCTTCTCCATTAACCAGCGATCCCCTTCCTTCTTCTCCTACTCCATTAACCATTGATACTCTCCCTTCTTCACCTTCTCCATTAACCAGGGATCCTCTCCCTTCTGCTCCTACTCTATTAACCAGTGATCCTAACCTTCTGCACCTTCACTATTAGCAAGCCATCCTCTCCCTTCTGCACCTTCTCCAGTAACCATTGATCCTTTCCTTTCAGCACCTACTCCATTATCCAGCAATCCTCTCCCTTCTGCACCTTTTCATGTTTATGATAACCCCCTCAGCCCTCCTTCCTCTGTTTTGTCATGAAACTGCCAATACTCTTCATGGTACCCCCTCTATATGTTCCTGCTAGTCTTCTCCCTTCTGCTCCCACTTATTTAAATATTTACTGTGCTATCTCCATTCTATGCAGGTCACCAAATTTCCACTGTCCCTTCTCATGCGTCTTCTTTTCATGAAAGTCATTTCTTTCCGTCCTGCCCCCTTTGTGTTCCTGCATATCCTTTCCCTTATGCCCCCTTTTTATGCAACTACAGATCCTCTTCATGGTGTTCTCTTTATATAGATCTGCCGATTCCTTTTAATGTTACTGATGATCCTCACCCTTCTTGCTCCTCTTCATGACGCCCCCCACTTTCTTGCATCTTTTTTATTCAACTGTTGATCCTCTTGATTGTGCCTCCTTTAAATAGCCTTAAAGAGGACCTTTCACCTGAAATTGCATGTTAAACTAAACATATACCCTTACTTGCTGGCCCCCGGTGGTGCTGATTCTCCTCTTCTTTTTTCGATATGTGCCCCCGTTTGTCCGCGGTGCCCCCCTCAATATCTCCCACCGTGTATGCTATTGAGCCATTCGGCTCAACTGGGCGGGCCTGCAAAAGTTCTCCGAGGCGTGTTTGCCTTCTCCCTGGCACGGAGCGCAGCCAATAAGCGCGCTCCGCTCTTAGCCGGGAGAAGACAGTCCAGATCTCGCGAGATTCGCGAGAACTGGAGCGATTTCATCCATCCTGAGCCGGCGCCATCTTGGATTCCC